>CM060676.1:194788702-195403702 GCA_030686995.1 Artemisia argyi
ACTCTTTGAATTACAATTCATTCAAATTACAATTCTTTTGACAGATTAAAATTCCTTTCAAAACATACTACGAACCAAACGCACCCTTATTTTTCTCTGGATGAAACTACCAAATATTATCTAAATCGATTCAAACAAATTCTGGATATCTATCTATATGTTACATAATCAAAAAAGTTATGAAAATCTATATGTTACACAAACATTATCGAAATCGATTCAAACAAGAAATACTTATTGCACATCAGAATCGTTAGTCAAATTCCTCTAGGTTGAAATTGTTTTTGCTACAGGTATGTTTAGTTCTACTTAATTCTAATATGTTGGTATGCATTTTTTTTAATTTCAATTTTTATAAACCCTAATCAAATTGGAGGGTTTTGCCTAAGATGCTTGATATAGCTGATTATGTTTTGATTATTAACTGTCATTGAAATTAGTAATTAATTTGTTCATAATTTACGTCTTCAATATACTTTATGTGATTTGAATTTTGGATTTATGCTTTTGATAATTTTAGATAATGTTTCACTAAAACTAAGTTTAAAATTTCAACTGATCTTCTCAACTTGATTATCCGACTTATTTACTAACATTTAAATTTTAAAAAACATCTGTGTCAATCTAAAAAACCCTATTCTCAAAACCCCTATTTAAGGATCAACTCATTTGTGCTATACATCCCACTTTCATCTCTTCTTTCTAGTAGAAAAATAGTAATATGGATAGCAAGATAACAAAGCTTTCCGAACTGACTCCTTTTAGGGATGACTGGAAAGTTAAGGTTCGGGTAATCTGATTGTGGAAACTGCCTGATTTTAACAACCCATTGGTAACCTACTCAATCGAAATGGTTCTAACGGATGAAGAGGTACTACCTTTCTGCTTTTTTATAATATAAAGATTCCATCTTTTTATTCAGTAACAAATTATGTATCCTCTAATTTTGTTCAGGGTTGTAAAATGCACACGTCTGTCAAAAAGGGGTTGGTTTCTAAATTTGATTCAAAACTGGAGCAACGGCAATGCTACTGCTTGTCCGATTTTGGCGTGACTGAAAGATTTGGAAAGCACCATGTTGTTGCCCACAAGTATCGATTTACTTTCTACGAGATAACCAAAGTTGTTAAATAATGACATTGGTGGCTCATTGTTTGGCTTTGACTTTAAGCCCTTTGAATCTGTTCGTACCGAAGTTCGGCCATCTACTGTTGCTTATGGTTAGTTTATTAGATGAAAAACTACTTTTCTGTATCACTGTTTGCTAAACAACTTTTCATTTAATGTTAACCTAATGTTTACTAATGTTTATCTAATTTTATAGATGTGATTGGTGAAATTATTTCATGTGGATCTCTTAATTAACGCCAACGTTTGATGGTCACTGAAGAAGTGGTATTACTATATCACTGTTACCTATAAAATGTTGGAAATGTGTGACAAAGGTGGGCTCCATTCTTAACGTTTTGTTTTTCCAATTTTAACTTTGGTACGGAGGATCAAACTTTAAGAAAAATAGAGAAATAATTATAAAAAGGTATATCAATTTGAATTAGATTCATCCCGATCTTTTAGATGCATCATAATATATTTTTTAGCAAAAAGTTAGATGCATATCATCAAATTAGACGAATCCTTTGTATTTTTCGTCCTCTGTTTTCAAATTTGTTGCTATTACTATTTTGCATCGTTTTCACTTCAAAATCACTTTCGAAACTAATTGTGATACATCTAAATAAATAGAGTTGCATCTAATTCAAGTTGATGCATATCAAATATGAGGTTATAGTTATTTATCATTCTTATCATTTTAAGTTTCTTCTCACTGATCCTTACCCATGTAAAATTTACAAAATAAATACTCCGTATTTAATTATTTAATTACCATTTAAATAATTAATTTTTATTTTTATTTTTTTACTATTACTTACTCCAAACTTACATATAGAACAAAAAAAAAATTTGCACCTACAAATTAACTCTATTATTAAACACCGTCGCCGCTATTTTAATCATCTTATCCTTTTAAAAAGACAAAATTACACGGATGGTCCCTGTGGTTTACTCAGATTGCAAGTTTAGTCCCTAAGTTAAAATAAGTACACCAGACATCCCTAATTTTGAAACCTGTCACCCTTTTAGTCCCGTTAGTTTATCCGTTAAGTTATTTGCACCGTTAGTCCTTCGTTAATATTTTTTGCAGCATTAGTCCTCATTTTCTTAAAAAGTCCTCATTTTTTGCACCGTTAGTCAATCTGTTAATATTTTGCACCGTTATCAATCTTTTTACGTTTTCGTCCATTTTTTAACGTTCTCATCCGTTTTTTTAACGTTTTCATCCATTTTTTTACGTTTTTGTCAATCATTTTACGTTTTCGTCCATTTTCTTACGTTCTCGTCCGTTTTTTAACGTTTTCGTCCATTTTCTTACGTTTTTGTCAATCTTTTTACGTTTTCGTCCATTTTTAACGTTCTCGTCCGTTTTTAACGTTTTCATCCATTTTTTTTACGGTTTTGTTCACTTTTTTACGTTTTCCTTTGTTTTCTTATGTTTTTAAACGTTTTCGCCCATTTTTTTATGTTTTCGCTCGTCTTTTTTATTAGGTAAGTATACTAAAAGAAAACTTGACATTTGATAAAAATGTATATGTTTCGATTATAAATCACGATTTTGACCCCTTTCTGGTCCAAATCATCAAAAGTATAAAACACGAAAGTTTTTCAGAATGATGTTTTACATCAAGAATAATAAGATTTTAACCTGAAAATACAAAACAATGGCTGTTTACTACCAAAACGTAAGCCATTTTCGTTCGTTTTTCTCACGTTTTTATATGTTTTTGTCCATTTTTACACGTTTCGTCAGTTTTTTTTCACATTTTCATACATTTTAATCCGTTTTTATCTTGTCCGTTTCTTCAAATAAGTTTGATGATTTACACAAGCACAAAAATTTACAAGAGTTTATAAGTTATGAATTTGGTAAAAAAAAAAAAAAAAAATGTAAGTTTTTGTAGTAGACAGCCCTCGTTATGCATTTTCTGGTTAAAATCACGCGTTCCTTGATGTAAAATATCATTTTGGACAACTTTCCTGTTTTACACTTTTGATGATTCAAACCAGAAAGGGGTCAAAATCGTGATTTAAAATCGACACAGAAACATTTTTATCAAATGTCAAATTTTCTTTTGTATACTTACCTAATCACAAAAAATAGGTGAAAACGTAAAAAAAGGGAGAAAATAGATAAAATATAAGAAAACAGACAAAAACGTAAAAAAGCGGACAAAAACGTAAAAAAACGAATAAAAATATATGAAAACAAACTAAAGCGTAAAAAAGCGGACGAAAACATTAAAAAATTTGACGTAAATGTTAAAAAAACGGACGAGAACGTAAGAAAATGGACAAAAACGTTAAAAAAAATGGACGAAAATGTAAAAAGATTGACAAAAACGTAAAAAAATGGACGAAAACGTTAAAAAAACGGACGAGAACGTTAAAAAATGGACGATAACGTAAAAAGATGGATAATGGTGCAAAATATTAATAGAGGGACTAACGGTGCAAAAAATAAGAACTTTTTTAGAAAATGAGGACTAACGGTGCAAAAAATATTAACGAAGGACTAATGGTGCAAATAACTTAATTGATAGACTAACGGGACATCCAAATTAGGGACTAAAAGGGTGACAGGTTTCAAAATTATGGATGTTTGGTGTACTTATTTTGACATAGGGACTAAACTTGCAATCTGAGTAAACCACAGGGACCATCCATGTAATTTTGTCTTTTAAAAAAGAAGTGATTGACACACTTAAAATTTTTATTTGAACACTCCACTCATGCAGTAGTCAATTGTACTTTAAGTATAATATGTTTTGTGTCCTAATAAAATTTTAGATTGTGCTATTCACTTTCTTTTTTAAAAGAGTGTTTCTTTTGTAACAATTCGCAATTTCAGGTTAATTACCATTCCTGAAAAATTTCACTATTCACTTTTACTATTCATTTTTCCGAAACTTTCCCGAAAGTTGATTTTTATTTGATATTCTCGAATGATAAATCATTTCCATGGCAAATTAAATGTTTGACATTCGTCAGATCATTTTCTTGAAAGTTATTAAGGAATTACACGTTTTAGGGTAAAACGTCATTCAGAAATTCTACGTACAACGAAACTCGATCGCGTTAAGTGACCCCGCATCAGAAAAATGTTTGACATACTCATGATTTATTTGAGAATTAATCGTGACTGAGAAAAACATGACCAAAGACTTCCCGGCAGGTCACCCATGCAGTACTACTCTCGCATGAGCACGCTTAACTATTTGGGCGATTAACCGGTAGACCACAAACGCATTTTTAAGAAGATTTGAGTTTTCAAACTCATTAGAAAAAGTCAACATATTCTTTCCCTCCTCCATTGACCAAAAATCATCCCTTGATGTTATAAGTCATTTCGTGATTTTTAGGCTTACGGTTTGATGTCTAAACGACATTTAATACCAACCGACACTAGACTGAGCCCAGTCTAGACATTATAAGTCATTTTAAATCATTTTTATCACATTAGAAAAGTAACATTTTACTTTTCTCAATTTTACGCAATATTCGTACATTTTACGTATTACGCGTTTTAGACCCGTGTTTCCAGTTTTTAGCAGGGTTTTAGCACCCGATAGATCCTACCACTCATTTTATATTTTATTATGGGACATATGGACATGTCTAACAATACTTTAAAGTTTCATAATTTTACGACACCCGGTTTTACGTTTTGAGGCCTAATCATTTACGGTTGGCATTTCCCGGAGTCAAAACTAGTCACATAAGTAAGATAACTCATCCAAAAACCTAGTCACTCCCCCTTATCCATGTTGAACCGCCATAAGGGGGGGGGAGTCACCCCTTGTGTGGCTTAATCTCCTAACTTGTGCTCTAGGATCATTACATGTGTTAACCTTGGCCTCCAAGGTTGGACTAGTCAACAAAACTAACCTCCTTAAGACCCTATAAAAGCCCCCCATCCCCTTCCTTGGCCGGCCATCACAACCCACCACAACACTTCACACTTAGCTTTATTTCTTCCTAGTTATAGCAAGGATCAAGTGCAAGTTCAAGGTAGAAACCCTAGTTAAGTTATTATTCACCAAAACTCTTCCAAACCCTAACATACTTGGTGATTTCTCTTGAGTTTGAATCCACTCAAGTCACCTAAACCTTCATCATCCATCTTTCAAGAATACAAGGGTAGAAGGGTTACTAAAGTGGAGGAAAGCTTATTCAATCAAAGTCCTAGTTCTTGTCCTAGTTTCCCTTTTTCATTAAGGCCAAAAGTTGTAAGCAAACCCTAACATACTTTCTTGTTAATTATCATTTTCATACTCTTTGTGTTTCATTCATGCTATATATGGTCTTTGTATGGAGTTCATGATGTATAAAAATGGACAAAACAAGTATTAGTATACATGTGTTAACTTATGACAAGTAAACAAGCAAACTAATGAATTTCTTGGTAAGACCTGATCAAAATGGTAAAAACATGATATTTGATTATTACATATTGTGGTAGAGGACCTAACAAGGAAACCATAGCAATTTGAACCACCCAAAACGAGTATACGAGTCAAAAGTTATGGCGATTTGAAATTACCAAAGATTTCCGGCAAATCTGCCAAATAGCTTCCTGATCAAATTTGGGTTTTGAAAGTCCTACTTCTGGTCCGATTCATCAAAAAGTTAAAACACGAAAGTTGTCCGGAACGACGTTTTCGTTCAGAAACAAAGAAGCTCGAGACCTAAAAATGCTTTCCGAGTGATAAAATTCTTCAAAATCTTAACAGCCCATTTTAGACCAAAGTCACTATATTATAGTTATGATTTACTAAGACCAAGAGGTCTAATGACCTAAAGCCGAGACCACAACCATGGCTAAAGCCAAGGTTGAGTCTCAAGACCATGGAAAAATGACCAAGGTCACGGCGAAGCCATGACTAAATGACCATATAAACTTACTTAGGCGAAAACATGAAACAAGGAATTGACGATAACTTGAACAAACAATTTGGATCTACTCCACCTAAAGAAGCATGAGATACAAGTTATAATAAACTACCCCTAATAACAATCTTCATGTACTAATAAACTTTCCTAAGTTTATTCAAATATCGGACATGTAACTTTTCGGATCAAAACTTATATCTATATATTTCATCAACTACTACAATAGTAGGGAGCCTCATGTGAGGAGTTCATTATGTAAGCCGTCGAGTTGAGTTGTGGATTTACGAGTTAAAGTGTCCTGGCTCCTCGAACGCTTACTAACATGACTTCTGAATTATGTCGGCCCGAACGGTAGTAAACGATATACCAAAACATACATGTTTCATGAATCTTTCCTTCAAAGACTTATACTATACATCATACTACATCATGAACATTATGCAAGACATATATATAGGCAATTCTTCGTATGCTTAGACGTTACTCAAAACCTAAGTCACAACGTTCTATTATAGGCTGCTCTTAGAGACTTTCACGATTCGACTACCACTTTGATTTCACATCACTTAAGCTTAAGGTGAGTCATAGCCCCTACTTTTTCATATTTGTTTCAACTCTTTGGGGGGGATACATGCACAACTACTTTCTTACTTGTACAAATACTTGATCGCATTATACTTGATTGTTCTATACTTGATTGTCTTATACTTGATCGCATTATACTTGATTTCATACATACATGATTATGTTATACTTAACTGCGTTATACTTGATTGTGTTACTGCCAGTGGCTCCAGATTAAGTTGCTGGATGACCATTGAGACTTCCGGTGGCTCCACATTAAGTTGTTGGATGACCATTGAGGCTATTGATACATCCTAACATTTGCGAATGTTGGATACATCATAAACGTGAGGTCTTCGGAGATGAAGTGTAGACTCACGACTAATTGCTAAACTGTTTTGATGAACTTATACATGTCTTTATTATACCATATATATTAGCAGTGGGTTGTGAACACACAGGTTACAAGTCTCTTATGGCGGGACTTGTAACTGAGTGGATTCACGATGCCTTTGCTGTGTGAACATTCTTTAAGGCTTTTCAACTATTTTAAGACAAACTCTATGAACTCACCAACCATTGTGTTGACACTTTAGCATGTTTATCTCAGGTCTATAAGGTGATAGCTGTTGCATGGAGCATAGAGTCGCTTGGCATGTTTTGAAGACTTATGCTTTTATCTTTACCATTCGATTTGTCTTAAAACTCTTATGAATTGTATTATGGAACTCAAGTTTGTATTTCGGAATTTATTAATCGAATGGTCACTTTTCAAAACGTCTCATTTAGAGTTCGTTTTCTATACCTTGTTCTTTGTATTATGAAGTAGCACCCTTATGACACAGTCTTCCGCTGCGGTATTTTGGGGGTGTTACATCTTTAAACTGGTAGTTTGATTTATGCTCACGCGATGTTTGCCAAAGCTTATACAATGACTATAAGCTTATTAGCTTATATGTGGTTAAAATGATTAAATTATTGTTCAGCTCAGCTTTTACACAAGTGGTAAATGAAGGTTTTTGATAAGTTTTACAAGCGTGGCTTTTTCAAAAGGCTTGAACTTATATAATATATGCTCCATTATAATGTACAACTTTACCTATAATTATATAATCTAATACTAATATTTTCAACTCGTTTTTTTTTTTTTTTTTTCATCATCATCATTCATTTACAAACACTAAACATAAGCTAATCCAAACACTCGGGTTATGAGTTTACTATATATAAGCGGATAAGCCATAAGGTGATTATATAACATAAGTATAAGCACATTTAATAAACTTACCAAACACCTATTTAGTAAGTTTATATGCTTAAAAGGTTATTGTGATATATAAGTTTATATATATCTCAAAATAAGATGAAAATTTCAAGCTTATTAATAATAAGTAGAATTCATATGAGCATGGTTGTTAAGATTTTGATTATGATCTTAAAATCTTATGATATTATAAAGCAAAAACGATCATGATCTTACGTTGGATCTTGATAACGTAGAATCTTAACAAGATACCGATCTTGACTATAGGATCTCAAGATCTTGATCCAATCCAATCTTGCTTTGTTCAAACCACAAGCTGAATAACTATGAATTTATGGACTAAGTTACAAAATTTAAAAAACAAGAGGTTAATCCTCATAAACATAATTTAGGACGTCTTTTTTCACGAAACGTTTATATAATTTTGTGTTTGATATATAATAATGAGTATATTTACATATTTTTACAACGCCTATTAAGAAAATCTCATTATAGGATCTTAAGATACCCCGATCTTATCTTACGTTCTCGATTTTGCAAAGACAACAATCCTACGTAAGATGACGATCTTAAAAGGCTTGCATATAAAATCATATGACCATAAACAAGCTTAAACAAACACCCTCTTCGAAAACGTGTTATAAAAAAAAGTGATTTGGCCCATTACATAGTTGGTTCTAAATAGGGGTGTCAAATGGGTCAACCCAACTCGACCGAAATGCGGTAAAGCCTTATACGTTTGCATTTATTTGGGTCCAATTCGGCTTATCGGGTCTATCGGGTTAACTCGACCAACCCAATAGCCTCATAGGGTCAGATTAGGGTTAATTTTCTAAATGTTATCAGGTTCGGGTTCAACCGATAACCCAATAATATATATAAGCGTTACTAGTTGTTTTTTCCATTTTAGGCCAAACTTTCTTTGTATTAATGCCAAATGCCTACTGCATCATGTTGATATTGTCTTACTGCCATTCTTGTAAAGTTTACTGCTCTCCTATTATTTAACCTACTGCACTTCCTTTCCTAACTACAGTATATATCCTCTCTTCTGGTTTGTGTGATAACTCTCTTAAATAGAGCATAGAAGAATCAAGTACCAACTGTTAAGCGGGTAACAAGACAAAAGAAAGGGGTTAATTAGAGTACGCTTCCAGGAGGAAGGACGATAATATACAACTCACATTCATTAAAAAAACAGCACAGCATTCACTTCACAAACTACATATCTAATCATAACCCGCTGATTAGCTCACAAAGGGGCAGCTGCTAACCCATCAAATTTTGCAGCAACTTCTATTATCTTTTGCTCAATTGCTCCCTCAGCTGTTTTCATTGCATCAACCTCTGCATTCCATTTTTCCTTCTTCAATAACACCTTCCTCCGTTTTTCCTCCACCTGCCTAATCTGTCTTTCAATTTCATTAACCTCATCATCGATTGTCTTTTCTTGTAACTTCTGCTCCTCTATTTTCTCTACAACTCCTTTCGACCTATCTTCAAGTTCCTCCTGTTTGTCCTTTAACAGAAGCAAACGTGTCAAACAGTTTCTAATAACCTCCACATTAAACCCATTACTTTCCAACTCCACAAGTGTTTCCAAACAATCCTCTATAGTACTTCTTGGATCCTCAAATCTCAAACGATAAATCCTGTCCACCACAGTTGAAAATGTTACCATGGCGCCAATGGCCAATCCTTCTCGAGCACTCTCTTTCACACCTTTTAACAATGGACGAAAGTGTGGGTTTTGTGGAAGCTTACAGAAAACCTCCATCGATTCAATTGTGTGCCAAAATGGGGTGGTTTTCACAAAGGGGATGTCATCATCAATGTCACATGCAACTATTTCCAACTGTCTGTCACTTGTTGTTGATGTTCCCACTGGGGCAGAAGGTGAAAATAGATTCATTTGTAATCAACACAAAAGTTGAAATTGGTAAAACTACAAATCGATCCAATTGCTGTGGGACCTATTGCAAAGTGTATCACTCTTTTGGAGCTTATACTGAAATAACCCTCTATTTTGAAACCCCCTCCCCCCCCAAAAAAAAAAAAAAAAAAAAAAAAGTACATAAATTATGCAAAAAAAAAGTACATATTTTGTGAAACAAAATTTAAATTTGCAAAATTATGCGCAAACCTTGCAAAAATTGGAAAAAAGTCAAGTTTGCGACTACTTTAGGCTGTTCGTTAAGTTTGGCAATTCACACAATTTATTTTGAGATACAGGGTTAGTCGGGATAAACATAAAAAAGTGGTAAAGATTGTTACAAGTCAAACTAAAAAGAGTCAGATTTGTAAATTTCCCATTATAATTTGATTAAACGAGCTTTTACCTGGGCTATGAATAGGGATTGGAGAGTGCATTCCATCAATCCATCTTGAACAAGGTTGATCATCAGACACAATGTCCACCGGGCTATGAATAGGGATTGGAGAGTGCATTTCATCTGTTTTTCTTGTTTCCATGTTCTCACCGGCTTTTTCTACACCAAAAACTTAAAATAAATAAACAGTGATATCTAATTTGTAACAATAATCCATCAACGTTTACAATAAAGTGATTTCATGCACCTTGCACTGGAGACTCGGTGATTATACTAATAGGTGAACTAACTTCTTTGATTTGAGCACTTTCCACCACAGAAGCTGCAGGTGGATCAACACCTTCGTTCTCATGACTAGCTGCAATTATTTAAAATCAATAAAGAATAATGTTAAATTCTATAAAGCAATGATATATATTTATATAAGAGGTCTAGCGTATACCTGTCAGTGGTGTAACAGTTGAAACATTATCTTCATGTACCTCCTAAATGAACACAGCTATAGTTTACATGTACAGCTTATATAATAAAGGGGTGAAATCACAATCACCCAATTCATCACTTCTTTATCCACAGTATTATATTTTGCTTAACTAATGCTAATCTAAGATAATGCAAGCGTAAATTTGTCACCTTGTCAACCACTGTCAATTGTTCCAATGGAGCATCTAATTGTTCTGTATCGCCTTCTACAACACTTTGAACTATTTCAGTGGACGACTTGTTGATTATCTTCTCTTGTGATACTGTCATCTCATTACACTGCAACCCGGCTAAGTCTTTGGTAGCATCTTTTTCCACACTTTGTTGTGTTTTTGTTTTGCCTGAATCATCTTTAGTACACATGGTTTCAAAATAAACAAATGGAAGTGATTTGAAGTTAATCAGGAACCAATTATTAACAAACCTTCATCTAAACTTGAGCTTGTATTCTCATTTGCTGCTTCTCCCTTCTCTTCTGCTTATTAACAAACCAGATAGGTACATAAATAAGCAATCTCAAAAGCAAGCGATAACCTTTTTGACAATGTATGCAGCCTCAATGGGTCACTCTAAAATAAGCCTTACCTTTTTAGGGGGTGTTTGTTTCAGCTTATGGCCTATTTGGTTTTGGGCTTATGTTCCATAAGCATTAGTGGCTTATTTTGAAAATTTTCGGCTTATATAAGCTTATTACAGTATAAGCTAAGAAACATATATAAGCCGAAAAGATTCAAAATAAGCCACAAAAAGTGAGCTTATGAAACATAAGCCCAAAATCCAATAAGCCATAAGCCGGCTATATAATCCGAAACAAATAACGCCTTAGTACATTGCATTTTAATGTTTGCTTACAGTTGGAATCAAAATACTACCTTTATTCTTGTCCCTCTGTTGTGTATTTCTAATGTTTATTTTCGATAACATTTGCTTCCTCTCCCTGTGTTGTAATTCCTTTATATACTCGTGGTTCTTAATAAGTTGATCAATGTCTTGGTGTGTTGAGTTTCTTTCCTTCATAATTCTCTTTCCTTCATCTAAACTTTTATTCACATTTTCCCAAATCATATCCTCCTGACCCCAAAGCTTCTCCAGAATTTCCACTGTCAAATTATGCCTCTTCTTCTTTTTCATTTCCTTGTAATCAGTATCAAGCTTTGAAATCATTCTCTTTTGTTGATTCAACAACTTATTCAACTCCATATTATCAAACATCATTTTCTTTTTCTTTTGTAATTGAAACGTATCTGATTATATTAGGGGTTTGGGGGTTTTCAAATTTGGGGTAAACTGGGTGTTCACTGTTCAGTTTTGGGTAATTGGGTTTTCAATTCGGGTAATTTTCGTTCAAAAAAAAAAAAAAAAATCGGGTAATTTGGGGTAAGTGGATAAGGCGGTTTTTTCAAAACAAAATAAATAATTAAAGTGAGAGACCATTTTCTGATGAAAGGGGACCAACTCGGTCAAGTGACTAACATATTAGGGTGCGTTTGGTATGCCGCTATCAATCACAATGAGAATGATTTTGATAGTAGTGGTGGCCTTTCGGCATGAAAGATCATACCTTTTTTTTTTTTTTTTTTTTTTTTGGCAAAAGTGAGAATGTATTGATGAGTAGATCAAAAGATCTCATAGAGATGAAACAATGATGAAACTAAAATTACAAACCATTTCAACCTACTAAAACCTTGAAAGAAACTTGAGATGCGAAGGCTACATTGAAGAACAAAGCTACTGAACTTTGAAAACATGAACCATCTATGCTTGCTTCTATTCCTGAACCCGTGGAGACCGATGAATGATGCAAACATGACAATCTCAAAAAGAGCTAGGTCAAGAAACTGTGAGAAAAATTGCAGCGACAAACCTTTATGATTCTTTACCGTGATGAGCTAAATCTTGCAAAAACTCGTCAAATGTTATGTTGTTACGAAAATCTTTTTGATTCTCGCCAATGTAGGCCAACGATTTTCCAATATTCTTCACATTCTCACATTCATCATCCATCTCTTCCTCTTCTGAGAACTCATCGTTCACCAAAATCATTGAGAGACATACCTTCACCCACGACACCACGTCCTTGCTTTTTCTTTTTGCACTTTGCTTTCCTTTTTGAAAATGCAACAAGATTGGACCTAATATTATCTGATTTGAAACCGACCTGTAACTTGTTTATGTACTTTTCTTTATCTTTCTTCTTTGTGGCCGCTGCTTCTTGAATGTTTTTCCTTGCCCACATACCTTACCCTTTTAGGGTATATGGAGTATGAAGCATTTCTATCATTCATTACCATCGTTGTGGGCCCCCTCATCCTAAACAAACACATTTAATCACTTTCATAGTCATAGTGTGTAACACCCCCTAATTTGCAATGCGGCAGCGGAATAGAAGTTAGGGTGTTACGGTGAGGATCGAAGTCATAATGATAGAAAACGACTCGAAGAGACGTTTTTAAAAACATAATTTCATTTATAAATATTTGAAATACAATAGGTCCTTATCAGAGTAAAAAAAAAAAAAAAAAAAAAAAAAAAAAAAAAAAAAAAAACTTGATATTTTGAAATAAATCAAACATCATTTATTTTACATCATTATTGAAATAAAGTAAACATATTTTGAAGATTTTTGCCGCCCGTTTCATGCTTGCTTCCCCTGTTAAATACCTGAGATACATGCTTAAAAGTCAACAAAATTGTTGAGTGAAATCATAGAGTTTGAATTTATAATCATTTTGATACACAAGCAAGATTGTATTGAAAAATACAATCAGTTTAAAAACATTGATAATGCAGTTCATATATTGCACTAAGTCTCATGACACGCAAACGTTAACAAATACCGTAAACGGCGGGTGTTTATCAAATAAATGATAAATTTTTGCCCTCGTGTAATAGGTGATTTGCCAATTCCTATTTTTACTCAAATATAATTATCACGACTAATGCGGCTAACCACATGCATATGGCATTCCGTCAAGCATTAGTGGGACAGGCTGTCAAACCTTAAATAGATCTATTTATTATATTCGCGTTCACCGCAGTGATTAATGGCTCATGAATAAGGGTCTTTTATATATCAGTCAGGAAAGCATACAGAAAATACTTGTGATCTATTTATAACATGTATCCCCCTCACGGAGTTTTGAAAATAATTAAATGTGAGGCTATGACTTACCTTGATTGATACTGAAAATGAAGAAAATAAAGTCAGATGAATTTTATGAAAATGGCTTCGAAACACAACCTGATAAATAAATTTATCTAAGAAATTGACCAAAAACTATTCGGTAAATTTAAAGAAAATAACGAATATTAAATATTCGTTATGACGATTAAGTGATGTGCAGTGAAAATATTGTGATATGCATGATATGACAGAATATGATTTTTAAAAATTATCCTTCGAAGTTTTTAATCGTAACTAAAATCTTAATCTTTTTTTTTTAAATATCGTTATATATTATTAACGTTAAGTTAATAATATATATATATATATATAAATATAAATAACATTTAAACATGATATGAAATAAATTTACAAAAATATAAAATAAATAAGAATGATAAATAAATTATGTTTAGTCTTTGTCTCCTTTTCCAATTTTTACCATTTTTACATTAACGATACTTGCGTTACACCGTTAGTCCTTTTTATATATTTTTCAATTATAGTCCTCTACTTTGTCCAATAATCAATACAAACCTTCTAATATTAATTTTTATCACATTTTATCCTTAGCTTTCTGTATTTACAGGTTTAGTCCTTGATTTTCAATATTTACACATTTAGTCCTTCTAGGTGTCGTCGCGTTACATTTTTAGTCCAATTTTACAAAAATGATTATGGAACTTTTCTAAAAATTTCCGTAGCTTATTTATTAAGTATAAAGCTTATTTTACTGCTTATTTATTTCAAAAGCTTATTTTTATGGCTTATGGGCCTGGTTCGAATTATCTTAAGGCTCGTTAAGATTTTTGGAGGCGAGGGCATGGAAAAAGTTTTGGGCTTGGCTTTGGACCATTTTTATGATTCTAAAAATATATCTTATAGACCCAGTGGGCTTACGGATTTCAAAAGCTTAGTGGGCTTTAGTTAAGCCCACTCGACAAGCTTAAAGTTTTTATATGAAAAATTTAGTTATAAAAATTCGGTTGAGTCATTTCAAAATGGA
Organism: Artemisia argyi; assembly: GCA_030686995.1. Taxonomy (NCBI): domain Eukaryota; kingdom Viridiplantae; phylum Streptophyta; class Magnoliopsida; order Asterales; family Asteraceae; genus Artemisia; species Artemisia argyi. Next base: position 194,803,519 of record CM060676.1, read on the forward strand.
TCGATTAGAATGTCTAAACGTGAATATTTTTACAAGTTGTTTACATGAAAACTTTAGTTTGCTAGGTGGTCTATGACGTCGTGAAAAGATATGGTACCATTGTTAAACTAAATTTTAAGTTATACGTTGGTTTAGTGACATGGTTGGGTCGATATGTAAACTTGAAAACTATCAAAATTTTACTAAGTGTTATACTATTTTTATATCGATGGATGCAAGTAGAAATAGATGCATGAAATGATTAATACGTTACAACTAAAGTGAATGGTGTGTGCTACGTGATTCCTAAGCCATCCAAGATAGAGGCAAATCACGTTTTGTGTACTACAAACAATTATATACGTGAATCTAGTGTGCAAAGTGTAGACGTATAAAACATAATATACGAAGTGCATGACAATATAATAACGTATGAAATGGATTAAGAACAAGTGCAAGAAACTTACAAACACTCTTAAAGTGATCTAGAGTCGAGCTAGGTATAAAAGAACATAAGAATTCACGTCCAAGCTATATAACCCAAACGTTATATATTAATTTGAACCTGAAATCTTTTCTTTGCTTCCAATATAGTTCCACTCGACTTGTAAGTTTTACAAGAAAGATTTGAAGGTCCAATTATTGCAGTGAAAGAATGAGAGAATGAATAAGAATCGGATGCATGCAATGTACGTATATATATTACAAATATAATACGTTTTAGTGAGAAAGTTCAATGCAAACTTCTTCCCACACTATTGCATGTCAGTAGCTAGTCTTTAGAGGGGATTTTTATATTGTTTTAGGATGGTTTGTGAGAGCATAAAAGATGGAGATTGTTGGGTGATTCATGCATCATGTCGACCAAAGTATTTTCCCTATATACGATTTACTAAATCGTATACTACTTGAGTATACTTGATCATCCGTAACATTTGAGCATGAAATCATCTTAGGAATAATATTAGGAACGTTTAGAAACAAACTAGATTCAAAACGGTTAAGTTTTGAATATAGTGTAATTCGATTTGGGTTTGTTAAGGTCGACTACTTTGCCTCTTAAAAACATATCAAAACTCAACGTAGGAACGTGAAACTTGACACACTAATTGTTGGCTAGTAGGTTATCGAGATGGGAAAATAAAATACGTGGGTCGTGTGTAAGATTTACGAATAAATGGTGCGATTTGGAGGGTGTTTGAAATGAGTCGATCGGATGAAAATAACTAAATGGGAAGTTGGGCTTGATTCGTGGGCTTAGGAATAGTAAAGGGTGGTGTGGGCCGAAATTAATTAAGGTCCGGTTGGATTAATAAGGTAATTAGTAAATTTTAATTATATTTAATAAATATAATTAGTATTAGGATTTAGGTTTAGGATTAAATGTAAAGTTTAAGTTTCGTGTAACGTGTCGAGGATTAATTCCGTCATTTCGTGAATTATATTATTTTGTGAAAATCACCAAAATAATATAATGAGAAAAATTTTAAATTTTTCCGAGAAAATGGGAATTAGAAACGATAACGAAAGATTATATATTCATTAATGATTTAATTACAAGAAATTTTTACAGGGTTCTACAGTACCCACTTGTCATTCTGAATTTCGTCCCGAAATTCGATTTTAAGAAATCTAACAAGTGCGTTCTATGAAAATAAGTGCGGATATTTCTCACGGAATCTATCTTCTCTTTCCCATGTATAAGTCGGTCCTCGCTTAGAGTCCCATCTTACTTTTACAATGGGGATACGATTCTGTTTGAGTTGTTTAACTTCTCTATCCATTATTTCCACAGGCTCTTCTGTGAACACTAGTTTGTCGTCCAATCTAATTTCTTTTAGTGGAATGACGAGAGTTTCGTCTGACAAACATTTCTTGAGTTGGGACACGTGAAACGTAGGGTGTACCCTACTAAGTTCATCCGGAAGTTCTAACTTATAAGCAACTGAACCAATTCTCTCCAGAATTTTGAAAGGTCCAATATACCTCGGATTTAACTTTCCACGTTTTCCAAAACGAATCATTCCTTTCCATGGCGAAACCTTCAACATGACCTTGTCTCCTACCTGAAATTCCATAGGCTTTCTCCTGACATCAGCATAACTTTTCTGTCTGTCACGAGCAGCTTTGCGAGCGTTGCTTGATTTGGAATATCTTCTCAGTAGTATCATGTATTAGCTCTGGTCCGGTAAGTTGCATATCACCAACTTCTGTCCAACAGATTGGTGATCTGCACTTTCTTCCGTACAGTGCTTCAAAAGGTGCAGCCTTTATGCTGGCATGGTAGCTATTATTGTACGAAAATTCAACTAATGGCAAATGTCTATCCCAACTGATTCGCCTCAAACAGTCAGATAATTATTGATCAACCACTTGTGAATGGCCAACTGTAATAGTCAAATAGCTGAGGCAAATGCTTCCGAGGAATACAGTGTTTTCCCGGGTCGTAAGTCCCAACGAGGTTGTGATGGTATTAAAAACGAATCTGTGATCAGTGAATGTGAACAGGTAAGGGTATAAAGTGTGTGTGTGTGATTAGACTAGGGTTTTATAACTTAAAATGACTATTTAGAATGATTACGTAAAAACCTAGATATCTAAAACGTATAAACGTACACCAATTTAAAAATCAGACGCGACTGCGTACTGAGAAAAAGGTGAGTTTTAAGAAAAATAAACTATAAGGGTTAAAAATGAAAATCCTACAAACTTAAACTTAAAATAAAATTAAATTAAAAAGAAAACTATTTTTTAGATTATTTTATTATTTGTTATTAATTATTTAATAAAAAACTATTTAACTATTTAATTAGAAAATTATAAATACTACAAATTAAACTAAAAACTTATAAAAATATTTTCTAAACCTAAAATAGAACTTGAAGAAAGTATAAAAAATAAAAATAAATCTTTTTGTCTTTTTATAAGCTTTTTATTAATTAAAAACTATTTCTATTAATCATACTAATTAAACTATTACAAATTACAAATAATATTAAACTAACTTAGAAAATTATGATAATTTTTATAAATCTAATTAACCATCATAGGAATCCTAAAAAATTATAAAAACTTTATTTTATATATTTATAAACTAGTTTACTATTTATTATTCTATTCATTATTTAATTACTATTTAAACTATTTAAATTATAAAAACTATTAAATGAACAGTATAAATTCTAGAAAAATTACTAAAATTATATTATGACTTATAAAAGCTAGGAAAAATATAAAATATAGGTGTTACTATATAAAAACTAATTATGCTATTTATAACTTAATTATTAATTAATTACTAATAAAACTATTTTTAATTCTAATAAATATCAAATGATATTATAAAAATCTAATAAAATTATTTAAATTAATTTAATATATAAGGAAATTAATAAAAATATAAAAAACACAACTTACTTAATAAAAATGTAAAAATGAAAATTAAAATTAAATTATATTAAATAGAAACTATCACTTAATTTTATGTTGGTTTTTCTTGAATTTTCTTTTACAAAACTATATTATACTTAAAAATAGACAACTTTTGTGAAAACAAATATTTTACAACTTAAAAATAAGCTAGATATAAGCTAAGAATCAAAACAGTTGACTATTGTTGACTTTAATGAGAAATAAGCTCAAATGAGCTTATGTGGGACCCACCTTGGTAAATTCTGATCCTAATAAGTTAGTTGGACTTTTCAAAGCTTAATTTGATCCAATAAGCTCAGTAGATAAGCTGGTAAATCAAAATAAGCTAATCCAAAAACTAAATTCTACTCAGAATGGGGACAAGGTTTATGGGTCTTTCTAGGTGGGGTCCACTGAGGCACAGGTCAAACAAATGGTCAATCTAAGATCTATGGTAGGAGGGGGGTTGTATGGAACTGATTTTGTGGTGTGGGGCCCACTGGTTTGGTCACAAAACCACCACAAAGTGGTGGTGGTGAGTGTCTGGTCTGCTGCACAGGGCAGCTTGTTGCCCTGCAGCCTACTTCAAGGGGCTGTGGGGGCCACTCTAAAATTACTAAAAATATAGAGCTTATTGATTCCTAAAGATGAGTTGGGATACTACAATACCTCAAAAGCTCAATTCCTAAAACTTAATCCTAAATTCTAAACAATTCCCCAAAGATTTGGATTTTTCTGAATAAGTAAAATTTGACTTTTTGAAATTACCTATCTAGTTTGACTTTGTTGAACTTTGAATTGATCCTATAAGCTAAATAAGTTATGATAAGCTATAATAAACCTAAATTAAGCTAGATGCATAAGTTCTAAGCTAATGGGTGGTTTTTGAGAACCCAATACCTCAACAGTCCACTGTTGAGGTAATTGGATGGTGATTTTGACTATATGAGTTTGGACCTACTAATTTTAGTACTAAATTGCAACTAATAAACTACAAGTGACATGTTTCAACACATATTACACCTTGAAACTTCCTAGATCACAGTGAGACTTACAATTCCAAACACCCCTATAAACAAGCTCAAATGAAACTTTACAAAGTAAATCACTAATTTAACCTATTCTACTGAATGAAAAGAGCATAATATGACATAATAAGCTAACATAAGCAGATAAACAATAGTTACAACAACAAACATTCATGAATCATCAATATGCATTTTCCACTGTAAAAATGAAACATTTAGCAACTATGAAATCCAATGAATAAACATACAATTTTAATCAATATTATAACTAATAAACACCAAATGAGTACAGAAACACAGATATTAAAACTTATAAGATAGAATACAGTACATATACAAAAATTATAGAAAAATGCTTACAAATGATGACAAGCTGTGAAACACAGAACCAACAACCAAGAACCACTTATAGATTTCCCATGAAACCTCTAAACCAGGGACATCAATAAACCATCCTGCTCCATCTTGATCACCATTCCTCTTGATTTTTTTATTTTATTTTCTATTTTTTATGAATTTTTATGTTTTTTAATTAAACTGAATTAAGAGTCCACTAAATGGTACTAAAGCTTCAACAAGCTTATATGAGACTGAAATGAGCTAAATGAATCAAGAAACAATAACAATTAACAACATTCAAGTGAAAATGTCAATTTCACTTGAATTTGCTAACTTTGAATTTAAATTGAGAAACTGAACTGAGATACTTAAACATAAACTTCCATTAACATTAAAAACGTAATACAACTTGTAATTAAGACTAAATTTAAAAGGTTCAAGACAGAAAATTAAATTTACACTACGAAGTGGTCTAAAAGCGGTGACAATTGTAAACTACTGCTTCTCTTCATCTTTATAGAAGATATTTGAGGTCCTTGCAGTTTTCCTTGACTATCCCACCAATCCTTAGCCCTTGATGTGGTTGAATTCATCCTAGCCGTTCAAAACCACTTTTGGCGCCAAAATAGTCCAAGGGTCAGTTGGGGTTGCGTGGAGAGGGTATTAGGGCTTTAATTGGTTGTTGGAGTGTTGTGTGAGGTGGAGGGTGATGTGGAATGAGTGAGGAGCAAGTTGTGGACAGGTGGTGGTGGTGGTTTTGGAATACAGTGGTGGTGGTGGTAATTGGGAGGGAAAGGATGACTGGGGTGGTTTTGGTTTGTTGACCGGGTTTGACTTGGGGTTGGACTGGGCTTTGGTGGGCTGGAAAAGGGTGGGCTTGGGTAGGTTTAGTTTTGGGTAGTGGATTAGGATTTGGTGGATTTATAATAAAAGGGTCCGTTTGGTTTTATTGAAATTACAAGGACCAAAGTTGTAATTTAGGTAAAGTTTAGGGTCTGACTTTGTATTTTCCCAAAGTTTATAATAAAAGTTAAAATTGTCATATGTGAATAGTACAAGGGTATTTATGATAATTTTCATTTTTTTATGCCCAGGGACTAAAACTGACAATTCACCAAACTTCAGGGACTGATTATGTATTTCCACCAAACTTTTCACATAAAGACCAAACCTGCAAAAGATTATTAGTATAGGGACCAAAATTGCTTTTCTCAAAGTTTTTAACATCCCAGGGACCATTTCTGTCAATTTCCAAAGTACAGGGACTAAACTTGTAATTTTGTGAAACTTTGCACCAAAGGACTAAATATGTAACTTTATGATTAAAAAGGACCTTTGATGACTTTTTCATTTTTTTAGAATAACCAGGGACTAGTTTTGACAATTTATGAAACTTGAGGGACTGAAACTGCCAATTATGCAAACTTTGTACGTTTTTCATCTGTTTTTGCATATTTTGCATTTGAAACATATAAAACACACTTTTAAGATATTTAAAGTATTTTGATACATATTTGAGTGTTTTTGTATGTTTTGGCAGCTCAGATTAGTATAAAATGATGAGTATTTAGACACTCATCACCAACCTTTTCCGAAATCAATCACACATGCTCGGAGCATGTCTTCCAAGGTTTGGATTGTTCTCTCACTTTGTCCATCAGTTTGCGGATGATAAGCGGTGCTCATATCTAATCTAGTACCAAGAGATTTCTGTTGCGATTCCCAAAATCTTGATGTGAATCGGCTATCTCTATCAGAAATAATAGATATTGGTACCCCATGTCTAATCACAATTTCCTTAAAATACAACTGAGCGAGTGTTTCCATTTCGTCAGTTTCCTTTATTGGTAGGAAATGTGCAGACTTGGTTAATCGATTGATGATAACCCAGATTGTGTCTAATCCAGTCGAAGTCCTTGGTAATTTGGTAATAAAATCCATTGTGATTCGTTCCCATTTCCAGACTGGAATTTCTGGTTGCAAGAGTAATCCTGATGGTTTCTAAGTCTCTGCTTTTACTCTAGAGCAGGTCAAACATTTACCAACGTACTCGGCGATATCAGCTTTCATATTTGGCCACCAATAATTCTTCTTAATATCTTGGTACATTTTATTGGAACCGGGATGAATAGAATATTTGGATTTATGAGATTCATGCATGATAAGGTCTCGAATACCTCCAAAGAGAGGAATCCAATATCTTTCCTTAAAACATAACATTCCATCATTTCTTCTCACAAATTCTTTTTCATTATTTGGCATTCTGTCAACCTGATCTTCCAGGTTTGACCTCCTGTCAACTTTCTCATATTGCCGGTTTTCTTCTTGTAGAGCTTCCATTTGAGCTTTGATGATTTGAGCAGGAAGTGGTGAATGAATTGTCATTCCTAGAGATCGAACTCTAAGAGGTTTAATTCTATCTTTTCTACTCAACGCATCGGCTACTACATTCGCTTTACCAGGATGGTAACGAATTTCACAGTCGTAGTCATTGAGTAATTCTAACCATCTTCTTTGCCTCATGTTTAGCTCCTTCTGATCTAAGATATGCTGTAGACTCTTGTGATCGGTGAAAACCGTACACTTTGTACCATATAGGTAATGTCTCCATATCTTAAGAGCAAAAACTACTGCTCCTAATTCTAGATCATGAGTGGTGTAGTTTTCTTCATTCTTTTTCAGCTGTCGTGAAGCATAGGCTATAACTTTGTCTCTTTGCATTAGTACCGCACCTAAACCATGATGAGATGCGTCACAATACACTACAAAGTCCTCATTGCCTTCTGGTAATGCCAATATTGGTGCTTCACAAAGCTTTTGTTTCAGCAGTTGAAATGCTGACTCCTGCTTCTCTTCCCAGTTATACTTCTTGTTCTCCTGGGTCAGTTCCGTCAATGGTTTTGCAATCTTTGAAAAACCTTCTATAAATCTCCGGTAATAACCAGCGAGACCTAAGAATTCACATCAGTCTAGGGGAAAATCAAGATCGAAGTCTCGAGGTGGAAGACTCAAGTGCTTTATTTGCCAATCTGATGAGCACTTGAAGAGAAACTGTCCAAAGAATAATCGCAAGAAGTCAAATGGTTTCGTCAAGAAAGAAGATCAGCCAAGCTCCAATGGTTCGATTTATGAAACTTCTGAGGTGATGATGGTGATGAGTGCAGAGGCTCTGCTAGATTGGATCATGTATTTAGGAGGTTCATACCACATGACACCGAAGTTAGATATATTTTTTGATTTTTTGGAATGCGATGGGAGTAGGGTACTGTTGGGTGACAACAGGGAGTGCAAGATCAGAGGTATTGACAAGGTAAGGGTACAACTGAAAGATGGGTCAAGTTTTGTATTACACAATGTCAGGTATATTCTTGAATTGAAAAGAAACTTGATATCGCTGGGAACTCTTGAAAAAGAAGGATATACCGTAAAAATGCAGTCGGGCAAAATCAAGGTGATTAATGGTTCCAGGGTTATTTTATCTGGAACCCGAAGGGATAATTGCGTATACTCTTTGGATGGCCATGCAGTGGCGGGTGAGCTTAATGCTAGTGTTGAAGAAAAAGACAGTCTTGCGCAGGTTTGGCACAAAAGACTGGGACATATCATTGAGGCGGGACTTCAGGTGCTAGAAAAGCAGGAGCTGTTTGGCAAGAAAGGTCTAGGTACGCTCGATTTTTGTGAGAATTGTGTTATGGGAAAGTCACATCTAGTCAGTTTCGGTGTAGAAAGGCACACTACTTAGGGAGTGATAGACTGTGTTCATTCAGACTTATGGGGTCCGTCTCAGGTGGAATCATTAGGAGGTAAGAGGTAATTCTTATCTATTGTTGATGATTATTCTAGGAGGGTATGGGTTTATATTCTCAGGTTCAAACACGAAGCATTTGGAAAGTTCAAAGAGTGGAAGCAGTTAGTAGAGAATCAGACTGGGAGGACGGTTAAGAAGCTGAGGACAGATAATGGTCTTGAGTTCTGTAATTGGGAGTTTGAGCAGCTACGTACTGAGAGTGGGATTGCTGGACATTTGACAGTTGCCGGGACGCCGCAATAGAATGGATTAGCAGAACGGATGAACAGAACTCTTATGGATAAGGTACGCTATTTATTAATTCAGTCTGGATTACCCAAGACCTTCTGGGCGGAAGCGACATGTACGGCCGCATATCTTATAAATAGGTCACCATCGACAGCGATTGAGAAAAAGACACCTATGGAGATGTGGTCGGGACATCCAATTGATTATGGGATGTTGAGGATTTTCGGTTGTATCGCATATTCACACGTTAAACAAGGTAAGCTCGAGCCGAGAGCGGTAAAGTGTGTTCTTTTGGGGTATCCTGAGGGTGTGAAGGGGTACAGACTATATAGGCTTGATGATGAATCACCTAAAATAGTCACTAGCAGGGACGTGGTCTTCAATGAAAATGTCATGTACAAAGACACGTTGAAGGATTCTGGTGCAGGTATTGATAAGTCTGTTGAGGAATTACAAGTTGAGGTGGAACTGCAAAGGTTAAATAATCATACGCTTGAGGAAGATCAGGCAAATGATCAAGAAGATGGCGATGATGAAGATGCAGGGGATCATGATCATGATCAAACTCCGGATCTCACAGATTATCAGTTGGTTCGGGATAGAGAGCCAAGGTCAAGAACGAAACCTTTGAGGTTTCGGGATGAGAGTAATATGGTTGCTTACGCGTTTGTTGCAGCATAGGAAGAAGATACTCATGAACCATTGACATACCAGGAGGCATTTACTTGTGAAGATAGTTCTAAGTGGAAAGCTGCTATGGATGAAGAGATGGATTCTCTGAAAAAGAATAAGACCTATGAGTTAGTAGATCATCCGGCTGGGCAAAAGCTGGTGAGCTGCAAATGGCTGTTCAAGATAAAGGAAGGGATTGAAGGTGTTCAAAAGCCTAGGCACAAGGCGAGGTTGGTGGCTCGTGGATTCATACAAAGGGCGGGTATTGACTATAATGAAGTATTTTTGTCGGTAGTTCGACACACATCTATTCGGGTTATACTTGCATTGACTGTGTGTAGAGATTATGAGCTAGAGTAGCTTGATGTAAAGACGACATTTTTACATGGAAATCTTGAAGAAGTGATCTATATGAGGTAGCTACCGGGTTATGAACAAGGTAACAAGGTATGTTTGTTAAAGAAATCCCTTTATGGTTTGAAGCAGTCACCTAGGCAATGGTATAGGAGGTTTGATGAGTACATGCTGAGCAACGGGTTCAAGCGTAGCAGTTACGACAGCTGCATATATTACAGGAGTTATGCGCCAGGTGAGTATATCTATCTATTGTTATCTGTAGACGATATGCTGATTGCTTGTAAGAGCAAGGCTGAGATTGGGTCTACCAAGTCTTTGCTAAAGAAGGAGTTCGACATGAAAGACCTCGAGGAAGCAAAGAAGATTCTTGGTATGGAGATCATCAGGGATCGGAGTCACAAGATTCTGAGGGTCACAATTTGGGTGTGTTTCTAAGATTTTGAATATTTTTAGAATGGACAATGGGAAATCGGTTCAGATGCCATTGGGGGGCACTTCAAGCTGTCGTTGAAGGATTGTCCGGTTAAGGATTGTGATGTTGAAAGGATGAGTAAGGTGCCATATTCAAATGCGGTTGGGAGCTTAATGTACTTGATGGTGTGCACGAGACCAGACATAGCGTATGCGGTAAGTGTAGTTAGCAGATATTTGGCGAATCCAGGTAAAAAGCATTGGGAAGCAGTGAAGTGGATTTTGAAATATTTGCGGGGTATTGCGAACGTGGGTTTGGTGTATGGGATAGATCGTGGCAGCCATGTGGACGTAACATGTTTTGTTGATTCGGACTACGTTAATGATCCAGATAAAGGTAGGTCAATCACAGGTTACACGTTTTTAGTACAGGGATGTGTTGTAAGTTGGAAGGCAACGCTACAACACGTGGTGGCTCTTTCAACTACAGAGGCGGAGTATATGGCCCTTACGGAGGCTGTGAAGGAAGCTATTTTGCTAAGGGGACTCTTGGAAGAGTTGGGCGTGGAGCTTAACACTGTGGCAGTTAATTGTGATAATCAGGGCGCGATTCACTTATTGCGGAATCATGTTTTTCATGAAAGGACTAAGCACATCAATGTGCGTTATCACTTTATTAGAGATGTCTTGGAAGCAAAGACGGTCGAAGTTCTGAAGGTGGGTACTGAACACAATGTTGCGGATGCCTTGACGAAGGTGGTACCTGGACTTAAGTTTCATCACTGATTGGAGTTGCTGAGCGTCGGTGTAGGCTAATATAAAGCTTAAGGTGAAAATTGTTACAATATTAGTCTCTATATTAGCTTATGAATAAGTCTAGGGGTCTTAGTGTTAAACTCTATTAGTTATGTATGTGTCGGTTTGTTTGGCTTGTGTCCTAAGCCCAAGACCATCGTTTATTTCCTTTTCATTTTATCAGCCGACTAGATTCCTAGGCGGTTTAGGAGTCGGTTTCTTACCCCCTCATTCTCTATAAATAGAGATGAGGGGGTGAGGGTTTATGTACGTTCATTCTTTCATACTAATCAAGAATCGATTAGGGTACTTACTTGTGCAAAGCTTCTCTACTTTTCTGTCGATACATATTGTCTTCAAGATCGTTGTCATTCCGCTCTAGTAACCAGGTTGTAGATTGTGAATTATACACAGCCTTTATCAGTTTGTATATGTGAATGTGCAAATGACAAATAAAAGTGAGCTGATTAATTCTCTATCAAAATACCTTCTTCCATCATAACATGCCAAAAGTGTCCACCCATCAATTTTCTTTTCCACTTCTTTTTCTTTACAAACAACTTACAAGTTTTTTTTTTTTCCTCCCTTCACTCGCAGCACGCCAGTCAGCTAGCAATCTTACTAAACGCACCTCCAGTATGGTGGGACTCAACTGGCATGGCCAGTTTTGGTGACACATCTGACTGGCATGGGTTGGGTGCCACCATACACGATATTGATGTTTAAAAAAATGAGTTAGTACTAAGCACAGTAAGCACGATATGATCATATATATAACTAAATACACGATATGGAATAGCACAGTATAACTAATATATAATTACATATAACTAAATAATAACTAAATACACGATATGTTCTGTCATAGAGAAAAGATCATACCGTATATGGTGACAGATCATATCGTGTATTTAGTTACATATTAGTTATATATATGGAGACATATCATATAGTGTTGGTCGTCAGTTCTCTATGATTAAGAGAAAAGAGAAGCAGATGGCATACCAATAGAGACGGATTTGGTGCACCTAGCATACCTAAAAAGTTTAAATGCAATTATGTTAAATTTATGACAAAGAAAGTATTTAAGACTTATGAAATGATGAAAGGGTTAGTTGTATTACGTGTAGCACAAAATGTTTGTGAGCATCTGCAAGCCATCATCAGTGAACTTTTTTTCGTCATAGAGAACATAGTAGTGAGTAGGGGTGTCAGTAGGGTCGGGTTGACCCGACCCGAACCCGATAAGGCTTATCGGGTCAGGTCAAAAAATCTAATCGGGTTGTTTTGACCCGAACCCGATAACCCGATAGTGTTATCGGGTCGGGTTAGGGTTTAAAAAAGTTTGCTATTGGGTTATCGGGTCAACCCGATAAGACCCGAAAATCACTTTTCTATTTTTTAGTAAATACTTTTTAGAGATTTAAGGTGTTCCAGTTTGACCAATTAGAGCAAATGTATTAGAAGGGGAAAAGGCTTTAGCTTGTTTATGTTGACGCAGTGATGCCAAAGTATTCTATTCCGCTCTACTTACATACATTTTAGGTGGTCGCAACTTGCGTCAATCTACATACTGATTCTTACTCACTTCAATCTCCATACTTATATATTGTTTTTGTGTCTCACGGATTTTATAATTTATGCAGAAATACATCTTGTCCATCACTTGAATTATTAGTCTTTGATATGTTATTCTAAAATGTCATTAATATGTGATTGCTCAATTTAATGAATGAGGTATCAAGTCTTGTTATATAATATTGATTGTATGATTTCATTCATCAGTTGTTGGCATTCTAGATTCAGCAGCTTGCAAGGAATAATTAAACTAAGAAAAGCTTCAACTGGAATATTGATTGTTACTTAATCGGGTCACCCGATAACCCGCATCACCCGACCCGACATAACCCGACCCGAATCCCACCCGAACCCGATAACCCGATTACTTATCGGGTCGGGTTGCGGGTCACTTTCCAAAAACTCAAAACCCGACTCAACCCGACCCGATAACCCCGCTAACCCGACCCGATAACACCCCTAGTAGTGAGTGGGGAAACTCGTCGCCTGCAAAGAGACAACCAAATTAGATTAGCTACAAAATGAAGACTTATTTTAGTTGATACTTCACATAAATTATTTTGCAAAGGAGAAATATGAAAAACCTATACAGTAAAAAGGGTTCACATGAATGCCAGCGTGTCTGCAGAGATAAAAATCGAACTCAAAAGGATGACAAATCTTAGTATCCATCACAGTACCTGAAAATTTAATCCATTAGGAAAGATTAAAAAAAATAGATAAATAAATAAAATTAAATAAAATTAAAAAAAACCCCAACAACAACAACAACAACAAAACAAACAAACAATTATCAATATATAAAAGAACAGCTAGCAAATCAAATGTGTAACAACCTAAAAGAATATTGCCACTCCTATCCGTGCTAGCCCTATCACCATGTCTCACAGGAAATAAACGAGTATGGTGCCTTTTCTGCACCACAATGAATGTCATAGGAGGCATGTAGTTCTCTTCCAATGAAATGCACGCCTGAAACATCATCATTATATTTTAAAAGGTGGAACAGACAAAGCTTAAAAGTTTTAAAAGAATAAATGTAAAAAAGAAAAGCACCTTTCAGATCTTATCCATCTTATTCAGCAGAACATAATTAAATTAGCCCTTAATGACACGAATCCCTTTATCCTTAACTAATATTTCATTATGAGGGGTTAACTCTTTACCTGATCAAAGCTCCATGAATGACACCTCTCTTAGGATCATTATGGGTTGTGTACAAGTCTTGAATGATTTCTTGCCTATGTGGCTTTGCAGATACGAGGGCCTTGTACATTGTTACCTAAGCCAGTCCATAGAAGCAACGACTTGTACGATAATAAATAATTCGAACTTTTAAGAACATCCTGAATACAACGAGGGGTCAAAATGGGTTGGTCATGTTACTCGTCAAAGTGGTCAGATAATACATAATATATTTACTGGTCCATATAGGGCAGTATCATTACGACTTCAAACAGGTCGAATTAGGCTAGCCCCAATAACATTTTGTCAGATTTTTTTAACTTTCTTAAAAATTATAACGCAATGTACTAATTCATATTATAAACCCTGTATTATTTAAACTTTTAAGGAAAGTTTGAGTGACTTTCGACCTATTTGACCTAGTCAACGTTGAACTAAACCCATGCAATTTAGATGATACTTTTGACTCATTCAACATTAAACTAAACCCATATCAGTGCTATAAAATGGGTTAAAACTGCTACCATCTAAAAATGCAATCAAGTAATAACAATAGGCAAATATGCTGCCTTCTACATAATGCAATAAAGTAATGACAATAGGCAGAGCAACTTACGGTGATAATTGCAGGGCTAGAATCCTTTCTAGGCTGGGGATGAGTAACGTCACAACCAAAGATTATGGTTGGCCCATAATTGTTCCTTCCACCAACCTGATGTGGTTTAACATAATTAGTAAATGTGGCGGACAATAAAAACCATAATAGTTGTTTTATATGGAAAAAGACTTACTTTCACGTTGATCTTCAGTGCAACATTCTCAAGATATTGGTTACTAATCTTCATGACATGTTGTGGCTTACAGCACTGAGACACAATTCCCAACTTAGTTTCACATACCCGTTTGATCCTTGCTGAGAAAAAAAAAGTTTCAAATGTCACCCACAAATACGTCTGTATCACACGCTTAGTTTGAGGTATCTAAAAAAAATGAACTTACGGTAGGTTCCTTTAGTTTATTGGAGGATTACAAAAAGCATCTGCACTTGTGATAGCTGGAAGAAAAAGATGGATGTAGCATTAGTCTTGGTAATGGATGATTGAGTGCTTAGCAGCAACTCTTGGGGGTTCTTTAGAGGTGGTGGAGGTAAAAGAGAACATGTTGGTTGATATTGCTTTAACTATACGTTACTATAGTGTTTATCGTAAATTTTTTATTTTTCGATAATCCTTTTTTCAATAATTAACCCCTAAAAAATTAAAAAAATAAGGACAACCAAACAATTTTGGTTTGTTAAGTTGACTTTTATCGTAAATCCTATTTTATTTTTTTGTCAACATTTCTTCGGTGATTATCCTTTCTCTTTTGAGTTTTTTTTTTTTTTTTTTTTTTTTTTTTTTTTTTTTTTAATATGTTTCGTTAGCATTTTGAATGTTAATTTTTGTTCTTTTCTGTAATTACATGGCATTGAACATGCCTACCACGAAGATGAGCCATTGACCAGTAAAAGAAGGCGTGAAGAAGTAAGTGATATTGAAAGAATTTGGTATTAATATTATTTCTATTGTAATTCTTGATTGCCTTAGGGTTCAAAGAAGGTCATTATTAAATCTAAGGTTGTAGTTAATAAAATTCTAAAGACATGTCCTGCACTCCTTAGATTCAATTGAAATTGCGTTGTGTGCTTTTAGTAGCTTTAATGGATAAAATAGATTCATTAATGAACCAAGTTCTTATAAGTTTCATCTTGGCAAGGATGTTTGCTCAGGTTTACACACAAACCTTCTTTCCAGTTCCATTATTGGTATATTAATAGAAAGGTACTTCATTTTTAATACAATAAGTTTTTTAGATTTTGCACAAATATTGTATTTTGACTAATCTTATCAAATTTTGTATTCTCATACATAAAAGGGTCAAGGGTGACGGAAATTGTCACATATGTTTTCAATTATGTGCTTATTTTGCATTATTCATTGAATTTAAACACGATAAGTATCTTTCACTTGCTAAATCGCATTTTTCTACTTAATATCGGAAGTCATACACATAACACAAAGCAAATATAGGGAAGTTAAATCAGGTATCATTAGGGAGGTAAAAAAAACTCTTGCCACTTGCGACGTTTATTGTCCTTTTTTTAGGTTATATACTTATTTAGTATGAAATGTTTAAAATATTGGTGTACTAGATGAAAGGTAATCCGGAATTATACATCGCTTATGGATTGACCATGGCCTTTCCGGGGATGCGCAAGAAAATAAGATATGATGAATACTTGGACAAAATGTCAAATTAAGTTGAACTCGCTTTCATATATAATTACGAAAACGAGTTCAACTTACGTTGACATTTTGTCCACGTATTCACTGTATCTTATTCTCCTGTGCATCCCAAGAAAGCCCATGGTCAATCCATAAGCGATGTATAATTCCGGATTACCTTTCATCTAGTACACCAATATTTTAAACATTTCACACTAAATAAGTATATAACCTACAAAAAGGACAATAAGCGTCGCAAGTAGCAAGAGTTTTTTTACCTCCCTAATGATACTTGATTTAACTTCCCTATATTTGCTTTGTGTTATGTGTATGACTTCCGATATTAAGTAGAAAAATGCGATTTAGCAAGTGAAAGATACTTATCGTGTTTAAATTCAATGAATAATGCAAAATAAGCACATAATCAAAAACATACTTGACAATTTCTATCACCCTTGACCTTCTTATGGATGAGAATACAAAATTTGATAAGATGAGTCAAAATACAATATTTGTGCAAAATCTCAAAAACTTAGTGTATTAGAAATTTAGTACCTTTTTAATAATATACCAATAATGGATATGGGAAGAAGTTTTGTTTGTAAACCTGAGCAAACGTCATTAACAAGCTGCAACTTATAAGAACTTGGTTCATTAATGAATCTGTTTTATCCATTTAAGCTACTAAGAGCACACAACAAACTTTAAATGAATCTAATATAAGGAGTGCAGAACGGATGTGTAGACTTTTATTAACTACAACCTTAGATTTAATAATGTCCTTCTTTGAACCCTATGCAATCAAGAGTCACAATAGAAATAATATTAATACAAAATTCTTTCAATATCACTTAACTTTTTCATGCCTTCTTTTAATGGTCAATGGCTCATCTTGTTGGTAGGCATGTTCAATGTCATGTAATTATAGAGAAAAACAAAAAGTAATATTAGAAATGCTAACGAAACATATTTAAAAAAAAAAAAAAAAAAAAAAAAAAAACTCAAAAGACAAAGGACACTACAGAAATATTGTCAAGAAAAGAAAATATGGTTTACAATCAATAAAAGTCAACTTAAATAAACAAAAATTGTGTAGTTGTCCTTATTATTTTTTTTTGAGAGGTTGATTATAGATAAAAGGATAATGAAAAAAACAAAAAAAAAATACGATAAACAATAGAGTAATGTATAGTTAAAGCAATATCAACCAACCTATTCACTTTTAGCTCCACCACCTCCAAAGAATCCCCAAGAGTTGTTGCTAAACACTCGATCATCCATTATCAATACTAATACTGCATCCATCGCATCCTTCCAACTACAATGAGCAAGCCAAGAAAAACAAATTCATGGAGCATACTAAGAATATCTTGACGGGAAAGCGGACTCCGATGAGCCGAGAAGTCAGGAAGTTTAATTCGTTTGTCAACAAAACCAAGGCTCTTAGCGGGGAGAATGATGAATATTTGATGACACGGGTTCACATAATTTATAACCGCATCACGGATACGGATTTTAAGGACAAAAGTGCTTGGTTTTTTTTTGATAACCAAACACAAATAGAAAATCCTGATTCAACACAAGCAAGACGAATATGAGGAAGGGTAACCGAATTTGAACCCGAACTCTTCGGAGATGATGAGTTGCCGCGTCCACCTGACAAAGAAAGAATCTATAAAAGTCAACGATCTTCAAACTCCTTCGCCAGTTCCAGTTCAAACTCAGCAATATTTCAAGAAATGATGCAACAACAATACTTAGCGTGAGGTGAAGTTGAACGTTTGGACTGCGAGACTGTGGCGAGAGTTGAATTAGTCAAAGCTCAAAAAAGAACGAGTACTTGAAGGCCGAAGCACTCAACGCCTAAAAAAAAGACCGATGATGGTTGATGCGGCTATTATCGAGGTGAAAAAACGAATCCAGGCCTTATATTATCCCCAAAATTAGTTTACTTTTATTTTTAGGTTTAATTTTTATTTTACGTACTTTTTTTTATTTAATGTACTTTTTTTATTTTATGTAATGTGCTTTTTATTAATGAAATTTAATTTTAGGTAAATATATTGTTTTATTTAAATAAGTGAAAAAAATGGGCACCATGGCACCAGAAAACTGGTGTTATGCCAGGGAGGGGTGTTTTGGTGTCAAAGGCAAAACTGGTGCAATTATCAAAAAGTGCTGAGATTACACAACTTTTCCTATGACACCATCTCATGACACCACACTGTACATAAAAGCTCTTAAAAACAAAGTATGGAGAAAACTTGAACCCTTTTCAAATTTTTTGAACACATGATACACAATATAAACCTCCAATTGTGTACTACTATCACAACAAATGGAGTATAACACATATTATAAAATACATAGTAAAATCATAGCAAATTTCATAAAAATTATTGTAGAACCCTAACAATCAAAAAGATTCTACAAAAACACACATTTAAACAAACACTAAAAAAGCACACACAGTAAAGTTTCAAAGTACAGAGTAAATTTTACAAAAGTAGATAATGAACAATGAAACAGATAAATTTTTACAAAAAAATTGTTTTAGAAACCCTCACAATAAAATAGGGTTTTAAAACTTTTACAAATACACAGCAGTTAAAATTTTTTTTGTCTAAAAACATATAGTTAAACATAAACTAAAAAATTACATACAGTAAAGGTGACAATACATACAATAAAAACAGAGTAAATTTTATTAAGAGTAATTTAAAATCCAAAAAATAAAAACAGAGTATAATATAAACCTTTAACAAAACACACAACACAGAGTATAAGGTGGAAAACATACAAAAATAAAATAGTACAATATATTTTACAAAATTTAAACCCTCATAATAAAATAGAATATATAAACACATACTAAACAACACACAGTAGGTAACCCAAACACATTAAAACACAAACACACAGTAGAATAAATCACATAGTTAAAAAACATTAAAAATACACGCAATAAAAGGTGTAAAAACATACAGTAGAATAAAACTATAAACATCATACTGGTGAGGATCTTTGTTACCAATACCAACAAAGAAATGGTTAGCTTTTATAACGATCTTTCTCCCAACTGTCCTATACACACTCCTCGTCGGAATTCAAAGCTTCTTCGCCGTCGACGACACTATAGACATTTTATGAAACTCTTTCAACGGAGCGTTGACCGGTGGAGGTTCGGCGATTTGACCACCGTGACCAGACATTGATGTTGAATGTTTGTTTGTTG
Source organism: Artemisia argyi (assembly GCA_030686995.1). Taxonomy (NCBI): domain Eukaryota; kingdom Viridiplantae; phylum Streptophyta; class Magnoliopsida; order Asterales; family Asteraceae; genus Artemisia; species Artemisia argyi. The sequence goes on from CM060676.1 coordinate 194,822,809, forward strand.
GTTTTTTTAGGGAAAGAGAGAAAGGGTTTACGTGTGTGTTTTCGGAAGCGTGAATATGTGAAATTGGTGAGAATGGTGAGTGGGTTTATATAGGGAGGAAGAAGGTGAAGGGTAGAAATAAAAATGAATGGTAAATTTATGTCTTCGTTAGGGGGAATTGAGGTGAGCAAGACATGCTTTTGAATTTTTCCTTTTTACCCTTTTTATGTCTCTCTATATGTGGTACAAAGATATTTGATTTTTTTAAATGAACCTATATGCTACTCGGAGTATTACATTACCAAAATGAATTGTGCGTATCTATATTTTATGGCGATGATTCGTTTGATATACTACGCCTGGCTCATCTAACCGTTTAGAAAGTAGCCGTGCATAAATTAACTACCTAAGTGCACTTAAATTTGCTTCCAAACTAGGTAAGCGCGCATCAAATCTACCAGTGCATATCTAACGTAGGCGCGCTTCGAATAAGCCAAAACTCATGCGCACTCTAAACTTCAAGCACACTTGTGCCTAGGCGCACCCCTAATAAGAAAATTAGACACAACTTAATAAAAAGACAAAATTACAATCCTAGGCACATATTTATTCATGTGCGCTTGTTTTTTTGTTGGGTTTTGTTATCCAACTTCCCTAAAATGATAGGAATATCCCTCCCTAATATTTTTTATAATTTTATTTTTATTATAAAATTGTTGAACGAAACAGAAAATATAAAATTTACAAGTCAAAAGTAGGAAAACCACAAAAAATACGGAGCATAAAAACATAAAAAAACTGGGTTGCCATGTTAATAAAGTGGGTAAAACTGTCAAAAAAAGTGCGGAACATAACATATAAAGTTTAACAAGTCAAAAGTAGTAAATGAGGGAAAAAAACGAAATAAAAAGAGTATTAAAAACTGTCTTATTTTATCAATAAAAATGATATAGGGGGTAAGAACGGTAAAGGGTAAGAATAATACAACATTTTTTGTTTCCTAGTCAATGTCTGCAAAAGCTTTTAATGTGCATTAATTGAAGTCTGCACCAAGTTCATAAAATATTAAAGTTAATGCCTGCAAAAGCTTTTAAGAATTTGTAACTACCAAAAGTTATTACTCTTACAAAAATTTATTACTCCTACATACTATGCAAAAAAGTTAATACTCTATATCTAAAAGTGAATACAAAAAAGTTAATGCCTTTGTGCATTAATTGAAATCTACACAAAAGTGAATCAAAAGAGGTTGTTGATTCAAACACCTCCCAATATTTTTTTTCTTTAATATTTTTTATTTTTATAATTTTATTTTTATTATAAAACTAAAAAATAAAAAACTTGGAGGCTACATGTATGTTTTTTCATTTTTAATTTTCTAACATATAAAAAAGATAAAAGTTTGTATTGACATAAATTTACCCTTTCTTTACTTTCTCACTCAAATAACTAATGGTTTGTTTGGTTTGTAAGTGGGTTTAAAATTAGATTTGGATTTGTGAATGGTTTGAAAAAAATAGAAGAGAGAAAATAAAAAATTACTTAAAGATATTAATTGTTTAACTTATAAAAAATTATAAGAAATAAACAAAGAAAATTATAGTAAAAGATGAATTGTGTGGTCAGGAAGTATGTGTTAAATGGGAATCTGTCAAACACCAACTATATAGTGTGGAATCAATTTTTTAAAATAATTTAATTACTTTTTTTTTGAAGAGTACCAACTAAACAATTAATTTAAGTAATCATAGTATTTCTTAGGTCCAAAACCTACATAACAAACACATCCTAAAATTTGCATGTGCCAAAAAAAAAAAAAAGCTACATTTACAAAATGTATTAAAAAAAACATCAACAAAATTGAGTTGGCTATGTGTGATTTGTGGCTTTTGCTACAATTTTTATTTTATTTTTTATTTTATTTATTTATTTATTTATTTATTTTTCACCAATTACATATAATCACCTCAATAATGTGAATGTATTTTTGTACGTATTTTGTGGGCGTAGCAAAAACTCAAAAAACTGTGGCTTACATTTTAAACTAACTAATATAATTCAACCTTTTGGATCTTGGGTTAAGTTCTTAGAGTGACAGTTAGTCAATGTTATAAATTATCGGGTCTAGTATGATCAAAAATATATCCGACTCAAATTTATTATTCACATTTTCATTTTAAAATGTCTCAAAATAATTATCTAAATCATATTTGGAACAATAAAAAGAAAGTTTAGCAGATATATACGTTATTTGATTAATTAAAGATGTAATTGTCTCACTTTTATTAAAATTTCTGTTTTTATCACATGATAATAACTATTGAGATGAAGAGACTATTACACTTCATAAGAACAATAAAAATACAAAGATTTACTATAGAGATCACAAAAATTTTACATATCAATGGACTAACTAAATAAAATACGCATTTTTTTTACTCGATGTGCTTAGGTAATTTTCGACGCTTTTTTTTTACTCGATGTGCTTAAGTAATTTTCACATAAGCTCTCGTACCCTTTAATTTCGTAACTCCTTCCTTATATTTAAAGTCTCATTTTACTCTGAATTTCTAGCATATATCATTTTATTATTACACCCTTCGTTAAAAAAAAAGGATCCACAACCAATATTCTAATGTTAAAAGTGTGGTATATAAGAGCGTTAGCTGTCACGCCGTGTCGCTGTTGATGTTACGACAATGCCGACAGTGAAACTATTTGGGCTTTCACATTGTGTTTGACCCTTGTAGCTCATCGCTAAATGTTATGTATCTATGTATGTGTGTTGTGGTGCATTTTTCTATGTTAGGATTACGTGTAAAATACCACGACATTGATGTCTAAAGTCTTATAACAATACATAAGAGTGTAAGATGTCACACATTAATGCCTAAGTGTTATAACAACGTGGCGTTGTTACCATTTTGACTCTGACATCATTTTTGCCGTTGTAGCTCAACACTTTGTGATCAAAGTTATGTGTTTATATGTGTGTTTTTGTGTGTTTTAGTGGAACCAATTTTCAATGTCATTTTTTATTTTTTTATTATTATTTTTTTTGGACACGACAAAGGCCGAAGCCAATGTTATCTTTGATGTTATAGTGATAACCCACCTACTTTTAATAACATTGATAGTACCGCACTCAATCCTCTACATAGTAATGTCAATTTATATCCTTAGTATGTTTGGTAAAACTAAGAGTAGTAGTTGTGACACCCTAAACTTTTTTTTTTTTTTTTGAAATCCTCTTATACGCCGTATAGGCTCACAGTCTATACGCCATATAGACCTTCTGTTAACGTTGGCTACATTTTTCGGAAAACATACCTACAAGACTCGATAATTTTCATATGACAATACATACAATAACTTTTCATATTTGCTCTCTTTTTTGTGTTTATAATTTGAGTGTGCTCGTCTTATCTTAATACAAATTTCGTATAATTTAAAGCATCAAATACGGTCACAATATTGTTTTCGAAAAATAAACTATACACGATTTAAAAATTATTCAAGCAAACTTTGATAATCAAAACTCTAATATCAAACAATTTAAATTTTTTTAATAACGTAAAACACAAAAACAAAAGATGATATCCATGTTGAGTGACACCTCAAATAATGTTCAAACGTATTTTGTTTAAACTTGGAAACTTTTGTTTACTACTATAAACTTTCTACTATAAACTTTCTACGCGTGTGCGAGCACGGGGTCACTAGAGCAAGGGAAATGGGTTCACGCTCATATGCTTAAGAATGGTCTTAAACTTGTTGCTTACATTGGTAACACGCTTGTTGATATGTATGCTAAATCAGGTAGCTTTGATGATGCTATTCGAGTATTTGATAGACTTGTTAAATCTGATGTTGTTTCTGTTGGAATATATGAATAATAATAAACTATAAACATATAATCATCAAAGAGTACGCAGCGGAATAGATCAAATACAAATATTAAATTAACCGAATATAAATGGATGCGTACCTCTTGATTACTAGCAAGAACAAGAACTTATAAACCCTAGGTGAGGGCTTATATGAATCGACTAGGGCAAGTCACAAGGCAAGATCACCGTTAGCAAAAGTATGCTAACACTTCGTTCTCACACATACGTACTAATAGCGTTTCAACGGAAATGCTAGATTCGCTTTACACGAAAAGATTAAACTATTGGTCCTATCAATCAATAGATCGATTAGACACAAAGAAAGAGAAGGAAGAAGTGATTTGGTTGCTATGGAACCAACAGATGAGAAGAATGAATGAGAGGAGGTCTCATTATATACTAATCAAGAAACTTGGAGCAAAAGCCAACCCCTAACTCTAAGGAGAGGGTGGCCGGCCATGGGTCACAAAGCCCAACCCGAACCGAACTTTCACTCTTTTCCAAATCAAGTCCTTCATGTTTCGTCCAACGGTCGTTAGTTACCGTTAAGTTTATATTTCGTGTATTTAATAATTATTCGTCACTAAAACAATAATTATTAATTAATTGAAACTCATACGTAAAGTGTGCAATCCCGAAGTCTCGAGTTCGAGTCCGGACATATTCATTAATTTTATCCGTTAAAACTAACAGCTCCCACTCAGATATACATTAATGTAATAATGACAATGGTTAGTCTAGCATAACACGCCAATGTCCCCAGAACGATCTCGAGTATGGTTTTCCTGGAAAAAACCACATTTGATGATTCATCATCATACTTATCCTTTTGATTCTAATACTATGTTAATATTGATATGGATCGAAGTCATTCCATAATTAACTAGTGTTTCTCGTTATTTATGATCAAGCAAGATTACCAATTCATCTGAACGCATTTCAGATAGACCTTGGGCATGGCCATGCAAACATCTTGTTAATCCTACGAGTGGCCAAACAGTATTAAACTTCAAAACAAATTTGAAGGAACCAAATCCTGTATTGACTACAAGCATAACCTATGAACTTCGCATCACCTCTGAAAATAATCCTTATAACTACCAGTTACGGATAGCGTTAGATTATCTCACAGAAAATGAGCTACATCCACAGTAGTTACCTGGTATCTCAAGTCTGAGGATAAATATTCATGATTTACTCTAATGACAACATCCATAAGTACAATCATGTAATTGGGATTTTGTCCTATATCCAATTTATCCAGTATTGAATATCATGTGAATTTGGCATGTCCACGCATCAATATATTTTAATATATTATACCAAAACTTAGATTTGTCTTAGTTCAATGATACTCCCATATCATTAATTGACAACGGACTATTTAAAATAACATAACATAAGTTATTCATGGATTAAACATGCAAATATGGAATACAATCTATTATTAATGAAAACAAACGTCCTCAGTACTTTAATTCATTATTAAATAATAATTGCTTAACATCCCTTATCCAAATACTAAATAGATCAATGCATGAAATATTCTTGTTAATGAATTTTGTCTCAAGTAGTAACAATCATACTTGTTGACAATTATGCCAAAGTAATGATAATCATACTTGTTGACAAGGCATTATTCAACTAACTTTGATCTATCAGAATTTTGAGAATACTTATTTCAAGAATTCAATTAACGAAATTCTTGTATATGTGCATTCAAATAATTTAATATAACCACATAATACATCATAAAATGTGTATGACATCCTCAACATACAATTTATGATAATTAAACTTCCAAACCTTTAAAGTTTAAAGTATTCTTATTCTTTAACGTATAATGCAACTATGCTTTTCGTTAAGCATAACTAGTACACATGGCTACTAACAAGGATGAAATCCTTTCATGACTAGTATTGAGTGTCATCTCAATTTTATTAGCATCATTGTATGCAAACAACAATATGCTCTTTTCCGTAAACTTCAATGTGTAATGGTTTATGCCTTCCAAACTTTCAAGTTTGTTAGCTATGACAATTTTTCAAATTGTTCATTTATAGAATCTAGAAATTATTCCAGGCTGAGGATGTGATTCTATATCCAAATATATTCCTTTAGAATATTCATTACACAACTTATCTAATATCTTTCAATTAGATATCAATGTTGTCAAATCATCTTTTATCAAAGCATGATATAACAACAATATGATGTACATGAAAAATTCCCGTGTCCAACTTAATTTCATTCATGTACTACATATCTATTTAAACTTTCTAAATGATATATCATGTTCTATTAGATTCATTTACCGCACATGTTTACATCAATAAACATATATTCAAGGTTGTATGTTTTACTTATTAAATCTTTCAAGTAAAGTTTCATTCCAAGTTATGACTTACCATTTAACTTATATAGAATGTTACTTCCTATATGTTATACAACATATATGATTTAAGTAAATAAACATAATACTCCCACTAGCTTTCAGAATTACTTAGGAGTTATCTTATTTTAAATTATAAATCAAAACATAGATTTAATATTTAAACATAAGATTTATCTCGTTGATGAATGCATCTATCCATACTTGGATTCTTGCATTTTGTATACTTTCAAAGATTAAATGAATTCATAAAACTCTTAATTACCCATTGTCCTCGCTTAAGTAATTATAAAAGAAAGAGGTTTTATAATCCATTGTCAAATTTCATATTCATAAAAATGAGTATGAAATGTGCTTAGGAAAGAGTATTCAGTCATAGTTAATTATTTAAGTACGATTAATAATCTTGTTATAAGACATACATTAAAATATGTATACAATTTTGTCCATATGATTCTTTATGCAAAGATTTAAACCTCTAGGGTTTTTCTTCTCTTGCAGAAACTCATCTTCATTAAGATAAACCAAGTTTTCAAAGTTGACTTATCTTTATGGACAACATCTTAACATTCATAGTATGAGCAATTTACCATAATTAGTAAATGCGTCATTATGATTAACAGGCTTACTTTGATCCTGTAATTCATAATACTCAGCATATTAATTAAATATCTGAGACATCCCTACGGATCTATGAATGAGAGTTTCATCATGTTGAGATTTAACCTTTACATTTCAAACCTCATCATGATTTTCACTAGTGTGGTTTTAGAAGATTATATATTTTGTAATTTTGATCTTTCAAGATCTAAACAAAACTCCCACTTTCCTTTTATATTTTATAAATACTTTAGCAAGATGAGCAACACTAAATCGTTCTCATTTGGGATATTACAAAAATATTTTACAGTTCCTGACTCTTGTTTGTTAAAACTACTTATTATCAAAATCAGAACTTCATTTTAAGACTTTAATGTGATTCATCACATTCCATAATGTCTTATTTAATCTTCTAGGTTGGAGTCTTATTGAGTATATTCAATCCATACTCAATTTTCTAACCTTGATAACTTTTGGAAGAAAATAAGTCATATTTATCTTTTAATCAAACAATATAACAAAAGTTTGATTTTTCCTAACTGAACACACCACCAACTTGTGATGTTTCATTAGAATTAATATTGTGAGACAAACTAACAATATGTAAGATAAACTTATTCCCTTTGGCTTACCTATTTACCAACTAAGTCAATTTAATGGTACAATAGAATTTCCAAGCCAATTGCATGCTATATAACATAAGTACCTTTTGAGCAAGTTACTTCATGTTCAGGTCTTAAGAAGACATAAACTGTTATATTCCCACTTTACGTTGTACATCATTGATCAACTCAATGATTTCTTGTTTGAAACATAACAAGTTTAACGTCTTACTTTATTATAAGTCTTGTAATAGTTAAAAGACTTCATGTTTATAAGAAGATATAAACATAAATAACTAAAGTATTTGTGAACACCACCACTTGGTTTCAATAGTAATTTCAAGTTAATTTACTACTTCATTTGCTTATGTCATTTTATGAATTATCCAATTTAAGAAACTGCAAACTCACATAATTCCATTACATCAGTTGATCTGCTAGTAATGAAATCATGTAGTTTACCTTTCTATTGCAATCTAGACAGGTTACACCCTGACGTAAATTGTAAATTCAAGTGTTTCTTTTAATTTGAATGTCATAAGACATTAAAGTAGTCTTATAATCATGACACATGTTCTACATAAGATAATCTTACACATTAAATGTATAAGTCCTATTAGAACATTGATCTCTTACCTTGCAATTAAGAGAATCCTATAATCATATTTCTATGTATTGTTCCTTTGCACACAATAAACAATTCTCCCACTTGTGCATTGAACAATATCATGTAGTATATAAACAACACAACATACGTTTGTTTATGTGATTCAATATGATTTGTGTCATAAGTAGATGTAGGACTACTTTGTCTTATCAGGAAACGCATATGGCTATCCTAAGAACACGAGTGTCTACAATTTGAAAGTAATTATCTTGAAGATAATTTGGGCTACTACAAAGAAATTAAGTCTTTTAGCTCCCACTGAATTAGAGAACATAACAATAACTCTATATTCAGTAAACAACACAAAGCTCCCACTGGATTTGACAACATTGTACGTGTTTCATAACCAGTGAAAACAATTTGCTTGGTTTTACTTTCCTACACATTTAGAAAAACCCATATGTAATAATTACTCAGGTTCTAAAATGTGTATTCTACTATGTTTATGATGGATTATTCATCAATGATATTAACTTGAAGAATTTGGGCATGCAGCTTCTTCCTTAATATGCCTACCATCCCCATAATGGTATGTAGCACCTTTAAAGCACAATAACTAGATAAAATACTAGCTTTGCCTTTTACCAATTTTGCGGTAATCTGTCCAGCTTCTAATAACTCATATTTTCCATTTAACCAAATGCCTTGTTTGTTATAGAAGAATTCATTCACCAAATTAGAGTAATGAAATTTCTATGGAAAATAAGATGTGCTATATCCTTAAATATTAAAGATTGCTATGAGTTATATATTAGAATGTAGACAATTCTAATGTTCCTATCATACTTTTCTCAATCATGAAAAGGAATAAGATTGAGTTTTATTCTTTTCTCATGGAAAATAGACTTAGAATTGAGTCTTATTCTTATGTTCCTATCATACCTTTCTCAATCATGAAAAGGAATAGGATTGAGTCTTATTCTTCTCTCATGGAAAATAGACTTTCTTTCATTTCGGTAAATTTTTCTCAATCAAACATTATGTTTGAAAACAGAATTACATCAATTTACCAATTTAAGACCAAACCACGTTTACGGCTTTAATGTTGCATTAATACGTTAAAAAGAATTACAAAATTCAATTTTAGTATTTTCGACAATTAAATTTTCAAGAAAATTAAATACACATGGTTCATAATCATATAACCATTTAATTTTCACTGAAAAACTAGGATCCAAATTGACATAGGTTCATCACATCAGTTGATCTGCTAGTGATAACGGTATTCAATAAGGTACGAGTCGAACCTCAATTGCCAATATTCAATTGCAATTCCTAGAATCGATGGGATTTACATATTTGCCAACCGCAGTTGCAATGTAAGCATGTTTTATCCCCATCTTCTTATGCCTTGAGTGATCCGTCCCACTATCAACTCAATTAAGTTAATCAATTTAAGAAACAACAAACTTACATAATTCCACCACACCAGTTGATCTGTTTGTGATGAAATCATGTAATTTGCCCTTCCATTGCAATCTAGCCAGGTTACGCCCTGACGTAGACCCAATTTTAGGTGTTTTCGTTTCATTGGATGGCATATAACTTAAATTTAAGGGTAGTAAATTTGATGTGTGTAATCAAAATATATGTACAAAGATGTCATGCATTCATCTTGTAGCATATGTTTCATGTAAAAAACTTTACTCATTAGTTTCTTTACGAGCTTAAATCTCCAAAGTTTTGATTGAGGCGTTGAGAAACTTACAACTTTGCCTTAAGTGCTTCATAGTTATCATGGATGTTAGGTAAAACTAAATTTGACTCACAGGCGAGCGTCAAGCCAGAATGGAGGCTCACTAAGGCCGCAATTTAATGCTAAGCCATCCTTATACCCACTTTATAGTTTGTCAAAATAGTTTCACCTTACAACCACTTAATACAGTCGCGATCAATCAACCAAAAGTTCAAGATTTATATATATAAGCTCAAAACAGGATTTCACCATTATTAAGCCCGTTTAATATTTTATTTATGAAATTACCCTTTGTTACTATCATGTCACAAAACATATAAAACAAAAGTAATAAATAAAATAAACAAACAACAACAATAATGATCATGCAAATCAAAATCCATTTTAAAACACACAATTGATTTAATATACGATTAATATGGTCTTCCTTAATTTTATAATTAATAAATTTTAGTAATCTTTATTCATAATATTTACTAAATCATCACATCAATTATAATCAAAACATATAAATAAGCATGAAATCATAACAATCATAAATCCATAACAACACATGCATGGTTTGTCATGGATGCCCATATTGCACATATTATAACAAATAATCATGTCAATCAAGGAACACAACCAAACGGCATATCACCAATATCCATTTATATACACATAAATTACATGCAACTTAGGGTTTCTACAAGTTTTTATCACATAATTCATCAAACCCTAATTTCCTTTTTTTTTAAATAAAAAAAAATCGACATTTATATAAAAAAAAAAAAAAAAAAAAAAATCGAAAAAAAGAATAAAATAAAATCTAGGGTTTATGAAAAATATAAAAACATAAGAACACCAAGCATGTGATTAATCAAACGATTCAATTTTTATGTGTTTCGGTAATTCATTACATGTATTAACGGCTCTTGATGCCACTGTTAGAATATATGAATAATAATAAACTATAAACATATAATCATCAAAGAGTACGCAGCGGAATAGATCAAATACAAATATTAAATTAACCGAATATAAATGGATGCGTACCTCTTGATTACTAGCAAGAACAAGAACTTATAAACCCTAGGTGAGGGCTTATATGAATCGACTAGGGCAAGTCACAAGGCAAGATCACCGTTAGCAAAAGTATGCTAACACTTCGTTCTCACACACACGTACTAATAGCGTTTCAACGGAAATGCTATATTCGTTTTACACGAAAAGATTAAATTATTGGTCCTATCAATCAATAGATCGATTAGACACAAAGAAAGAGAAGGAAGAAGTGATTTGGTTGCTATGGAACCAATGGATGAGAAGAATGAATGAGAGGAGGTCTCATTATATACTAATCAAGAAACTTGGAGCAAAAGCCAACCCCTAACCCTAAGGAGAGGGTGGCCGGCCATGGGTCACAAAGCCCAACCCGAACCGAACTTTCACTCTTTTCCAAATCAAGTCCTTCATGTTTCGTCCAACGGTCGTTAGTTACCGTTAAATTTATATTTCGTGTATTTAATAATTATTCGTCACTAAAACAATAATTATTAATTAATTGAAACTCATACGTAAAGTGTGCAATCTCGAAGTCTCGAGTTCGAGTCCGGACATATTCATTAATTTTATCCGTTAAAACTAACAGTTTCATGAAATTCGATTCTAACTGCTTATGCACAACATGGGTTAGGAGTAAAAACACTAGAACATTTTGAGAAAATGAGGAAAACTGGAATTCAACCGAATGCGGTAACTTTTTTATGTGTTCTTACTGCTTGTAGTCACGGTGGACTCTTGGATAAAGGACAAATATTATTTTGAAATGATGAAGAAATACAAAATAGAACCTGAGGTTTCTCATTATGTGACAATGGTTGACTTACTTGGTCGAGCTGGTCAATTTGACCGTGCGTTAAAGTTTCATTAATGAAATGCCGATTCAACCTACTGTAGCTATATGGGGAGCTTTAATTACTTGGTGCATGTAGAACTTAAAGAAGAAAAAAAAAAGTGGTCGGAATTTCGGATTAATCACCGGAATCTGGGTTTGGTCACTGGAGAAGATGAAGATGAAGGGTAAAGGGTGGTTGTGTGGTAGAGGGTGGTGGTGGCTGTAAAATGTATGTTAAAAGTTACTTTGCAAACTAACGAAAAATGCCTCTCGGTGGCTTTTTTGCAAATTTGCGTAACGTTAGTGGTTTTTTTGCGTCTTTTTGTCTCAGTCTCATTTTTGCGATTTTGTGATAGTTTAGGGACCATTTTTTCATTTTACCCTTTTGTTTACTACTATAAACTTTCTACCCGTAACTACATTCCCGTCTCTTAAAAAGAGCCGCTAAATGATCGGACCAGACCGCACCCGCATGTGTAAAATATTTTGAAAGCGCACAAACTTTATGAATTATATATGATGATCAGAAATGGACAAATGGTCACACTACATTCATCATCTTCAAATCACATTTTCCTTTGATTGTCTTATACTTCGTTTATAAAAGTCAATTTTTATCATGAACACATAAAATTATCAATTAACTAAATGTTATCGCTTCATCAGTACCGCTTGTCCATTTTTCAATATCTTTACAAGGGTCAAGGTGTTCGATCGAACTCTATTTTTAATATCATTCGATCTTTGGTGTTCAAGGTTTTAATACAATGGGTAATGGATGGTGATCTCACCCAAGGCCGGCTAGATCAACAGGTGCACTCAGTGCGGTCGCCTAGAGTCACCGTTCATTAGGGCCACAAAATTTCATCCATGTCCGCTTTACACATATAATATTTGAGGCTTGATGACGTATGGTCCGGGAAGGCCATAAAGAATGAGTCCGGGGTGGAGCTGGACCCTTCCGGGGCTGGAGCATGACCCTTCCAGGGATGGGGTAAGACCCTTCCGGGGATGGAGCAAGTCCCGCCTGAATGTTTCCGGCCTAAATGCTTCCCGCCTAAATGCGTCGCTATCGCGACCCGGGACCACTAGATAATGACAAAGAAACTCACCTATAAATAGAGTGCATTTATCACTCTCAACGGTATGATATCTCTCTCACTAAAACTCATACATACTTCTCTACTTCTACTGACTTGACCGTCGGAGGGCGGTTCCGGGGCTTCGACTTCGGGATCCCTTCTAACCGGCTTCTTTCTTGTACTGTAGTAGACTTCCAAGCTCGGGATGACGTGGAACGGCTCAATCTATCTTCAAGACTAGCACGACGGATTTATGCTTCAACAAGGCTCATATTTGATCGTATTTCATATTTGTGTAACATAATTTTTGCATGAAGAGAAAATATTTCAACAAATAATCAGATATATAAAAACAAATAATCAGATATATAAGTGACAAAGGCTCGAGTGACTTAAAGAAAATACTAAGGCAGATAAACCCTATATAATTTCTTTTTGTTTAAGCCCAATCATAACATTAGTCGTACAATTATAATTTGGTAATCAATTAAACACGATATTGAGTCTATTAAAACATCAATCTCCACAATGAAGTGCTATACAATCATTAATCATACACGAATCGTTACTTTGTAACTATTCTAGTATATGTGCCCAAATGTCAGTACTATTTGTGTATTATTGTTGTCACACATTATCATTGAAATTAGTTTATAAATCTGATAATTGTAAGCTGTTATTTATAAACTATTAACTATAAGTTGTTAGCTCATACTTGTAGCTGCAAACAATATTTTTTTTTATTTTTTTTTTAAATAAAAGTGTTTGATAACTAAGTTGTAATAATAAAATATATAATAACATAAAAAAACATATATGGCTTATATACACAACAGATAAAGATGAAATAAAAAAACAAATATGCGTACCATCAATATAGTCAATGCAATCCTAAATTATCCTAAATTCAGATAACCAAAAACTAATTGAATACCTTGAACTCTTGAAATACAGCATATATCTTTTATCATTCATGATTTGATGTGGTGTTAATTGAAAGGTTGGATCCTTCCGATTTATCATCTCACGGGTTAGACCATGAAAGCCTCTAGATCTAGCAGTTATTGCTTCTAGAACTTCATGAAATTCTCTAGCAAACATATATATAGTTGGCCCTTTTAATTGTGTAAGACAACATACATGTAGGCACATATTTTTTAGGAAAATGTGAAATATTTCAGATACTTGATAGATAGGTAAACCTTACCACAGTCAACAAGTTTATTCCTGTCATCAACTTTAGTAGTAACAATCAAGAAACCTGAAGCTCATAAATTAGTGATATTACAAACAGTTTAGAGCATAGACAAACCAAGTACCAACTGTTAGGCGGCTAACAATACTAAAGGGTTAATTCATGTACGCTAGCAAGAGGAAGGACAATAATTTTACAACTTACATTCATAAGAGGAAAAAAAAAAAAATAGCACAACATTGACATTACAAACAAACAAATCCAACCGAAACCCACTGATTAGCTCATAATGGGGCAGCTGCTAACCCATCAAATTTTGCAGCAACTTCCCTTAATTCTTGCTCAATTGCTTCCTCAGCTGCTTTCATTGCGTCATTCTCTAAAGTCCATTTTTCCTTCTTCTGTAACACCTTCCTCCGTGTATCCTCCAACTGCCGAATCTGTCTATCAATTTCGTCAAACTCATCATCGATCGTCTTTTCTTGTATTTTCTGCTCCTCTATTTGCTCTACAAATCGTTTTGACCGATCTGCCAGCTCCTCCTGTTTGTCCTTTAACAAGAGCAAACGTGTCAAACGGTCTCTTATCACCTCAACATCAAATCCATTACTCTCCAATTCCACAAGTGTTTCCAAACAGTCCTCTATAGCACTTCTTGGACCGTCAACTCTCAAACAATAAGTCCTGCCCACCACAGTTGAAAACGTCACCATGGTGCCAATGGCCATTCCTTCTCGAGCACTCTCTTTCACACCTAACAATGGACGAAAATGTGGGTTTTGTGGGATCTTCTGGAAGGCTTCCATTGATTCTATTGTGCGCCAAAGCGGGGTGCGTTTCACAAAAGGTAAGGTTTCTGCATTCATGCCACATGTGACAGCTTCCGGTCGTCTCTCGGTTGCTGTAAGTATTCAAAATTCCGGCAAAAAGTAGAGAGATTCTTGTCATTATTATGTAATCAACAAGCAAGTTGAAACTGGTAAAATTACAAATTGGTCCATTTGCTGTGAGACCTATTACAACATGTATCACTTTTTGTGAGTTACACTGAAATAACCCTATATTTTGCTAAACCAGAAAAAAAAAAGTACAAAAATATGGAAAAGAAGTACATATTTGGCGACGCAATAATACTATTTGCAATTTTATGCCCACAACTGCAAAAAATGTATGACAAAATTTGGAAAATCAAGTTTGCGACTACTTCGTGCTGTTCGTCGCAATCCACACAATTTATTTTATGAGACGTAGAGTTATTCGGGATAAACTTGAAACAGTGGTAAAGTTTGTAACAAGTCGCACTTAAAAGTGTCAAATTTGTAATTTCCCATTATAATTTACTTAAACGTGCTTTTACCTGGATTTTGAATAGGGATAGGAGAGTGCATTCCATCAATACATCTTGAAAGAGGTTGATCATCAGACACAGTGTCCAATACTTTCCCAACAGAAGCGTCTGTTTTTCTTGTTCCCATGTTCTCGTCGGCTTTTTCTGTAGATGCATCTTGAGAATCTACACCAAAAACTTTCAAAAAGTAGACATCAATATCTAATTCGTAGCAATAATCCATCAACGTTTATAATAAAGTGATTTCTTGCACCTTGAACTGGAGCCTCGGTGTTTATACTAATAGTCCGCCGTTTACCGCGATTTCCTCTACCAAATGAATACTTTTTCCTTGAACGTTTAGCTTTTAGGTCTTGTACTTGACTTTCGTTATGCAGTTTGTCTTGTTTTAGAGGTTCTTGGTCCTTTTCCAACGATTTGGCTCCTGAACTTGTAGGTGAACGATCAACACCTTCATTCCGATGATTATCTGCAATTATTTATAATCAATAAAAAATAATGTTAAAAACTATAAAGCAGTGAATCTAAATTATACCTGTCAGTGGAGTCTCGGGGCTTTTCGCTTGTAACTTAGGCGGTCTGCCCCTCTTTCTTTTTGGTGCGACAGTCGAAGCATTCTGTTCATGTACCTCCTAAATGAGAACGAGATACTATATTACTGAAGAACAACGTATATAAACAATGGTTCCCAAAGGGGTTAAATTCGAACCACCCAAGTCATCACTTCTTTTACCACAAGAAAAAAAGAAAAATGATATTATGCTTAGCTAATCTAGGATAATGCCAAGTCTAATTTGTCACCTTATCAACCACTGTCAATTGTTCCGACGGAGTATCTAATTGTTTTGTATCGCCTTCTGCAACACTTTGAACTATTTCATTGGAACACTTCTTAATTATCTTCTCTTGTGATACTGTAATCTCATTACACTGCAACCCCGTGACGACAGGAAGGACCAAGTCTTTGGTAGCATCTTTTTCCGAACTTTCTTGGTTTTTTGTTTTGCCTGAATCATCTTTAGCCCCTGAAAATTGTTATCAACATGAGCATTCCAGAATGTATGCATGGTTTTAAAATAAGCAAATGTAAGTGATTTAAAGGTAATTAGGAACCAATTGTAAACAAACCTTCGTCTAAATTCACGCTTTCATTCTCGTTTGCTGCTTTCCCCTTCTTTTTTGAGAAATCCATAGTCGGAGTCTCTTGTTCAATACCTTTTTCTAGTGTACTACGCTGCAATAAATGAAAAGTCAATCTTGACCCTGAACATTTTCCTCTTTGGACCCCAATACAATGAGAATTATCGGATAGTTGAAACGGTACTAGCTGTTATTTTGTTAAAATTTCTCTTGGATTGGGCTTTCTTTTTTTTTTTTTTTTTTTTTTTTTTTTTTTCCACATAGTCCAATTTAATACTCCCTCCGTCCCATATTAAATGTCCACTTTCACTTTTCAAAGTCTTTTGTTATAAAGTTTGACTTTAAATATTTTTATGTATGTTATATAATACTTGATGCAAAATATATTAATGAATTGTGTTTTAAATATATTTTCGTTAAATATAATTTTTATCAAGTTTTATATAATACAAACAAAAATATTTACGGTCAAAATTAAAGAAAAAAGACTCCAAAAGTCAAAAGTGGACATTTAATAGGGGACGGAGGGAGTACATTAATAGATGCTTAACATATGATATGATATACAACTCACCACTTTCTTTCCATAAGAAAAATTCTCAGTTTTACCAAACTTAGAATCAAGTTCCTCAGATTGACCAGCAGAAGTGCCATTTGTCTTTTTACTAGAATCAACCATAAAAGTTCCATTCTTCATTTTCTTGGAAGGCGATGAATCATTATCATTGCTTTCAGGAATTGTCTGCTTTGTTCGCTTCATTATGGATGTGGCAACAGTAGATTGTTCAGCTATGGTTGGAGCTATTTGCTCAATCTGCTTATTAATCAAAGAGCGAGTTGCATCCTCATCCGTGTCGCCCTTCACAGAATTACATTCACCGACACACTCAGTACTATCGACATAAATATATGTGTTATCAGTTTACTCCTGTTCACCCGCTAATCTGAATATTTTTAAAACCCCTTAGTATTTTATGTTCTGTCGTAACTGTGCCTAATGAAAAAATATTTGATACTTGCAAAAACATGAACAAAAGTGCATTATTCTTTGAGATAAGATATTTAACACATTGCATTTTTACAATGTAACAAGGAATCCTTATTAAAGGTTAGGCTCTATATATGATAAAACATACACAAAAAAAATAAAGTGGGGTCGTTGCAATTAAACCACAAGAGAACCAATCAGTGACAGATGTAAAGACATGAATACCTCAGAAATGTTGAGCCCTTTGTTGTACCATTTGCCATTGTACCACTTCATGTGCGGCCTTACTTTTGAGCATATAAATGCTCTTTCCTTCTTACTGTGTTCAAAGAACACATTATACCTATTATCAGCAAGTTCTTTGGTAATTACTCCACTCCACCAACCATAGTCATAATACACATCAACCTTTTCATGCAAACCAAATTTTTTGTCCCTCAGATGAGGGGGCGGTGGTCGGATATGCCAGTAATCTACAGTAGCTTGATGAAGAACCACCTGATCACCATTTCCTGGCTTCTGATACTCGACTAGAAAATTACTGTCGCCACAGTATTTTAGCACAGTTGCAGGAACCCAAACCTCATGTGGATCTTCGTTATCAAATGTTACTTCTACTGTTTTACCTGCAGTGAACATAAAAATTGCTGTTCTCTTTCGAGAAAGAGCAAACAAAATCAGAAACAAGGAAAATAAATAAATAAATAAATAAATAAATAAAATTATATCACCAACTAAACAAGCGTTGCTTGATTGATATAGTAATCTATTTCACTTATTATTCCATTTTGAATACTCTATTAATGTACATGCAACGGGGGTCACCAAACATAAATTAACTGGTTCAACAAGTCATGTTTTACATCAATTCTGACCTATTTATCCGGTTACCCTAAGTATAGTAACCACATTGCCTATAAAATAGCAGAGTACCGATACCAGAACAAAAAAAGAAGAGTAAAAGTAGAGCGCTATATCATTCAATGAACCTTCCAGCTCTGACAAGAAATCAATATTAGAGCAATGATAAAGGGAAAAGTGCCAAGATTATAAATTTTCTCTGCCATCAGCAGAAGTGGAAGTTAGATTTTCTGAATCATAACAGATTTTTTTCAAAAACGAAGCATACGCAGGTCCCCAAGATTCTCAAAGATGAACTTTCACGTCTATCTTTGTTGACAAAATTTTACATTTACTTGTCTGGAAGTGAACATTTACTCCTTATAACGAGACAGAAAAACTACTCATACCCCAAATTGTCAAATTGCGGATCACTAGTCACATTTCATGACAATCCTTTCTAAATTATAAACAATATTTACCAAGCTAAACCACAAAACATGAAAGAACCTCACAACATAAGGTATGTATTTGCAACACTAGCCCAAGATGGAGCTAGAGCTTCAGGAGTGTTTGTCTTAGCTTATTCAATGGGCTTATAAGCTTATTGAAGATCGATAAGCTCATAAGCCATTAAAAATGGGCTTATGAACTTATAAAATTTCCAACAAGCTCATAAGTCCATCAAATAAGCTTGTAAGACAAAAACAACCGTATTTTAAAATGTAACTAATTAGGAATTTCTCTAATTTACAAGCTTATGTTTTTTAGAAACTTAGGGCATGTTAGTTGCATAAAAAAGCTCTTTTTTGAAGAAAATTTTTCTAAGAAAATAGAAAACATTGTCAAATCCACATTTATCTAGGAAGCTTTTCTATAAAATAGAAAATGGGCCTTTCTAATTTACAAAATGATTTCAGAAAACTGAAATATGTAGTTATCTATGTTTTTCCTCCCCATTTTCCCAAATAACCTCACTTTTCTGAAACAGAAAATACAACACCATCTAAACATTTTTTTTTTTTTTTTTTTTTTTTTGCTAAATTTACACTTTTCTAGAGAAAAAGAACACATCCAATTTTCTGAAAAAATAGAAATGAAAAAGCACAACTAAACAATTATACTTTTTTCTACTCTTCACTTCTCTACTGAAAGAAAACAGCATTTTCCAAATTTTCAACACTTTATCAAAGAAAAAGAAAAACACCCTTCCACTTTTCAACAAAACTAGAAATATCTTCATGCAAGTAACTTCGCCCTTACCACATTTTATAAAACAAGTAATCCTCAAGTACACAAATAAATTAACTAAAACCATAATAATAATACTACCTCCGTCCCAATTTGGGTCAAAGTTGAAAAGTAAAGACCGAAAAAGTCAATAAGAGACAATAAATTTAGGACGGAGGGAGTAATAAGTAAATAAAAAGTAATAAAAAAAATAAATAAACCTGTCATTGAGTTATAACCCATTCGACATCGACCCATTTTGGATTAAATTAAGTTTAATCGATTGTAGAAGGTGTGGTCGGTATATGTTTATTGGAATCCGTCACTCACTCCATTCTTGCTTACTGAAAGCTGTATAAAAATATAAGGGTATGTTTGTACTTTGTAAAGAGTCTCGTTTAGTTTGATAAATTTGTGTTTGTACCCCACATGCCACTTATTTTTTCATTTGTATTTATTGTTTTTATTCAATTATTTCACTTGTACTACTTTTATGATATTTTTAGTTACTATAATCGAAATTTCCTAACAAAGTTAATTTAGTGTAAAAGAGTCATTTTATTTTGCATACTCAAAAATTTTTGCATACCAGAAGACAAATTTGGACCATACAAATCATTAGATAAAAAAACAAGATTTAAAAATGAAAAAAACATGAAGGTACCTACAGTATAAATCTAGATCACCCTCATTTTTTAATTAAAATCCATTTTCATCTCTCATTTTTAAATATTACATATCTCAAAAACCGTAAATCGTTAACCTAAAAAGATTACACTATCGTGACGATCATTTGATTATCTTTCAATATGGGCACTTTAATATACTTTCGACATTTTTTTTTTTTTTTTTTTTTTTTCGTTTACTTCTTTTCTCGATAAACACTAATATGTAAGTTATGAAACTCAACATGCTTTCGTAAAACAAGTATAAATATTTTTGTAAAACTCCAAATGACTCATCGTAAGTTAGTGCACTAATATGTAAGTTAATGCACTTTCATGAACGGTGTTTGACGAAACGCCTAAGAGATGGATGCACAAGTTGAGAAGCAATCGCGTGTCGTGTCATGTGATTGTGTTTGTAAGAGACCTTATATTAGTTCTAAGTAATAATAACATTATTCAAATACCTGGAAGACAAAGTCAAGAATTATAAATGAATATTCGTGATAACTACAATGCATTAATAGAGGTAACAAAAGAGGTTCGGGTTGAAAATTGATCATCGTTTAGTACGTGATATCACATGTGATATCACCTGTGATCTAACCATAATATCACATGTGATATAACACGTGATCACCTGTGATTTAACATGTTCCTCCATTACCACCACTAATTCAACAAAAAGAAAAAGCCGACACATCTGAGATATCACCTGTGATATCAAAGGTTCCTCCAAAAAGATGAACAACATGAGAATGAGATACATTGCAAAGATCCTTCTTCATGAAATGAATTACATAAATAAGTTGATAATACAGTATGCAGATAGGTTTGCAGCAAGAAAACCATATGAGAACACTATTATCACTTGTGATATTTCAAAAAATTTAACAGAATATTACAAGTGATATAGACATCAAAATCAAACCCAACTGTTGCATCATTTTTAACAGAATATCACAAGTAATATAAACATCAAAATCAAACCCAAGTGTTCCATCATTTTAACAGAATATCACAAGTGATACCATATACAAAATAACAATGAGACATAAAAATAGCATTATGTCTGATTAATAAGCAAAAATTCAGGTAAAAACAAAAATTTAACCAACAGCTTAATTAATAAGAAAAATTACAGGAGCAAATAACAAGATTATCACATAATTTTCACTCAGACATTTCATCAAACATTTGGTGTG
This sequence comes from Artemisia argyi, assembly GCA_030686995.1. Taxonomy (NCBI): domain Eukaryota; kingdom Viridiplantae; phylum Streptophyta; class Magnoliopsida; order Asterales; family Asteraceae; genus Artemisia; species Artemisia argyi. The sequence goes on from CM060676.1 coordinate 194,844,204, forward strand.
CAACTTGATCATATGAAATGTTAAACAACTTGATTCACATAATTATCAACCGACTCAACCGCAAAAATATCAATCAAATCAACTTCTGAATCAAAAGAGTTCATCTAAATCAAAAGAAAGCCATAAAAAAGGATGATAACTATGGGGGATGATGAGATGATAATCGGAATGGTGATGGTGATCGGGAGGTAATGTTGATGATCGGAATGGTGATGATGATTGGCGGTTACTAACTTTCGGGTATGTGATGAAGAAGCTAGGAAGTTATTTAGAGAGAAACACACTTATGTGTGTGAAAATAAATATGATATTAAAAAAAAAAAAAAAAAAAAAAAAAACGCTTATATAAATGGGGAGTAAAAAAGTTTATAAAATTAAATATTATATTAATCCTCACCATTGGATCAAATTAAATGGATAATGGAGATTTGTCCTTCAGTAAGCATCAAATAAGAGTAAACAAATGGAATTTTCTCTAACTGAGTGATTATAATTAGTGTATTTTCTCTAACTTGATTCACTCTTAGAGTGGTGGGTACCGTGGTGCCGTAGACCTAGTGTTATAGCCAAAAAGTGTTGTCACGTCAGCAAAAACCTCTGTGGCACCGGAAATCCTATGACACCACATTCTAACCGTTACCCTTGACATCAGAAATGTGGTGCCGTAGGACTTTTTTTTTCTTCAATTATTTAAACAAAAGATATAATCAAGAAAAAAAATTACAACATAATAATTTTTATAAAAAAAAAATTTTTTTGAACTTATATAAGAAAGTGTTACTCCTTTACTAGTCCAATGTCCAATAGTCCAAAAACATCAAGTCCAAAAATAAATAAATAAATAAATAAACAAAACTTATCATCTTCTTCCTTCTCCAAACACACAAAAAGTCACAAACACACATTAAAAAATAATAATAATAAATAAATGCAATCTTCGTCCTTCTTCAAACACAGACAAAACATTCATTCTACCATTTTAATAACCAAGAAAATTAAAAAATAAAAATAAAAAATAATTAAAAAAATGAAAAAACCTACGGTGTGGGCTGGCCACCACGGCGTGAGGGCCGACGGCGCCACCCACGGTACGGTGCGCGGTCGTCGATTCTCGGCTGGTAGCCATGGCACGAGCCATGGCGCTACCGTATCCCCCACTCTAAAGTTTTAGATCATTTCTGTAACCGGTACTTAATAGTTAATATTAACTATTTACTTTTTTAAAAATATCAAAATCAAGTGTCATGTCATTAAACACTTCATTTTAGTTTTATTTTATAATTTATTTTTTAATTTTTAACATATCTTTTATTGATTTTTTTTTTTAAGCTTTGTTATATCTCCTCATTCTAATAAAAAAAATTAGGTTTTGCTTTAAAATTTTCTGATAGCTTGACATATGCATATACTTTTACAACAACGTTTACTTTAACCTTTAATAAAGTTTTTTTTTTCAAATCTTGATGGTAAGATGAGGGTGACGAACGTTTTCCATAATGTAGTGTAGGGCTGAGCATCGGGTCGGAACCGACCCGAACCGAAAAAATCGAGGACCGAATTTTGTGAAAAATCGGAACCGAAACCGAACCGACGGGCCGTCGGTTTGGTTCGGTTTTTGTCGGTTCGGTTCGGTTTTGTCGGTCTAAGTGTATTTTGGTATATTTTTGTCGGTTTTTGGGCCGAACTGACCCGAAACCGAAATCATGTAAAACCTGAAACCGAAACCGAACCGACGGGCCCTCGGTCCGGTTCGATTTTTGTCGGTTCGATCGGTTTCGTCGGTCCGGTTCGGTTTTGAACCTTCGGTGCTCAGCCCTAGTGTAGTGAGCTAAAAAGCCACAAAAATATTACAGTGCCTTAAGTGAACAAAAACTGAAAATACAATGACGTCTTTATTCATTAACCCTTCATCGAATGACATACTAAATTCTCCTCACATAAAGGGCACCACGGATAATTCACGTTTAAAATTGAAGGCATTTTCTTCATGTTAACATTTTTGATGATTAGATTGAGTAGTATGACTTACGTGTTACACATTGAAAATATATGACATCTTTGGTTAGAGAAATGCAAAATTCTCTTTAGTTTTAAAATAAGCTAACTTATAAAATAAGTAATTTTTTTATATAATTTTGAAACTTTTTTTTACCTATATTTTTTATGAGATCAAGCTAACGAAAATATAAGTAAATTTAATTTGATTACTTTCTATGTTATTGTACAATAATAAAACTTGATTACAATCAAAACACATGTATGAAAATAAAATAAATAAATAACTTGTTTTTAACTCGTTGAATAGTGTTCAAGAAGAAAATACTTCAACCTGTAAAAACTTATTCGTTAAACGGGAAAACAGTTATACCCACATCATTAGATAAACTTGATGCACATAATTTGTGTAACTTTAGGAAAATGTGAAATTTATCAGATACTTGATGAATCAACTATCACAGTTTCCAAGTAGGGGTGTAAAAAAACCCGACCCCGACCCGGAATTGAACCCGACTAAGCCTATTCGGGTCGCGTTACACGGGGTTAAAAAATTGAATTCGGGTTATTCGGGTCAACCCAAGTAACCCGAATACTAAATAGGGTCGGGCATCGGGTTGAAAATGTTTGGCTAAATCGGGTTCGGATCGACCCGTTTGACCCGAATAAGGGTTTTTTTTTTTTTTTTTTTTTTTTTTAATATATATTTTTTTAAATTCTATATAAATTATACCTGCACTTGCCCTCACTGCTCGCACACCTGCACTTGCCGGAGGTCTCGTTGGAAGCAGTCTCTCTACTTCCGGGTTTACCGGGGGTAGGGGTAGGATCTGTCTACATTATACCTCCCCCATACCCTGCTCTGGCGGGATTGGGTTTGTTGTTGTATATAAATTAGAACAAATAGGCAACTTTATGACTATTTTACTCATATTCAGGTTCACCCGAACCCGAATAGACCCGCTAACCCGAGTTCAGTTAAGGTTGGGTTCGGATATGTTACTTTTTAGCATTGACCCGATTTCGACCTGACCCGAATTGAACCGAACCAGACCAACCCAACCCGACTGACACCCCTATTCCAAGTTTATTCTTGCCATCTACTTTAATAACAATCAAGGAATCTAAAGCTCCGAAATTACTAACAATTCAGAGCATAGAAGAACCAAGTACCAACTATTAAGCGGGTAACAAGACTAAAGTAGGGGGTTAATTCATGTACGCTAGCAGGAGGAATGACAATAATTTTACAACTCACATTCATAAAAACAAGACAACATTCACTTCACAAACAACAAATCTAACCTGAACCCACTAATGAGCTCAAAAGGGAGCAGCTGCTAACCCATCAAATTCTGCAGCAACATCCAATATCTCTTGCTCAATTGCTTCCTCAACTGCTTTCAACGCACGAACCTCTAAATTCCATCTTTCCTTCTTTAACAAAACCTTACTCCTTTTTTCCTCCAACAGCCGAATCTGTCTATCAATTTCATCAAGCTCGTCATCAAATGACTTTTCTTGTATCTTCTGCTTCTCTATTTTCCCTATAAATACTTTTGACTGATCTTCAAGTTCCTCCTGTTTGTCCTTTATTAGTAGCAACTGCGTCAAACGCTCTCTAATGACCTCCACATCAAACCCATTACTCTCTAAGTCGACGAGTGTTTCCAAAGAGTCCTCTATTGCACTTCTTGGATCGTCAAATCTCAAACAATAAGTCCTATCCACCACAGTTGAAAACGTCACCATGGTACCAATGGCCAACCCTTCTCGAGCACTCTCTTTCACACCTTTCAATAATGGACGAAAATGTGGGTTTTGTGGAAGCTTCCATCGATTCAATTGCGTGCCAAAGTGGGGTGGTTTTCACAAAGGGTATGTCAGCATCAATGTCACATGCAACTATTTCCGACTGTCTCTCACTTGTTGATGTTCCCACTGGGCAGAAGGCGAAGATAGATTCATTTGTCATCAATAAGTACATCATTATTTAATAGTACATTACAGTAATAGTTATAATTTGGTTAAACGAGCTTTACCTGGGCCATTAAAAGGTACTGGAGAGTGTACTCCTTCAATCCATGTCGAAAGAGGTTGATCATCCAGGTCCACTGATTGCACAGCAGAAGCTTCTGGATTTTTTGTTTTTAAGCTCCCTACTGTTTTTTCTTTGGATGCATCTTGAATATCTACACCAAAATTAGTTAGTACAAAAAGTAAACTCTGAAAATAATGTTCCACCATCTCATAATAATAAAGTGATTTCATGCACCTTTAGCTAGAGATTCATTAACACTGATTGTCCGCCGTTTTCCTCGTCTACCTTTAGCTGATGAATAATTTTTCTTCCCACATTGAGCACTTGCATCTTGCTCAGGATTTTCATTTGGCTCCTTAACAGATATTTCATTTGGCTCCTTTATAGGATTTTCATTTGGCTCCTTAACAGGTTCCTGACTCTTTCCAAGTTGTTTGATTCCGGGACTTGTGGGTGAATTAACTTCCATCACTTGAGCACCTTCCACCACAGAAATTTCAGCTGGTCCAACACCTCCATTCTGATGATCAACTGCAGTAATATTTAATGAGAAATAAAAAATGTTAAAAACTATACACTAACGAATTGTCAAACAATGATATTCAAATATTTAGGAGGTTTAAATAATACCTGTGACTGGAGTCTCGGGGCTCTTAGGTTGTAACTTAGGTGGTCTACACCTTTTCCTTTTTGGAGCAAAAGTTGCTGCGTCCTCTTCCTTTCCCTGCTAAATGAAAACATGAAACTATTTTATAGAAGTATAATGATGGACAAAATGGTTCTTAAAAAGTGGGTTGATACATGAATTGTAATTCCAGCCACCCAATCCATATCATTTCATTCAGTGCAAGTAAAAATGTGAGTTTGTTTTGCAACATCCATGTCAAATATAATTCTGCCACCTTACCAACCAGTCATAAAATCATTCCACTCAACCATGTAAAAAGTGATATTTACTTTGCTACATCTAACATAAGGCCAAGTGTAATTTTGTTACCTTAACGACCACTGTCGATGCTGCCGATAGAATGTCTAGTTGATTTGTGTCTCCTTCTGCAACACTTGAGCTTATTTCTGTGGACGACTTCTGAATTATCTTCCCTTGAGTTACTGTCATCTCATTACACTGCAACCCCATAACAACAGCCATGTCTTTGGTAACATCTTTTTCCGTTATTTCTTGGCTTGTTGTTTTGACTGAATCATCTGTAGCTCCTGAAAAGTGTAAACTCCTTACGCACTCAGATATATGTATATGTGGTTACAAAATAAACACATGAAAATGATAAGAGACTCGGGATCATGTATCAACCAACCTTCGTCTATATTCAAGCTTATAGGTTCATTTGCTAATCTCCCTTTCTTTTTTGAAGATTCCATTGCAGGAGCTTGTTCAATACCTTTTCCTAGTTTACCACGCTGCAGAAAATGAAAAGTCAATGTGGCCCAGAGCATAATGTGAAAGAATAAACAAAACAAACAAATGTTACCGGACAAAACTACAAGTCATCTTTAGTGCTAGTGAGCAATTATGATATGAAATCCGATCATCGGGTGCCATAAATTTTTTATCAATTGATCTTATTAAGCAATGCACTTCTCACAATCACATTCACATCTACATCAATATTCAATCACCTGGATCTCAGTATAATAGTTAATCAGGTTTGTCACTGGACCAGAAAATAAGTATAATATTATAGGTAATGTGGTCCTAGCTATTATTTCCAAAACCATAGTCCAAGTACCTTTTAATTTGTTCATATTTATTTCTATTTGGGCCAATATAAATCACAACAGCCACATCATTGTAAATTTATCCTTTAAGTTTATAGTTAGTTATATATGAAATTTACTTATATACTCCAACATATTAAAGCATATGATTTTATACGGGAACCAACTCACCACTTTCTTTCCATTAGAAAGCTTCTCAGTTTTACCAAACTCAGAATCAAGGCCCTCAGATTGACCAGCAGATGCGCCGTTTATTCTTTTACTTGAATCGTCTAGAAGAACTTCATCCTTCGATTTCTTGGAAGGTGATGAGTTATTATCATCGTTGTCAAGATTCGTCTGCTTGGTTCTCTTCAGAGCTGATGTTGCAACAGTAGATTGTTTACCATCGCTAGGAGTTAACTGCTCAATCTGTTTATCAATCAAGTAATAAGCAAATAGAATGATCAATGAAAATGCAGCAGCAAATGGCCAGAAAAAAAAAAACTTGGAGGCTTATATTTTATACATTTTTTTAAAGCATCACATGACTATTCATATTAATACCGTTCATATTCATTTCTATACTTCTCCACATTTTGAAGACAACTGAGCCGGTGAATTAAAAATCCATTTTTGTGTCCTCGAGGTCCATTCGATAATTGATCACCATTTCCTAGCCTAGCATGCAAGATTGCAAGTTAAAGAAATCCTGACACATAACTACAGTTACTGATTCCCTTACTATATCCAAAGTCTCTAAGAAGAGAGATAAGTAGACTGTGGGTTATTGCCTCATCCATCATACTATTGCACGTTGTGAAACTATCATTCTTGTGGGCTACGATGAAATATTCGTGTTTAATTTCATTTTAAGCAAAAGGTTTATGCTCTAGATTTATAAAAACAAAAAGGGACAGATATAAGCTGTTAATTTGTCTATTTTATCCTTTCTGATAGAAGACAACATAAAAGCCTAACGAGTAAGTGGTTACCCACTACTAGTGCACACCCCTGAATACATATATTTGTTCATCTTTGCCTCATTCCATATTTTCTTAAAGCTGACATAGCTAGGTTTTAGATTGTTTATATTCAAATTCTTGATCTGGTCATCTGGGTACAGGCTGAACTATGTTTAAACTGTTTGCTCTTTGAAAAACTTCGTTCATGAATCACTTAAGAGTGAACTGCATAGTCGTCCATGCGGTCTACACTAATTTGTTCCTTTATTGTTTTTGCTTAAAAAAAGTTACGCATCGCGTCCCTATAGAGGTCAAAAACGGCCACTGTTGTAAGGGAATAATGGTGGTTAGGTTGCTAAAAAAAGGCAAGTTGGTCTTTCAAAAAAATTCAGTCAACCAGCATAAGTTTTTTTGATAGAACAACCAGCATAAGTTTTGACAAGGACATGTATAATTTTTTATGTAAAAGAAAGAAAGGTGCAATTTGGTATAAACCACAGGAAAGATTTATGTAATTTACTCGTCATATAATGTAATAAGCTTGAGCTCAATTCTTAAGATTGTAAAACCAAAGCCATATGCGGTTAACAGATTTTATTTTCTTTAACAATGATGTGCTTTACAACCAATTTTCGTAGTCAATAGTCAGGCCGAATCAGAGTAGACCCGTTAGCGTGATATGTTACCTGAGAAGTGTTGAACCATTTGCCACCTTTCCACTCTATACGTGGCTTTACTTTTGAGCAGATAAATTCTCTTTCCTTCTTTGTGTGTTTAAAGAACACATTATACCTATTATCGGCAAGTTCTTTGGTGATTACTCCACTCCACCAATCATAGTCATAGTAAGCATCAATCTTTTCCAGCAAAACAAATTCTTGTCCCTCAAATGAGGGGGTGCTGGCCGAGAGTGATCTACAGTAACTTTATGAACCACCTCGCCACTTCCTGGCTGCTATACTCCACTAGAAAAGTATTGGCGCCCGAGTCTTTTAGCACAGTTGCAGGGAACCATACCTCACGCAAATTTTCTTTATCAAATGACACTTCTACTTTTTTAACTACAGTGAACATTAACCCTGCTGTACTTTTTAATGTATCTTTTTTATTAATGAAATTTTAATTTTAGTTTAATGTGTTGTTTTATTTGAATAAATGAAAAAAAAAATGTGGGGCCTAGCTTTGTTGTAAGTTGTAAGTTTGCTTTTTTTGGGGCCTAGCTTTTTAATTGTCTTGTTAAGAAATTGGGTCGCCTTGTCTTGTACTCTTTTTTGGTTCCTTTAATATATGTTGCCTTTCTTAAAATTAAAAAAAATAATAATAATAAAAAAATAATAAATAAATAAATAAATGTGGGGTACATGGGTGTCCTATGGCACCAGAAATGGTGTTATATTTAGGGAGGGGTGTTTTGTGCGGAATGATAGATTCTGTTGTTATCGGAAAAAGTGTTGAGGTGGAAGCACTTTTCCCCAGCACCACCCCACGGCACCAGATTGTACCTTGTACTCTAACAAAAAGAAAAGAAGCTTTAAGTGACACATTTTAGCTTAGCTTCAGGTACGAATCAAGAACAGAAGAAGGGGATCGCCACAATCAAGAAGCAAGCTATAAGCTGTTGTTTAGATGACTTTATGCTATGAAAGAACCCAGACAAAAAGTAATTATTGGAGTAGCCCGCTCCCTTTGCTTCTTGGGCCCAAAACAGTGCAGTCTTTCCCGGCCAAATCAAGGATTTATTTTCCCTCAAATGAGGGGGTGATGGTCGAATATGAGAGTGATCTACAGTAACTTTATGAAGAACCACCTCGCCACCTCACACAAATTTTCTTTATCAAATGACACTTTTACTTTTTTTTACCTACAGTGAACATTAACCCTGCTGTACTTTTTTATGTATTTTTTGTTAATGAAATTTTAACTTTAGCTTAATGTGTTGTTTTATTTGAATAAATGCAAAAAAAAAAAAAAAAAAAAAAAAAAAAAAAAAAAAAAGGAAAAAAAAAAAAACTTTGGGGTCCATGGGTGTCCTATGGCACCAGAAATGTTATATTAGAGAGGGGTGTTATGTGCTGAATGATTATGTTGTTATCGGAAAAAGTGCTGACAGCACTTTTCCCATTGCACCAGATTGTACCTTGTACTCTTAACAAAAAGAAAAGAAGCTTTAAGTGACACATTTTAACACAAAGACACACCTGAATTCCTACCAGAAATAATCAGTCACTATATGCGTCTCGCTCCAACACTAGAGTTCCCATTTGCTCCATTTTAATCCAATAACAGTTTCTGATGACGTATAGTCTATATTTGGGCCACAAGTCCAAATGATAAACATTACTTGGCCCAAACCCACCACGAGTGGGCTATTATAACAAATAACGGCCCATAATAAACATGGCTTGGGCCCACAAAGCCCAAAGCCCAACCAAACGTAACCGGGCACGCGATAAGGATTACTTATTCATGGAATAGATATCCTTACCTCGGATAAGCACCACGCGTGCGAAGAGTAAGGAGCAAGAAACACGGTTTCTTAGCCCCTATATATAGAATCACACGATTCTCATTCAAGGTACGACATATAACCCTAACTCTCTACGAGAACCCTAAATCGATTACTTACTCTCACGCCGGAGTCTAATCGGGGGAGACAATCCCTCGATAAGCCTAACGGTGTTGTCTTATTTTCTTAGTACGCAGGTAACAAGTGCTAAGGATTGAATTGGTACGAAGAGTATAAGCCCATAACCAGGTACGCCCAACTTTTGTATCAACAAGTGGCGCCATCCGTGGGACCCTACTAAGAACTAGAATGACGAAACATAAGAATTCGAGCCAGCGGACTCCGCAGTCAGAAAAACGTGACCATCAGAGGAAGAATCAACAAGATCTAACCTCCAGACAAGTCGCTGGGACAACCAGCACACCTGGTCACCACGAGGCAGGAACAACCCCACCTCGCCTAGCAGTAGAACTACCTATAAGAACTACTCAAGTCACACCAGTGGTCCCAAGCGTTGAGAAACTCCAACGCACCCTCTTCACCACTCCTCATCAGGCTACACCCGCAGTGAACAACACTGCGCCGCCAGGCGCGCCTGAACGAAACAGGGCGCCAAACACTGAGGCAGAAACTCTTGCAACAACTGAGGACGCACCTGATCTAACTTTGGGAAACTTTGTATCCCAAAATTATGAAACCCTAATCGCCCTCATGCAAGAAGAAGCAACAAGAAGAGCAAGCGCGGGTTTACAAGCCCGACTCAATTTTGGTCCTCAACGCGAACCATCACCATCGCGTCACCCACGAGGAAGACGCGCAGAACGTACCACTATCCATGATAGATTGGGTACGATATCTGATTCACAATACTCAGGAGACAGCGAGAGGCGCACCAATGTTCACTGCAGACTTGGCAGTCGGGGAATACAAAATCGATTAGGGCCTCAACATTCGCCAAGCCAAGGATCTTCCAAACCTGGGAGTAGGAGGATTCAAGACAGGTTGGGGAGAAGAAGATCCCCAAGCAAAGATCCCTCAAGCTCTTCTTCTGAAAGAAGCCGGCGCAAGCGCCGAAAAAGAGACTACCCTTCTTCCAGCGACTCCTCGGACAACGAGGATAAAGAAACAGGACACTGGAAGTCAAGAGGAAGACGTCGCGAGGAAGAGGATGAAGATATGTCTCTCCCATGGCGACGCCAGAAAATTGATGCGTTTACACGGCGCATCAGCGATTACTCAGACCACAAACGCAGGCGCATGCCCGCTAACGTGAAAACATATGATGGAACAGGTGATCCTGACGATCACCTAAAAATTTTCGAATCAGCCGCAACTATCGAAAATTGGCCACAGCCTGTGTGGTGCCACATGTTTAATTCCACGTTAGTAGGAAACGCGCGCACATGGTTTAGCAAACTCCCACGTAGGAGCATCGGTGGATTTGAGGAACTACGGAAAGCATTCCGCCTCAACTTCACCCAGCGAAAGAAGTGCGCTAAAAACCCTGTGGAACTAGCAAGAGTGAAACAGCGTCAAAGGGAATCAACCAGCGCTTTTATGGAACGTTTTAAAGATGAGTGCATACAAGTCAAAACATGTCCTGAAATACTAAAAATTTCAGGGTTCATGAACGGGATCAATAACCCAGAACTCATCCACAAGCTGAATGACAAAGTTCCACAGACCTTTGACGAATTAACAAAGCGCACCAGATCCTTTATACAAGGAGAAGCAGCTGCTGCGGATAGTAAAAAAGGTTATTCAAACTATAGGCAACAAGAACAGCCGAGGAGACAATCCAACGATCAGAATAACAACCGCAGCAGGAATTACCGCAGTGGAAGAGACAACGACAAATATACTCCTCTCACTAAGACTCCGAGAGAAATATTTGTAACAGAAGGTGCGAACTTCCCAAAACCACCACCAATGCGCACTGCAGAAGAAAAGCGCCTAGGTAGTGGATACTGCGAGTACCACGACCAAAAAGGCCATACCACTAACGAGTGCGTCAAACTAAAACAACTAATTGAAAAGCTAGTTAGAGAAGGCAGGATGGACCACCTCGTAAAGAACATCAAGGAGGGAAAAGATAAACAAAGAAACGGGGGCAAGAAAGAACCCCCAAAGGAAAAAGCTGATACTATATACATGATACAATCATGGCAACGCAGGATAAAGCAAAAAGTCAGCCAAAAATTCTCTCCAGAAAAAGAGATATCCTTCCCTACTATAGTTGCGGACAACGCAGTCGTGGAGCCCTTAACCATTGAAATACAAACAGGGGGACATGACATCTACCGCATGTACATTGATGGAGGAGCATCCGCAGACATCCTGTACGATCACTGTTTCAAAAGACTGCGACCGGAAATCCAAAGTCAGTTAATACCAGCTACAACGTCATTAACAGGATTCACAGGAGAAAAGATTTGGCCTATGGGGCAGTTACGCTTGTTGGTGGTCGTAGGAGATGAACAACATTCAACCGCAACATGGATAAACTTTATGGTAATAAAATCTCCTTCACCATACAATGGTATCATTGGAAGACCGGGAATATCATCCATGCGCGCGGTACCATCCACAGTAACAACCAAGAGAATGCATCGCAGTAACAACTAAAGCAGAGACTATTCCAGAACAGCGCACGGAAAAAACGCCAAATTTAAAAGTCGCTATTCACCCAGATTATCCAGAGCAACAAGTTTCGATTGGAGGATCTTTATCTGACAAAGGTAAAGCAGCTGTATGCGCACTCTTACAAAAGAACCTAGACATCTTTGCATGGGAACCCAAGCATATGACGGGAGTACCGCGCTCTATTACAGAGCATAAGCTACAAATCCGACAAGGATACCCTCCAATACGACAAAAGAAGCGCGGCCAGGCCCCAGATCGTGCAAAGGCTATTATGGAAGAAGTACATAAGCTCGTTGATGCAGGCATCATGCGCGAAGTATACTACCACGACTGGCTCTCTAACCCAGTCATGGTAAAAAAGAGTGATGGCAGTTGGAGGATGTGCGTGGATTTCACGGACCTCAACAAAGCATGTCCGCAGGACTGCTATCCACTGCCAGAGATAGACTGGAAGGTCGAGTCCTTGTGCGGATACCCTTTCAAATGCTTCCTAGATGCATATAAAGGGTATCATCAGATCCAGATGGCAGTGGAAGATGAAGAAAAAACGGCTTTCCACACCAGTCAAGGAGTATACTGCTATACAAAAATGCCTTTTGGCCTGAAAAACGCAGGTGTGACATACCAACGACTGGTGGACACAGCTTTCGAAAAACAAGTAGGACGCAACTTGGAGGTCTATGTTGACGACCTTGTCATCAAAAGCCATACAGAGGACGAATTGGTGCGCGACATCGAGGAAATATTCAGAACATTAGGACGAATAAACATGAAGTTGAATCCTAAAAAGTGCACCTTTGGCGCAACTGAAGGCATGTTCCTCGGATATTTGATAGAACCCGATGGAATCAAGCCTTGCCCAGAAAAGACAAAGGCTGTTATTGATCTCCCCTCCCCGCGCACACTCAAAGAAGTCCAGTCACTAAATGGAAAATTAGCAGGGCTGAACCGCTTCTTATCTAAGTCAGCAGACAGATCTCTTCCCCTCTTTAAAACACTCACGAAGTGTACAAAAAAGGGAGACTTTCGCTGGACTACCGAAGCGGAAGAAGCTTTCCAACAACTCAAAAACCATCTGGCATCTCTTCCCAAACTTGTCGCACCGCGACCAGGGGAAGAACTAATCATGTACTTATCGGCAACCCATGGAGCAGTCAGCGCCGTTCTATTGACAGACACGAACTCCGTCCAGACACCCATATATTTCGTAAGTAAAGCTCTAAAGAAAACAGAGACTAACTACAGCGCTATGGAGAAGCTGGTCTTGGCTCTAGTGTTCGCAGTCAAAAGGTTGCGCAGATACTTTCAAGCGCATCCAATAGTTGTAATCACTGATCAGCCAAAAATGGAGTGTACTGTTAAGTGAGTATAACATCTCATATAGACCGCGCACTGCAATCAAAGGACAAGTCCTAGCCGATTTTATCATGGAGAAGCCAGACAACGACAGCCCGACATCTGCAGCTAAAACAGATTTACAGGAACCCTGGATTCTGTTCACAGATGGATCTTCATGTGTAGAAGGATCAGGCGCAGGCCTCATTCTTACAGATCTAGAAGGTACGGAATTCATCTATGCGCTACGCTTTGAATTTACAGCCACAAACAATGAGGCAGAATACGAAGCCCTACTAGCCGGACTACGTATTGCAATCCAAATGGGCGTTCACAATCTAGAAGCAAACGTAGATTCGCGACTGGTCGCCAACCACGTGCTAGGTGAATACGAGGCCAAGGATGAACACATGACCCAATACTTGGAAAAGACAAAATCTTTGATCAAAAACTTTGATAGGTTCACAATAAAACAGGTACCTAGAGGAGATAACAAGAAGGCGGACGCACTCAGCAAGATCGCATTTGGGCCACAAGTCCAAATGATAAACATTACTTGGCCCAAACCCACCACGAGTGGGCTATTATAACAAATAACGGCCCATAATAAACATGGCTTGGGCTCACAAAGCCCAAAGCCCAACCAAACGTAACCGGGCACACGATAAGGATTACTTATTCATGGAATAGATATCCTTACCTCGGATAAGCACCACGCGTGCGAAGAGTAAGGAGCAAGAAACACGGTTTCTTAGCCCCTATATATAGAATCACACGATTCTCATTCAAGATACGACATACAACCCTAACTCTCTACGAGAACCCTAAATCGATTACTTACTCTCACGTCGGAGTCTAATCGGGGGAGACAATCCCTCGATAAGCCTAACGGTGTTGTCTTATTTTCTTAGTACGCAGGTAACAAGTGCTAAGGATTGAATTGGTACGAAGAGTATAAGCCCATAACCAGGTACGCCCAACTTTTGTATCAACAGTTTCTGTAAGGAATTAAATATTCCATAGATTTAATAGATTTGATGATCATAAACAAGAAGAATGAAACATGAAGAATACTGAAATGATAAGCAAAATATACTAAGTGCAATTCTGCTGAAGAGTGTTTCCACTGATAGATTCTGCTGATGAACAAAAAGTTTCTGCTGATGGATTCTGCTGATTGACACTACTGCTAAACAATGAGTCATACTACCAAATGGAAAAGGATGAAAGAAGATATTTATGTGCATAAAAGTCAAGTATATCTTTTAGATAATATCTTTCATAAATCATCAAATTGAACACTCCAAGTGAGTTGTAAACATAGATACGTGTGTATCTTAGATGACTTAACATCCTAGTCATAAGCTAGATAGTAAATGACTAAGCTTATCAAATTTGTATTGATCTCCTTTATTCTATAAAAAGGAGATCACACCCCTTTAGACACAAGTAGTGGTGAGTGCATGATTCACAGTGAAACAAAGTGAACGTCATCTCCAAGGTGCTTCGTACTTAGAAATTACAATAACACCAAGTGTGTTAAAATGTAAAGCACCTAAAAGAGTGTGTGTGGGAACATCAGACGAGGGGTCTGATGAACATTAGACATGGGGTCTTTTGTTGTTAGGTTTGTTTAGCCTCAAGGATCTTTGATCCCTGTTAGATGTAAACCGTGCTATACTTGATCACATAGCATTGGGGCTAATGGAATAAAAAAACGGAAAAGTTGGCAAAACCTTGTTGTGATAATATTGTTTCTTTCATTAGAATATTCCGCCAATATTATCATTGTGCTTTTCATAGCCAAAATCCTAGATCAAAGGTGTAACATCATAGAGCCCATAAACGGTCTCACAAAAGCTTATTAAATACTCAAAGGATATTTTTGAATAAGCTTTTCACAGTTTCCAAGACTATGTCCTCGATCTTGTCCTTAGCCCAGAAACCAGGTTTAATGAAGTTATTATTAGATGAGATTATTAAGATCATAGACGGTTTAATGAAGTTATTATTAGATGAGATTATTAAGATCATAGACAGGCTTGGGTCGAATCTTGAGCTATATAACAAACTAGTGGATGACTCGCTGATAATAGACCAGAGAAATGGATTACGTGATTCCTCCACTTTTCTTGTCTTTGAAATTGAACAAAAGTTTGTGAAGACATATGATATATGTTATCATAGTAGTGTGACACCAATGGCATCTAATCTCTCTACCTGATGATAATTCCTGTTCTAGAGTACTTTGAGCCAATTTTCTGTTCTATTTCATTCAATGCAAAGTTGCACTATAAATACTGAAAAGAAACAACAATGCTTTCCTAAACTTGAGGAACAAATAAAAAGATCGTGGAATCATGGATAAGTGGAAACAATAGTGTTCCCTTTATTCTTCCTTAACTCATGCATGCAACTAACAAATTCTAACGTGCATGTGGACTTCTAAAAATACATGTGACAATAAAATAACTAGTGGACCAATTCCTCCTAAAGACTTGGACTTGGTGGGTCATTGTATGGGACATTGTAATCGTATCAGTATACCTCTATATGCATATTTGTTATATTAATGAAACTCTTTTAGTTAATTAGTACATTGGCTCTAATAATTATCATATCTGTATTTATGTTTCTTGGCTTTCAGTCCTGTATATCGGTTTAAGCATAGCTTGAAAAAAAATCGGAACGAAGTTAAAAGATAGGGGTGTAGCGGTTGATGTTGTCAACTCCGGTGACCGCCAAGGACCTAGGCCTGGAAGGTATAGCCGTATAGGCCTAGGGTGTGGCATCTGATGACTGAGAATGATAAGAAAATACCAGGAGAAAGTAAGAATGTGTCTGTGATTACCTCTTCTATTACGCGCTGTAGGACTTTAAATAAAGTTGGAGGAGTACAACGATAGATATCATATAAAAATTCTCGGTAGTCAATTTCAGAAGAACAGTTTTCTCGTGACATTGGTGATAAAATGAACTGCTCAATGCCAGGTTCAAGCTGTCCAGCACATTCTTTTATAACACTCATAGCAAGCCTCCTTGCAGCCGGAGTTATATCCTAGAAAATAAAATCACAAATGTGCTACTCAGAAAGCATGTACATTTGACACATGAAGAACGACACCAGTATGGCTATGTTTGGCACATGAGATTATGGGGAGATTATGCTTATTTTTTCAAAAAATAAGCTATTTAAAAAATAATCTTTGTTTGGCAGACAGAACTTATAAGAGATTATTAAAAAATAATCTTCCATAATCTCTGAAAATCAAAGGTTACTTCATGTAGCTTATAAAAATAATCTCTTGTTATAATCTCCATCTCCAGTCGAGTTCACAATTACTTTTGCCAAACATTCCCTATAACTGATGGTAATCATGAAGTAAATCAACAAATATACATATTTTAGAAAACGAGCTTACTTTCTTATTACGGCCTAACATAGATAGGATAATGAGTAATAAGTCCTCCCCAATCTCCTCACTTTCTTCCAAAAGAACTGCCAGGATGCTCTTCATCCCCACAAGAGCAATCTCAGGATGTTCATCACTGTATAAATAAAGCAAAATAAGGTAAGGCAATCACGGATCAGGACAGGAATATCACACTTAAAATACTAAACGGATATTTGTTTTAGCTTTTCTACTAGATGGGTGTTCGTTTTAGCTTTTTGTACGGCTTATGGGCTAATTGAGATTATGATAAGCTAACAAGCTCAATTTTTAGGGCTTATCGTCTAAGAGTTATGCCTTATTTAAGTTCATAAGACCTAAAAATTGAGCTTATAAGCTTATCAATATTTAGGGGATGTTTGGCTAAGTTTATTAATTGGGTCTATCCTTATGTTATATAAGGATCTTATGGATTATATATAATAAGCTCATAAGCTAATGCTGAGTGTTTGGATTAGCTTGTGTTTAATAAGTTGATAAGCTGAAGTGTTCGGTTTAGCTTATGTTGGTAAATGACCAAAAAAGACATGGGTTAATAAACTCATAAGCTAAGGTGCTTGGATTAACTCATAATTGAGGGTGAAAATGTAATTTGTAGTGGGACATACTATAAGCCCAACCCCTTATAAAAGCCACAATTTTGAGGCTTACCAAAAACCCCTTATATAAGCTCATAAGCCCACTCATATAAGCTTAGCAAAACAATTGATTTGGGTTTATTTGAGTCATATAAGCTAATAAGCTCATAAGCCCATCATATAAGCTTACCCAAACACCCTCTTATATAAGCCCGTAAGTTGGACAAAGAAGCTAAAACGAACACCCCCTAACTTTAACAAATGTGTTTATTGTCACGAGACTATCATTCCACTAATAAGTGAACTACAATGTAAGTAACAAAAGTGAACCTGGCAACAGCAAAAAATGTTTTGAACATTTCATTGACTAATTCAGCACATTCAAGATCCAACATCACAACAGCAAATCTGAACTTAGCAAATGTGTGCAAGATATGCACCCTCCTCTCGAAAGATGGGTCTTTAGTATCTCGTAACCCATTAAAGGTGCTTACAAACAAACGAAAGATGTCCTGAAGCAAGTAAAACAACAATTATTATGTCTTACAGATGTGGAACCATTATCATAAAGCATTCAGTGCAATCAAGAACACTAATTACCTTTAGAACAACATCATCATATGGTGCTTCAGGAGCAGTAATTCTTATTATCTCACAAGTGCATGTTGCAACGAGAAGCTTAGCTTCTTCGTCTTGATGCTTTAGCAATTCTGGCTTGACTATAGCATTCAACAGAGTCTGCATAGAATCCAAAACTGCCTTTGGTGGTGACTGTTCCATCTCAGTCAGAGTTGTTGCAGCTTTCTGCAATTAGACCATATGAAACGCAAGGTTACGTAATCGGTCAAGAATCACACGAATTCACTTTTTATACTGGTAAAACTACACTAAGTTGGAGTTATTTGAAAGGAAAGAAAGCTTAAGAGCTCCTGTCACGCCGTCACACTAAGTTAATTTTCATTACAAAGCATGCCTAGTTAGCCAGCAACAAGAGAACCCTAACAAGAAATCATTTTACAAAGCGTACTGAAGACACTTGTAATATAATGTTCATTTCAAGCATACCTAAAGACTCCAAAATGATTATACTAAGTTAAAAACAGGAAACCCGTCCACCAATGACGAACATGTGAGGAAAATTGCAAATAGCGCTATAACAATTTACCACTTTAAATACCACCACGCTTACCTAACTCATTCGTCTAAATTGAGCCGTAATTTTAACCAAATTTTGTCAAACAAACTAAGTATTCCTATCCAAAAGCAAAGATGTTTTCGTGAATTATTTTAACATAAGAACACCAATTTTGCGACATACCTAATTGTTGGGATTCAATTTCATGACCTAAAACCAAAAAAAAACTAAGGGGGTGTTTGTTTCGGCTTATGGTTTATTCGATTTTGGGGCTTTGTTTCGTAAATTCACTTTTTGTGGCGTATTTCCAAATCTTTTAGGCTTAGATATGTTTCTCGTGTTATAAACTTATAGCAAGCTTATATAAGCTGAAAAGTTTTAAAATAAGCCACAAAAAATGAGCTTATGAAACATAAGCCCAAAATCAAATAAACTATAAGCCGGCTATATAAGCCGAACCAAACACCCCCTAAATTTGTTAATTCTGAATGAACGGTAAAATATACAACAACCGCTTACACAACTCATTCTTCCAAATTTATATCGCCAAAATGCATAACTAATTATACCTCAGTAGCTAATGAGCAACAATTAAAAAAAAAAAAAAGTGAGAAAGTGAGTTACAGTTAAAAGGTAAATAAGACCATCTCTAGAAGCAGGTAGGTCTTCAAGCTTTGATCCAAGCGCTTGCAACAGCTTCTGAAGATGCACTTCTTCTTGTTCCGAAGCCATTTTTGAATTTTTTTTGGTTTTCAAATCGACCGTTTGGTATCCTATTTTTCAATGTTTTGTTGTTTTCTAAACCTAATATTTGGGTTCACACACTCAAAACTATGTTCTTTGAGTATATGAGTTATTGAACAAATGAAAAGAAACATTGGGTGTGTTTGGCGAAATTGGCTGGGCTGGGTTCGGGAATTATATTATAAGTCGAAATTAAAATTTGTATTTTTATAAATTTGACATTGGCAAATGGGTTGAGGCTAAGGCTTATTATTGCAAAATTATTAAAAATATCATAATTAAACGAGTTTTTGCGTAGATATTTTTGTGGGTACATAAAGGTATGTTTGGCGAAATGGGCTGGAGCTGAGATTTTTATATTATAAAATTAAAATTTGTATTTTATAAACTTGTTTGATAAATAGGTTGGGGCTGAAGTTTATTATTGCAAAATTACTAAAAAATACATAATTAAATGAGTTTTGTATATGTTAGATATTTTTGTGAGTAAATAAGTCATTTATTCTTCAAAAGACTCAGGCTAAAGTTTTTAGCCCCTTTTATGGGGCTAAAGTTTTTAGCCAACTTATTTTATAAGTCTTTTCATAAGTCTCATGACAAACGAGACTTATTTTATTAGCCGACTTATTTTAAAAGCCTAAGCCCAAGCCCCTATAAGCTCCCATAAGCCCTTGCCAAACACAGTCATAGAAGAATTATTTCAATAATTTTAAAGTAAAATGATTGAAAAATAATTGTAAAAAAGTAATTTAATATTTAATTAATGAAATATATTTTTTTTCCTTGCATCATTTAATAAATTCCGTGCCAATTTCAAATTCAAACCAAATCCAAATCTTATTCTATATGTCAATCGCACCATAAGAAACGGTTGGGTTGGGTTGGGTAGTTGAGTTTGAGTGGTGCATTGTGTAAGTTGTGCCCAAAATCATAAAAATATGCTTTTATGGGCTAATTTGAAAAAGATTTGGCGAATTTAGCCTTTTGTTTGGGGAAAAAAAGTTTCGAAGTTTTTTATCTTTTCTAAAGCGATTCGTATAATATGAGTTCGTTTGACCCGTGCTCGTTTAAGCGAGTGCCATTTTAAACCCGTAGCCCGAGTCCGCCCGTTTTGCCACCTCTAGTTATCCTTTTTTTTTTTTTTTTTTTTTAACCTATAGATGATTTTCATGTTTTTTTTTTTTCTTTTCTTATTACACTGATTACGAAGTATTTTTTTACTCAGCAAGAGAAATGTTATAAAGGGGTGTGATGGCTAACAAATAGTAGGGTAAATTACAAAAATATCCTTGTGATTTCTTATTTTCACACTTTATGCCACTCTTAAACTTTAACAACAAAAATGTCATTACTGTTCACACTTTTGCACAAATTATGACCTTTTCACTAACAATCGTTACAAAATCCCGTTAGCCACTATTCCACTTGGGAGTATTTTAGTCATTTTACGTTTCTCGCTTTTTATCCCACCCACTTCGCTTGTTTACGTTCCCAAGACACCCCTATTCACAGGGACATAATTTGCAGCACAAACAGAGTGTATTATACGTATATTAATCCTTTCAAATTCCAATAAACCCTTTCAAATTCGATTCTTCACTTGTATTTAATCCACCCATAAACTTTTGCATTATCATTCCTCAACCCTAACAACAAAACCAGTTAATCATCAAAATCTAGCAAATGGCACGTATGGAAGAGCTTGCAAATGCTGCCAACTCTATAAAAATGGCAGATCTTGTAACCGTGCTACTTAGGAGGGAAGTTGATAACGACAGGAAACTTAGAAAAAGTTAAGACAACTTTGCTCGAAAGTGACTGAAATCTTAAAAGCTATGGAAGAGGTGATTGGTGAACTTGAAAGGTCATGGGGCCTTGTGGCGGTTGAAAGCATTCACTTGTTGAAGGAAATGCAAAAGCGTGATCTGGAGTAGGCCAGGGTGCTCCAAATTCAGATGTTATAGTCCGAGGTAAGATGGATTTAGGTATCTTAAGTTAGGTTTTGGTTAGGGTATGTGATATGTTGTTGTTTTGGTTTGGTTTTTTTGATCATGTGTATATTACCATTTAATGATTCTCAAATTAATGAAGCATTTTAAGTTTTACCAAAGATTATTGATGTTTGGTTTTTTAGTTGACCATTTATATACAAAATTTGCATACAAAAACCAACTTTGACAGTTGCATACAGGGGTGACTATTTATTTAGTTAATACAAGTCTTTACCATTTTTTTAATGTCAAATGCTAGAGTTCGATCATGGTGAAGCCTGCTCATTTAGGTTAGATAATGTTGTAAGGGGTGTTTTGGAAAAGAAGTTACGTAGTAGTTGGAAGAATATGGTTCAGATTAGTTGTTAGTATATCAGTTGGAGTAGTAGCTTGCATCTTTTAGCATATTTGTTGCATTGCATACTTTTAAAGGGTGTTTGGAATGTGCACAACCTTTTTCTTTTAGCAAGCTTAGCAAAGAAAAGAATAAATAATTGAATGGGTTGGTTTAGTCGTAGGACTCGTAGCTACTTGAATTAAAAAAAAAAAAAAAAAAAAAAAAATAGTTGTGCAATTCTTATTTGTGAGGTTGGCGGCAAAGCATGCAAGCGAATGCGAAAAGAAAAGTAAACAGGTTACAAACAAAAAAAGGGCTGTATCCGAATGGTTGGACTAATCTTTTCGCATTGGGCTAATCCTAATCCAATAATACTTGGACTAACCTCTATATCATTATATAGTTAAAAAAAAAAACGTCTATATCATTAGGCTAATCCTAAACCAACAATACTTGTATTAATCTAGTAATCTCTATATCATTCGACTAATAACTAATCTCTACAGCAAGCAAAATCAATTGAAATGTTCCACAAGATTCCACAAATATCAGAGTAATGCCCTTTATTGGATGAATCAAAGTTGTCTTCGCAAAGACTTCGTAAACAAAATTGACACAAAACCTCTGATAACGTTGAACATGAAACACATAGAAAGTTTCCAAGTTTATTCTTGCCATCTACTTTAATAACAATCAAGAAATCCAAAGCTCATAAATTACAAACAATTTAGAGCATAGAAGAACCAAGTACCAACTGTTAAGCGCAGGTAACAAGACTAAAGCAGGGGGTTAATTCATGTACGCTAGCAGGAGGAATGACAATAATTTTACAACTCACGTTCATGAAAACAAGACAACATTCACTTCACAAACAACAAATTGTAACCTGAACCCACTAATGAGCTCAAAAGGGAGCAGCTGCTAACCCATCAAATTTTGCAGCAACTTCTATTATCTTTTGCTCAATTGCTCCCTTAGCTGCTTTCATTGCATCAACTTCTGCATTCCATTTTTCCTTCTTTGATAACACCTTACTCTGTTTTTCCTCCAACTGCCGAATCTGTCTATTAATTTCATCAAGCTCGTCATCGAATGACTTTTCTTGTATCTTCTTCTCCTCTATTTTCTCTGTAAATACTTTTGACTGATAAAGTTCCTCCTGGTTGTCCTTCATTAGAAGCAAACGCGTCAAACGCTCTCTAATGACCTCCACATCAAACCCATTCCTCTCTAAGTCGAAGAGTATTTCCAAAGAGTCCTCTATTGCACTTCTTGGATCATCAAATCTCAAAGAATAAGTCCTATCCACCACGGTTGAAAACGTCACCATGGTACCAATGGCCAACCCTTCTCGAGCACTCTCTTTCACACCTTTCAATAATGGACGAAAATGTGGGTTTTGTGGAAGCTTCCGGAAAGCTTCCATCGATTCAATTGTTTGCCAAAGTGGGGTGGTTTTCACAAAGGGTATGTCAGCATCAATGTCACATGCAACTATATCCAACTGTCTGTCACTTGTTGTTGATGTTCCCACTGGGGAAGAAGGTGAAGATGGATTCATTTGTCATCAATATGTATTCATCATTATTTAATAGTACATTACATTAATAGTTATAATTTGGTTAAACGAGCTTTACCTGGGCCATTAAAAGGTACTGGAGAGTGTATTCCTTCAATCCATGCCGAAAGAGGTTGATCATCCAGGTCCATTGATTGCACAGCAGAAGCTTCTGGATCTTTTGTTTCTAAGCTCCCATCTGTTTTTACCTTGGATGCATCTTGAATATCTACACCAAAACTTGTTAGAACAAAAAGTAAACTCTGAAAATAATGATCCACCAACTCATAATAAAGTGATTTCATGCACCTTGAGCTAGAGATTCATTCACACTGATTGTCCGCCGTTTTCCTCGTCTACCTTTAGCTGATGAATACTTTTTCTTCCCCCGTTGAGCACTTGCACCTTGCTCAGGATTTTCATTTGGCTCCTTAACAGGAGCCTGACTCTTTTCCACTAATTTGATTCTAGGACTTGTAGGTGAGCTAACTTCCATCACCTGAGCACCTTCCACCACAGAAATTTCAGCTGGTCCAACACCTCCATTCTGATGATATTCAACTGCAGTAATATTCAATAAGGAAAAAAATGTTCAAAACTATACAGTAACGAATTGTCAAACAATGATATTCAAATATTTAGGAGGTTTAAATCATACCTGTGACTGGAGTCTCGGGGCTTTTGGGTTGTAGCTTAGCTGGTCTACCCCTTTTCCTTTTTGGAGCAACAGCAGCATCCTCTTCCTTGCCCTCCTAAATGAAAACATGAAATTATTTTTTTAAATGGTTCCTAAAAAGTGGGTTGAAACATGAATTGCAATTTGAGCCACCCAATCTATATCATTTCATTCGGTGCAAGTAAAAAAGTGGGTTTTGATTTGCAATATCAATGTCAAATGTAATTCTGCCACCTTACCAACCACAGTCATAGTATCATTCCATTCAACTATGTAAAAAGTGATATTTACTTTGCTACATCTAACATAAGGCCAAGTGTAATTTTGTCACCTTAACAACCACTGTCGATGGTGCCGATAGAACGTCTAGTTGATTTGTGTCTCCTCCTGCAACCCTTGGGCTTATTTGAGTGGACGACTTCTGAATTATCTTCCCTTTTGCTACTGTCATCTGATTACACTGCAATCCCATGACAACAGGAAGAGCCATGTCTTTGGTAACATCTTTTTCCATTATTTCTTGGCATGTTGTTTTGACTGAATCATCTGTAGCCCCTGAAAAGTGTAAACTCCTTACGCACTCAGATATATGTATATGTGGTTACAAAATAAACACATGAAAATGATAAAGAGACTCGGGATCATGTATCAACCAACCTTCATCTATATTCAAGCGTTTAGGTTCATTTGCTAATCCCCCTTTCTTTTTTGAAGATTCCATTGCAGAAGCTTGTTCAATACCTTTTCCTTGTTTACCACGCTGCAGAAAATGAAAAGTCAATGTGGCCAGAGCATTATGTGAAAGAATAAACAAAAATAACAAATGTTACCGAAAACTACAAATCATCTTTAGTAAGCCAGTGAGCTCTTATTAAGCAACTAGACGAGTACCCGTGCATAGCAACGGGATTTTATAGCGGCATATAATTATAATGATATTTTAATTACACAAAACATTTAACCAAAATATCATTATAACTATTGCTGCTATAAAATCTCATTGTTATGAACGTCTACTCGTCTAGTTTACTGTTAAAAAAGAATAGTGTGTTTTTTCAAAAATGATAAAACATATAAAAGGAATAGTGTGTTGCAATTTTTTTTTTTTTTTTTTTTTTTGAAACTATTTACTATTAAACGTGTGAGCTGTGTTGTGCTTCCAGTTTAGATTAAGCCATATTAGTAGCTTTGGAATACACCTAATGTATTATTTATCGTTTCAAAGTTTCCTTATTCACTTTTCTTAATTTTTTCACTTTCAAAGAAAATTGTTTTTTCCTTTATAGTATTGTTTCAAAGTTTCTTTAATTACTTTTCTTAAATTTTTCACTTTCAAGAAAAGTGGTTTTTCCTTTATAGTATAGATGTACTTCTCACCATCACATTCACATCTACATCAATATTTAATCACCTGGATCTCATGCTATGTAGTTATCTCGGTCAAAAATCACATATCATTCAAGGACCGAGATTTGAAATAGCGGTTATCGCGGTGAGATATCAGTTTGTTTATATATATATATATATATATATATATATATATATATATATATATATATATATATATATATATATATATAGAATCTGGATCGATTGAGAAAGGTTTTTATTCTGAGAAGATTGAGAAAGTTTTCGAAAACGATAGATTTTTAACTTTGATTCATGTTTTTCACGCATAAAACTCATTTTAATGTGATTAAAATTCAAAATGTGTAAAAAAAAATTTGAATCAATGTTTAAAATCTCTCGATTTTGCGATATATGTAGAATACTGAATCATCTGTACAAATTTAATGAATCATCATCATAACTCGATTTTAACAATGATTTGTGAATCAAATTTGTGATTTATAGATTCGATTCACCATAAAATGATGTTTACTTGTGAATCAAATAAAAAACATGAATCAGTTTGTTCAAACGAAGATTTCTCAATCTTCTCAAAATAAAAACCTTCTCAATGGAACCGGATCCTATATATATATATATATATATATATATATATATATATATATATATATATATATATATATATATATATATATATATATAGGGTAAAGTTAAAATAAAAAAACAAATATCCGTAAAAAGATTAAGAAGAAATTTTTTTTAAAGAAAGTTCTCGAAAAATTCCAAAAAAAATCCACAAGAATAGGTATGTTGGTGCATAAAACTTTTGTGAAAGAAGTTTTTCTAATTTTGAGCTTTTATACTTTTTAATGCACAAAAAACGAATTTTAATGCGCAAAAAAATTTTAATGCACAAAATTTTCAACTTGTTTTAGTTAGATGCGCAATGTTATTTTGATGAAAAAAGTCAAAAGAAGTTGGGTCCAAAACGAATTTTTGTTGCACAAAAAAGCGATTTAATGCACAAACGTATTTTTTTATAATTTTTTTTTTTTCGGATAAAGTATTCACTTTCGGATAAAGTATTCAAAAAAAAAAAATTTTGGTGCATAAAACTTTTGTGAAAGAAGTTTTTCTAATTTTGAGCTTTTATACGTTTTTTTTAATGCACAAAAAACGAATTTTAATGCGCAAAAAAATTTTAATGCACAAAATTTTCAACTTGTTTTAGTTAGATGCGCAATGTTATTTTGATGAAAAAAGTCAAAAGAAGTTGGGTCCAAAACGAATTTTTGTTGCACAAAAAAGCGATTTAATGCACAAACGTATTTTTTTATAATTTTTTTTTTCGGATAAAGTATTCACTTTTAGATAAACTTCCTGAACTTTTTCATGCACCAACATACCCGATCTTGTGGAATTGTTTCGGAATTTTTCGAGAACTTTAAAAAAAAAAAAAAAAAAAAAAAAAAAAAAAAAATCTTTTTATTCTGTTTACGGAAATTTGTCTTTTTAATTGATCTTTACCCTATATATATATATATATATATATATATATATAT
Source organism: Artemisia argyi (assembly GCA_030686995.1). Taxonomy (NCBI): domain Eukaryota; kingdom Viridiplantae; phylum Streptophyta; class Magnoliopsida; order Asterales; family Asteraceae; genus Artemisia; species Artemisia argyi. The sequence continues at coordinate 194,870,788 of CM060676.1, forward strand.
ATATATATATATATATATATATTAAAATCATAAAAGATTAAACAAAAAACATAGCATAAAAGTTATTAGATAGTATTTAAAATCCAGAAAACAAGGTAGTAATCACAGAAGTTAAAAATTCATTAGCTAATCACAGAAGTTAGAAATTCAGTAGGCTAGTAACTACAATAAAAAATCATTTGAATCATTTAACAAAATGTAAGCTGTAATCTATTCAATTAAGAAACCACAAAACAAGGTAGGAATCAAGTAATCACATCATCAATTAATAAAGTCAAGAAGAAACTAAGTTGTATTTAATTACCTGTTAGACAAAAGGAAGAAGAAAGAATGGTTGATTAAGAATGGCTACAAACGGCTACAAACGGAAGAAGAAGCTGTTATTTGTATATGTTAATTTCTTATCAGGTCGCTCTCCTTAATTAGGTTTTTAATTGGGTAAAAGTTGGGCTATTATTAAGTTGGGTTAAGCTTTATCTGTATCTGTTAATTGTGTTAAGTTGGGCTGCCAAAATCTCGTAAATATCGCTGATTTCAAAATATCAGGAAAAATATCGGCCAATCTCGCCGAGAATATCAGATCCTAGATTTGGGGGCGATATTTTGATCCAAGATTATTTCTAGGGGCGATATCCGAGATATCAACGAGATCCCGGCGAGATATCACCGAGATTAACTACATAGATCACATGTATAATAGTTGTCAATCAGGTCTGTCACTGGAGCAGAAAATAAGTATAATTTATTAGGCAATGTGGTTCTAGCTATTATTTCCAAAACGATAGTCCAAGTACCTTTTAATTTGTTTATATTTATTTCTATTTTGGTCAATAAAAATTACAACAGCCACATGATTCTAAATTTTACCTCTAAATTTATAGTTAGTTATATATGAAATTTACTTATATACTCCAACATATTGAAAGCACAAGATTTTATACGGGAACCAACTCACCACTTTCTTTCCATGAGAAAGATTCTCAGTTTTACCAAACTCAGAATCAAGGCCCTCAGATTTAACAGCAGATGCGCCAGCGTTTATTCTTTTACTTGAATCATCTAAAAGAGATTCATCCTTCGATTTCTTGGAAGGTGATGAGTTATTATCATCGTTATCAAGATTCGTCTGCTTGGTTCTCTTCAGAGCTGATGTTGCAACAGTAGATTGTTTACCATTGCCAGGAGTTGACTGCTCAATCTGTTTATCAATCAAGTAATAAGCAAATAGAATAATCAATGATAAAGCAGCAGCAAATGGCTAAAAAAAAAAAAAAAAAAAAAACTTGGGAGGCTTAAAATTCATACATTTTTTTAAAGCATCACATGACCATTCATATTAATACCATTCATCTTCATTTCTATACTTCTCCACATTTTATAGACAACTGAGTAGGTGAAATAAAAATCCATTTTGTGTTCTCCAGGTCCATTCCATAATTGATCACCGTTTCCTTGTCTAGCATGCAAGTTAAAGAAACGCCGACACATAACTACAGTTACTGATTCCCTTACTATATCCAATTTCACTACGAAGAGAGATAAGTAGCTTGTGGGTTATTGCCACATTCATCATACTGCTGCACATGGTGAAACTATCATTCTTTCTAGATTTTTTTTTTTTTTTTTTTTAATGCATCAGACACAACCGGAATCGTGCTAAGATGAAGTATTCGTGTTTAATTTCATTTTAATCAAAGCTTTATGCTCTAGATTTATAAAAACAAAAAAGGACAGATGTAAGCTGTAAATGTCTATTTTATCCTTTCTGATAGAAGACAACATAAAAAGCCTAATGAGTGAGAGCCTGTTTCGGACTTTAGGGTAAACAAAACCCTCAACTTAAATGGATTGAGCGAGAGAGTGGTTACCCACTACTAGTGCACACCCCTGAATACATATATTTGTTCATCTTTGCCTCATTCCATATTTTCTTAAAGCTGACACAGCTAGGTTTTAGATCGTTTATATTCAAATTCTTGATCTGGGTACAGGCTGAACTGTGTTTAAGCTGTTTGCTCTTTGAAAAACCTTGTTCATGAATCACTTAAGAGTGAATTGCATAGTCATCCATGTGGTTTACACTAATTTGCTCCTTTATTATTTGTGCTTAAAAAAAGTTACACATCGCGTCCCTATAGAGGTCAAAAACGGCCACTGGTGTAAGGGAATAATGGTGGTTAGGTTGCTAAAAAATATGCTAGTTGGTCTTTCAAAAAAATTCAGACAACCAGCATAAGTTTTTGACAACAAGGACATGTGTAATTTTTTATGTAAAAGAAAGAAAGGTGCAATTTGGTATAAACCACAGGAAAGATTTATGTAATTTACTCATCATATAATGTAATAAGCTTGGGCTCAATTCTTATGATTGTAAAACCAAAGCCATATGTGGTTAACAGATTATTTTTTTAACATTGATGTGGTGAACAACCAATTTTCGTAGTCAATAGTTAAACCGAATCAGAGTAGACCCGTTAGCGTGAAACGTTACCTGAGAAGTGTTGAACCATTTGCCACATTTCCACTCTATATGTGGCCTTACTTTTGAGCAGATAAATTCTCTTTCATTGTTTGTGTGTTTAAAGAACACATTATACCTATTATCAGCAAGTTCTTTGGTGATTACTCCACTCCACCAGCCAGTCATAATACGCGTCAACCTTTTCCAGCAAAATAAAATTCTTGTCCCTCAAATGAGGGGTTGATGGTCGAATATGAGAGTGATTTACAGTAACTTTATGAAGAACCGCCTCGTCGCCACTTCCTGGCTGCTGATACTCGACTAGAAAGGTATTGTTGCCCGAGTTTATTAGCACAGTTGCAGGGAACCATACCTCACGCAAATTTTCTTTATCAAATGACACTTCTAGCTTTTTACCTACAGTGAACATTAACCCTGCTGTACTTTTTTATATATTTTTTTTATTAATGAAATTTTAATTTTAGTTTAATTCTCCCTGCCCCGGTGGATTGGGTTTTGTTGTTTAATTTTAGTTTAATGTGTTGTTTTACTTGGAGGGGGGAAAAAAAAAAAAAAAAAAAAATTGCCCAACTGTGGGGTCCATGGGTGTCCTATGGCACCAGAAATGGTGTTATATTAGGGAGGGGTTTTTTGGTGCTGAGTGATAGATTCTGTTGTTATAGGAAAAAATGCTAAGGTGGCAGCAGTTTCCCACGGCACGAGATGTACCTTGTACTCTAACAAAAAGAAAAGAAGCTTTAAGTGACACATTTTAACACAAAGACACGCCTGTATTCCTACCAGAAATAATCAGTCACTATATGTGTCTCGCTCCAACACTAGAGTTCCCATTTGTTCCATTTTTATCCAATAACAGTTTCCAAGACTATGCCCTCGATCTTGTCTTTAGCCCGGAAACCAGGTTTAATGAAGTTATTATTAGATGAGATTATTAAGATCATAGACGGGCTTGAGTCGAATCTTGAGCTATATAACTAACTAGTGGATGACTATGATATTAGACCCGAAAAATGGATTACGCAATTCCTCCACTTTTCTTGTCTTTGAAATTGAACAAAAGTTTGTGAAGACATATGATATATGTTATCATAGTACTGTGACACCAATGGCATCTAATCTCTCTAAATTTCAAAAATGTGATACCAAATGATTATCGAGTATCTCAAGCACTAGTAGTAGATGGTGTGAGAAAGAGGGTTAGGCCCAAACTCAGGTGGGAGGATAGACTTAAGCTCGACATGGAGGAGCTGCTCTTGTCCGAGGACATGACCTCAGATAATAGGAAGGTGTGGAGAGATAGAATTAGGATCTGCGGGTAGTGCAGGCTTGGTGTTTCGTTGGTTTAGGTAATTTTGGTGGTTTTTTTTTTTTTTTTTTTTTTTTTTTTTTTTTTTTTTTTTTTTTGGGGGGGGGGGGGCGTTGCCTTAGGTTAGGCCCCGTGCGTTGCCTTGCTTTGCCTTAGCTCTTGGCCCCGTGCCTTGCCTTAGCTTTAGGCCCCGTTGCCCTGCTCTGTGTTGCTCCCTTAGGTTGCCTGCTTGTTCCGATGCTTTGGTTCTGTGTTCCGTATGTGTTTTGTTTGTTTTTTGCTTCTGCTTTTGCCCTTGCCACTTTGCCTTTATGCGGGTCCCTTGTTAAGTCTTTGCTATGTTTGCGTTTTTGTGCCTGCTTTGTCTTTTTCTTTGTCTTTGCTTCTGTTTTGTCTTCTATTGCTTTTGCGCTCTTTTCTTTGCTCTCGCACCCGCACACCTTCACTTGCCGGAGGTCTCAATGGAAGCAGTTTCCCTACCTCCGGGTTTATCCTCGACGGGTATGATCTATCTACATTCTACCTCCCCCATACCCTGCCCCGGCGGGATTGGGTTTTGTTGTTGTTGTTGTACTTTTAAGTAAATGAGCTTCATATCATTAGAATTAGGAAGAAAAATACATTTTCTAGCTATATAAAATAACTGTTAACACAAGTTACTTAAATACCAAACAACTTAACTTCCAAACTAGCATAGGCCGATATCCAATACATTTAATTAAATATCTATTATATTACTACTTTCAACTGTTGCTAATATCCTTAAAGGGATATTATTTAATTGGTAGCACAAGTTTTGAAGTATTAAAGGAACATGTTTCTTTTTTTATATAACTTTATTTTTATATAAAATACTTGTGATCTTGGTGAACATGACAAATTTAAGAGACTATTAATATCAACTTATATAGTAATCTTCAAATTTTCTGTCACTATGGTGCAAGCTAAAAACCCTTTGCCAAGTTTTTCTAATGATAAATTACTTATTACTTAAAGGAAGTAAAGAGATCAAGCAAACAACCACATCACGAGTCAACACAGTCAAAAGTTAAACACACCCTTATCATATCCCACCAACTAAACACCACCTCCATCACAAAGCTAAAGTGAAATGTGATCCAATGTAAATACACACGTGTTAATTATGTAGCCAGTTAGTTAGAAGTTTCTAGAAGTTCTCATTGTATAAATAGACTTGTATAGGTCTCATTTGTTAATAATGCAAAATGGTAAAGTAACCACCTTTCCCGCCAATTCTCTCTTTCAAATTTTGTTATATTTCCTCAAATCGGTACAGCATTAATCTCCATTGTTGTTATTACATAAATAGACGATTACTCGAGCATAGCAGCGACGGTGTATGGTGGCATTAGTTTGTGTGTACAGTTTTTTTAAGTGATTTTTAATTGTAATTAAGTATTCGAATATTTAATAAATTGCATCGTCTTTTATAGTAGAGGTACACTAATCTAACAACATTACTCATTTCATAAGTTTTTAAGTTTTAAGTGAATATGTTTTCTCTTTATATGTAGTATATACATAAGGAATGATTTGAGTTTTTTTAATATGTCAAAATCCCGAAATGATATTTTCTTTTATTATATAAAAAATCTATTTGTATAAAGTTGCCCTTAAACTGTAGATATATATGGTATTATGGGCATGTTAGTTTCATATATATATTTTTTTTACCATCTTTATTTTGCATGGGCCGGCTTGTGAGTACTATTAGTTATCTATATATTAGGATATCATTCAAAGAACGAACAAAACCCTAAAACACTAAATCTTGATCGATCATATATCTCTGAACTTTTAAACATGGAGGGCGAGGTATGTTTATTATCTATATACATCTTTTGTATATTTTTATTAAATTTCAAAATCTCACTAAACAAGGTTTTTTGTTTTTTGATGCCAGGTTACATCTGTATGGACATTTCTAGCTGGCGCGACGACAAATCATATAGGTTTTTGGCTCAAGCCGATGCTACTGAACTTTATTGTAAAGATAAAATCGACGTAATCTAACATTGTTTATCTATTATGCACAAAGTTTTGTCTTTCTTTTATGCTGTTGAATTATTATCATACATAAATTGTTAATAAATTTATTTGTTACAGTGTCATCCAGAGATTGTGTAGGCATATTGGCAATGGGCAACAATGTCTATAACAGTGTTGCAAAAATCGGCCGAGTCGGCCTTGGAATCGGCGATTAATCGCTGAACGGCCTTGGACCTTGGAGCGATTTACAAGGTAATCGGCCGATTAATCGGTCTTGGACCTTGGAATCGGCGATTAATCGCCCAAAAATCGCTACACGGCCCTCGACCGCCTCGGGACCGATTCACGATTTTTGCAACATTGGTCTATAATGTGGTTGTACCTACTAGAGATCTTCAAAAGATCATGTCTCGCATTCATTGTTAGTTAATCGTGGCTATATATGACGCGACTCTTTGTATGATGCATGTAAAATTATCAAGTTTATTTGTTTCTCAGGTTTAAGAGTAGAGAGTGAAAGTATGCGCATAGTAGATGCACTCAAGAGGGCTCATGTATATCTTAAAAAGAATATAAGCTGCAAAAAAGGATTCATGTATTTGCTGGGGGGGATACAATAGAGACCAATTAGAGGAGGTCAATCTCCTAAGATAAATAGCTAATTGAGTTAGCAAATCTCTAAGAAATTAAGGAAACTAGAGTACTTTGAGCCAATTTTCTGTTCTATTTCATTCAATGCAAAGTTACACTATAAATACCGAAAAGAAACAACAATGATTTCCTAAACTTGAACAAATAAAAGATCGTGGAATCATGGATAAGTGGAAACAATAGTGTTCCCTTTATTCTTCCTTAACTCATGCATGCAACTAACAAATTCTAACGTGCATGTGGACTTCTAAAAATGCATGTGACAATAAAATAACTAGTGGACCCATTCCTCCTAAAGACTTGGACTTGGATAACGAGTGGACTGATCTAAGGAGTGGGTCATTGTATGGGACATTGTAATAGTATCAATACTCCCCTCGTTAAGATTGACCTTGTCCTCAAGGTCCTGCATCGTCATAGTCAACGGTAAACAGCCCCCATGGTGGGTCTTTTGTGGCAGGTGCAGGTTCGTATCCTTATTGAAGGAGAAGAAACTGTGGTGGTTTAAAACAGTGACCAGGTTGGTACTTTTCCAGGCAATTGTAGCAAAGTCCCTCAGCTTGTCTTTTCTGCATTTCAGCGGGGGTTAATTTCTTAATTGGTAGTGATTGAGTTTGATGGAGAGGATTGTCTAACAAAGGTTGGGTCGTTCGTATAAGTTGTGATGTAGTATTGGAACATGGGCTTTGGACGATCGAAGGTTTGATCGTGAAGTTTGTCTTCAATAAACTAGGCCAAACCGATTGCTTGTGTGATGGTTTGTGTGCAAAGAATGGTTAACTCTTGTTGAATATCGTGGCGAAGACCCGATATGAAACAATCAAGTAAAGCTTGCGGGGAAAGACCCATAACGCAATTGCTCAACCTTTCGAATTTTGTTTGGTAAAGTCGTGACAGTGGATGTTTGACAAAGTTTAAAAAGGGTGGCCTGGTGATTATCGTATGAAGAGGGACCGAACCGGGTTTCGAGTGCACGGGTGAAGTTATCCCATGTCATAAGGAGGTTATTGTTGACAAGGTATTTATACCAACTTAGTACGTCCCTGATAAGTGGAATGCAACAATTGGTAGGCATTGGTGTGGAGCAATAGTATAGAAAGTATCAAAGTAAAGTATTGATCGGCTTGGAAAAGCCAATCAAGGGGGTTAGAACTGTCAAATATTGGAAGAGTGATAGTTGGGGGTCGGATTTGTAAGCCATGAACCGTAGTGGTGTGGGTGTGTGGTGATTTGTTATCGTCTTTTGTGTGGGATGATTCAGGTTTTTGTAGGGTGGTGATGAGACTCTTGTTTTGTTCAAAGTGGTGTGCGAGTTGGTTAACAATAATGTCTTGTTTTTCGGACGTAGCGGTGGTGACTTGAAGGATCTGTTTTAAGGTTTCGTTCAAGGCGGCCAAGGCTTCTTCAAGAGGAGGGGGCCACGTTTAGGAGCCATGAGTAAGTCAATGAAAGCACCAAATGATAGAGACCAATTAGAGGAGTTCAATCTCCTAAGATAATAAATAGCTAATTGAGTTAGCATATCTCTAAGAAATTATGAAGGAAACTAGAGTACTTTGAGCCAATTTTCTGTTCTATTTCATTCAATGCAAAGTTACACTATATATACTGAAAAGAAACAACAATGCTTTCCTAAACTTGAGGAACAAATATAAGATCGTGGAATCATGGATAAGTGGAAACAATAGTGTTCCCTTTATTCTTCCTTAACTCATACATGCAACCAACAAATTCTAATGTGCATTTGGACTTCTTATAAAAATGCATGTGACAATAAAATAACTAGTGGACCCATTCCTCCTAAAGACTTGCACTTGGTGGGTCATTGTATGGGACATTGTAATTGTATCGGTATACCTCTATATGCATATTTGTTATATTTAATGAAACTCTTTTAGTTAATCAGTATGTTGGCTCTAATAATTATCATATTTGTATTTATGTTTCTTGGCTTTCAGTCCTGTATATTGGTTTAAGCATAGCTTGAAAAAAAATCGGAAGGTGTAGCGGTTGATGTTGTCAACTTCGGTACCACCAAGGACCTAGGCCTGGAAGGTATAGCTGTATAGGGTGTGGCATCTGATGAGAATGATAAGAAAATACCGGGAGAAAGTAAGAATGTGTCTGTGATTACGGATTACCTGTAGCTCTTTTGTTAGGCGCGGTATGATTTCTGGTAGAGTTAGAGCAGCACAGAGAGAGATATCATATATAACTTCTCGGTAGTCAATTTCAGGATTTGAAGAACTGTTTTCTCGTGACATTGATGATACAATGAACTGCCTGATGCCAGGTTCAAGCTGTCCAGCACATACTTGTATAACACTCATAGCAAGCCTCCTTGCAGCCGGAGTTATATCCTAGAAAATAAAATCCCAAATGTGCTACTCAGAAAGCATGTACATTTGCCACATGAAGAAAGACACCAATATAACTAAAGGTAATCATAAAGTAAATCAACAAATATACATATTTTAGAAAACGAGCTTACTTTCTCATTACGCCCTAAGATAGATAGGATAATGAGTAATAAGTCCTCCCCAATCTCCTCACTTTCTTCTAATAGAACTCCCATGATTGTCTCCATCGCCACAGTAACAATCTCAGGATGTTCATCACTATATAAAAAAAGCAAAAGAAGGTAAGGCAATCACGGATTAAGGACAGGAATATCACACTTAAAATACTAAACGGGTGTTTGTTTTAGCTTTTTTACTAGACGGGTGTTCGTTTTAGCTTTTTTGTACGGCTTATGGGCTAATTGAGATTTTGATAAGCTAACAAGCTCAATTTTTAGGGCTTATCGTCTAGAAATTATGGCTTAATTAAGTTCATAAGCCCAAATTGATAATCTCATAAGCCCTAAAAATTGAGCTTATAAGCTTATCAATATTTAGGGGTGTTTGGCTAAGTTTATGAATTGGGCCTATCCTTATGTTATATAAGCAGCTTATGGATTATATATAATAAGCTCATAAGCTAATGCTGAGTGTTTGGATTAGCTTGTGTTTAATAAGTTGATAAGCTAAAGTGTTCGGTTTACTTTAGCTTATGTTGGTAAATGACAAAACAAGACATGGGTTAATAAACTCATAAGCTAAGGTGCTTGGATTAACTCATAATTGAGGGTAAATTTGTAATTTGTAGTGGGGCATATTATATAAGCCCAACCTCTTAAAAAAGCCACAATTTTGAGGCTTACCAAAAACCCCTTATATAAGCTCATAAGCCCACTCATATAAGCTTAGCCAAACAATTGATTTGGTTTATTTGAGTCATATAAGCTAATAAGCTCATAAGCCCGTCATATATGAGTCATATAAGCTAATAAGCTCATAAGCCCGTCATATAAGCTTACCCAAACACCCCCTTAAATAAGCCTGTAAGCTGGACAAAGAAGCTAAAACGAACACCCCCTAACTTTAACAAATGTGTTTATTGTCACGAGACTATCATTCCACTAATAAGTGAACTTCAATGTAAGTAACAAAAGTGAACCTGGCAACAGCAAAAAATGTTTTGAACATTTCATTGACTAATTCATCACATTCAAGATCCAACATCACAATTAGCAACTATGTGCAAGATACGCACCCTCCACTCAAAAGATGGGTCTTTAGTATCTTGTAACCCATTAAAGGTGCTTACAAACAAACGAAAGATGTCCTGAAGCAAGTAAAACACCAATTATTATGTCTTACAGCTGTGGAACCATTATCATAAAGATTTCGAGGCAATCAAGAATACTAATTACCTTTAGAACATCATCATCATATGGTGCTTCAGGAGAGCAGTAATTCTTGTTATCTCACAAGTGCATGTTGCAACGAGAAGCTTAGCCTCTGCGTCTTGATGCTTTAGCAATTCTGGCTTGACTATAGCATTCAACAGAGTCTGCATAGAATCCAAAACTGCCTTTGGTGGTGACTGTTCCATCTCAGTCCGAGTCGTTGCAGCTTTCTGCAATTAGACCATATGAAACGTAAGGTTACGTAATCGGTCAAGAATCACATGAATTCACTTTTTATACTGGTAAAACTATACTAAGTTTGAACGGTATAAGCCGGCTTATGCCAAACCAAACACCCCCTAAATTTGTTAAATTTCAAATGAACGGTAAAATATACCACAAGTCCACAACTGCTGACACAACTCATTCTTCCAAATTGAGCCCTAATTTGAACCCAAAAAAACCAGTAAAATTATTTGAGCCCTAATTGAAACTGAAACAAAATTTAGAAAAAGGAAACTTTTTTGTGAAATAGTTGAAACCCTAGTTATCTAGCTCACATTCATTAAAATTGAACTAAACTGACATGAATTTATATCGGCATAATGCACAACTAATTATACCTGAGTAGCTAATGAGCAACAAAAAAAAAAGAAAAAAAAAAAAAAAAACTAGTGAGAAAGTGAGTTACAGTTAAAAGGTATATAAGATCATCTCTAGAAGCAGGTGGGTTTTCAAGCTTTGATCCAAGTTCTAGCAGCTGCTTCTGAAGCCATTTTTGGTTTCCAAATCGACCGTTTTCAATGGATTAGAAGTGTTGTACTACCAAATACCATTTGGGTTTCTCGCCCTCAAATCTCAGGGGCCGTTTGGTTTGGTTTGTAAACGGGTTTGGACTTTGGAATGATATTAAGATTTTGGTTTGAGCTTATTGGGGAATGAAGGAATGAGTATGAAAATGATATTGTTTCATTGTTATTGGTATAGTGAAATTCAGGGTGCATTTGTTTAAGGTATATGGGAGTCAAAGTCATACATATCTTATCAAACTCGTAGCATCTATTAAATTTAATAGGAGCCTTTATAGATGACTATCAATCTATCATACGGAGTATATTTTATTTTATTTTTTTCCTTTTAAATAAGTAATTATTTCTTTTACTTTTTTTTCTTATACTCACAAAATATAAATTTAATTTAAAATTAGCCCCACCACTACATAACAATCCACTTTAAAAATTAATTTATTATTAATTAAATAAACCTACTAATCTTTGATACCCATACCTTAAAAACATACCAAAAACAATTAATGAAATTGTCATTCTGAATCTCATACCTTCTTTATATCAAAGTCATACCTATAGTGATTTCACGTAGCAAACCAAACGCACCAATATATTTGCTATATATCAAAGGAGACAAAAGAGCATGGTATGAATCTATCATTGTTGAGGGGGGCTCACACTACAATCAGGGCCTGTTTGGTTTGTAGACGGGTTTGGGATTTGGATTAGGATTTGAATTTGGTTTAAGATTTGGATTTGATTTGATGTAGGAGAGAGAAAATAATATTTAAAGATATATTACATATTAAAATATAAATTAAAATTAATATATACAATAAAAAAATAACAAAAAAAATTAGTGAGTGGGTGAAATTATAAGGGCCCCACAAAGATATCGAAATGGAATTCCATATGCCAGGATATTCAGATTTAAAGTCAATCCCTGAGGCCACCCATATATACCAAACAACACATTCCTACCATCATGCCCAAATCCAAACCCTACGGCCCCCAACCAAATAGGCCCTCAAACTCATACCAATTGGGATTTCTATTATCAACCAAAACGGAAATGTATTGGGTCTGTTTGGTTTGTTAATGGATTTGGTGTAAGTTTTTTTTTTTTTTAAATAAAAAATTAAATAATAATAATAATAATAATAATAATAATAATAATAATAAAAATAAAAAAATTAGGAGAGAAAAAATAAATAATATTATATAATTGATAATAACGAGTGGGGTAGGCCCATTTCGGTTGAATATGAAAAATATTTGATATTCAACTTAAAGCAATTGCTCAAATATTTTATATTAAACAATATTTTTTTTTTTTTGTCAATCTACACCAACAGTGTAAAACTTATCAAACAAACACTTCCTGGATTGATAAAAAATATATATATAAGAGGTACAAAATCTTTTTGTTGATCTTATTTTTTAAGCTCGTCTCAAAAATGGTCATACTCAAATTCTCAACTTCGCAACTCCACTCAAAGTGTTATTTGTAAGTACATGATTTAATTTTTGATTTGCAGCTTAAATGACAAATATACCCCTTATATTAAATATTAATAAAAACATATACATTTTTTTTATCTCTTTCATCTTCTCCCTCATACACCCTCACCATCACCACCACCTTATCCATCAGTCACCACCACCATCCTTCTGTCACCGCCACTAGATCCGTCACCGCATATGAAGAGTAGAACATAGTAAAAGGACCATTCATGAACAAACAATGTAAAAGATAAACAAATGAAATTTTACTGCTAATCGGGTCCACCCGTTTTTATTATCCTTAAAAACTCATACTCGATTGTGTTGTGTCGCATAGAAATGAAAGAAGGAATATCAATGGAGAATCGTAAGCTCAACGTATATATGTTCGTTAACCACCATTAATACTTATAGTTTGGTCACATTATTAATAAGCTTTTTTTACTTTTTTGTTGTTAAGGTGAAAGATGCAAAGATAATATTGGGTTCTTCATCAATGGGTCGTAGGGAAATCTTAAAAGAGATGGGTTATGATTTTACAATGGCCAGCGTGCCTACTCAACTTGGATCTTGAAAAAACCTTAATGTTCTTGCTCTTCAATACAAGTAAATCACTGGTGCAATCCCTGCTACTCTCGGGAATCTAAGAACTTTACAGAGGCTGGACTTCAATCGCCTTTTTGGCTCCATCCCGATGAAAATAGTTGATGCACCATTGTTTGTTGACTACTTGATCTATTCCTGAAAAAGTAATACATATGTCACTTTTTCTGTCAATAAATGAAAAATAGAATGAGACAAGGGTATGAAATGGGTTATAGTGTGCCTTGTGTTGCGAGATCAATTAGATCGTTGCAACGGAATGTTAAAAGTGATGGAAAGTAATAAGAACGGGAGTATGATAAGACTAAGTTTTGGTTAGTTTAGACAAGAGGTTTCGGGGACGAAATCTAAATAAGGGGTAGAATTGTAACACCAAATAAAATTTCAAATAAAACGGTCAACTTTTTCAACAAAACCCTTTTCACCTTTTCACATTAATTAATTAAAAAAGATTCTTAACAAATCTATGTGATTACAAGATTCTTAACAAAACTCTTTTCATCTTGCAAATTATATCTAATACTACAAGATTCTTAACAGTACCTGACAAAAAGACTACGTGACAAAGATGTGGATTGAACTTTGAATTACTATGAATTATAAATTTTATGTTTTTACCGCTTGTAATGTTTTTGGGAAATCTGAGGATTAGTTAAATAAGCAAAGTCAAAGACATTTACATAATAGACGTGGGCATTAAGTTTTACCGTTTGATTCAAATAATTAAGGTAAATAAGTTTTAATAAAGTATGTATTAATATCAAATAAGTTCATACATAGAAATATTTTTATAATAAAAGTTGTTAACAAAACCCTTATTTTTTTCTTAATTTCAAATAATTGCTAAAGTTAGAAAGTTTGTTCAAAGCAAATTCAAAGTACAAAAAGCAATCAAACAACCACAAATAGGGCTGTCATTCGGGTTGACCCGGTCAGGTTCGGGTCAAGCCTAAAAAAAAACATACCTGAACCCGACCCTGTTTAGAACTCGGGTCGGGTCAATTCGGGTTCGGATCAACTCGGGTCAGGTCAACTCGGTTTGGGGTCAACCCGAGTATTTTTATATTGTAAAGTGTTAGTTTAGTCGGGTCAACTCGGGTTCGGGTCGGGTCAAGGCTAAAAAAAATACCCGAACCCGACCTTGTTTAGACCCGAATATGGTTTTTGGCCCGAGTTGACCCGAACCCGGTTGGGTTCGGGTTCGAGTCGGGTTTTATATAATACTTCGTAATTTACCCAGTTATTAAATAACGTTAAACTCGAAATAAATTCGATTTCAAGTTTATTTACCATTTTCATGAGTATATTTTTTTTTTCGTACAAACTATATCTATGCGACGCAATTCACATTTAAATTGGAATGGGCTCATACGCGTACCACAATAAATTACCAACCCAAATAATTAATTTATGAATATATATTGAGTCTCGTTGCTCAACCCAACACACTCTAAATTAATTTAGCCCTTTGCCGCTCACTAACAAACCAAACGGACACTTTATTTATTTAGGCTCGACCACCCAATAGACCATTAAAAATAAGACCATCATATTTATTTTGAAGTATTACCGACATACAAATATTACTAAATCACAAGCTATACAAATAGAAAGATACAAAATCTTTCTACTATATTCTTGAGCCACCTCACTCCAAATAATTCATGAGACTTTGAATGTTACAGTAGGATGATTGAAAGTGTCTATTCACATTAATTCACTTCTTCCTTTTCATTTTTTCCCTCGAAAGTATGCTGCACATTTGACCACACCAATTGGTAGCATTCAATTGCTACATGCTAACACTATGCATGAGTTTGTCCATGTTCAAATTCTTTTTACCATAAATAGCAAACCCTCCACCAGTTGTCATGAACCAAAAAGCAAAAACAAATAACTATTTTGTGATACAAACACAATACGAAGGAGAGGCAAAAGAGCCAGGTTTCGAGTGAATCTTTGAGTCCTAGGGCCTTGCTAGTTCTAGTACGTAAAGGGTTGGAAAGCTTAGAAGCTTGGGAAGTCTTGACTTGTATCTCGTTCACCTCTCGCTCACGTTCCATCTTGTCTATTCAACACTCTTTTAGTGAGGTAAATCTCCTCCCTCAAGTTTCATAGTACGATGACATTTCATGACCATTTCGTTTACTTCCATTACAACTTTATAACTAAGTAATATCTGCTACTATTACTATACGTATCATAGTGATCACTTGAAACAATCTTAACGTATCGCGATCTTGTGTGGCTACTTTAATGAACTAACAAATGACCAACTAAAACCATTCAACAAGCTCTCAAAACTTGGCAAAACTGTAAGCATGCATGCAACTTAAAACCCATTTCGTACTACTTTTCTTTCTGCTTCTGTGTACTGCATGAGAAAAACCAAATACTATATACATATACATGTACACGTACACATGACATACCACTAGTAAAACATGAGACAAAAACTAAAAAGGCAAACAGTGGACATGCATCTCAAACCTATTTCATTTTGCTTCCATTGTTTCTGTATTATACACAAGAGAAAAAAATGCTAAGTTTATATACATATACACGTACAATCTACATGAAGTTTATTTCCTTTGGAAGAGACGAGACCTTGTGTTAGAAGTAATAACAAAAGCCTCACTTGCTGCCTGTTTCCTACACTACCCATAACCATTTCATCACTATAAAGACAAGCCATATCACCTTCGTATGCCAAGGGTCATACCCACTATCAAGAATAAAACTCGTGCTTAATATGTTGTAAGTCGACACAATGAACCAACTTACGAAAACCTATCGAAATGTTTGTTCTTTTTCACCACGCTCACTGCCACTATTAAAGCTACATCGAGCACATGAGTAGCTTACGTGAGCATGGGCTCGCGAAGCAGTTTTTATACGAACTGAGGGCACAATGTTATACACCATTTCATGCAAACTCGGAAACTAAATAACAAATATATTACTACAATTTGAAACCCATTTGTACAGAACTATTCGAGTACCCTAGTTCATAAGCCAACCCATTTACCCTACAATTTATAGAAACGAAAATGAAAAGAAAATAAGTTTTGGCTCGTGTGAAACTTGAGTCGCGAGTTTAATCAAGTCGTGGGTAACCATGGGTCTCCTTCGACACTTTCCTGAAAGTTGAAACTTGAAGTGGGAATACTGGGAGATTGATAAACGTATGAAGGAAAGCAACAAAATAACAAAATGTATTTCATGCAAACTATTTACTAAATAAAAGCTTTTAATGCACCTTATATTTAAAACATTTTGAATCCTTGGTAGGGCTACTGGAAGCGTGGACAAACTCAGTATGAAGAAAAGAGTAGTAATATATATATATATATATATATATATATATATATATATATATATATATATACATGCACATGCATGGTGTAACCGCATGGTAGCAATGCACCACCCAAATCGATTTATTATATAACTATATAATTGCATAACATACCACAACAAATGGCTAGCGCAGATGGCTGGGGCGTCTGCTGTTAAGACTGAGGTCGGGGGTTCGAGCCCTGTCTTAGTCTTGGCCATTTTTTTTTTATTTCTTTCTTTTCTGTTGTCATTTTACCTTAATAGATTGTTAAACAAATTATCATATTTAGTGAATGTTAATAAAAGATATAAAATTTTACCTTGGACTAAAAATAATAGCTTATAAACTTTGAAGTAGAAGAATGTGACATTTATATAACGTAAGTGTTCCTTAGATAACTGTATAAAAATCTCGATATTTTACATTACAAACTCCTTTCATAAAATGGTTATAAAAATTTAAATACGATATATAAGTCCCACATTTTCGTAATATAAATAACGACATTATAATCGAGTACTTAAAAATAAATAAAAATATTTTAATATCTTATCATTCACCACATTAGAAATATCTAAATTAAACGTTTAGTAATTATCATTAACTTTGGAGTTAATAATTGACGACTCTAGTATAAACTACGTAATGTCAGGAAACTATTACACACATACTAGTTATATAGATATGTAACTATATTTTTATTTTGAATAATTGCCACACAAGTAACGACTATACGGATATTTTTTTTTAAAACATTGTCCTTTGGAACATTAAAGTCTTAAATCATGAACCATCTAAATGAAAGGTTGCCATATTAATTCATGTCACGTATCCTGAGCCGTTCCTTTCCACACTTGCTATTTCTATATCTAGATCACTGTACTACCGAGGTGAGTTCATAGTCCCACTTTTTAAACGTTTTACAAATCCCGTGGGGAGATACATGCTCTAAACATGAACACAGGTATTTTCTGTATGCTATCCTGATTTGATATTGCTTAAGTTACCTATTATTGCCATCAAAAGTCCCTCACATCATGAACCATTAATCACTTGCGAGTGAACGCGAATTTAGTGAAAAGATCTATTGGTAGTTGACGCCCCATTTGAGTTGCTGGATAAGCAGCCAAATGCACTATATTTGAATTAAACAGGAGGACGGCAACCTCCTGCAAGAGGGCATTCGTATTAACAGTATCCCTGTAATGTAGTACTTAACGTCATTATTAAATGATGTCACCAGTTAAGGTTTGCGTGTCATGAGGCTTAAGGCAATATACATTTTCAATACTGCGGTATTGATGTTTTTACTTTAATTGTATTTCTATACAGTTAACTACTTGAAACTTGTGTTCAACTCTTATAACTTAAACACTGTGAATTCACTCAACCTTTGTGTTGACTTTTAGCATGTTTATCTCAGGTAATTAATGAAGGCAAACCGGGCACTGAGTTGGCAAGGGACCCCTCTTTATGAACCATGTTTAATAAGATTATCATTCACGTTTAAACGTAAACTGCTTTATGTGTGTAACTTTAAATTTGTCGTGGAACTTCTTTTGAAACTTATTATGTTGAGTATTGAATGATAATCAAACTGTTCTAAAAACGTCTCCTTTGAGTCGTTTTCTATCTTTATGACTGTGATCCGAGAAGTAATACCCCAATTAAGTCTTCCGCTGCTTGTTGAGTTTTTGGGGGAGTTACATTTTATGACACCCCTAACCACAAATGGGATTATTATTCTACACTATTTGCTATATTTAATGAAAAGTAAACCATAAATAAGTGTTACTTTTAAGAAATCTTATATAATAAAAGATTAAGTAGTGTTATCAATGTAAAGTGGTCATCATAAATGTTTCATGCATTGATTGTGATATGTGTATGCTTCATGTGTAAGTACCTTGGTTTGAGTTTCATGCTTAAGTTGTAAGTACATATCTTACAAACGAAGTGTCTATTGATTCAATTGAATGCTCTCAATCAATCATGGTGTTACGGAACACAAAAGGGTTGCACATTTACAACCCCAAAAAATACAAAGCATCCTAGAGTTACAGAACTCATAAATCTGTCTTCTATAAATGAGCCATGAACTCCTTTCCCACCCATCGTGGATCCCCGATCATTCCAGCTATTTGTAGTGCCTTGCAAAATCCTAGGTTTTGCTTCTCAATAGTGGTGTTGAATGGTAGCCAGAAATGATTGAGCATGTATAAGCTGTAATATTACATGTTTTTTGATTTGTTATACACTTATTTTGTCTCTTTTTCTTTGCAGATTTTTACATCCCCATATGGTCATATGTAGATGTTCATTTACATCTAAAAGAAGAGTCATGCTTACCAATATTGCTCCGTCTATATCATAGAATAATATCTGGTGTCACATGCCAATTCTTTCTAAGCTTAAATAGTGAAAAATCCACATCGAATATGAAGTCAAAAAGTAGTCCTTTGGGCACTTGCAGTCATCATGTACCCTTTCCTTGGATCACAAATTATTGCATCTTTTGGTTGTGTCACTGTGTGCCATGTAGCTTTATCTATTCTGGTAACTGGTATGTAAAAATACTATAATACATGTGATAGACCACTTTAATTGTTAAGCCAAAACAAAGATATTGGTTATCCTTTGGTTTATCAGTTCTTACGTATCAGTTTTTACAATCATGATGATTCCCTTTTATAATACAGTTCGTATATGTGCTTCCTCAAGGCAGTTTAGCAGCTCCACTGGTCCAGTGAAGTTTGATTTTACAGACATGACGTAAGAACATCTTATTCATTGTTATTTACTTATAATCCTAAATCTTCTAGACATAATAGATGTTTGCGCAAATGAGTGTTTCCTATGTGGTTAAACATAACTTAAACTGATGGAACTTATTGCATCCATTATTCTTTACTTTATCAACATATCATGTTAAAAAGTTTAAAACTTCATAGCTCATTTTCATGCTTTTATCTCAGAGCCACAGAAGAAAACATCCAAGAATATATGGCACATTCCGTCTCCTTCGTGTTGAAGAGTGAACCTGATGATGCTTTTCTTGATAAATTTGATAAATGCGGAAAATAGTTCCTATTGCAAGAGGCTTCCATCATCGTGGATCACTAGAAGAGTGTTATATGAACAAGGCTATCTATCCTCATTCCTCCTTTCTATGACCATTATTCAACCGGTTAATACTAATTGCAGACTGTTCCTTTTGTTCCCTTGAAAAAGATGTTAAATTTATGTTTTACTGTTTTATAACAGGCTGCCAACTAGTATCCAAACAAAAAGATAAATAAGAATTTGTTATTGTTTTGTACTTCTGTTACTGATAATGTTTTTCATTTTGTATTTGTATCATTGTATAAAGTATTATTCTTTGTGAGAACAATGAAAAGAAGAAAAGAATTGTGTATTTGTACTCCGGAGGCACATATCTTCAACAGATCTAGCAACTTAAATTAGTTTATGCTAGAAAATCATGATCACCATATAGGATTTCCCCTTCTTCGAAACTTGCTGAGAAAGTGGGACCTGAAACGTTAGTGAATAAATGTTCCTGTTGCTTTTATTGATAATGTAGTGTTCAGTTATCTTCTCTCACTTTTTCTCATATGGAGTGGTGGTGCAGCTCTATGTGCCTTGGAATAAAGCACTATGTGAGAAAATTTTTGTATATTTTTTATTGTTTAAATATAGATTTGACACCTATGGCTAAATCAAGTGGTAAGCACTCTGAGTTATCTTTAAAAATATATACATGAAAATCAAATTTTAAATACGCGCAAATATAAAACATAATATCGTCGTTGAAGCCAACACGATGGGTAAATTGTAATACATTTTTTTCACAATCTATTTGGAAAAGCATTTACCTTGAGTTTTTGCCATAAATTTAGATACTAACTACGTTGGTAATGAATTCACAAAACTCTCTCAAAAAGTTCATTTGATTCCATAGTCATTTTAACTAATTGCAAGAAACCACATTTATACAGCCATCTTCCAATAATAAGTTAATTACATACCCATATATCCTATTTAGAAGCACCAAACCATTCCACTTTATAGTGTATGTATGTAGATACATTTCTATTGGACAACACGTAGAAATATATGCATGCATGTTAACGTGTAATGGTATAATGACTTAATGATTGTATTAGTTAGAAACAAGGTTTAATTATAAAGTATCGAATGAGTAATGATAATGTATGTAACTCATTTAGATACATGGATAGTTTTCTTTTAATATCCACCTTAATTACCAATGAATGAACTTATTTATGAAGAAGAAAAATGAAAGATTAGCCAAAAATGTATCTCAAGAATTACTTGAGTTACTTGGGATTGAGATTATTAATTTTAAATGCTACAAATAAAACTAAGAAATACTTATTCTCTCATTTGTAGATTATAAGGATTTAGTATGTTAGTTTTTATATAACAATCAGCCCAAGTTATACACAATTAAATACAACATTTGTGCATCGCACGGGTCAGTTAGTAAGCTATAATTGTCTCATGCTACACATAGTTACATTGGAGCAACTTTTATAGTCACAAAAAAATAAGTTATTTTCAACATAAAAAAAACACTTAATCTTAATAGCCTACACTTCTTATGCATGAACAACATCTTTCTTTACATGCCATAACATATTAAGAAAAACCATAATAACGCTAAAATAAATAATGACAAGAATGACTGGCCAAGAATACATTATCAACAACTATGTAAAAATACCAATCACCTACGCAAGTTATTTTCAACATAAAATACACGTACATAAACAAAGCTCAAAACCTATAAATAAAATTTAACAATAAACTACTTAAACATATTAATCTTAATAGCCTACATTTCTTATTCAAGAACAACATCTTGCATTAACAAGCTATAAGATATTAAGAAAATTAATAATAACGCAAAAATAAATAATGACGAGAATGACTGCCTAAAAATACATTATCAAAAATTACATTTAGTCCCTGTGCATCGCACGGGTCTTCTTTACTAGTTCATTTAAATGACCAAATTATTGGTGCAATATGGAAGGAGAATCACACTTAATTTTGGAAAAGTAAATATTGTTCGGATTGACGCTATATAAATAAAGAGTTTTGCTAAAAACAACCGTATGGGTTGTGCTTAAGCATTTCATAATTAAAAAATCAACAATTAATGAACACCAAACATGTCATGTTTAACATCATATTTCATGTTTAAACGAAAATATGTGTATAATTATGAAATATATCAGTTTATTTAATGCTAATTTGTTAATTATGAAATGTTTAACCACAACCTATAGGGTTGTTGTTAGCAAAACCAACAAAACACGTCATCGACATGTCATTTAGCCGCCACGTATTCGACATAATTGAAACCTGTATCTAATATTTGGTTTAGTTATAAAATGTTTTGGATTTTGTTGATAAAAGTGGTTGAAGATGCGAGTACTAAACATATTTTATCCATTATACATATATAAGAATCATAATATCTATTATGGGTTTATTTCATGTATCCACATTATATATGAAATAAGGTAACATTTTGTGTGGTTAATTTTTTCTTGATATATTGGTTTTGGTCATGTAGTTTATTTTATCGTATCCTTAAAACAAATGTTGTTATTGCTATTTTTAAAATTATAATTACCATAATTTAGAGCTTAAATTTATGTTGAGGTTTTTTAGAGCTGTGGAAAACTAGAAGGGGGGGGTTGAATAGTTTTACGTCCGTTTTAAAATTTATAAAAATAAGTTTGTTTTAAAAATTTCGATTCTAGTTTATGTGATCTCAATACTTGCACTATATGAACAATTATATAGTTACTAACTAACTAAGCTAATATTGTATAAGTAAATAAGTAAGTAATGAAAAGAGTTGGAAAGATAAAACCACAACACAAGGATTTATAGTGGTTCGGCTACAAGGTCACCTTCCTTGTTCCTACTCCACTCCCCGAGTCACCTACTCGAGAGTTTTCTTCACTATGTCAACAAACTCCCTTATGGCGGAGAAAACCTTACACACCAGTGTACACACCACAACTTCGTCTCAACTTTATCACAACTTCTACACAACCTCTTCACACCAATCTACTTCACCACTTACTACTTCACACCTATCTACTTCACACCAATCTTCTTCACAACTACACTACTTCACTACGAAACAACTTCTTCTCCCTACACAACTTCTATTTCTCCTAAACTACTTATTACAAGCACAACACAACTTCACAAATAATATACACAATATACACAACTACTCTTCAATACTTCTTGAACTTAGTTGTAGAAGGAGTATTCTTCTTTTGCACTTTGGATGAGGATGGATGAGAAGGGATTGAATCACTTGAAACAAGAATTAGTAATCTAATGATCAAAGGGTTTTGGAAGATGTTTATAGAGTTTTAGATCTGAAATTTTCGTGCAAAAGGTGGGGAAAAATACCAGATTTAAGGTGGTATTTATAGGAGAAAATTCTGACAGATTCTGACACAGGAGCCTGGCCGGTCCCCTTAATTCATGGTCGGTCCCCTTAATTTTAAGGGGACCGCCTCTTATAATTAAGAGGGCCGCCCAGCTGTAACGGCCAGAAAATCTGTCATTTAGTAGGGAAAGTTTATTTGGTGAAAAACTAACTGATTTTGGTTAAAAATTTGAATTCATATATTTAGTATGATTAAAACATTTTTCTTTATTACCAAAAGTGTTTTTCAAAAATATATAATATGTTTATATAATTAAATAAACTTTGTAATAATTAATTAAATACCCCTTTGATCATGAGATGTATTAAGAACTTGTTTATTCATACCTTAGTGATTAAGTTGGATATAATGATATAAACTAGCTTAATACTTGTTTACGTTTGATGATTTTACATTTTGTGATCGTCAAAACATAGAGATATCGAAAAATATAAATAACGTTTTTATGCATTATTTATGTCAACAATCTCCCCCTTTTTGATGATTACAAAATCTAAACTCATTAAGCGAAAATTAGTATATATACAAGTATTATTTTGGGTTTATATCAATTCTCCCCCTTTTTGTTAGCATCAAAAAGGTTATCCCGATTTAATTGGAGCTCCCCCTTGATGTATACTCCCCCTCGTTTTGAGGTCATAAAGGAATCGAGATATGGAATTCTTGCAAAAAAATATTTAGTGGACAAGCAACACACACACACACACACACACACACACACACACACACACACATATATATATATATATATATATATATATATATATATATATATATATATATATATATATATATATATATATATATATATATATATATATATATATATATATATATATATATATATAGAATTTAGATCAAATAAGAT
This sequence comes from Artemisia argyi, assembly GCA_030686995.1. NCBI lineage: Eukaryota > Viridiplantae > Streptophyta > Magnoliopsida > Asterales > Asteraceae > Artemisia > Artemisia argyi. The sequence continues at coordinate 194,894,575 of CM060676.1, forward strand.
CAATCATAAAGTTGTAAAAATAAGATCCAACTAAAATCTGACAAGTGACACTCTCGTTAAAATAAAATTAAATTTTTTATTAAGTGCAACTAAAATTGTTAAAGTTCCGATGGTTTTCTTTTTTAAATTGACGAAACGAAGGTGATACACTTTGATTCGACATGTAATGTATCAGGCTAAGGTGATACACTTTGATTCGACATGTAAATTTATAGTTGTGTATCACTAATCCAAACTCATGTATCAGTTGGTTATTAGTTGCTAAAATGTTAATTCGTATTAATACTTTATTTTTTGTGTATTATTGCCAATATAGTTATTTATAAAATGGTTTATGTGAATGTTTAGACTAGATCTTATTTTTACAACTTTAAGTTTGATCTCACATTAACCCTCCCCTATATATATATATATATATATATATATATATATATATATATATATATATACTATCTATAATGGAAAAATGGTCAAAAGTGAAATGTTGAGTTTTCAACAATGGTCAAATGAGAGAGAAAGTGAAATGTAATTAATACTCTTATTAAAACACCCCAATACTTATAAGTACAATTATTTATTCACATTGTACAACCAAATTAAAGTATATCTACCAAATTAAATACAACCAATCAAACACAAATCGGGTTGACCCGGGACGCTTTAAACCCGGCGGGTTGACCCAGTTTAATTTGACCCGTTTTCGACTCAACCTAGCAAGTTGACCCGGTTTAACTCGACCCATTTTTCGACCGGAATGGTTCAATCGGTTGAACCAACCGGGTCGAACCGGGTTTCAAAACATTATGTTTAATTACCAAATCTTCAAACTTTTATTATTTTTCGTTTGTAACCTATAAATTTTTTTTTTATCAATAAATTATTTGTCGCTATAAAATCCCGTTGCTATGCACGGGTACTCGTCTAGTATATATATGTATATATATATATATATCTATATATATATATATATATATATATATGTATATATATATATATATATATGTATATATATATATATATATATATATATATATATATATATATATATATATATATATATATATATATATATATATATATAGCATGCAAGAATAGAAACTAAACATAACCATAATCATTGATAAAATTAAAAGGTTACAACAAGCATTACATCAACAAACTAAATGATAACTAAAATAAACCAAAGTTCTAACATGAAGGTCCTCTCTAGAGCTTGCCATCCAAAATGGTTTAAGACAATTTTATTTGCAAAGTACCAAGCATGTTTAATTGGGTGGAATTGATGGTGAACATGGAGATGGTGATGGTGGAGGAGTGTTTGTTGATGCTGGTGGAGGAGATGTGTTTGTTGTTGGTGGTGGTGGAGTTGTAGTAGTGGTGGTTTGTAGTTGATGCAACAAGTTTTCAATGTGTGAAAACATGTATTGTATCTCATCTCTTAGTCCGAACACAATTGTTCGGTTGTGGATGTAACAAAGGCAAGTGTCACCATGAGCTTCAAGTAAGCTCCAGGGGACGGGGTTATAGGTTGGTGGATTGATAGGGGATGATGAGAAGTGTGCATCAAGAGGTGTTAATGGTGATAATGAGAGGGTTAATGCAAGAGTTGTGTTTTCAATGGTAGGTTGTAGTGGTTGAACTATTGGTGGAGGAGACAAGTGGGTGTTTATGTAGTCATTTATGGATGAAGTGGATGGTATGGAAGAAGTGGAGGTTCCATTTGTAGATGGTGTTTTGGAAGGTGCATTTGGTGCACTAGGAGATGAGCATTGAGGTGGTGGTGATGGAGTGGTGTTGTCTTCATTGGTGAGATCAATGAAGAGTTGTTTTGATGGAATAATGACAAGTTTTTTGTTTCTTGGCATTGTTTGAGTAGGTGGTTCTTGGTGATGACATAATGAAAGGATGAGGTTTGATGAAGGTTGAGGATGATGGAATGTGAATTAAACATGCATGGGGATTATATAGTATGAAAACATGTTTAGAAATGGAATTGATTTGAAAATAGATGGTTAGATACCAAAAGCAGTTTAGATTTAAAGGGAAATGGTAGCTGAGACTAGCAAAAGAAGTCACAAGATGCACAAGAAAACAGTAAAAATTACTGTATTGGTGGCCGGCCCCCTTAAATGCAGGCCGGTCCCTTAAATTTAAGGGGGCCGCCCATCTGACGACCCAAAAATCAAAAATTTTCTGGAAAAACGTTATATTCTGTTTTGTTTTTGCAGCAAGCTCTATTTGGACATTTCACATTTGTTTTGGTCTATTAGAAATCATACATGTTATATATATATATATATATATATATATATATATATATATATATATATATATATATATATATATATATATATATATATATATATATATATATATATATATATATATACATAAACTAATCATGCAAGCAAATATATAGATTAAATAATAAAACATGCAATCATAAGCATATATTAAACATAATTAAGCAAGTTATTATCCTAATCAAATATCCAAACAATTATCAAAGAGAATGACAAGTACTTCCGAATATAAGTCGGACAAGTAGCACATAAATATCTGATTCGTGTGAAAACCAACTTATATAATATATAGTAGTATATCGAAGTGATCCGCGTAAAATACGGATCACCCGAGTCGTATCCAAGTGAAGGCGAATGGAATCAAGAATATTGATTCGTGAAACCGTGAATTGAGAAGTGAAAAAGTGAAAATAGCAATCAAGATATTCAAGTATTCACAAACAAATATGAATTATGCAAAGAGTACAAGCAATTAATGCACAAAAGTCTAAAACGTAAAAACGGAAATGCAACCGCGTTATTTAAAACGCGGCTTTTATTTAAAAATGATCCTACAAACATGAAAATATTTTCTAAAAATCTTAAACTAATAAAATGAATTTCCAGAAAAAGAAAATTATTTTTTTGACTTTTCTTTTATTTTCTATGAATTTATATTGATTTTTGTAATTTTAAATGAATTAAAAATAAAGAAAAATAGAAAAATAAAGTGGAAAAATGAAAATTTAATTCTGAAAATTATAAAATATTATAAAAGAATTTCTAAAAATATTTTTGTATTTTTCACAATATTTTCTGAATTTTTATTGATTTTTGGTATTTAGAAACTATTTAAAAATGAATAAAATCAAAAAGAAATTAAGAAAAATAGTAAAAATGCTTAGAAAAATCTGGAAAAATTCCAGAAAATAAAAAATATTAAAAAGAACTTGGATAAAAATTTTGAAGTGAAAATGAATAGTAAAACTGCTTATTTAGGTAAACTGCTTATTCACAACTGCTTATTAATAAGCACTTGTGAACAATACTGAATGAAACTTTCAACACAAGTGAATAATACTCTAAAATGCTCAGAAATGCCAATTCATAACTCACAATAAGCTCAGAAACTCAGGAAATGGTAATAAGCAATATGATAAGCTCAAACAATAAGCAGAAGTGAAACAACATAAGCCAGAAGCATATAAATCATGAAATCTACTACTAGACACTATAAGGAACTTAGAATAACCAATTAAACTCAGATTCAATACCAAAAGAGTAGTAGCAGGCTAGTATCTCAATTCAGTTACTAGTTCTATGCCACTAAATTGCAGGCACTCAAAAAGCAGTCTAAAAAGCTACAAATCAGAATTTTAGTGGGGCAAATGCTCAACTACTATACTGAGACTCTAGATTGACCAAAAGCCCTATCACATTATCTCAATTACTAGCATAAAATGAAGCAAAATCAGCAACCTATGAGTAATAAAAGCCGAGAACAGTTGACCTTTTTATTAACTAATCAACTTTGACCAAAATGAATTTTAAACACTAAATTCTATCACTAATCAGAATATATAGGCTATGATTAATCTATTTTAAGCTATTACTAACTATTATGCAACTACTAGCTAAATTATACTAAAATTATTATCTAACTCTAACTGTTTATGTGATAACTTCTACTCTTTGACTATTAAATCAATGAATAACAATTATTATGACTCAAATCAATTACTCTACTCTAATATGACCTGTGTGTGCCCCAATATCAGCAATCCAACATCAACAATACTCAGTAATAAACAGATCCAAACACCCCTGCTCAACTCAATTCCACTCAAATTCAATACAACAGTACACTAAACTCCTACCAAACTTACAAAATCAGAATCAATTCACTCAATGAATCTTAAATCTCCAAATTCAAGTTATTATTCCAACAGTTACAACAGATCTCAAAATCTCATCCAAAACAGTCAATCAACTAGATGATACAAACTCAGATTCCATAAAACATCTTAAAACTATGATCAATCAATCTCAGAGACACAAGTTATGCTACAAACCAACAGAAGATCACAATGAAGCAAAAACTCAACTTAAATCACAGCAATACTCAGATCTATAAAACAGATGAATCAATTAATAGATCAAGCTATATTCTATACTAAAGCTACTACTAAATCAAGTATCATCCAATGTAACAGTAAAAGGTTTAGAAAATGAAACTCACTAAGCTTCTCTCCCTCAGCTTGAACAGAGGGAGTTCTCTATGCTTGCCTATCTTTAAGATAGGCAGGTCCTTCCCTGTCTGACCTATCTATCCAATAAACACCTCAGCAAACAATGGATCACTTCTGACTTTGGTTATAATGAATATAGACTCAAAACACTCCACTAAAAGCTATTAAGCTCAAATGGAATGTATAAAAATGAAAATAAGCTCTACTGTAAGCTATACTAATCATTATGTAAACATTTTTTTAATTTTTTTATATTTTTTTTTTCTGATTTTTATTTATTTTTATTTTTTATATTTCTGATAATGATTTATAAAAGAAACTAGACAAAAGTAGTTGATTTAAGTTGAATATCACTAAAATAAGCAGAATAAGAACAAAATTGTAACAGAATAAGCAAAAGTAATTGAACAATAAGCTGAGAATTATTGAAAATAAGCACTTTTATTAAAATAAAGAGTAAAATTACATTGACTATTCTAAAAATACATTCAAAAGAAATTTTGACAGAGTTTTAGTACCTAAAAATTACACACCAATCTAGCTACTTAGCACCTCTATATATAGGAGAGAAGAGGTGAGGGTTCACGGATTGCCAAGCTGGCAATCCGTGTGAGCTTGTGTTTCTTTGCATCCTCTTAGAGCCCTTTGATCATAATCCCATCAATCCCTCTTATATACACCTTTGGATCAAAATCAGTGACGCGTTCCAACCAATGATAGCTTGCCACTTGTCCCTATCTGTGCTTCTTACATTCCCTGGCACTCTGACACATCACTGAGCTTCTAGAAGTAAGGCAATTGTACGGAATTGCCCTTACTCACTGTAATTTGGCCGGAATAGTAACTAGGGTTCTAGCATGCCTGGGTAAAAAGGATTTGGGGAAAAATAAAGCGGGGTAATATATATTTGACTAATAACTGACCCTTTGACCCGTTTGACTGAAGGGGATTGTGGTTCGGGTTTGGATTTTTTTTAGGGATAGTTGGGCTTTTGAATCTGTTTTTGGCCTTTTAGTATATTATTGGATTTGGATTGTGGTGTTTTTTTGATTTTTCAGCTTTTGTTTTAAGTAAAGAACAAGGACCAATCATGTAAATTTCCAATTTCTCAAGGACTAAACTTGTCACTATTCCAAACTTCTTCAAGGGACTTGTGATGCCATTATTGAATAGTTGAGGAACTAGTGTCGACTTTTCTTCATATAAATCAATGAGGGTTCAAAAGTGACAATTTCCAAAATGCAAGGACTATTTCTGGCATTCCTTTAAACTTTCACTATGAGGACCATTCTTGCAAATCTTCAAACTCTAAGGATCTTTCTTGACTTTTCAAAGATCAACTTGATTTCCAGCTTGACTTTCTGACCTTTTCCCACTCTCGTGCCCGTTTTTCTGGTTTTTGCATGATTTTTTTGTCTTTTTGTGATAAATCCGTACCTGCATGTTCACAACATAAAAACACACATTTCTTTGGCATTTGTTAGCTCATTTAGTCAATTTGGGTCGGTATTTGGCCATAAAATGGTATGTGAATTAACACATACCAATATCCATGATAAAAAGTCATAAAAATAAATATTGTTCAACAATCATAAGCTAATCTCCATCATCTTCTTTTCTTCCCGAAGATGCCCTTCAACATCTTCCTGATGGATTTGAAGCCACCTCTAACTTCTTCATGCAAACTCTTTTGTCTTCTAAGCACCTCGGTTGTTCGTTCATGAAGTACTTCATCGGTTTGATCGCTAGGAGATGGGGTTGTATACTCGGGATAGTCGAGATCCTCTAGATTATCAACGAACTCGGAGAACGAACGGGTACTAGCACCATGGGCGTTTTCCTCCTCATCGTCATCGTCTTGTCGAGAAGATGAATCGTGGAAGCTATGACGACGAGATTTTCCCTTGTCACTTCGAGTTGGTCGAGCTTGTTTTAGAGCGAGAGGACGTAAGGTGGGATAGATGGACTCGTAGATGCTATTGTCAAGATCAGGGTAGTAGTCGATAACATGACGATAGAGACTAGTTAGAAACATTCCATATGGAAGATTGGCTTTGGGAGTTTTTCTAGCACACTCAATCCATTTGATAAAGAAGTAGACCAAATTGTATGGCTTTTCAACAGCGATACAATACAACATGTGAGCAAGGCACGCCAGGAGATGGTCCCGGTGACCTCCGGTACCGAACGCATTCTCACGAATGAGTTCTTCCCAACGCTTCATGTGGGGGCCTAATTCCTTGAGGAGAATTTGGAATGAAGAGATTTGGACATTTTTGGATTTTATTTTTCGGGTTGTAGTGGCACGCTCCACACCAAGGACTTGACAAATTTCGTCTGGATGAGGGATGTCGGAGAGATATGGACCAAAGGTTGGTCGACAACGATGTAGAGATTCGAGGTCCCACTCGTTTGTGAAAACGGCTTGACCTCTAAAAGGAATTTGGAGGATTTGACCGAATTGGTCGAGAGTTAAGGTGATAAATTCATTTTGGATCATGAAGGAGATGGTGATGGCACCAAGATCATTGGTTTGAACCGTGACTTGGCTATAGAAATCAACTATGAAACGAGGAACGATGGGTTCATTGATTTCAAAGAGGCAATTGAAGTTGATGCTTGTAAACAAGCGATCAATGTAGTCGGATTGAGCATAAGCTAGATCTACTACACGTCCCTCATGAACGTTTCTATCTTCAATTTGACGATATATACGTCCAATGGAAGGAGATGTAGTAGGGATTTGGGAAACTTTAGGAATGTAGTTTTTAGTGAGGGAAAGATCTTCGGTAGTCGCTTATGGCATTTTCACCTAAACACAACAACAATACAAAAGACCAAAATAAATATAAAGAAGAATAAAAATGTATATATATTGTTAAGACTTATGTTGGAACGTAAACATACTTCGACTCTAAGACGATAATCCTAAGAAGTAGTTTACCATGTTCCTTATTTTTATTTTTAACTCGTTCTAGATATATTTTACGATGTTTAGCAAGTAGTTATGGACAAATCCAAACGACCTTTTTAAACATCTTAATATATCATGAAATTTACTAGATTTACTTTAGGTTGTAAAACTAGTCATTTCTTACGAGTTTCTTATGCATGTGATTTGTTTTCGAAAAGGATGGTTTATGTTTTGACTCAAAAATGCCATTTTTGTACTAAACCAAACGCTCCCTTAACTAGACACTTACACTACTAGTATGTCAATATATATATGAATTATATATCTTGACAAGTCCGAATTATTAGTTTTAGGTTTATAATCTTGACAATGTTTTATAAAAATTACAACGACTTAATTTCGACATTATTTAGACATAATCCAAACACCCTCTTATCGTTTACACAAATATTTTTACTTAGTCGAAAATATAGTTTCATGTTTTACAAGTTATAAGAACATAATGTGATTAGTTTTAACAAGTTTTTATAGCATTATTCAACAATGTGTTTACCAAAATTTTTGAAAAGGAGTGTATGAAATTTTTTTCAAAAATTTTCGACAAGAGGGTTTGTAATTATTAGTTTCTTAGTGCTAATTAAGCATCCTACTCCTAAGGGAAGCATTTAGTTATGAAAATTTTAGACCCAATTTGAAAGAAATTATGAATTTGAAAAAATTATTAAAACATGCATAATATTGAGTTTGACCAAATTAGATGGATTTAGATGAAATGTGTTATGAAAAACTTACAATATATAATGGTGATTGTGTTAGATGAATTTGCCCTTTGCGAAATAACTCGAATTATGTGATTTGGAAGTGGTTTTAGATGTTTTGGGGTTTGGATTTTCGTCACAGCAGCAACAGAAAATGGGGGTAATGAGAAAGAGGGGTGTTTGGCAAAATAAATAAGAGGGAAAACGTATTGGAACAATCAGATGGCCGCCCCCCTTAAACATTAAGGGGGCCGCCCTTTATTTGGCTGCCGGTCCCCTTAAATATTAAGGGGGCCGCCCTCCAAAACTTGATATTTCGTGGTTTTGGTTTCTGGAAGAAACAAGAAAATATTTATATATATATATTAGATTTATATTTAATCAAAAATACGTTGGAGAGTATTCGCACGGAGGGAATTACTTGACACTTTTACTTGACATTTCGTCAATTAAAATTTCTTGATCATTTCGGATGAAATTTATCAAGTTGTCAAGTGGACGAGAGAGTTGTGGAAGGTTATATATATATATATATATATATATATATATATATATATATATATATATATATATATATATATATATATATATATATATATAGTATGGGCTTATAAGACGAGAATATAGGAGGGAGACGTATGCAACGGAAGACGGGAGTTTGTTTCATCCATAGATTTTTCGACTCATCTCTCTACATCAGCATGAGTGTCGTTGAACATTGAAGTTCAATAAGGCAAATGGGGGGAAAGAAAAGGTTCGTAAACGAACAATTTCTAGTTCTAGAAAGTCAACAAATGAATTTTCTAGGTTATAAGATCCTAGATATAGCTAAGTGTGTATATATATATATATATATATATATATATATATATATATATATATATATATATATATATATATATATATATATATATAAGTATATATATATGTATAGATATAAAATCTAGAGGAAACTATAAGCCAAACAAAATCACATAAAAACTAGAGACTAAATTAAGCATGCATTTCTTGATAAGGAAATAAAAGGAAATGTGTACCTTTCATCTTCAATGCGTTTTTCTTCAAAGTCTTCAAGGAATTGTACGAACAAGAGGTGACAACTAAAATTTCCATGTTTGAATGGCGAATTTTCTACGTTGGTCCCCATTGTCTCGTTTGACCAAAGTTATTTGATCCGAACATGTTTTGTATTTGACTTGGGTGCATATATGGTGGAAACATTCCCCACGGATTGAAGTTCCACATTTGTTGATTATTGTTAAAGTTTCGTCTATTTTGGTTTGCTCTTGGTTGAGGTTTTTTAGATCTAGGGTAAGAATTATTTGGTTTCTTAGGTGGTGGAGTTTTAGATCTTGTTTTAGGTTTAGACGATCCTACATCGGTCTTTAAAGATGATTTATAAAACGGTTTTATTTCTTCATCACTAGCAAGAGGTATTTTCTTATCATTTATGAGTATATACTTAGGATTAGATTTTATAGGTTTTAGTTCATTGAGTTCACTTTCAAATTTGACATTTTTAATTTTACTTGTTGAAGCTTCGGTTGAGTTAAATGCTAAACCGGTTTTATCTCCGGATACTCTTTGAATACTTATTATTTTACTAAGTGAATGACTACTATTTTCAAATTTATCAAGTTTGCAAATTTCTTCCCTGAGTTTTTCATTTTCACCTTTAAGCTCTTGACATGATTTACATTCTTCAAAAATTTCCTTACCTTTTTCAAGTTGATGTATTTTAATTTTTAGTTCTAGTACTTCATTTTCTAATTGGTTGTTTATGCATTTTAGTGATTGGTTTTTAGCCATTACTTGTTGTCCTAGTTTGCATAGTCTATTGTATTCACTATCTAAATCTTTTTCATCTAATGATAAATTTTCATCACTAAAGTATTCGGTTTCGAAACGTACCTCACTTGATGTTTTCGCCATGAGACACTTCTCTTCCTTTGTCGTTTCTTTCTCATCTTCATCACTATCACTCCACGCTCCTCCAACAAATGCTCTTTGATCTTGATCTCTTGTCATCATTGGACATTTTCCAATGAGGTGATTCGGATCACCACACTTGAAACACTTTCTCTCATTCTTGCTATACTTGTCATCTTTATTCTTTTGAGATGCTCTTCTTTCATCGTGTGGTTGTCTAACGAATCTTCCTCGCCTTTTGAAGAATTTCTTGAAATCTCTTACGGCCATGGCGTATTCTTCGTCATCACTTTCGGAAGATGAGCTATCTTCGTTACTAGATTCCTTTCTAGCTTTCAAGGCGATTGACTTGCTTTGCTCTCGTTTTCTTTTGACCATTTCGGAATCCTTCTTTATAATTGCTTCGTAAACTTTCAAATTTCCAATTAATTCATCAAGTTGCAACGTTGACAAATTCTTTGATTCTTCAATAGCCGTCACTTTAGCTCGCCATTTTGGGTGAAGAGCCCTAAGAAACTTCCTAACAAAATTCTTACTAGAAAAATTCTCATCAAGTGCTTTTAAACTTGTGATGATAGTGTTAAATCTAGCGAAAGCATTATCAATTGATTCCTCTTCCGGAATCGTGAATTGCTCATATTGTTGAACAAGTAGATCTATTTTATTATCTTTGACTTGACTATTACCTTGGTGAGTTATTAATAAAGAGTTCCAAATTTCTTTTGCGGTTTCACACATACAGATCCTTTCGTACTCTTTACGTGGTAGCGCATTATAAATAACCATTTTTGCTTCATTATTTTTAGCAAGTTTTCTTTTTAAATCATCATTTTGTTTTTCAAAAGGTACGATTTCATCTTTCTTTGTTTCGGGGTTATTTTGAATAGGTAAAAAGTCACTATTGGTAATAACATGCCAAAGATCTAGATCTTTTGATTTCACATAAGTTTGGAATCGATTTTTCCAATATAAAAATCCATCACTTTCAAATAGTGGTGGTCTTTGCATAGATTGCCCTTCTAAATATTTTTCAGATTCCATATATCATTACAAGTTTTAAAATACAATATATTTTAAAGATCTTGCAAGACGTGGCTCCTGATACCAATTGTGGAAAACTAGAAGGGGGGTTGAATAGTTTTACGTCAGTTTTAAAATTTATAAAAATAAGTTTGTTTTAAAAACTTCGATTCTAGTTTATGTGATCTCAATACTTGCACTATATGAACAATTATATAGTTACTAACTAACTAAGCTAATATTGTATAAGTAAATAAGTAAGTAATGAAAAGAGTTGGAAAGATCAAACCACAACACAAGTATTTATAGTGGTTCGGCTACAAGGTCACCTTCCTTGTTCCTACTCCACTCCCCGAGTCACCTACTCGAGTGTTTTCTTCACTATGTCAACAAACTCCCTTATGGCGGAGAAAACCTTACACACCAATGTACACACCACAACTTCGTCACAACTTAATCACAACTTCTACACAACCTATTCACACCAATCTAATTCATCACTTACTACTTCACACCTATCTACTTCACACCAATCTTCTTCACACTAATCTTTTTCACAACTACACTACTTCACTACTAAACAACTTCTTCTCCCTACACAACTTCTATTTCTCCTAAACTACTTATTACAAGCATAACACAACTTCACAAATAATATACACAATATACACAACTACTCTTCAATACTTCTTGAACTTAGTTGTAGAAGGAGTATTCTTCTTTTGCACTTTGGATGAGGATGGATGAGAAGGGATTGAATCACTTGAAACAAGGATTAGTAATCTAATGATCAAAGGGTTTTGGAAGATGTTTAGAGAGTTTTAGATCTGAAATTTTCGTGCAAAAGGTGAGGGAAAATACCAGATTTAAGGTGGTATTTATATGAGAAAATTCTGACAGATTCTGACACAGGAGCCTGGCCGGTCCCCTTAATTCATGGCCGGTCCCCTTAATTTTAAGGGGACCGCCCCTTATAATTAAGGGGGCCACCCAGCTGTAACGGCCAGAAAATCTGTCATTTAGTGGGGAAAGTTTATTTGGTGAAAAACTAACTGATTTTGGTTAAAAATTTGAATTCATATATTTAGTATGATTAAAACATTTTTCTTTATTACCAAAATTGTTTTTCAAAAATATATAATATGTTTATATAATTAAATAAACTTTGTAATAATTAATTAAATACCCCTTTGATCATAAGATGTATTAAGCACTTGTTTATTCATAACTTAGTGATTAAGTTAGATATAATGATATAAACTAGCTTAATACTTGTTTACGTAATAATTTTACGTTTGATGATTTTACATTTTGTGATCGTCAAAACATAGAGATATCGAAAAATATAAATAACGTTTTTATTCATTATTTATGTCAATAAGAGCTTTTTCAAAGCTACAAGCTTTTTGTTCTAAAAATATAGCTTTAGTTAAAAGTAAGCTTTGTTTAGAGACATTAGATAGGAGCTTTTATTTCGCCGAACATCTCCAAATATAGACGCTTTTTCTTGGAAGCGTTTTGGATTTCTATGAAGCTTTTTATACATAAAATTATCTAAATACCCTTTAATTGTGTATATTTTTAACAGCAATTCATTAACTTAAATATATAAGGAGCATCACATATTCACATGGTCATGCATAAACAAAGAGCCGTATATTATAGTTGATCCTTTTAGAATCACTTTACTGAATTTGCCAAAGAGATATTTATATATATACTAAAAAGCGTGATGTGTACTATAGCAACAGTACCCACGCAAGTTTCGTGTTTGCCCATTTTAGTCCCTGAGGTTAATGATCAATTGCGAAGTTAGTCCTTAACGACCGTTAACTAACAGATATGGATTAAATTTGCAACGGACCAGTAACTTCAGGGGCTGTTTCTGTGCAAATAATAAACCGAAACATCCCCTAATGTTAACTTTGTTTTCACTGTTAGTCTCTAAGGACTAACTTTGCAACAGAACGTCACGTTAAGAGACTAAAATTGAAAAATTTGTTGCAACAGTACCAAACAGTGGTTGCTACAGTAAAAACAGTGGGGAATAGTGCGTGTAGCTAAGGATTTTCGCTTTTAGTCCCTCAGGTTAGCTATAAATTACACCGTTAGTCCCCGTTAGCGATCTTTTGCAAATTTAGTCCTTAAAAAAATTATCGTTTTATTTTGAGTTTTCATTAGACAAAACATTCCCGCAGCAACGCACGAGTGCCTCTCGTATATATAATTTAGCGTTTAATAAACAACGTTTTTTTGGCCTGCTATCTCTGGCCCGATCCAATGTCTGATTATACGGGATAAACCTCCACCGCCTTCCATAACATTCCACTGCCTTCCAAATCACGCACCTGCCTTACTGTTACTTTTTACAAAATTTTAGTTTACTGGTCTTTTTATAATAATTGCTACACAAATTTGTTAGTCTATTGATAGCAGCAAGCTTATAGCAGCTGTTGATATGGGAGAGAAGTATGCATCTAAATTTGGGTCTGCAGCTTTCGAGTTCCTCTATGAAAAGTCACACCAACCTTTTGGTTTTACAGGTTTCTGGAACTGTGGCTTTGAGATACATATGCAATATAAGTTGAAAATGCAGTAAAGAGCAAGTGGTGGAGAAGGAAAGAAGTATGCTGCCGTACGCAACAAGTTTGATGTCTTGAAGACGCTGGAAGGTATAACATTATTATTATTATTATTATTATTATTATTATTATTATTATTATTATTATTATTATTATTATTATTATTATTATTATTATTGCATGTTTTTGTGGTTAAAGGTAAATTCGATGGTTATGAATTACGCTCGGGGGCTGCTTCTACAACTTTGATATAATCTAGGATAAATAAAATGCATGACACGTTCATTTAAGAATGATTGATATGATGCGGCTATGCCTACCTTTCATAAGCAATTGAATATATGATAATGGCGATGTGGTATAAGATAATTTCAAATCGATAATGTAGATGCAAATTAAGACCACGAATTTATGATGGTGTAACTATAAGCCACACAAAGTTGAATGTGTTAATTCATTTGAAGAAATGCGGAAAACAGTTGATTAACTGATTAGAGATACAGCTCATAAGATTCAGTAACTTTTATATAATTTGTAGTTCTGTAACTCTTAGGTACACTAATTTTGAATTTGAATTTGATTAACGGGTGAACTTTAGAGGTGTTTGGGATATTGCTTATTTTAATATCTCTATGCTGGCCATGGTATTGTAAAGTGATGCTACGTAGAGTCCTTCACCTCCTGCTTCTTCTGCAACTGCATTTTTATTGGTGTTTGGGCTTCTCGCAAATGTACAGCTTTAAGGAGTATTTCGCTATGGCTTAAAGCTGTTAACCTGATGTAAATTTTTAGGATTTTGTTGCATAAATGATTGTCAGAAGTGATAAACCAGTAGGAGATTTAATTGTATAATCGGTTTACAATTCGAACATTGAAGTTGATCTAAAATCATTCATGATGCTAGCAAATTATAAAGTTCTTAACTTTGTATATAATAGTTTGCGTTATACTAATTCTTTGTAACGTGATGTTACAGATACTAATCAAACGCCAGAGAAGGAATCTGTTTCCTAACGTGCTAGCGGCTATCGAATGATTAGAATCATTCAACTACTTGGGGTAAGCGGTCTCATTAATTTTTATGCTGTTGGACTACTACATACTAGATATAACATGGTTTCAGTTATACCAGTGCTTTCCAATCTGCTATGCTATTGTCAACTCCTTTCCAATCTCTGCTATGCTATTGTCATAGGTATTAAGAAAGGGCTGAAAATGTTAACGCCTGTTCGTGACAGTTGTTGCTCCCGAATAAGAGGCTTTTTTTTAGGTCAGTTATTGATATACATGCGGATAATGTACTTTTCTTTATCAATGAATTAGTTGTGGGTATCCTGAGTTAATATTGATGCAAGTTCAACATTAAATGGTCGAGCCAAAAAGGGTAAGTTGTAACATTGCTAAGATGTTGCTAACGTTTTTGTGATGCTATGGAATAATAATCTTTATCTGTGATGTTAAAAGAAGCGACCATGTAAAGAGAATTGCTTTATAAATGTTGGCTTACGTAAGTAGAACTGCCATAATTGCTTGCATATCTGATTATTGTTTTTTCGTTGAAACAGAAGAATGTGTTATATTATGTTAGGATAATAAGCTTCTGTTATGTTAAGATGATAAAGTAGCTTTAGGGATAAGAGTATGATTTATGCAAAACTCGCCTTATATTGCTGTAGAAGCTTTTTTGTTGTTTTTTTATACACATGTTAATGTCTTCTAATTTTTCATCATATCGTTGAACATCGCGCAGAAGAAATGCAAGAAATGAATAAGCTTGTGGTGATCTAATAAAGGGGGAGAAGGTGATGTATCAAAATTTTAAGATTGGATATACATGCTTTTATATAAAAGTATAGACAAGTTGCTATTAAGTTGGATGTACATGCTTTTAAATAAAAGTATAGACAAGTTGCTATTAAGTTGATCCTCCCAAAATGTAAAATAAAAACTGTGGTAACTAAATTTTTATTTCTTTTTTTGGGTGAAGTTCAGGACAAAATATTGGATGACACCAGAAGCTGTCTTTGAGATAGTTGGTGCTGGAAGTGAAATTCCATCAAAATTCACGATCCCACAATCTGACGTGTTGCTTGATGGCCCATGGGTCGGAGTAGCCATATGTGCTATTATTGCTTTCCGCGATACTGATGCTTACATGGAAACAGCATACGTAACGTGGTGAGTGGTGACAGCTCATATCCATGTTGGGGAAACACATTGGAAATTTCCTGTTCCTGTAAATTTCTTGGTGGGAGGGTCGGAAAATCAATTCAAATCAAAGGAACAGGCTTCACGTATCATTAAGCGTTGAACCAGGAGGTCAGTTTTAACAGCTTAATTTGATTTACCGCATAAACATTATATCTTGGCACAAACATACACTTAATCTTTCCGTTCTAATGGCTCCATTTGATTCACCACATGACATTACCTTATTCTACAGTATTTGAATTGACTGTTTCTAAAACTTCATGTAATGTTCAGAAACATAAAGGGAATTAAATGTTAATTGAACATATGGTGTATAACGCTTATGACTTTTGGATTAATTTGTTGCAGATGGAAGTTTACAAGTGACTAAATTTGGAGTTTGTTTTATACACGATGAAGATATACATCAGTTGAAAAGACACGATGATATTACGAATGGGGTGGTGTACTCTCAGTTTGAAGCTACTTTGACTCTTCCCCCTGATTTAAAATGGTATTTTCGTGCTTGTAATGCTGATACAACGGTCAGTTCCTGTCCTCCGTTCATCCCTGACCTGACCCCGAGTATTGTAAAGTTCATTCTTGGAAAACAACTTCATTCCTTGGATGATATGAACAAAATCACTAAATGTCTGGTTGAAATTAACCAAAACGTTTTAAGCGAATGGAAGGAAGAGTGGAGGCAAGCAAATTTATTTCATTTGGTTTATGACCACTATCGGATCAGCCGTGGAACCTCTGAACTTTACAATGATTTTGTAAGGTTTCTGAAAGACGTATCAGTTAGCTGGAGGAGCGTTAAGTTGGCATTGGAGCAGATTTTAGTGAAAAGCACAGCAGACAATGACACTGATATAGAGATTCTGTTTTTTGAACAACAATCCATATTGGAATGCTCAAACACTGATAAAGAGATGCTACTGCAGCTCAATGATCTTGAAGCTGCCGGAAGTGTAAGATTATCTGATAATTTTGTCACATCCTTAGCATATCTCTGTAAGCAAACAGTTGCATATTCAAGTTGCTTAAATGAAGAGATCCAACGCAATGAACAATCCAAGTCGGTGATGCTAATGGCTAAATTATCAAGCATGACAATTGCAGGCATTTTCAGTTTGGTGACTAGATATGCTGGTGCGTCCTCACTAGCACATTGCACAACAGCTGCTGAAAGATTTTGATGCTCGGTTCTTTTTATAGTTATTAGAAATATATCGGGTATTTAGTGTGTGAATATTTTTTTTCTTTCCAGATGTTGGAATCCACTACATTGGATTGTTGCAGCGACGAAAGGTGCGTATTAGTAAAAGTGTTAATATAGCGTTGTTCTTTCACCATGTATGAGATGGTCCATGGGAACTTTCTTTAAAGAGTTCTTTCTTAGAGATGATCAAATATGCATAAACAGGCGTATTGCGTAACTGCTCAGAATGAGTTAAATTTGTGTTTCCTCTAATTAATATGTGTCGAACTCATCTTTCATATGACTTGATGAGTAAATAGGGTATCTGTATGAAACTAAACTGTGATGACGTTGTAACAGCGATGGGAAGATGACTTCAACTACTGCAGCTAAGATTTTTAAGGGATGTCTAGCAATTTCAGTATTGAAGTGAGTGTAAGGGAACTCATTTTGTTTTCCCACCGAAAATGCAATTTATATACAGGTCGGAATGTCGGATATATGTCATTGTGTTGAATTTAGTTAACAAACATTGTTGTAGCTATTGTTAGAGAGATACTTTAAAGTTTTCAAGGTCTGAATTTAATGAATATATTTATCTTTAAAAAGTATAAAAGGTGGTTGCTTCGGAAAGTTATTATTAAAGCAAGTAGAAGCTGATATCATTCAAATTTGGTTACCACTATGGCGTTTGAATGTTATGTAAATTTTTATCCTTTCACAAATTAGTACACTAACAAACACCGTGCAATAATCAACGCCATTAAACGACACTCCGCCGCAACGCGGTGAACCGTTACCATCTAGTTCGACTAATAACTAATCCTTATTCCGTTCCATTTATTGCATTCCATTCGGCTAATTAGAACTTGCCCTTGCATTTTGGATCACAGCAAGCAAAGTCATAGAAATATTCCACAAGATTCCACAAATATCAGAGTAATGCCCGTTATTGGAAGAATCAAAGTTGTCTTCGCAATGACTTTGTAAACAAAATTGACACAAATCCTCCTGATAACGGTGAACACGAAACACAGATAATTGCCACTTTTAAGTGTTTAAGGCAACACCTTAGAGCTTTATTGCACGAGCTAAAAAGAGCCAATACAACCGCATGATCAGATAAAATTGATGCACAGAATTTGGGTAACTTTAGAAAAATGTGAATTTTTTTGTCAGATACTTGATAGATACGTACACCTATCACAGTTTCCAAGTTTATTCTTGCCATCTACTTTAATAACAATCAAGAAATCCAAAGCTCATAAATTACAAACAATTTAGAGCATAGAAGAACCAAGTACCAACTGTTAAGCGCAGGTAACAAGACTAAAGCAGGGGGTTAATTCATGTACGCTAGCAGGAGGAATGACAATAATTTTACAACTCACGTTCATAAAAACAAGACAACATTCACTTCACAAACAAGTAGTCTAACCTGAACCCACTAATGAGCTCAAAAGGGAGCAGCTGCTAACCCATCAAATTCTGCAGCAACTTCCAAGATCTCTTGCTCAATTGCTTCCTCAGCTGCTTTCAATGCATCAACTTCTGCATTCCATTTTTCCTTCATTGATAACACCTTACTCCGTTTTTCCTCCAACTGCCAAATCTGTCTATTAATTTCATCAAGCTCGTCATCGAATGACTTTTCTTGTATCTTTTGCTCCTCTATTTTCTCTATAAAAACTTTTGACCGATCTTCAAGTTCCTCCTGTTTGTCCTTCATTAGAAGCAAACGCGTCAAACGCTCTCTAATGACCTCCACATCAAACCCATTACTCTCCAAGTCGACAAGTGTTTCCAAAGAGTCCTCTATTGCACTTCTTGGATCATCAAATCTCAAAGAATAAGTCCTATCCACCACGGTTGAAAACGTCACCATGGTACCAATGGCCAACCCTTCTCGAGCACTCTCTTTCACACCTTTCAATAATGGACGAAAATGTGGGTTTTGTGGAAGCTTCCGGAAAGCTTCCATCGATTCAATTGTTTGCCAAAGTGGGGTGGTTTTCACAAAGGGTATGTCAGCATCAATGTCACATGCAACTATATCCAACTGTCTCTCACTTGTTGTTGATGTTCCCACTGGGCAGAAGGCAAAGATAGATTCATTTGTCATCAATGCGTACTCATCATTATTTAATAGTACATTACATTAATAGTTATAATTTGGTTAAACGAGCTTTACCTGGGCCATTAAAAGGTACTGGAGAGTGTACTCCTTCAATCCATGCCGAAAGAGGTTGATCATCCAGGTCCATTGATTGCACAGCAGAAGCTTCTGGATCTTTTGTTTCTAAGCTCCCATCTGTTTTTTCCTTGGATGCATCTTGAATATCTACACCAAAACTTGTTAGAACAAAAAGTAAACTCTGAAAATATTGATCCACCAACTCATAATAAAGTGATTTCATGCACCTTGAACTAGAGATTCATTCACACTGATTGTCCGCCGTTTTCCTCGTCTACCTTTAGCCGATGAATGCTTTTTCTTCCCCCGTTGAGCACTTGCATCTTGCTCAGGATTTTCATTTGGCTCCTTAACAGGTTCCTGACTCTTTTCCACTAATTTGATTCCGGGACTTGTAGGTGAACTAACTTCCGTCACTTGAGCACCTTCCACCACAGAAATTTCAGCTGGTCCCACACCTCCATTCTGATGATATTCAACTGCAGTAATATTTAATAAGGAAAAAAATGTTCAAAACTATACACTAACATTGTCAAACAAGGATATTCAAATATTTAGGAGGTTTAAATCATACCTGTGACTGAAGTCTCGGGGCTTTTGGGATGTAGCTTAGGTGGTCTACCCCTTTTCCTTTTTGGAGCAACAGTTGCAGCATCCTCTTCCTTTCCCTCCTAAATGAAAACATGAAACTAATTTTTAAAATGGTTCTTAAAAAGTGGGCTGAAACATGAATTGCAATCTATATCATTTCATTCGGTGCAAGTAAAAAAGTGATAGTTTGACTTGCAACATCCATGTCAAATGTAATTCTGCCACCTTACCAACCAGTCATAATATCATTTCCATTCAACCATGTAAAAAGTTGTATTTAATTTACTACATCTAACATAAGGCCAAGTGTAATTTTGTCACCTTAACGACCACTGTAAAAAGTTATTTAATTTACCACTGTCGATGGTGCCGATAGAACGTCTAGTTGATTTGTGTCTCCTTCTGCAACATTTGGGCTTATTTCATTACTCTGCAATCCCATGACAACTGGAAGAGCAATGTCTTTGGTAACATCTTTTTCCATTATTTCTTGGCTTGTTGTTTTGACTGAATCATCTGTAGCTCCTGAAAAGTGTAAACTCCTTACGCACTCAGATATATGTATATGTGGTTACAAAATAAACACATGAAAATGATGAGACTCGGGATCATGTATCAACCAACCTTCGTCTATATTTAAGCTTTTAGGTTCATTTGCTAATTTCCCTTTCTTTTTTGAAGATTCCATTACAGAAGCTTGTTCAATACCTTTTCCTCGTTTACCACGCTGCAGAAAATGAAAAGTCAATGTGGCCCAGAGCATTATGTGAAAGAATAAACAAAACAAAACAAACAAATGTTACCGCAAACTACAAATCATCTTTAGTAAGCTAGTGAGCTCTTATTAAGCAACTAGATGAGTATCCGTGCATAGCAACGGGATTTTATAGCGGCATATAATTAGAATGATATTTTGGTTACACAAAACATTTAACCAAAATATCATTATAACTATTGCTGCTATAAAATCTCATTGTTATGCATGTCTACTTGTCTAGTTTACTGTTAAAAAAGAATAGTGTGTTTTTTCAAAAATGATAAAACGTGTGAAAGGTGATTCGTTTCCATGCAGCTGTGCTTCAACCATCAGTGTGTTTGTTTGGAACATTAGTAAAAGTTGCAAGTCTTGTTTTGAAACTATTTATACTTAAAAGGAATATTGTGTTGCATTTATTTATTTATTTTTAAACTATTTACTATTAAACGTGTGAGCTGTGGTGTGCTTCCAGTTTAGATTAAGCCATATTAGTAGCTTTGGAAAACCCCTTGCCTCTTAACCTAGAGGTCAAGGGTTCGATCCTCACTCCCTACAAAAGGCCGGAGGTCCTTTTCTACTTTAAGTAGAACCGGAAGCAACCTCTCTACCTTAGGTAGGGGTATGGTTGTCTACGTCTCAACCTCCCCCATACACCGTGGAAGACGGTATTGGGACCCATAACCCGTGGAAGACGGTATTGGGAGTTACTTTACTTTTTACTTTTAGTAGCTTTGGAATACCCCCAATGTATCATTTATTGTTTTAAAGTTCCCTTAATCACTTTTCTTAATTTTTTCACTTTCAAGAAAATTGGTTTTTCCTTTATAGTATTGTTTCAAAGTTTCCTTAATTACTTTTCTTAATTTTTTCACTTTCAAGAAAAGTGGTTTTTCCTTTATAGTATCAGATTAGATAGATGTACTTCTCACCATCACATTCACATCTACATCAATATATCACCTGGATCTCATGCTATGTAGCTATCTCGGTCAAAAATCACATATCGTTCACGGACCGAGATTTGAAATAGCGGTTATCGCGGTGAGATATCGGTTTTTATATTTCTAATTGGGCAATAAAAATTACAACAGCCACATCATTCTAAATTTTACCTCTAAGTTTATAGTTAGTTATATATGAAATTTACTTATATACTCCAATATATTGAAAGCACAAGATTTTATACGGGAACCAACTCACCACTTTCTTTCCATGAGAAAGATTCTCAGTTTTACCAAACTCAGAATCAAGGCCTTCAGATTGAACAGCAGATGCACCACCATTTATTCTTTTACTTGAATCATCTAAAAGAGCTTCATCCTTCGATTTCTTGGAAGGCGATGAGTTATTATCATCGTTATCAAGATTCGCCTGCTTGGTTCTCTTCATAGCTGATGTTGCAACAGTAGATTGTTTACCATCACTAGGAGTTGACTGCTCAATCTGTTTATCAATCAAGTAATAAGCAAATAGAATAATCAATGATAAAGCAGCAGCAAATGGCTAGAAGAAGGAGAAAAAAAAACAAAAAACAAAAAACCTTGGGAGGCTTAAAATTCATACATTTTTTTAAAGCATCACATGACCATACATATTAATACCATTCATCTTCATTTCTATAATTCTCCACATTTTAAAGACAACTAAGCAGGTGAAATAAAAATCCATTTTGTGTTCTCCAGGTCCATCGATAATTGATCACCGTTTCCTTGTCTGGCATGCAAGTTAAAGAAATGCCGACACATAACTACAGCTACTGATTCCCTTACTATATACAATTTCTCTAAGAAGAGAGCTTGTAGGCTATTGCCTCATCCATCATACTGTTGCACATGGTGAAACTATCATTCTTTCTCGACTCTTTTAATTTTTTTTTTAATTTTTTTTTTTGCATCAGAGGCAACCGGAACCGTGCTAAGATGAAATATTCGTGTTTAATTTCATTTTAATCAAAGGTTTATGCTCTAGATTTATAAAAACAAAAAAGGACAGATATAAGCTGTTAATTTGTCTATTTTATCCTTTCTGATAGAAGACAACATAAAAAGCCTAATGAGTGAGAGCCTATTTCGGACTTTAGGGTAAACACACCCTCAACTTAAATGGATTGAGCGAGAGAGTAGTTACCCACTACTAGTGCACACCCCTGAATACATATATTTGTTCATCTTTGCCTCATTCCATATTTTCTTAAAGCTGACATAGCTAGGTTTTAGATTGTTTATATTCAAATTCTTGATCCGGGTACAGCTGAACTATGTTTTAAACTGTTTGCTCTTTGAAAAACCACGTTCATGAATCACTTAAGAGTGATATGCATAGTCGTCCATGCAGTTTACACTAATTTGCTCCTTTATTGTTTTTGCTTAAAAAAAGTTACACATCACGTCCCTATAGAGGTCAAAAACGGCCACTGGTGTAAGGGAGTAATGGTGGTTAGGTTGCTAAAAAAGGCAAGTTGGTCTTTCAAAAAAATTCAGACAAACAGCATAAGTTTTTGACAACAAGGACATGTGTAATTTTTAATGTAAAAGAAAGAAAGATGCAATTTGGTATAAACCACAAGAAAGATTTATGTAATTTGTTCATCATATAATGTAATAAGCTTGAGCTCAATTCTTAAGATTGTAAAACCAAAGCCATATGCGGTTAACAGATATTTTTTTATTTTTTACAACATTGATGTGCTGAACAACCAATTTTCGGAGTCAATAGTTAAAACGAATCAGAGTAGACCCGTTAGCGTGATATGTTACCTGAGAAGTGTTGAACCATTTGCCACCTTTCCACTCTATATGTGGCCTTACTTTCGTGCAGATAAATTCTCTGTCCTTCTTTGTGTGTTTAAAGTACACATTATACCTATTATCGGCAAGTTCTTTGGTGATTACACCACTCCACCAGCCATAGTCATAGTAAGCGTCAACCTTTTCCAGCAAAACAAAATTCTTGTCCCTCAAATGAGGGGGTGATGGTCGAATATGAGAGTGATCTACAGTAACTTTATGAAGAACCGCCTCGTCGCCACTTCCTGGCTGCTGATACTCGACTAGAAAAGTATTGTCGCCCGAGTTTTTTAGCACAGTTGCAGGGAACCATACCTCACGCAAATTTTCTTTATCAAATGACACTTCTACTTTTTTACCTACAGTGAACATTAACCCTGCTGTACTCTTTCGAGAAAGAGGGGGAAAAAATCAGAAGCAAGAAGATATATAATTACATCACCAATTTTAGGTACCCTACTAATTTACATGCAATGGGGGTCACTAAACTTGAGATAGCCGGTTCAACAGATCAGTCGTTACATGTTAGTAACAGAATTTTTCGTCCCTGTTAGTCACCAAAATGACTTAGTTAACAAGTCACCTTAAGTTTAGAGACCGCGTTGCATATAAAATACTGGAGTACACTACCTAACTCAGAAAAAAAGTGAAAGCAATACCAATCGATTAAACCCGCTAAACAATAACTACACTCACAGAAAACCTTCCCAATTTTGACAAGACACGCGTATTGGGACAAATTATAAAGAGAATATACCCAAGATCATAAATTTCACACAAGACACGCGTATTGGGACAAATTATAAAGAGAATACAGCCAAGATCATAAATTTCACAATGTGGGTATTTAGTAAATTTACTCTCATTGAAAGAATTAAAAGCTCAATTTCCGAAAATCGAAAGAATTAAAAGCTCAATTTCCCAAACTAAAATAATAATTAAACTATATCCACATCCCTATAGTCACGAAGCGAACTCTCGCTCCCACATTCGTCAAACATTAAAGGCTTGTTTAAATTCGCTTACATTGCTAGCCATTTGGCTTATTGAGATTTGGAAAATCCAATAAGCTCACTTTGTTGAGCATACAAGCTTATCAGCTTGAGCTTATGGCTTATTTAAGTCCATAATTTGATATGATCGTATGCTCCAAAAATGCAAGCTAATCAGTTTTTCCCAAATTCTGATAAACCAATAAGCCAACAAATAAGCTAATCCAATAATCAGTTTAACCCCAAATTAAGGGGGTGTTTGTCCAAGCTTATTTTATGGGCTTACGAGCTTATTTAAAATTTAATACTAGTAAGCTAATAAGCTCAATAGTTTGGGCTTATGAGCTTATTCACTTGAGCTCATAAGCTCAAGTGGACAAGCCCAAACAATTAAGCTTACGAGCTTATAAAATTTTCAATAAGCTCGTAAGCCCATCAAATAAGCTTAGACAAACACCCCACCTAAACAATACTCATACCCCCACATTATCAAATGGGTTAATATACAAATATGTTACTGAACTTTCCAAAAAAATGCGCCTAAGTTAGAGAACTTACTCGTTATTCATTTGCGTTACTAAACTTACAATTTAGATTACTTCCCATATTTTCAGTGTTACTGAACTCATATTTTTCAATAGTTAAGTAACATAAATGTCATGTTTTTATGTTTTTACAAGTTCAGTGATGTTTACGTATATTATTTTTGTAAGTTCAGTGACCCCAAAATGTGATGTTTCATAAGTTCAGTAACACAAATAAACAAAATTAAAGTTTGTAACCCTTATAAAATTTCATACCCCACATTATATCTTCCCTAAATTAAATACAACAACCACATTTATAGAAACAAATAAAACCCAAAAACAAAAAATAAATTAATAAAATAAAAAATAAAACTAAACCTGTTTGGGAGAAAGAAGCCATTGACCCTCGACCCATTTCCTATGAACTCTCAAATCCTTCAAATTAACCTCAACCTCCTTCAAATCAACGTCATTAACAAACCTAACAACAAAATTAATCTCATCAACCACTCTCGTCACGACACCTGTCCACCACCCGTCTCGATAAAACACATCAACTAAATCATCCACCTCAAATTTAACAAACCCGTCTCCGTCAACTAACGGTAACGGCGGAGGCGAGGGTCTGATTGAATCAACGTTGGCGTATTCGCGTAAACGAGATGTGCCGTTGTCGGTTAGTAAAGTGTGGTATTCGACGTACACGAGGTTGTTGGGCGCGTGAGGTGGGTGGATGACTGTGGCGGAGAACCACGCGCCGGTGTTGATGTCGGAGGTGACTTCTACTTGGGAGCCTTTTGTTATGAAATTGTTGTTGAAATGGTTGTGGTTATAGTTCTTGTCCATGGGTTGGGTTGGGTTTTGGGTTGTTTATGATTTAGGGCAAAATTTTTTTTGGGTGTTCCAAACCCTAGTTCTTTCTAGTGGTATCTTTTGTTTTTTTTAGTGGTCCCACATTTTAATTAAAATCGTTGAAATGACATCCTTAATTCTATCATTTGGTTATTATAAGCTATGGATTATACAATATTAGTGTCTAGATTTCAACTTGTGTCATATTTATTTTACTATCTGCGTCTAGCGGCAGCGGTGTCTGGCTTTTAATAAACGCGTCTAGCGGTAGCGGTGTCTGGCTTTTAACAAAGTTTAAGTGATGGATGTTTTCTTTCGACAAATCGTATTAGTAGCATCATGAATTCTTCCCGTATAATCGTTTTACTGATGGCATGGTTGCATAACGCGATTATGTATACTTTTCGACAGAATCTAGTAGGATCTATTTGTGTATACGCTTTTTTCGAAATGTTTTAAGTCAAATTTACCGGTTGAGATGTAATAATAAACTACTCGTGTAAACTGTAAAGTGACGATGAAATAATTTTCAGAGACAATTTTACCATTTGTGGTATTGGGTTATAGCCAAATTTTCATGTGTCGACAAATTTACGATTGGCTTTCAAAGTCTTTTACTTTTTGGTGTTATTATCTAAACTTATTTAGTTGCAATTTCTTTTTCCTGAAAATTTAACATGTATTAGGCTTGTTCTCCTAAGCAACATTGACGTGATTCGGTTAACGCATAAATATTATAGTATATTTTCTTTCTTTGTTTTGCGTGTAACATTGAATTTTTTTATGTAAATTTAAATAATGGTTTTAAAAAATCAAAACAAATGTGTTCATATCTTAATCTTTTTGTTGAGCATACCTTGGTCCATTTTGTTGAGTAGTTTTCGTAATTTAGTTTTTAACTTCGTTGAGATGTTGGTATTAAATTGTTTGTGTGTGGAGGATCTCGAATTTTAATGCAAACTCTAAAATCTTTCATCCCGTCAAGTAAACTTATTTCAAATTTCAAATGAATTTTAGTATTTTCTGACCTAATTTTCGCCAAGGATGCAATTTATGTGTATATGAATTATGGCGTTTAACATGTTATTCATCCTTTCGTTTCATAGAGCTTTGACATAAATTAGGACGTTTAACATATCTTTCCTTGAGATCATGACATGATTTTATCACCACCTACACAAATGTGTTGTTTAATAAATAGTACCCAAACATAATATGCATCCGCTAATATTATCACCCTAATAAATTCATAGGCCATAACAAAATGATAACGATTCACCAAAACCTTGTGACATCGTCAATACCTTTAACACAAATTTAACTACATAGTAGGGTACCCGCGCGTTGCGGCGGTGGGCACCGTGAAATAAAATTTTCTGGTAAATCATGTATTTTATTTCATTACATTCTTTTTGACAATAAATTTACGGATATCAAGAATTTCATTTATCCTGTGCCCGTTCAAGTTCGACCCGTTTGCCCGTGCCCATTCGATCTCGAGCCCGTTTGGCCCGTGCCCGTTCGGGGCTCGAGCCCATTTGGTCTGTTGCCCGTTCGAGCTTGAATATTTGTATAATGTGTTTTATTATTTTTATTAGTAACTTTTAATGCAGTAATTGTGTTTAAGTTGGTTGTACAATATGCTTCATAATTTGTATTTCTTATGTAAGTTATGTATTTTGTACGTTAAGCTTTAAGACTTGTAAGTTATGTAGTAGAGAAATTATGTGCAAGCTACTGAATTTCTATAATAAGCAAGCTGGTTTTTTAGGTATTTTTATTTATAAAAAAGCCTTCATGCTTTATTACGCAGTAGATAACAAAATACTTTATTAAAAAAAAAAAATACATGTAGTTTGACCGTATCAATAACTTTTGCAACACACCACTCGTCTCAAACAAAAACACACACTCACGCATAGATATTATCAAAGGCAGCATCTCCGGAAAGTTGCTCCGGTCACCTTGTTTTTGTCCCTTTTTTATAACTAATTATTAATTATACTAGCTTGGGTTCGCGTCATATTATTACTTGACAAAATCTCACTGAACGTAAGTAAATAACGAATAATGCAAATATGTTAAACAAAAATAATTATAATAATGGATAATGTAAACACTTATAAAGACTATCAACATATGATAAATGAATTAAAAAAACTCAAATGTGAATCTAAAATGAAAGTTTGTGTAGTGTCCGTTTTTGTCGCGACACAAAACCTTCTATCTTGCTTTAACATTTTAACCTAACGAAACATATTCATTACCCGTAGACCGTAGTGCTCTTTTATTGAGCTTGTTCATGAACGAAAATTTACGTAGGCTTGCTTTAACAATTTCATCTAATGGAACATTTGGCGCCTTTTTGGCATTTTGGATCCACGGATGATCTGCAATAAATTAGACCAAATACTTAAGTTAGAAATGTCAAACACTATTATATATTTCAGGCAAAAATGCAAATTAGTAAAGTGTGAATATAAACCGAACAGCTAATGTATGAAAGGCAATAAAGAATAGCTAATGTTTTTTTATTTTTTATTTTATTTTTTATTTTATTTTTTTAGGTCTTTTGAGCTATTTAGTTTATTCTTTAGCTGATTAAAAGGTTGCCCATGTGGAAGTGGAAATAAATATAAAATCAGCCCATTTTAAAGTCAATGAGTTGAAACTAGTAAACTACCATGTGTAAATGGAGGCAAGTGCTAACGAAACATTATATGTGATGACTTTGAAATATTGTTAGCTTGCAGCTCGTCTTTAATAATACGAAATAAGCAAATTGGGAGGCACAATTTTAGTCTATAAAAATCCAAACAGTATATGTTTGTACTTTTTACATTGACATGAACGACCATCTAATGATCCAATACCAATGTAGAGGTAATCTAACTTTCTAGCAGCCCCATTACATATCTTGATGCTGTTCCCGTGTCAAAAAAAATCTTGAATCCCGTAAAAATGCCAAAACTGGTTTCCTTTGCAACCACTATCAAAACACTTAAATTGAATATCTTGAGCACCCCAGTACTATCATCATTTGATAGCATAATTAGTAATAGGCAACATTTTGGTCAAGTTCCTAAAGTCGACACACAACGTTCATTTTTAAGTTAAAATTAAAGGGTGAAAGGTTATAAGAATTGTAGCATAATGACATTCATTTGACTAATTAAGTAAAGAGTGTTCATTAGATGGAAAAATATTATTGTTTATTGATGTGTACATAGACTACTTATTAACATCATTCAATATTTTAACACCTTAAAATTCATAAGAATATACCTACCTTAACCCGAAAATCTGTCAGGACATTCTTAGTTTTTCATAGCGCACTTTGATGTTCATTAAAGGGGTGTTTGGATAAGCAAAGAGGTCTTAGCGTTTTATTTATTTAGATATGTATTTGGATTACAGATTCTTTCTTCTTCTTCTTTGCTGCAGATAACTTTTCAGCACCTATAGTAACTAAAACCATTTCTAGTGACTTTGGGTTTCTCATACTTTTTGGATCTAAGGTTTCACATGTGTTTTGACACATGAGCAAAAAAGAAAACTAATTCAAGGACGGTTGATGGAGGAAACTAAGAAGATATTTTATATTTAAAAAAGGAAGTACGAGTATTGTATTTCACTTACCGAATTTAACTCTTTCAAATTTTAACTTTTTGACTTTTCAACATTCAACTTTGACTGTTTTTCTATTTTATGTAGTAAAGATAGAGATAAGACTAGACTTAAGATGATCCGTAATGGATACTCAGTTCTCAAATCGGTCATCTCATCAGGAGATGTGTTCTCCCCGCTAGGGCCCCAAAATAGACGCATTATATATATATATATATATATATATATATATATATATATATATATATATATATATATATATATATATATATATATATATATATATAACAAAATCGCTCTAAAATATGACTGAGTCTTGTGAGTATGTTTGCGTGTGTGGGTGTTTTATTTAATTGATTTTTGTGGGGTATATTTGTGTTTAAGTGTGTTACGTTTTTTGTGGTGGCCGCGGTCGTCTTATAACACTAAATGGATCATTAAGTTGGTTGCAGAGATAGAAAGCTGAAAGCTGAGTTGACACCATTACACCCAGTCTAACAACATTGTTGAGTAAGCCAACCAGTCCATGTTTGTTCCACATAAGCATCTCCTTTTATCATCACAGCCTTGTAATAACCAATGTTTATAATACCCAACGGTTCGACGGTTTGATCGGTCAAACCGACCTAAAAAAATCGGACGTGTAGTAAAACAATATAAACTGGTACATCACACACTAAATACAACTCCTTTTAACTTTTTCTTCTTACATGTTTACTCTGACACGCCAACACTGGCTACTACATAGTAATAAAGCAAGGTACAATACATAAATTTGTCTTCGTTTTTGTTTACTTCAATTTTAAATTTTTTGGAAGCGGTGATCATGTGTTTTTGCAGGAAAAAAGGTAAGGAAAAATATTGTTTACCGGTTGATCGGTTATCAGTTTTTCGCGGGTTTATCCGATCTTCGCAAATTCACTCACCAACGTTTTGACAGACTTTTGAAAACCGGTATCCACATCAGTTCCCAGTTGAACCAGTCGGTCGTTTCGATTTTCAAAACCATGGTAGTAACACCAAACACAACATACAAACGTACCGTATTTATATGCAAGCATACCCTATAAGAAACTCAAACACACCCACACACACACTAATGGTTGATAACGCTCTAATTATACATATTTATTCCCTCGTTTATACACTACTTATCTACTAAATTATATAGATTATTATGTTATTTGTGTAGAATTGGTACTAATTTGGTCGCAGGGACGATTAAGAGAAGAAATTGATAATATGGCTTAAAACCATAAAAAACGTCAATATTCGTTAGAATGAAGGACTTGGATTGAAAATACTTAATTGAAGACCCAAGTACGCCGGTTTTGGGACCTTGTGCGGCGTACTTGCTTGGCGGGTAAAATAATTTGATTCAAAGAGAAGTACGGCATACTTTCGTAGTGAGCGTTGATCTTAGTGCATATCGGTGGAGTGAAGTTGTAATGGTTTGTAGTCCACTGTAAGGACTATACTTAGTAATAGTATCGGTGTTTTCGTAATTGGACGTGCGGATGGTATAAACCCCCATCCCGAACGAGTATATATCATGGCGTATATCTCCTTTTACTCTCTCTTTTATTGTTGTTGTGATTGTTGTTGAGTATAACCACTTGTTTGCCCTTGGAGACTAGAAGTTGTTAAACTTCAAATAAGTCTAAAAGACTGTATTCAACCCCCCCCCCCCTTACAGTTCTACATCATGCTCATTTAGACGAAAAAAAAGTTTCAGATTTGTGACCGACATTAGTGACACCATCATTAGAAGTGCTCAAAAAGTGCAAATTAAATCAACTTACGACTGGTCAGTGTGTGTAGACACCCATCGTGACGTTGTCGCCTTACACCATCACACTTAGGCGGTGGAAATAAACCCGAATTTGATTGATGGGCTGCGACGTCACAACTATAAGGTGACGCTATCACAAACATAAAAACTATATGTACTATTTTTATTATTATTATTATTATTATTATTATTATTATTATTATTATTATTATTATTATTATTATTATTATTATTATTATTATTATTATTATTATTATTATTATTATTATGTGTGTGGATTTTTGGGAGACAAACCCTTGACGATTTTCTATTATTTTCCAAAGCTTTCAGCCTCAAGAACTCATGTGTATTGAAGACTAAAGAGTTATGTTACTTGATTAATCTTTCAAGTATATTTATCACTGTTTGTTTAATTACGTCTTTTGCTTGTTCTTCAATTGCCATGCTAGGCTAAAACAATTAGTATTTACTTAGGGTTTGCATGAAACTTGTGTAGTTTCTAATTCTTACTTCATCTTGATCTCTTGATTA
Organism: Artemisia argyi; assembly: GCA_030686995.1. Lineage (NCBI taxonomy): Eukaryota > Viridiplantae > Streptophyta > Magnoliopsida > Asterales > Asteraceae > Artemisia > Artemisia argyi. Next base: position 194,926,352 of record CM060676.1, read on the forward strand.
ATTCTATGTTTGGGACTCATTTGATTAATAACGAAATATGATTAATATTTGTCCCTCTATCATAAGTCTTACTAATGCAAAATCTGGTAAACTGATAATAAACAAGTAACGACATGGCATGAAAACGCTTATTCTTATAGATATAAGTAGCTCTACTACAAATAACACTAAGCACTCAAAAGTATTTACTGCTAGTATTAAGACACAACTAAAAAAATATAGTCACTTAACATAAAACACTGTTGGGATTCTTGATTTGATGTGACAAAATAAATAAAAGAATGAAAACAAGAGGGACTTAATGTGACAAAGGATGAAACTTCAAATGCAGGAAAAAGATTACTACAGATCATTTTATTATTTAGAAATATTCTTTGTAAACCTAATCCTCTAATATATAAAGAGGATACAGGTCGTATGTTTTATATGTGTCTTCCACAATGTAAAATACTTAAAAGGTGTGTGTGTGTCTAGGCATCAAGTCCTCTAATGGATGCCTAGGGTTCGTTAGCCTCAAGATCAATTTATTGATCCTTGTTATGTTTAGATAACACGTTGTATATTGAGGCTGATTGTGATAATAAAGAAAACCTTGTTTATAACATTGATGTTCTTATTCCGCTGCATATGTTTTTCATTGTTATTGTTTGCCCTAGATGATATGAGGTCTAAACAACCTCGAGCTACAACGATCATGGATTACCTAGTGGTAAGATACTGGAAAATTGTCAATCAGATGGTTAATGGTGATAAATCACTTAAGTTGCAGAAAGATTATGATTCTGATGATCAAGCATTCAATTTGCTGTCAAAGTATAAGAAGATATTTGATCAACTGAATTCTCAAGAGTTGAAGTGTTTGGAAGCATCCTCCAAGTGATTAATTGTGCTTAGAAGAAACTTACTTATTCTCGTATCATCACATGGGACGGTGGAGCAGAACACGTTTATTTGTATATATGAATTTCTCGGTTATTAATTGATATATTCATGGTAATCTCGTACTACTGTTTAGCATTGAATTTGGTAGCGACAAAAGGTAATTAAAGAGAGGTACAGCCGCTACGTTTATCATTTTTTTTTATATTGCTGTCCATTGGAAGGTTAATGCTACACTTTGTATTCACATTGCTACTACGAAGTTCATTCTACTGCTACGCTATTAACTCTGCTGCTCGAAAATTTTACTCTGCTACTCAACACTACTGCTGTGTATTACACTCTACTGTTGTCGGGTATTACTCTGCTGCTTGTTTCATAGTGCAAACTGCTGCTGTATTATTTGTACTACTGCTATGCTTATTGTATTTGGTTCGATATAGTAGCATGATTTACGAGTAGTAAGGGGAAGTATATGGTTATTGGTTTACACACATACAGGGGAAGTTCACACACACAAGGAGTTTGGTTTATGTTCTTAAAAGATTTAAGGCTCGTTTTAATTGAAGAATTGATTACGAAGAAGGTTGATTATCATTTATTTGATGTTGTAGTTGAGTTTTACAAGTTTGTGTTTTATTATACCTTTTAGCAGGAGGTAACTTGTTTGTGCATTCAAGATGTGACAAAGAATTGACAGACACTTGAAGGAGTTACGTTATTGTGCTCAGTGGTTATTGTCAAGGGATTGCGATCTCCTTATACATTGGTTTACGTATATGTTCCAAGTCACGTGGTTAGTACAAGACATAAGACACAAGTTTGGGTTATTCAACTTCTTCATCAAGTTTGTTATATTTGGTTTTCTTCACATGTGATCATTATATATAGCCTACAGATTTGAAGAATCGTGAAAATGACTAACACATTGATTTCAGGGGAAGCTTATTCTTATGATGTGTTTATTCATTTGATGTTCATGCACCACTCAAGGGGAAGTGTTTGATGTTTGCTACTATTGATCACTATTTCTACTGCTAGTTGGAGTTTTCTATTGTTTTGGGTTCATTATTCGTTTTGTGCTTCATGGAGGGCAATTTGAAACATTGGAAGGCTTGGATTGGAAGTTTGTGATATTGGTTCGTGGTGGTAAAGATCATATTTCATATGTTCCCTATTTGTTGATAACAAAAAGGGGAAGAGATGTTGGAGTGGCATGGCATGGCTTAAGGGGAAGACAAGACTTGTTTCATTCAGGGAGATGTCTACATCTCAACTTCTCTACTTCGCCTAGGGAAGTTCGTACATGACTTTGTTTGTTTTGTCATCATCAAATAGGGGAAGATTGTTGGGATTTTTGATTTGATGTGACAAAATAAATAAAAGAATGAAAACAAGAGGGACTTAATGTGACAAAGGATGAAACTTCAAATGCAGGAAAAAGATTACTACAGATCATTTTATTATTTAGAAATATTCTTTGTAAACCTAATCCTCTAATATATAAAGAGGATACAGGTCGTATGTTTTATATGTGTCTTCCACAATGTAAAATACTTAAAAGGTGTGTGTGTGTGTCTAGGCATCAAGTCCCCTAATGGATGCCTAGGGTTCGTTAGCCTCAAGATCAATTTATTGATCCTTGTTATGTTTAGATAACACGTTGTATATTGAGGCTGATTGTGATAATAAAGAAAACCTTGTTTATAACATTGATGTTCTTATTCCGCTGCATATGTTTTTCATTGTTATTGTTTGCCCTAGATGATATGAGGTCTAAACAACCTCGAGCTACAACGATCATGGATTACCCAGTGGTAAGATACTGGAAAATTGTCAATCAGATGGTTAATGGTGATAAATCACTTAAGTTGCAGAAAGATTATGATTCTGATGATCAAGCATTCAATTTGCTGTCAAAGTATAAGAAGATATTTGATCAACTGAATTCTCAAGAGTTGAAGTGTTTGGAAGCATCCTCCAAGTGATTAATTGTGCTTAGAAGAAACTTACTTATTTAGAAATAAATAATAAGTTTAGGGGAGGATTGTTGGGTCTGAAACTGCTGCTGAGTGAAACTGCTGCTATAAGTGAAACTGCTGCTAGTGGTAATGATTCTGCTGCTGATGTCAAAGTGCTGCTGAGGATAAATGCTGCTGACAGAATCTACTGTTGATAGGATAAGTATGTAAACGGTTTAGATAAATACAGAATAGATTGTGTAAATATTATATTTATCTAGAATATACTTATCGTGTAGAGAAAGATATTGTAAACCTAGTAGGACTCCTTAGTCTATAAAAGGAGGATCCTAGGGTTAGTTTATGTACGTATTATTATTCACTTCAAGGTTGTAAAACCCTAGCATTGTTGAGTGCTCGTATTAATAATATTGAAGTGTTGACAGAGAATCATTATTCTTCTTAAGTTAAGCTTTTACATTCCGCATATTAGCTTAAGTATTTAATCAAGTTAACTTCTATACAAGATCGTTTAAGCTCAACTGGGATCAACAAACACAAAAATACTTAATCAGTTTTATGTATTAAATACGACGATGTATACTTAGCTTAATTTTATTTGTAAATGAATTAGTTTCCTCCCCATTTCAAAATTTGACCAAGTTTAATACTTTGAAAGACCTGTCCTGATAATTAAGTAGCTTGTCACTTATTTTATTACTAGTTTTATATGAAGTGTATTAAACCTGGTATTTCTCGTTGGATCGAGTATATCGGCGAGTAAACCCTTAATGATCATTATGCCTATCCTACCTTTCTAGAGTTGCTAGAATAAATAGGCGAGGGGCAGATATGGCAGTCCACGGGCTCAGCTAGACACAGAGGTTATCAAAGCACTAATATAAGTCACCAAAGACATCAACATATAAACTTTAATAAATGGGAAAGCAATATTAATGGGAGTGTACGATGTTCCGTAGTCACATATCACAAGCCCATCTATCGTGATGAATTAAAGCTTACTATTACAACAAAACAAAACTACTTAATGAATTAAATACATGCAGGACCTTCTTACAGCTCTAATATGTTTGTTTGGTGTGTGTCTTGTGAAGCTTCTTTGACTGAATTCGTCTCTTAGGGTTTTACTCTTGGTATCTTTCACAAAATTCGTCTGTCCTTGGGGTATTTATACTTTCTGTCTGAGGGTAAGATGTGGCGCATAGAATAGCGAGATGCGGTGCATTAACTTAACTTCGCGTGGGGTCCAAGATTAATATATTATGGAATATTCATACACCGTCTTCAGATGCGGCGTAACTTAGTTCTTGTATGCGGCGCATGTCCTTTAGCGTCGTGGATTACACCTGGTGAAGTCTTGATAGTGATACGCTGTATGTCAGAAATATGATGCGTCGTATATGGAGTAGAACAAGCTTGATGTGACATTTCGTAAAATTTTCATGTCACTAATTTTAATATTTTATTATTTAACTATTCTATTTTTTTTTAATAATTTACTTCATCGAAAGTTATCTGCGTACGTTCAATTAATCTAACCGCGAATATACTATGTCTACTCTACACTTTTTATGCATTTCTGTTTCCTTACAAATCCTATTTTAAAAGTCAATTTTCACTTTTTCCATTTATACGTAAACCTTGCACCTTTTAAGTTTTACACGATTTAAATTTACGTTTTATGGTTTTAACAACATGAACCAACCCTAGACTATGATGATTTTATATATTTTATGCATTTTAACATATTTTCACGATTACAAATGAGTTTTATACTTGTCATGTCATTTTTATAGTTTACGTCACTTTTACCAAGAACCGGTGTCACCAAACGCGTTTTCAACTCACGATTTCAGTTTTAACGATGTTTAAACACTCCGATAAACCCATGACTCATCTTAAATACTTAAATAGGTTATGATAACATGTTTTAACATTTTTAAAAGTTTTGAATTTTATAAGTACCCGGTTTACGTTACGCGTCTTACAAACTTCACGTTTTAATTACCGGGAGCAAAATACACTACATAACACACTCAATAACCAAAATAAATCATAAACACTCCACTCACACCACCTCATACAAGAGGTTTTATTTTACTTCAAGTTTCATGAGACACTTGTCTCACTTTCCAATTCTTGTCTTCCACTAGTAGTATTAAACTAAACACATCATTTTTTTACAAACATAGAACATATCACCAAGTTTTATTAACTCAAAAATCTGCATCTCTCTCTATAATTTCGTGGCTACACAGCCCCAAAACACAATTACTTTAATTTTTCTAGTCCAAGATGTGTGATAAAAATGAAGGTCCATTGGTGCTAACTTGTTCTTGGTTATTTCCTCTCCAAAAGACTTTGTTTTCAAGATTTATATAGAAGTTTTTCAAAGGTGTTTAAAGACCTCTCTTTCTCAAGAGTTTTTAAGGGTTAAGGGTTGTGATTTTCAAGTATTTGCTAAGGGTTTTGGTAGATAAAATTTGGGTTGATATGGGATAAAGAAATGGTGCAAGTGTTGATTGGATTAAACTAGGTTTAGTGTTCTTTGTTGTTGTATCACCTTGTTCTTCACTTTTGTAAGGAAACTCTCCACTCAATTTTCATTTTATTTTATTTTCTCTTCTGTAAAATTTATATATCTTGATGTATTTGAGCATTATATAAATTATTATGCTTGGTTAGGCTTGGTACATAAATTTAATCACTAGAAAACGCTAAATGACTAGACATGCAACTGTGAATCTGATTCAGGGGTAAAAATGGAATAAACTGATTTAATCATTAAACATTGAACCTAAACTAAAAATATGTAGTTGTAGCCCTATGTCTTGTGGTCATTTTGACGGGTATTTCATCGAATAACTCATTACGATGATTAAACTATAAATATTTTCGTAAAACATGTCATATTCTGAGTTACAGATTTGAAACGTGTAAAAGTCAATTTTTTGTGAATAACCCTCTGTTACTCAAAGAATAAAAGTTCTAGATAACATCTTAACTTAAACTTGGCCGAAAACAGGGAATTAATCGGGTTTGTAAAACACAAGATATCGCACTTTTCGTGGGACTGAGGCAATGTTGAAGTTTTCTGAAGTGTATATATTGGGTAAATGGGTAAGTTTGGTACTTTTAAGTAACTTTTGACTTAGTGGGGCCCACAAAACTTGTTAGTACAGATGAATACCTTTCCGGTGATATAAAGAATGAGATTTGTGGACTTACGGTTTGTGAGTAACGCATTTTTGAAAGTGAATAAGTTATAAACATTTTTGATAGCTTTGAAATTAAAAGTATAAAAATGTTTAAGTTTTATAAACTTTTGAACTTTAAATATATTTTGACCCACTTAAGTTATTTTGGACCCTTTGGCTTAAATGGAACATTTGAATTAAATTTGAACATTAGGACTAAATTGGACATATAAACAAGTATAAGAATTAGTACCAAGCATAAGTAAGAATATAATTTATATACAACAAAAATACATCAATATTTATTTTCAAAAACTAAGACAACGTATACATGTTTAGGTTCTTCGTAGAGCTTCGCGGCTATCTTTCTTCGCTTGCTTGATTGTGATTATTCCTCTTTGTTCACGGTGAGTTCATAGCCTCGCCTTTACTTTTTGGTATGCTTGACCCGATTACCTTATTATAGACATTGAGTACCTTGCCAACAAGTCCCTAATTTCATGAACCGTTAATTACGTGCGTAAACGCTAGTATTATAGATATGCGTATTTGGCCAGGCAGGCCTGTCCGGGTGAGTAGCGCTCATTTGACAACTGTGGGTCAAACGGACATATAATATTGAGAATTGAGGTAAATGGCAATTGAATACCTTGTGAGGGGCATTTAAACTGGCCAAGGTTCGGTGTCATGAGCTCGATGCTATAAATTTGATTTTTCTTGACTTGTAAAAGGCCTTTACATGTCTAACTATAATTTATGCTTGTATTCAACTGCTTACTTATTAAACTCAATGAATTCACTCAACTTTATGTTGACTTTTAGCATGTTTTATCTCAGGTCCGTAAGTGGCTTAAGCATGGATGGGTGGCGCAAAGAAATGGATATCTACTTGATGGCCCATGTTTAATAAAATTTCTCATTCGATAATGTTTCAAACTTTTAAACTTATGTAACTTTAGATTATGTTAAAAACTTTTGGGACCTTTGTTAACTCTGATAAATTATCGAATGTGAAGTTTTAAAAACGACTTTGTTTTAAAGTTGTTTACTATATTTGTACAAAGTGACTAGTATATAACATCCCATGTCCCTTTCCGCTGCGATCCTAATATGGGGGTGTTATACTTGACCTTCTTCATTGACCAAAGTTTCATATGCGGCGCATGCTAGAATTGCATGCGGCGCATTCTTCAAAGTCAGGCAATGTTCTTCGAATTCATCTAAGTATGATATTGCGGCGTATCTGCTGAGAGAGATACGGCGCATCTTCTGGGTTCCGGTAGACTTTTGACATCTTGCTAGTTTTGCTCCATATTTCGTCCAAAATCGTTAAGTTTCACCGATTGCTTGTTTTTACCTGAGAATTACTAAAGTAAATGATTAAGTATCGATTCTCATGAATAATATAATAAAACAAGTCAAATAAATAAGAAATATGATGACAATAAAATGTAGTTATTTGAGTTCATCACTAAACTAGGAGGCACAAGCTAAAAACCACTACTATGTATCTTAATAAACTCAAAACAATACAAAACACTAGCTCAAGCAAGCTCAGAAGCTAGAATTCAACAAGCTCAATTCATACTGAGCTAACTCAGTGTACACTGATGCTATAAAGACAATTGGAAAGCTCAAATTATGCAAGAAGATAAGCTTAAGAGGCGTAGTTAAGCACATATGTACTACATAAAAATTCTAAACATGCAAAATTACCAAAATACCCGTAAGTTTAAAAATTTGCATTAACACTTAAATAATTCCAAATAAACCCTAGAAATTTGGAACTTGGCAACATATGATCACAATAAATTAAGTATGAATAAAATTTATTACTTCTGTAAAAGTAAAATAATTTCTTGCATATAATTAATTTAGGCCGATTTTAATTATTTATATATATATATAATTATATTAAAGAGATAAATTGCAAATACATTAGGAAACTTGTATATTATCTTGATTTGAACTTATCACATAATATTGCAGCCCAAGATAAGTATCCCACCTCCTCCGTATATTGCTCACACGTTTTATTTTTTTGATAAACCCTAAATCGATTTCTAAAACAAACCGAAACCCTAAAACTCCATATTGTAGACACAAAATTTTATGAGGCTCTCAAGTATTTTTCTTGGACGTGTTTCAAGCATAAGAAGGTGAGAAAATAGTGGCTAAGGCTGTGGTACTCTAATTTAAAGACTGGGAATTTTGGTTCGAGAAGTACAAAAAATTGTTCTTAAGTTCGATTCCTTCAAGGGTAATTATTAATCACTCTTGTTGAGGCAACATAATCAAGATCTCCTAATGTTTTGATAATGACAAATAAACCTTTGGAACACATAAAATAACAAACGGTAGCCTAAAATCGCCGGAGCCAATAGCTGTTGCTGGCACGCTGCCCGCGCTGGTGACGCGCCAGGAGTCTGTATTGCTCCGGGCAAAATTTTCAAATTCGGCTTTACCCTTACCCGAAAAATGTGGATCTTTCAATACAGGTATGAATATGTTATGTGCTTAATTGAGAACACTCGAAACGAGTTTTAGGATTAGAGAGATCCAACTTTTAAAGCACCCATTTACGGGAAAACACCAACTCATGTTTTCTAACTATTGCCTCTAGCCAAGGCTTTTCTAAACTTAGGGAGCTTATATACTTCACGTAACATCATGTGAAAGCATCCATATGCTCATATCCCGTGCTTACGTCTTCTCTAATTACGTAACGGGTTTACTCACTTATTGGTCAAATTAAGTCAAAGGTCACTTTGCGTAAACGCGTCCTTTCCCACTTGGGTTATGCTTTACATCAAGGCAAAGCACTTAACTTGTTTGAACCTAGGTGTTAGTTGAGAACGTTGAGTCGTGGAAAGTCACGAGATATGAAACTATGGATTCTCGACGTTATGTTACTTGAACTTATAAGTAACCTATGAATTTCTCAACTCATAATCTTAATTGTCTAAACACTTTCTTCTTAATGACAATTAGATTATGTATTAATTTCTTAGAAAGAAAAATACCACCAAATCTCCCACAATCCAAATCATATATTCTCTTACACAAATCTCGTACATATTCCCTTACACCCTTTCACATCCCATCCATACAACTCATCACCTCCTCTCTAATTCAACACATGGGATTTAATTTGAATTTCAAAAGAGGCTCCCTTTGATCCTAGCCATCAAATTCAAACCATCTCATCTCAACCATCCATTCCCTTACAACACATCTCAACCTGTAATACCCCGCATTATCCCATGTCATTTAGTAATGCTTATCACTGAACGTTTTTACATAACTGATCACTAGGCCAATTTTACGGTCCAATTTAAATTTTTATGGACTATGAACTGCTGCTTTATTTCCAAAACGTGTGTTTGGTCACAATTGAATTACTAAGAAACTTGAAGTAACTTGAATAGCTTCCACTCGCGAAACAGAACCTAATCCCGACCCAGTGATAAATATATATTATACGAACGAAACTATTATAAACTATATATATACGTACAACATTTCTGAGATTTCTTCGTAATCTATTATATATATATATATATATAAACCGCGACATATTATTATTTTTCCCGAAACGTTTAACCACTCGAGTTATTTACTTATTTTTCTTTTGGACTGGGCCGATACCCATAAGCAAGCCCAACGTCTGCTTTTATTTTCTTTTCTTCTTGGGCCGATTACTAGCCCAACGACCTTTTTCTTTTCCCTTTCTTTCTCTTTGGGCCGAGAGCACAACCACAAGCCCACGAGGGGGGCTGAGCTTATTATTTTCTTTCTTCTTTTCGTTGGTACCATGTCGAGACTCAACAAACACAACCTTGCTCCTTGTCATGCAACATATAAACCTTGAAACACTCTTGTCTCCTATGTCTAATGAAACTCGACACTATAACCATTTTATTTATTTCCTTCGCGTGTAAAGACCACCCAAAGACCACCAAGCCACCCTAGTACTAAACCTAAAAATCATAAACAAATAAACCTTTGTCCTAAAAGTTATTAACCAAAGGGTTATGTGTTTCTTTAACCACTAACACAAGGATCACATGTTGCTTACCATCTTTTATAGTACACCCTTGTCTCATCTTATCTTTAAACCTATAACTAAATAAATCAAAAACCCCAGCATAGCTACCAAGACTTGCCATCTTCGACAAGACCAAACATGAGGCTCCCTTGACAACCTTGTCCCATTCAAATGACATTACAAGAACTCACCCAACAAAGATCACATGTTTACTACCTAACCACCCTTGCTTCCTAATATAAAAGCCATTACTACATACTTCACAACTCACCATACTCTTAAAATCTCAAAACAAACCACCACTCTCTTCTTTTGGTTGTTGTCGAGACACAAGGGAACAACACAAGGCGTTTGGATCATTTACGAGACTTTGGGTTATTGTTTGGAGTCATGAGTTAGTATTCAAGGATAGGAATCGGGTTACAAGCTCACACTTTGTCCTCATTTTCTCTCGTACTATTTCATTCGAATCTCTTCACCACCCTTGAGGTGTTGTAAGTGACTTAATCCTATTTCAATACTTATTTCTTTGTCATGCATAATATTCATGTCTCATTACTTTTAAAAACTTAAAATACGAAAACATTTCTTACAACCCAATCACGCGACACGCCTTAGAAATGGCCACATATTTCGTTATCCTCACGTACAAAGTATACATATTTTTCGACCACACGAATATTTGAACCAAACGGAAACAAGATCGACCAACATGCAGGATTCAGATCGTGAAACGATAGCCTAATACACACCAAAGCTAAGCCTAGTCGAATCACACTTCTAATAATTTTTCAAAAACTAAAACTTGTCTTGGGCTTGGAATTGGAATTGGGCTAACGAGCCCAATGACTTTCTTTGTACAACTAGTAGATCGAGAAACAGAAAACATGAAAAACTCGAAACACTTTGCATTTTAAAAACTATATTTGTGACCCTTTACAAGTTAAGAATGATAACTTTTATAAACATAAAAGTCCACTTTTTCAAAACTTAACTTTGGACTATTTTTGCAAAAGATTTCGTTAAAGGACTAAAAGTGTCAAAACATGGAAACTTTCGGACTAAATAATAAACAGTGAATTTTTGATGAAAAGACAAGGGTATAAACTGCCATTTTGAGAAAGATAAGTGTAAAAGTGTAAAAGTACCATTTTGGACTAAAAATGTAATTATTTTTTATCTAAGGGTTAAAGTGTAACTTTTGACATACTTAAAGGTTTACTTGTTACAAATTTAATAACATTTATTTTCCAAAAACATTTTACTTAATACATTTCTTTTACCATATATATTAAGACAAACTTATACTAACTAAAAATATTTAAATTAAATATTTTTATATAATACGATAATATTATACGTTAAATAATGCTTAACTTTATAAATTACTTTTGAACCTGAGACATATTAAAACGAGTTATCCGACGTCACTTCAATTGAAGATACTGTATTCGTCATTTACGCATCGAGATGATTACAGCGATAATAATATATAAATATCACGTTTATTTAGGTTGCGAGTCCGGAGCTATTCACTGCTTTTCATAACCGTTATTAGTTCTCATTGAGCACTAGTTGATTTCTACATTACCGAGGTGAGTTCATAGTCCCACATTTTTATACTTTTTTATAAACCCCGTGGGGAGATACATGCGATAAAGCGAACACAAGTATTTTTAGTATGCGATTATTTCCTGATATTGCCTAAGTTACCTTATGCTACAAGTCTCTCTTTCATGAACCTTAATCACTTGCGAGTGAGCGCAAAATATAGTTGATAGATCTATTGGGACCGGCAACCCACTTAAGGCAATTCGGAATTTTTGTCAGGAGGTGAGCTATATTCGTATCTTTGGGAAATCCAACATAGTTTCCCCGAGGGCACCTTTCGTCAACTACATCCACCGTGGTGTAGGTGATTGCTTACATAACTGTCAAGGCTTGCGTTGCGAGAAACCTTAGGAGCAATATCAATATGTATAGATTAATTTTTATGCATATCCATTACTGTGCTATCCTGCGAGTACAGGGTTTTTCAACTATTATCTTGTGTTCAAACTACTTCATAACTTAAACTACTATGGATTCACTCAACCTTTGTGTTGACATTTTTAGCATGTTTATCTCAGGGAACTAGCAGTATGATGGCACAGAGCTGGCAAAAGGGCATGGGACCTCCCTTTTTCATTAAATAACTTATCATTTCTTTCAAACTCGCTATCTATTTTGAAAGCATTCTCTTTACGAAAATGTTTTGTACTCTGAACAATTGAGTTTTCATTGAATGATATAAACTCTATCTTTTGAATTATTTTTCTATGAGTTTGACTGTGATTCAATTTCGTAATTACCCCGATTAAGTCTTCCGCTGTGTTCTGAAATTTTTGGGGTGTTACAGATTGGTATCAGAGCCAGGTTATAGCGAACCAAATGATTTTAAAAATTTGGACTATAACCATACGATTTTCAAAACGAATTATTTTACAGCATACTACTTTGTGCCCTCCGTGCCAGCGCTTGTGGACATCATGCTTTAAGGTTTGATTTTAGATACATTATGCTAAGTCTTGTTTTAGCATCATAACTACTGCATGTGTAGCATTACGTAGACTAAATGACTTATACTGCTATTATTGGGATTATTACGGTACCATGTCACCCCCCCCCCCCCCCCCCCCCGTCATTATTTTGTCCGACACTGATGACGTCAGGCCGGCATCATCCTACCTACCTACCATTGACTTATCTGACTCTACCCATGACACCCTACCTGTATCACCTGTCATTCCATCCCCTGTTCCATCTGGAGACCCATCTGCCGAGACTGAGCCCTTCGAGGAGGGTGAGGTTGCTTCTACACCTATTGATTCTTTTGCTATACAGCCTCTTTTTCATCCTATCTGTGGACCTATGACACCGGAGCAGTACCTATATGATCAGTATCTTACGTCTCAGCAGTTTCTTGCGGCTGATGACCGTCCTACCCCACCTGTTAGTCACCATACCAGTTCAGATGCTGATGACGAGTCTTCTGACTCTGATACTTCTGATATTGCTGCTTTTATTCCACCACCATCCCCGCCTGCACCGATTCGTCGACGCAAGCGAGTGAGGATTGTTGAGCCCTTTGAGCCTGAGCCTTTCGGAGAGTTGTTTCGATACCATGAGGGTGACTTTACCCGCAAATTCACGGCTCATAAACGAGTCTGTATTTTGCCTACTTTTGCTGTTACACCATCTGTACGACTGTACCTACATCTGTACCATCACCCACACCTGTACTACCACCTGTGTCTGCGTCAGAGCTGACACCTGTGGCATCGCCAGCACCTACATCATCATCACCTATATCACCACTACCTGAGCCACATCCCTACATGCTACCTACTTACACCGCACCCCACTCTTCTGAGGTTTTACCACCTATACCACCACCTATGGTTTTCTACTCTCAGAATACCACTGTACCGATTCCATCACCTGCTTCATCACCTATCCCTTCACCTACACCCATCCCTTCTGAGACCACTACCTCACCCGGCATTCATAGGATGGTTGATGCCCGCCGATGGTCGTTCTTGTTGGAGTGCATCCGTAGATGGAGATTTATTGAGGGATCGCCTAGGGCTTCTGAGCTTAGAGATGGCTCTTTAGCGGTGTTACCGGTCACTGGGGAGCCGATACACCATTCTATCCCTCTATTGGCTGCTAGGTTGGTTAGATACGAGGATCGTCTTGATGAGCTGCTGAGCGTTATTGAGGATATGTCCTTGGAGAGGATTGAGATTATGCAGGAGGAGGTCGAGAACCTCGTCGTTCATAGGACAACATTAGAGACTGTATTTGAGATGATGGGGACAGAGATCGAGGGGGCCCAGGATACTATCACTGAGTTCGGTCATCGACTAGATGTTCAGAGGCATGAGATGGAGGATTTGAGAGAGATAGCGATCATCACGCGCAGATGCTGGAGCATCAGACTCAGGAGTTGGCCGCATCTAGTGCTACCATCCACACTCTGTCAGCCACGATTGAGGAGATTCAGGCTCGAGAGAGATCCAGAGACTTAGAGATGTTGGAGATGATCAGGATCATCAGAGAGCTAGAGGCGAGATCAGGAGGCGCACCCGGACCTTCATAGATCTATGACGTATCATTACATTCAGAGACATCTTAACTTGCCGCCTGTGGCATTAATAATGTTGTATCTTATTGTTTTGTAACAATGAATTCAAATTATTAAAACTTTATGTTGATTATGATTGTACTGTATTGATATTGATTTATGATATTCTGGTTGTCTGATCTTTTATGCTCCCATATTGAGATTCATTATAATTTCCATGTGTGTTGTTACATGTCATGATGATTATTTATGAATGATATGGTTTATGTTGGTGTATTCATGGTGTGATTGTGATGTATTTTGTGATGATCTCGACTATTATGAGTTTGGTTGCATTATTTCTCTTATTATTGATCGATGGTTGGAATTATTACTTATACACTTGCAATTTTATAGAGATATGGCCCCTAGGAAAACCACGACTACCACCGCATCACCTGCTATGACTCAAGCTGCTATCAAGAAATTGGTTGCTGACAGCGTTGCTGCAGCTTTAGAAGAGCAAGCTACTGCAATGGCGCGATCAAGTAGCGACAACCGACCTACTGCTGAAAGCGAGTCTTCTGCGACTCGGAGGTCTACCTATAAGGACTTCATAGCTTGCAAACCATCTCACTTCAAAGGAACTGAATGGGTAACAGAGCTTGCTCGATGGTTTGAGCGAACTGAAACTGTGTTTGTGAGGAGCGGTTGTGCCACTGAAAACAGAGTTTCGTTTGCTACTGGAACTTTACTGGAAGACGTGTTGTCTTGGTGGAACGCAACTGCTCAGAAGATAGGTGTGGAGGAAGCCTATCAGATCACCTGGGCTAACTTTAAGGAGAAGATGTTGAAGAAGTTTTGCCCAAGAGGAGAGATCAAGAAACTAGAAGATGAATTTCATCTATTGGTTGTGAAAGGGAATGATTTTAGGGCTTATGATAGGAGATTTCAGGAGCTTGCCACACTTTGCCCTTCAAAGGTTCCTGATTTGGAAAAGTTGATGGAGAAGTACATCGAGGGTTTACCAAGGAGCATTGGGAAACGTCACCTCGTCAAAGCCTGAATCTTTGGAAGAAGCAATGACTATTGCCCAAAGACTGCTAGACAGGGAAATTAAGCAAAACTCTGCTCATGGAAAAAATGATCACAAAAGGAAGTTTGATGAATCGTAAGACAAACAACAACAACAACAACCGTAACCTCAACCGTAACTACCACCAGGGAAGGAACAACCACCATAATCAGCAAAATCGCCGACAAGAAGCAGCTAAGGCTTATGTCGCTGCACCGGCTAACAACCCGGGGTATGCTGGAAATGCCCCTTACTGCAACCAGTGCAAACTACACCACCATGGCCAATGCTTTATTAAGTGTAAAAGATGCCAACAGAATGGCCATAGGGCTATAGATTGTAAGGCTACAGGAGCTAACTTACAACCAGTGGCAATGACATGCCATGCTTGTGGAAAGAAGGGACATTACAGGAATCAATGCCCCGACAAGAACAACACTTCACGCGCTCGAGCATATGTGTTAGGAGATGGAAATGCTCATCACAATCCGAACGTAGTCACGGGTACGTTCCTACTTAATAATCGTCCTATTAGAGTTCTATTCGATCCTGGAGCCGACCAAAGTTTCGTATCTACTTCTTTTGCACCCCTACTTAATATTCCCCCTTCCTAACTAGACACCACTTACGATATAGAACTAGCCGATGGAGAACTAGTAAGCACTAACACTATTATCCGAGGTTGTAATTTACACCTACTTAGCGAACCCTTTGCCATAGACCTTATGCCAATTAGACTTGGTAGTTTCGACGTCGTCATAGGAATGGATTGGTTATCCAAGAACCACGCTAGAATCATATGTGACGAAAAGGTCGTCCATATCCCACTCGGAGATGAAACCCTAATCGTTCGCGGAGAGCGGAGTAAAACCCGTCTAAACATTGTTTCGTGTATCAAAGTTGTGAAGTACATCGAGAGAGGATGTCAAGCCTTCTTGGCTCAAATCACGGAGAAGAAACCGGAAGAGAAACGACTCGAAGACGTGCCAGTAGTCAAGTGCTTTCCTGAAGTATTCCCTGAGGATTTGCCTGGTTTACCACCAGCATGTCAAGTGGAATTTCAGATTGACTTGATACCTGGAGCAGCGCCGGTAGCACGAGCACCTTATAGATTAGCACCGTCTGAGATGAAGGAGTTATCTGTGCAATTACAGGACTTATCAGATAAAGGATTTATTCGCCCGACGTCACCATGGGGAGCGCCGGTATTGTTTGTGAAGAAGAAGGATGGAACCTTCAGGATGTGTATCGATTATCGTGAATTGAACAAGCTCACTGTGAAGAATCGATATCCATTGCCGAGAATCGACGACCTATTTGATCAATTGCAAGGATCGAGTGTCTACTCGAAGATTGATCTAAGATCAGGATATCATCAACTGAGGGTTATGGAGGAGGATATCCCTAAGACAGCCTTCAGAACGAGATATGGTCACCACGAATTTCAAGTAATGCCGTTCGGTCTAGCAAATGCACCCGCTGTATTTATGGACTTAATGAACAGAGTGTGCAAACCCTACTTGGATAAGTTCGTGATCGTGTTCATCGATGATATACTTATCTACTCCCGTAACGAAGAAGAACATGCTCAACACCTAAGGACTATATTGGAACTGCTCAGAGAAGAGAAATTGTACGCAAAATTCTCTAAGTGTGATTTTTGGATCAGGAAGGTACAATTTCTTGGGCATGTGATTGACAGTAAAGGTATTCATGTTGACCTCGACAAGATCGAAGCTCTTAAATATTGGACGTCCCCTACTACTCCGACCGAGATACGTCAATTTTTAGGTCTTGCCGGATACTACCGTAGATTTATTGAAGGTTTCTCGAAAATCGCTAAACCGTTCACCGAGTTAACCCAGAAGAAGAAGAAGTTTGATTGGGGAGAAGAGCAAGAATCAGCATTTCAGTTTTTGAAGCAGAAGCTTTGCGAAGTCCCGATTTTAGCATTACCCGAAGGAAGTGAGGATTTCGTGGTATATTGCGACGCATCAATCCAAGGTCTGGGTGCCGTATTGATGCAAAGATTTAAAGTAATCGCTTACGCTTCTAGACAACTTAAACCTCATGAGGAGAACTACACTACCCATGATCTAGAATTAGGAGCGATAGTATTCGCTCTTAAGATATGGAGACACTACCTTTATGGAACCAAGTGTACGGTTTTCACCGATCACAAGAGCCTCCAACACATTTTAGATCAAAAGGAGTTGAATATGAGACTGCGTCATTGGTTAGAGTTGCTGAGTGACTATGATTGTGAAATTCGTTATCATCCTGGAAAGGCAAATGTTGTAGCAGATGCCTTAAGTCGAAAGGAACGAATTAAACCCCTTAGAGTGAGATCTTTGGGAATGACAATCAGATCGCCACTGCCGACTCAAATCCTTGAAGTGCAAGCTGAGGCACTTAAGGAAGAGAACAGACCAAACGAAAGGATTTACGGTATGCCTGAGAGCAAGAATGGATTTGTAAGGAAACCAGATGGAAGACTGTGTTTCAAGGAAAGGAATTGGATTCCACTGCATGGAGGATTACGAGACATCATCATGCATGAATCCCACAAGTCTAAGTATTCCATTCATCCCGGTTCAGACAAGATGTACCAGGACCTTAAGAAGTTGTATTGGTGGCCAAACATGAAAGCTGACATTGTAGAGTATGTCGGTAAGTGTTTGACTTGCTCAAGAGTAAAGGCTGAACATCAAAAGCCATCCGGTTTATTGATTCAACCAGAGCTACCAATGTGGAAATGGGAAAGGATCACTATGGACTTCATTACAAAGCTACCCAAGACATCGAATGGATTTGACACCATATGGGTCATAGTTGATCGTCTCACGAAATCAGTGCACTTCTTACCGATCAAGGAAAACGATGAGATGAGCACTCTTGCTCGTTTATACCTGAAAGAGATAGTTTCATGGCATGGAGTACCGATTTCTATTATCTCTAACCGAGAGCCGTTTCACGTCTAACTTTTGGCAATCTTTACAGAAAGCCTTGGGAACTAAGTTAGATATGAGTACAGCTTACCATCCACTGACTGATGGTCAAAGTGAAAGGACTATTCAAACCCTTGAGGACATGCTTCGGGCATGTGTGATAGATTTTGGAAAAGGCTGGGATAAACACTTACCGCTAGCAGAATTCTCTTATAACAACAGTTACCACGCCAGTATCAAGGTCACACCATTTGAAGCACTTTATGGAAGAAAGTGTCGTTCACCAGTTTGTTAGGCTGAGGTTGGAGACGTTCAGATCTCAGGTCCTGAGTAAATTCTTGAAACCACCGACAAAATAGTGCAAATTAGGAAACGTTTGCAAGCCGCCCGAGATCAGCAAAAGAGTTATGCCGGTGTAAGGAGAAAACTGATGGAATTCCAAGTCGGAGATAGAGTAATGCTTAAGGTATCACCCTGGAAAGGAATGATTAGGTTTGGAAAACAGGGAAAGTTAAACCCACGTTATGTTGGACCATTTAGGATCCTTGAGAGGATTGGTCCGGTTGCATATAAACTTGAGTTGCCCGAAGAGCTTAGTAGAGTACATGACACTTTTCACGTATCGAATTTGAAGAAATGTTGTCGGATGAAACCCTAGTTATCCTATTAAAGGAAATCCGAGTCGATGATAAGTTAAACTTTATTGAGGAACCCGTCGAGATTATGGATAGAGAAGTCAAACGACTTAAACAGAGCCACATTCCCATTGTGAAAGTGATGGAACTCTCGTAGAGGACCTGTGTTCATTGGGAACGCGAGGACCAAATTCGTGCCAAATACCCTCATTTGTTCGATAAGTCAACCCTAAACCCTGATTCAACTTTGGATTCGGGACGAATCCAGTCTAACGGGTAGGTACTATAATACCCCGCATTATCCCATGTCATTTAGTAATGCTTATCACTGAACGTTTTTACATAACTGATCACTAGGCCAATTTTGCGGGCCAATTTAAATTTTTATGGACTATGAACTGTTGCTTTATTTCCAAAACGTGTGTTTGGTCACAACTGAATTACCGAGAAACTTGAAGTAACTTGAATAGCTTCCACTCGTGAAACAGAACCTAATCCCGACCCAGTGATAAATATATATTATACGAACGAAACTATTATAAACTATATATATATATATATATATATATACGTACAACATTTCTGAGATTTCTTCGTAATCTATTATATATATATATATATATATATATATATATATATATATATATATATATATATATATATATATATATATATATATATATATATATATATATATATATATATTTATATATATATATATATAAACCGCGACATATTATTATTTTTCCCGGAACGTTTAACCACTCGAGTTATTTACTTATTTTTCTTTTGGACTGGGCCGATACCCGTACGCAAGCCCAACGTCTACTTTTCTTTTCTTTTCTTCTTGGGCCGATTACTAGCCCAACTACCTTTTTCTTTTCCCTTTCTTTCTCTTTGGGCTGAGAGCACAACCACAAGCCCACGAGGGGGGCTGGGCTTATTATTTTCTTTCTTCTTTTCGTTGGTACCATGTCGAGATTTGATGAGTGTGTAAATACTCAACATTTTTACCATTTCTGAGCTGCCAAAACATCCAAAAACACTCAATAATAAATCAAAGTAGTGAAAATATCCCAGGAAAGTGTTTTACATGTTTCAAATGCAAAAATACCAAAAACAGATGAAAAACGCACAAAGTTTGCATAATTGGCAGTTTCAGTCCCCCAACTTTCAAAAGTTGTCAAATCTAGTCCCTGGTCATTATAAAAACTTGAAAAAGTCACCAAAGGTCCTTTTAAATCAAAAAGTTACATAATTAGTCCTTTGGTGAAAAGTTTCACAAAATGTCAAGTTTAGTCCCTGAACTTTGAAAATTGTCAAAAATGGTCCCTGGGATATGAAAAACAAATTTTGTCCTTGCACTAACCTTTTATGACAGGATTGGTCCTTGGTGGAAAGTTTGGTGAAAATTACACAAATGGTCCCCGAAGTTTGAAAGTTTGGCAAAATTAGTCCCTGGTGGAAATTTAATGGAAAAATCAACTAGGGCCTTATACTATTCATGATGTGGCAAATTATACCCTTGGGAACAAATTGTAAACATGCCAAATCCTACCCCCTAACTTTCGGCAATTTACAATTTTAGTCCTTGTGTGAAATAAAACCAAACGGATCCTTATTACCATAACCCACCAAAACCAAATCCAATAAATCCTACTCCAGCCCACCACCCATCTCTTATCTTGGGCCCAAGTCAACAACAGCCCACCCAAACCCAAAGTTATAAACCGGGGTCAAACATCCGGTCAAACCCACCATCCCCTTTACCACTTTCCCCCCAAAACCACCCCCCTCACAGACCAATACCACCCTGGTATTGCCCACCACCACCACCACTTGCCCATCCCATCACCACTAACCCACACCCCTACACCTACCTAAACCACCACAATTAATGCTTCCCCCCAGTTGCACTCAATCAGAGAGCAATTTGCAAAAAGGTCTTTTCCCGCCAAAACACGTGGAACCTTGTGAGTGGACCAAATTTATTAGAAAGAGGTGGGAAATGATGAGGATACAACCAAAAGACCTAAGGGATGGCTATAAAAGGAGAAGATGCAAGGAATGAAGCTGTGTAGTTTTTATTAGTCTTAAATTGTGTCGAATTTAAATTATCTTGCAAATTAGTCTAATCTTTTCAAATTCAAGTATTGTAACAGTGTTAGTAATGTAATTTAAACCTTTTGAAGTTATAAAATCACAAGTTCTAATTCTGTCTTTCATTTTTGCAAATTACTCAAATTCTGAATGCTCAAGTGTTAATGGTGAACTGATGATGAGGCGAAAAATGATCCGTTTTTAGGGGGTCATTTAAGCCCGAATCCGAATTTATTTGATCAAATATTGCCCTAAATCGTTCCTTTTGTGATTTTAGGTGTTTGGAGAGTGAATTCTGGAAAAGAGGCTATTTTGGACGTTTTTGGAGCATAAAGTGAAGAAAACAACAAAGTACCAAATCCAAGCTGGAATTACAAGGTGACGGCGTCAAGAATTTACTCTTGACGGCGTCAGAAAGGATGAATATTTTACCGAAGGTTGTGAAGGCGTCAGATGAAGAGATGACGGCGTCAAAATGACCAAGATTAATTTACCGAGGGTGGTGACGGCGTCACTTAGGCCGTCACGATTGGATCTAGGGCGTCCGAGGAAGTATATGGCGGCGAGTTGACGGCGTCAGATTTTACTCTTGACGCCGTCAGGACGATTTTCCTATATATAGTTTTCTAGTTTTTTCATTAAAGAGAGAGAAGTTTTGGTGAAACCCTAAAGACGATTTTGGTGCCTCTTTTACAGGTTTTTCAAGGGTTCCAAACCCTTGAGACCTTGCATTGTAATTGAGATAAGTATACTCTTAATTCAATCAATATGTCTATGTGTTGGTTGTCTATCTTTTGTTCTTATCTTAATTCTACTATGCTAGGCTAAATTTCCTTTGTGTTTGCTTAGATCTAATGAAACCTAGATGTTGATTATGTGTTGATTACTTGTCTATTCTTGTTTTGAATGAATGATATTATATGTTAGGCTTAAGAAAACTGGCAGATCTCCAAATGGTAACATGCTTGAACGTCTTAAGAAACATGAACCGAGGCGTACTAGGTCTTTATTGGTTGTATTTAATGCATGAGCCACTGTTTACAATCCCTATAATTGTGCTGGGTCATGGTGTAGGAGGAGATAAGAGCTCATAGAGTTGGGGAGTTATGTATGCCACTCCACGAATGGTATTAAGGAATACAACCCGTCATTCATACAAGTGTAACAAGTAATTAACATGTAAAAGATATCTAGGGAGTAATGAAGTCTAAGTAAACACAATTTCTCCAACCACTGCTCACAACCTTAGTTTAATATTAGTTTAATTTCATTTTCATTAGTTAATTAGTATTAAAGTAGTTTTTGGGTTAGTTGATTAGCAACTAATTCCGCCCACTCCTTCAAAACCCGAGATTTTACTTGCTTTCATAAAATATAAAAACACAAAAATAATCATCTTCCATCTCTAGAACTATTAATTAGGCTTTCTAATCCTAGCGACACTATTCCTAAGCTGAACGATCAATCCCCCGGTACTTGTCACTATACTATACTACAACGATCAGGTACACTGCCTGGTGGGGGTTGTAAGCCTCGCGAGATCCCTCGAGAGGTAAAGCAAGGTGCGATTCCCACGCATCAAGTTTTTGGCGCCGCAGCCCGGGGAAATGTTATTGTCTAGGTTAGGATTTCTTTTTATTAGGTCTACTTGCTAGATTCCTTTCTAGTAAGATTTTATTTTTATTTTTTAGGTCTTCTTTAGTCTATCTTATTTCTTCGTGCTTTTGTTCGTAACTCTTTACCATCCGACATCATGGAAGGTGGTAACATCTTTGAACCCATCATCCCACCACAACAAAACCCACCATTAGAACCCCTTAGGCCCCGAACCTTAGGAGAGTATTCCCGACCTAGCCACCAAGGCTACCGAAACACCATTGAGCTCACCGGAGCCAATGTGACCCCCCTGCGATCCGACACCATCCGGTTGGTGCAAAGCGGATGTGCATTCCATGGACTTCGTTCCGAAGATCCAAACCAACACCTTAAGGACTTCCTCAAAATCGTAGATTCCATAGACCTAGGTGTTGAAACTAGAGAGACTACCCGTTTACGCCTATTCCAATTCTCTCTACGGGATCAAGCTAGTCAATGGCTTGAGCGTTTACCCGCGGGATCCATCACCACATGGGATGATCTCACCACTCGTTTCCTTGCTCAATTTTTCCCACCGGGGAGAACTACTAAACTTAGGAATGACATCTTGATGTTCCAACAACGTCAAAATGAATCTCTTTATGAAGCATGGACTCGTTTCAAGGACTTACTCCAAAAAGTCCCTCATCATGGCATAGATTTGTGGCTCCAAGTCCAAATTTTTTATGACCATATCGATATCCCCACGAGGCGAACCATTGACCAATTGGCCGGTGGTAAGCTACGTGATCTTAGTGCGGAACAATCATGGGAACTCATAGAAGATCTTGCTCTCTATGACAACGAAAGTTGGAATGATCCCCGTGATTTGAACAAAACGGTCAAGGCAATATCTTTGCCTTCGAACAATTCAAGCACTCCCGACCGTAGGATCATGGAACTTGAAGGTCGAGTCAAGTCTCTCATGAAATCTTACGAAACTCATAAGCCATCAAGCCAAGTAAGCAGAATCGCTTCTACATGCAAACTGTGCAATGGCCCTCATGAGACCTACAACTGTATGGAACTTCCAAAACGTGCTTATAACGAATTCACATCATCACACGTAGGGCAGGGTCCTCGAACTTCTGCCGAAGCATATGAGGCATGGAAGGATAAACCTAATTTTAGAAGGTACCAAACACGAAGTGTATCATTTAATGATCTCTCACCGCTCACTTGGTCCGAACATTTTCCGCCCCAAAATTCCCCTAGGCAAAGCTGTGAAGATGATTTAAAAAAATTCATTCTTTCTCAAGAACTGCAGCTCGCTACACACGAGGCAAAATTCAAACAACAGCAGGCTGACGTGAACGACAAGATTTGTAATCTGTTGACTGCTATCAAAGAGCATATTGATAATAAGCCCATTTACGTTGATGAGGTTAAATCTGCTACCGTCATGAGTCCACCAGCCTCCCCTGTAAAAATAAAAAATCCAAGCAAGCTATTTAAACATCTATCCCCTAACGAGAAAGGACCTATCAACCCCTCCGGACCAATCCACTTCGTAAACACCATCACCACGATACCCGCTTCAACACCCAACCCAACCCAACAACAAACTGATAAACTCAGTCAGACAGCGAAGGATGAAACCTCAAAGGTTGACCACGCTTCGGCGAGGAAACCTACCAGTTCACCCAAGCAGTGCACCGCGCAGAAATCCGACAAACCGGATGATAGGAACGCGACATCGGTGGGAAAGGAGAAAGACTCAACCGTTTTGAGCAAATCTGTTATAAAAGAACCCGAAATAGAGGATTTTATAAGTATAGGTAGCAACCAACCCAAGGAGAGCAACTCTAAACTTTTCAGAATCCCTTGTACCATTGAGGAGAAGGTCTTAATTAACAATCATATAGATCCTAGCTTCCCGATCAACGTAATCCCATTTTCTCTATACCACAAAACCTTCCCAGAGCGCGTTGTATGCAAGAAAGTAATAGAGAATGTATCAATTAGGATTGGAGAATTTGATTACAATACTGACCTCACCATGGTTAATGACGTGGACCCTCTCGCCAATCAACCATTGACCAACCTTGTCCTTGGGATGCCATTCATCAATGAATCGGGAGCAATCCTCGACGAGAAAGATGGTAGTGTATTACTCACCAATGGTGTTAGAACGGTAATTTTTCGTAGGGATGGTGAGGAAGTTTATGAGTATCGTCCCTCCCTTGAAGGGAATCCATACGGGTCAAAGGATGGAGAGTTGAGAAAGATCAAACGACGTGATCCGAATAACCTGAAAATCCCTTGCATGATCGGTCACAAGTACTTCGAAAACATATACATTAATGTATTCCTGCCAAAGAATTTCATGTCATTATTCCATTATAACAATATCTGCAGATAGGGGATGATTTACAAAGGAGAGAAAGTGGTTGGTAAAGATCATGAAATCCAAGTATTCATAGGAAATATGGCATTCACTATGGAGTTCACAATTGTGGACAACATAGAGGACTTTGTTGACCCTAGGTTATCGCAAGTTGTATTTGGAGCGCCCTTTTGTGAAATCACTAAGTTGATAGTGGATGACTTGAACGGGATCATGACTTTCACTGACGGGATTAGGAGGATTTCATACCAAACGCCATACAAAAGAAGAGACCTTAGGGAGATAGATTGCGACGGGCTTGATGTTATGAGCTCCCAACTTGTCTTGTGTGATGACGATGTTAGAAGAGGTTGTAGAAATGTTTCTGATTTATCTTGTGGGTTCTTTAAAGATGTTAGTGAGCTTGGCTCTAAGTATCGACGGGATGTTTTCGAATTTGAAGATCCAAAGTACTTACACTATGAGAGCGATACTGGTTTAGAAGATGACCTAGAGAATGGAACCAATGATGAAATCACGTAGTAACCCACGACTTTGAGTCTAGCTACAAGACTCGTAAATAAAGAAAAGCGCTTCTTGGGAGGCAACCCATGTTTTGTGTGATTTTATTTGTTTGATTGTTATTTGCTTCCGTATGCATGTTTTATTTTTATTGTTGGTTGATCATGTTTCTCAATTAAAATGTGGAAATACTTTATTATGTTGTTTAGCCTAGTCTTAACTTCAACCTAAAGGTATTTTTGCAAAAGATAAGTGTAAGGGGAAACCCCAAATATGTTTTTTTAAGAAACAAACCGATCATGATTCTCCACAATATTTAATGAACATGTGTATTCGTATTGTTAGAGTCAAATGCTTGTATTGAGTCATGATGTAGTTTTGCAGGATTTTCCAGGAAGTAGGACAAGGTTTTTCCAGAAATTTTCCGGAAACTTAACATAAAGATTTCTACAGGTTCATTCTGACGGCGTCAGGCAATTGCTCTTGACGGCGTCAGGAGTCAAAAATCTGGAAATTTTACCAGTTTTGTTTTTCTAACGGAGTCTTATAAGTTTTTGTGAATTATTAAGTTTTATAATCTCCAGGAAATCTGCAAACTTCATTCCACAAGCATTATATCTTACTTTGTTTTCTAGGATTTAGTAACTTATATAGGATGCCGCCGATTTTACGCGAGGTTGCCTTGTCTACTTTTGTCAGGATTTACAGGTTATTTGAGACAAGAAGATGATTTATATTCTGGAAGGGAAGCTTTGATTGTTCGTTTTCTTGGAGGAAGATTTAACCTGGCCAACCTAAAATCCATACCGAGCGAATCAGGGGAGTATTTGAATTCATTCTCTTTACTTTTAACTTTTACATTCTTTACTTGAACATTGGGGACAATGTTCATCTTAAGTGTAAGGGGAGGGTAAAAAGATGATACCTTACATATGCACTTTCGCTTGAGTTTGTTTTGTTTGATAGTAGATGAGTAATAAAACTATGAGAAATACTTGTTAGTGCAATTTTAGCGCCAAATTTAAAATTTTTTACAACATTTAGGAGTGAAACTTTAGCCATAGCAAGCGTCTCATGGATAGGAGGTTGTATGACTAGCACATAACCCTATATTCAGAAAAATTTTCCACCCAAAAATGTGAGGTTCGCCTTTAGTTTTGATAGGAAAAGCATTTATTATTGGTGCTTATGAGTGTACCGGTAGCATTTAGATTCTAGAACTTGCGTTAGTGATGCATCCCGAGACCGCTAGTGAGACTACATTCGTGTAGTAGGATTTACTACATGATAAGAGGCATTAGGATCACCCTTGTGTTAAACCCGTATTACGATTACTTGACCATTTAAGTCATATTACTTGGCTAGTTAAGTCAACTAATTTTTCCCACACCCTTAGCGTTGTACTCATTTTTAGTACACGATACCCCTAGTACACCCCTCCGAGCCTATCTTTTCGTTTCTAACTTTAAGCATCTTACTTAAAGGAAGAATTTGTTACACCCCACTTAAATGTACACCCAAATCGCCTTAGCCTTCCGTGTATGCGCTCATTTTTAGTGCATTATTGTTATTTGTTAAACCCTAAGTTAACTTTCTAATTGATTACATGGTTGCTAAGTCGAGTCATATCCTTGTACATATTGTTTTGGGACGATTGGGACTCATGGGTAAGTACTTATTTTATGGAGTAATGGGGAAGAACAACACTTATTACCCCCATATGTACGTTAATCTTAAAAGTGCTCCAAGTGTTTTGATTTTCTTAATTCGAGTCATTAGAATAGTTTAATGTAAAGTATGTAAAGATTCAAGTGTAAGGGGAATGCTCAAACCCCTATGATGTATTATTTTGGATGGTAGGGTAAGAGTGTATGAAAAAAAAAAAAAAAAAAAAAAAAAAAAAAAAATCGAAAAAATCAAGAAAAAGAAAAAAAAATAGAAAAAGAAAAAAAAAAAATAGAAAAGAAAGAGAGAAAAAACATACGGACTACCATCCCGTTTTCATTCTATGTTCATTTTATGTTTTTAGTTATTTTTCATTTATTAGCTTAAGTCGAGTCTAGTCTTGGCTTAGCAACGCCATCTTGTACATGTAATTAACTAAGATTGTTAACTCGCCACCAGTAAAATCCCCTTTATCCAACAAAACCGTGTAATTCATATCCCTACACCTAACGTTATAACCCTTTAAAAAGACCTCTTTGATAGTTTATCCTAGGTGCTTACGCCATGTGGTGGAGGTTTGATCCTTTCCCAAGCCTATGGTAATCTATTTTGCTATGACAGGTAGTGAGAGATATCTTCCATTTCCATAATGTTATATTACTTTATTACACCCGAGAGATGTGAGTATCTAAACACTATTTGTGAGGTGCTTGTGTATGACCTCCGTGCTTGTCTATTGGTCTTTAGTGGAACGATTATTTGTTGTAATTACTTTTATATTAGTGTTAAATGACCCCTAACTTGTCTTTTGAGTAGAATAAAAGCTCATTTGCTTGAGGACAAGCAAATCTCAAGTGTAAGGGTATATGATGAGGCGAAAAATGATCCGTTTTTAGGGGGTCATTTAAGCCCGAATCCGAATTTATTTGATCAAATATTGCCCTAAATCGTTCCTTTTGTGATTTTAGGTGTTTGGAGAGTGAATTCTGGAAAAGAGGCTATTTTGGACGTTTTTGGAGCATAAAGTGAAGAAAACAACAAAGTACCAAATCCAAGCTGGAATTACAAGGTGACGGCGTCAAGAATTTACTCTTGACGGCGTCAGAAAGGATGAATATTTTACCGAAGGTTGTGAAGGCGTCAGATGAAGAGATGACGGCGTCAAAATGACCAAGATTAATTTACCGAGGGTGGTGACGGCGTCACTTAGGCCGTCACGATTGGATCTAGGGCGTCCGAGGAAGTATATGGCGGCGAGTTGACGGCGTCAGATTTTACTCTTGACGCCGTCAGGACGATTTTCCTATATATAGTTTTCTAGTTTTTTCATTAAAGAGAGAGAAGTTTTGGTGAAACCCTAAAGACGATTTTGGTGCCTCTTTTACAGGTTTTTCAAGGGTTCCAAACCCTTGAGACCTTGCATTGTAATTGAGATAAGTATACTCTTAATTCAATCAATATGTCTATGTGTTGGTTGTCTATCTTTTGTTCTTATCTTAATTCTACTATGCTAGGCTAAATTTCCTTTGTGTTTGCTTAGATCTAATGAAACCTAGATGTTGATTATGTGTTGATTACTTGTCTATTCTTGTTTTGAATGAATGATATTATATGTTAGGCTTAAGAAAACTGGCAGATCTCCAAATGGTAACATGCTTGAACATCTTAAGAAACATGAACCGAGGCGTACTAGGTCTTTATTGGTTGTATTTAATGCATGAGCCACTGTTTACAATCCCTATAATTGTGCTGGGTCATGGTGTAGGAGGAGATAAGAGCTCATAGAGTTGGGGAGTTATGTATGCCACTCCACGAATGGTATTAAGGAATACAACCCGTCATTCATACAAGTGTAACAAGTAATTAACATGTAAAAGATATCTAGGGAGTAATGAAGTCTAAGTAAACACAATTTCTCCAACCACTGCTCACAACCTTAGTTTAATATTAGTTTAATTTCATTTTCATTAGTTAATTAGTATTAAAGTAGTTTTTGGGTTAGTTGATTAGCAACTAATTCCGCCCACTCCTTCAAAACCCGAGATTTTACTTGCTTTCATAAAATATAAAAACACAAAAATAATCATCTTCCATCTCTAGAACTATTAATTAGGCTTTCTAATCCTAGCGACACTATTCCTAAGCTGAACGATCAATCCCCCGGTACTTGTCACTATACTATACTACAACGATCAGGTACACTGCCTGGTGGGGGTTGTAAGCCTCGCGAGATCCCTCGAGAGGTAAAGCAAGGTGCGATTCCCACGCATCAACTGAGTTATGGACTGAGATTAAGTCACATAGGTTCCAATAAGCTTATTCAAGCTTTAGAGACTCTAAAATCCAGTTCTATTAGAAGGAAACTAAAAATACAAGAAAAGTCAACCTTGGTCAACTGTTTACTCTTTGAGTTTATTTTCAGGTTTGAAGAGCATTGAGGAGCTAAACTTGGATTAGATTAAGCCTATTTAAAGATAGGCTTCTGTGGAGAATCCCCTTGTTCAAGCTAGGGGTAGCTTGTAAGCTTTTGCAAATTTTAAAATTCCACTAAAAATCTAGTATTAGTATTATCTGCTTTGCTTGATTGCTTATTGATAATCTGTGTTTTTTTGTGCTTATTTGGTGTTGTTAGAGTAGTTATTAGTTTAATATACTTATCTTGTTCATTAGAATTACTAACTAGTTTGAATCTTAGTTTAACAGTCTTGCTAGTTTTAGTATAATCATTGTGTGTTCTTGGCCATTAACTGCTTCTAAACACCCTCTTAAGTGTAATATCTCATTAATAGCTGATTTGGAACAAGCTTATTAGTTGTTACACCCTTAGCCACTTAAAAACTCAAAACAGTCTCACAATTAAGGAGTGTTTGGCATTACTTAGTTCTGAGAGCATTGGGTGTCTTAAACCCTTGTTTCTTATTTCAACAGCCTACACTAGAGTTATAATAGTCATTGAAGTCATAAAATCCTAGGTCCTTATAGTTAAAAGTCAAAATCACAAGCATAATCCCTTACACAGTTAACTGTGTAAGTATTGTGCATCTTACCAGGGTACATACATTGAACCCCCTCCTACCAGGGTACATACATTGACCCCTTGTTTGACCTAGGACTCAGTGGACCCCACCTAGTTTAGCCTCTCAAGTTTGTCCCAGTTCTGTGTTTAATTCCATTGAGAAAAGTGCTTATTTGATTGTGTTCAGGTTATTTGAGCTTATTTCTTGCTATTCTCTGTTTGTTTGAGTTTTTTAAGCTTGCTTGTATCCATTTTCACCCTTGTGGACCCCACTTACACCCATTTGAGCTTATTTGCCCAAACAGTCAACATAAGTCAACTGATAAGACAAAGGGGGTGCTACTGCTTATTTATAAGCAATTTTCAAAAGTGTTTTCACAAAAGTTTCTCATTTTCAGTAGTTAAGTAGGTTTGTAAAAGAAAATCCAAGAAAAAAACCAATTTAAAATAAGTGATAGTTTCTATTTAATTCAATTTAATTTTAATTTTCATTTTTAGATTTTAATTAAGTACTTAGTAATTTTATATTTTTATTAATTAACTTATATAGTAAAGTATTTTTAGTAAAATTTTCAGATTTTTATATTACCATTTAGTATTAATTAGATTTAAGTTTAGTTTTCTTTATTATTAATTAATATTAAAGAATAAATCTCATATTTAGCTTTTATAAAGTAAAACATAGTTTTTATATTTTTCCTAGCTCTAATTTAGTATAATAGACTTTTAGAAAATATAATTTGAATTTCTACTGTTCATTTTACATTTTTCTTATTTTAGTTGTTTAAATTAGACTTAAGTTAATTAAAAGGTAAATAATTAGTGGATTAATCTTAAAACATAATTTTTAGAGTTTTTATAATTTTTTAGGATTCCTGTGATGGTTAAGTAATTTTATAAATTTTCTTGTAATTTTATAAGTTAATTTAGTATTAATAGTAATTAAAAATAGTTTAATTAGTTTAATTAAGATAAATAGTTTTTAATTAATAAAAAACCCATAAAATGACAAAAATATTTATTTTTATTTTTTATACTTTCTTCAAGTTCTAATTTAAGTTTAGAAAGTATTTTTGCAAATTTTTAGTTTAATTTGTAGTAGTTATAATTATTAGTTAATTTAAATTAGATTTTTAAATAGTTTAAATAATTAAATAATATTTAAATAGTATTTTAATCACTTTTATAATTTCATTTTCATTTTTAATTTTAAGTTTTAAAAAGTGTCAAAAGTACCCCCTGTAGTTTGTTAAATACCAAAAACCCACTTTTTCAGTCCGATTGCGTAAATCTGAAGTGTGAATACGTGCATATATCTGTATATCTGATTTTTGTGAATATTATATATGTGTACCAATACCATAATAATAGTAGCAAAATCAATTTCACATCATCTGGGCTACTGTCCTCAGTGCCACTTTCTCATAAACGATTCCCAAAGCACCATTTCAATCTCGCTGGGACTTTAACGACCCGGGGAAACACTATACTATCACCGGAGTATTGGGACGAGGCTGTCTTTGACTTGTTGACCTTGGTCAATAATATCTGACGGTTTAGACCCAATCAAAATTTGGCGCCGCTGCCGGGGAGGTTGTTGCGTGTTTTATAAAATCGTTTTAAGTTTAGTGGTTTTCAAAACCCTCCCTGTACAAATTTCACACAAATTTGTAAAAAGTTTTTATAAAAATATAATCATATCAAAAAAACGTTCATTAACACTTCTCCTGAAGTGTTGAAAACACCAAAAAAAATTAAAAACAATCAAAAACAAACTGTGAAGTTAAATTACTTCGTGCTCTTTAAGATTACAACCTGAAACAGTTGGTTTAAGGTAAGTTCTGACATTAAATTGCGAACTGAAGAGGAAACCTATTTACTTCCTCCCGCCAGCCTGCGAGTAATCTTAAAGGGATGATTTCGGTTAACGAATCAGTTCCAAAAATATTTCCAAGTTTTCTGCACACACACCCATAAGCCTAAAGCAGTTTTTCAAATTAATTAATAAACCCATAATAAGTTCTCAAACTTAAGATTAAAACTTGCCTTTATATCCCTGTGAGTGGTGTACCTTTTTTAAAGAAGCCATTCACTTGTGATTTCTGGTTTAAGTTCACTGTGGTTTTGCCTCGATCTTGTTTTGAAAAATTGTTTTTAGTGCATGCGCACTCAGTCACAAACAAAACGTAAACATCAGAAAAACGTACACGAGCTACGTTCTGACACACAAGAACCAAAGACCGAAATGGCCGCTGGGCCACCACCACCTTTACCACCCCCTGACCCTCCCAGGGATGAGCCAGCTCCCGATCTCCGAACGATGGAGGAGTTGTGCCAGCCTACCATGCAAGGGCGGGGTGGGCCTATTGCACCACTCACTATTGAGGCTACGGACTTTGGCCTCAAGCACCACATGATCCAACAAGTCCAGAATTCGTGTCAATTTCACGGATTACCGGGTGACGATGCCAATAAGCATCTTGACAAATATCTCATGGTCACCCAAAGCATGAAACAGCATGGTGTCACCGACGATGCCCTTCGGCTGTACCTCTTCCCCTATTCTCTCACTCATCATGCCACTGCATGGTTTGACTGACTTCCAAAGAATTCTATTCGAACCTTTGATGAAATGGTAACCAAGTTTTTAGCAAAATACTTTCTACCATCCATGGTTACCAAGTTACGAAATGATATCAGCAACTTCCGACAACGTTCCGATGAGTCTCTTTTTGAGGCTTGGGAGCGTTATAAGCTAGCTATTGATCGGTGCCCTAACCACAATATGTTGCAAGTTACCATCATAGATACCTTCTATAATGGTCTGACATTGAGGCACCGAGACATTCTCAATGCTGCTGCTGGTGGGACCTTTATGAAAAGGCGTCCCGAGGAGTGCTATGACTTAATCGAGAACATGACTGCCCACCATAACTTTTGGGATTCCTCTGCGGAGAGGGATGCGTCATGTCATTCAGTCACTCCCTCATCATCATCTCCTGAAATAATTGCTCTTACCAAAAAGATGGATGATATTTCTACGGCTGTGTTGAGAATGAGCCAAACGATGCAAAATCAGGCTCAAAATCAGCAAGTAAAAGCCGTGGCCCGAAGTTGTGAAACTTGTGGGGGCCCTCATCTGTATTCCAAGTGTCCAGCTACTGTTGGATTTCCTCCAGAGAACGTATATGCTGCTCACGGTTCCTACAATACGGGGGGTAATTCTTACCAACCGCAAGGGGACCGTAATCTCTTAAGCTATCGTTCCAACAATTTTCTCGGACCTCCAGGTTTTAACCAAAATCAAAACCGTAACGCGAATCAGAATTTTAACCAAGGTCAAAACTCAAATTTCCAAAACCCGAATCAAAATCAAGGCCAGTTTAATCAAAACAATTTTCAAAATGGCAATCAAAACCAAGGTTTTCAAGGAAATTTTCAAAGAAACCAGAATCAAGGGAATTACAATCAGGGTAATTTCAATCAGAGAAATAATTTTCAGGGTAACAACAATCAAAATCAATGGAATTTTCAAAACAACCGTGTTCAAAATCCTCCTGTTCAAAATCAAAACGTTGTTCCACCCTCGTCTTCCTCCGAAGAAGTGCTAAAACAATTCATGAAAGCACAAGAGGAAACGAATCGGTTATTGATCGGCAAGATCTCTGAACTTCAGAAGTCTTTAAATGATCGACCCTCGGGCCCGGGTACATTACCGAGCAAGACGATCGCTAACCCGAGGGGCGATGTCAAAGCGATCACCACCCGAAGTGGGGTATCATACAATGGACCCTCGATTTCTTCTACCTCTTCTTCTCCTCCTAAGGTAGCGGAACGTGAACCTGAGGTTACTACGGACAAGGTACTTCCTACTAATAACGGAGGTATCAACAACGTCCACCCTCAAGTTGTCCCGGTCCCGGCTCGTAAGCCGAAAGTTGTATTTGATCCCCCTGTGAGTTCTGATGAAATCCCAAAGAATGATCCTAAGCCATCAATTCCATATCCTTCACGTTTGAATGATTAAAAGAACCGCGAAAAAGCTAACCATCAGATGGAAAAATTTTATCAAATTTTCCAAGAATTACACTTTGATATTAGCTTCGCGGACGCTCTTCTTCTCATGCCTAAATTTGCTTCAACAATCAAAAATCTGATAAGCAACAAAGAAAAACTTTGTGAGATGGCGAAAACTCCTCTTAATGAGCATTGCTCAACAGTGCTCTTGAAAAAGCTTCCCGAAAAGCTTGGAGATCCCGGGAAATTTCTCATTCCTTGTATTTTCCCGGGGATGGTTGAATGCTTTGCCTTGGCCGATCTTGGCGCAAGCATTAACCTGATGCCTTACACAGTCTGGAAAAGACTCTCACTTCCTGCTCTCACTCCGACCTGCATGACACTAGAGCTTGCAGACCGTACTATATCCCGTCCTCTCGGCATTGCCGAAGATATCTTCGTGAAAGTAGGAAAGTTCCATTTTCCGGCAGATTTCGTGATTGTTGATTTCGATGCTGACCCACGAGTCCCTCTCATTCTCGGGAGGGGATTCTTAAGAACGGGTCGTGCTTTAATCGATGTATTCGAAGAAGAAATAACTCTACGTGTTGGTGGCGAGGCCATCACATTCAATCTTGATCATACTTCAAGATACTCCTCCAACTATGACGCAGAAACGGTTAACTGAATTGACATCATCGATGTTGCGTCTGAGGAGTATTCTCAAGAAGTCCTTGGTTTCTCATCCAGTGGTAGTCTTTCTACTGACCCTATCATTTCTGACCCTTCCCCTTCCCTCACTCCGTTTGAGGGAAGTGACTTCCTTCTGGAAGAGGTCGAGGCATTTCTTTCTCAAGATAGCTCAATCCCAAGTGGGGTTGAGGAAAACTATCTTGACCCGGAGGGGGACATTCTTCTCCTTGAAAGATTGTTAAATGACGATCCTTCACCCTCTCCGTCTCCAAAAATACTTCATAAAGCGGAAGTCAAAAATGTTGAAATAACTGAAGACTTTCCCGAGGTTGAGCTCAAGGACTTGCCTCCTCATCTAGAATATGCATTTCTGGAGGGTGATGATAAATTGCCCGTCATTATTGCTAAAGACTTAAAAGTTGAGGAAAAGGCAGCACTCCTAAAGGTTCTTAAGTCACATAAACAAGCAACCGCTTGGAAACTCTCCGACATTAAGGGCATAAGCCCGAACTTCTGTACTCATAAAATCTTAATGGAGGATGACTTTAAGCCAGCAGTGCAACAACAGAGAAGGGTAAACCCAAAAATCCACGAAGTTATCAAACAAGAAGTTCTTAAACTTCTTGATGCGGGATTGATTTACCCTATATCTGACAGTCCTTGGGTTAGCCCAATTCATTGTGTCCCTAAAAAGGGTGGCATTACCGTTGTCACCAATGAGGATAACGAGTTGATTCCAACTCGTTTGGTCACGAGTTGGCGAGTATGTATTGACTATCAAAAGTTAAATGAAGCCACCCGTAAAGACCATTTTCCTCTCCCTTTTATGGACCAGATGCTTGAAAGACTTGCGGGGAATGAATACTACTGCTTCCTCGATGGTTTTTCGGGTTACTTCCAAATCCCCATTGATCCCCAGGATCAAGAGAAGACTACCTTCACATGCCCCTACGGAACTTTTGCTTACAGATGTATGCCTTTCGGCTTATGTAATGCTCCAGGCACGTTCCAGAGGTGCATGATGTCTATATTTTCCGACATGATCGGGAAAACTATGGAGGTATTCATGGATGACTTTTCAGTCATCGGGGATTCATTCCAGACCTGTCTCTCCCACTTGGAACAGATGCTTAAACGTTGCAAAGAAACGAATTTAAGTCTCAACTGGGAGAAGAGTCACTTTATGGTTAAAGAGGGCATAGTCCTCGGCCATAAAATCTCAAAAAACGGGATTGAGGTTGACAAAGCCAAAATCGATGTCATTGCTAAATTACCTCATCCCACCACCGTAAAAGGTGTTAGGAGCTTTTTGGGTCATGCCGGCTTCTACCGTAGGTTTATCCAAGATTTTTCTAAGATTGCCCGGCCTATGACCCATCTCCTCGAGAAGGATGTTCCTTTCATCTTCTCTCCTGAGTGCATCGAAACTTTTGAAATATTAAAGAAAAAGCTTACTGAGGCACCGATTCTTGTTGCCCCAGATTGGGACCTACCTTTTGAGCTTATGTCCGATGCTAGTGATTTTTCCATAGGTGCGGTCTTGGGGCAACCTAAAGCAAAATACTTTCAGCCTATACACTACGCAAGTAAGACTATGACTGAGGCTCAAGGTCATTACACCACCACTGAAAAAGAACTCCTAGCTGTGGTGTATGCCTTTGAGAAATTCCGGCCATACTTGATCCTGACCAAATGCGTGGTGTATACGGATCACTCGGCTTTGAAGTACCTATTTGCAAAGCAAGATGCAAAGCCGAGGCTTCTCCGTTGGGTTCTCCTCCTTCAGGAATTTGATATCATTATTCGTGATAAAAAAGGAGCTGAGAACCTTGCTGCTGATCATCTCTCACGATTAGAAAACCCACATCAAGATGTGTCCGAGAAACAAGAAATAAATGAATCATTCCCTCTCGAGACACTTAGTGCGGTTACTTTTCGTGGTGACTCTACTACCCCATGGTTTGCCGACTTTGCAAATTACCATGCGGGTAACTTCATCGTGAAGGGGATGACGTCCCAACAGAAAAACAAATTTTTTAAAGACGTCAAACATTATTTCTGGGACGACCCCTTCCTCTTCAAAATCTGTGCCGATCAAGTCATCAGGCGATGTGTATACGGACAGGAAGCCGCTGATATTCTCAAAGCTTGCGATGCTGGACCCACCGGGGGCCACCATAGTCCTAACTACACCGCCAAAAAGGTGTTTGATTCCGGTTTCTATTGGCCCACGATCTATAAGGATGCCCACGAGTTAGTAAAAGCCTATGAGGCTTGTCAGCGTCACAGGAATATTTCACAAAAGAACGAAATGCCGCAAAATGCTATTCAAGTTTGTGAAATCTTTGACGTCTGGGGCATTGATTTTATGGGGCCATTCCCATCTTCTCGTGGAAACAAATACATACTCGTGGCTGTTGACTACTTGTCAAAATGGGTTGAGGCTAAGGCCTTACCCACTAACGATGCCCGAGTTGTTGTGAAATTCTTGAAATCCCTCTTTGCTCGTTTTGGAACTCCACGTGCCATCATTAGTGATCGCGGTACTCACTTTTGCAATGATCAGTTTGCAAAAGTCATGCTTAAGTACGGTGTTACTCATCGTCTTTCCACCGCATATCACCCCCAAACAAGTGGGCAGGTGGAGGTTTCCAACCGTCGTATAAAATGGATTCTTGAGAGGACAGTAGGTGAAAACCGTGCTTCCTGGTCGGATAAACTAGATGATGCACTCTGGGCCTTCCGTACAGCTTACAAAACACCCATTGGGTGTACTCCATACAAGCTTGTATACGGGAAGGCGTGTCATTTACCGATCGAGCTCGAGCACAAAGCCTACTGGGCCTTGAAACTTGCTAACTACGACCTTCATAAAGCGGGTGATCACCGTAAGGTTCAACTCAACGAATTAAATGAACTTCGTGATCAAGCCTACGAGAACTCTTTGATCTACAAAGAAAAGACAAATAAGATTCACGACTCTAAGATTAAGAACCGCGTTTTCAACGTCGGTGACAGGGTCCTTCTTTTCAACTCAAGATTAAAGATCTTCTAGGGGAAATTAAAAACCCGATGGACTGGACCATTCACTGTTGCTAAAGTATATCCATACGGGACTGTTGAGTTATCTCAACCCGAAGGTCCCAACTTCAAAGTGAATGGTCATAGATTGAAACATTATTTTGGAGAGGACATACCACCCATGGTTGTCCCGGATCTCCAAACTTTCCCCATGGACCAATGAATTCGGGGATCGAGTCAAGCTAGTGACTCGGTGAACAAAAATTAGCAACATATATGGGTTTTCACCCGTATTTCTGACTTCTTTATACTTTCTACCACCCTAGTGTGGGGGAGTGGCCGTCCCCCACCATTTGAAAAGTAAATATCTATATAAGTTTCTTCTAAAAAAAAAAAAAAAAAAGATTGTATGTACAGATAAATAAAGTGAAAAATAAAATCCATATTTCCACAGTTAGCATCGAATATTAGCTTTTTCCGTTCAGAGATTCGGCATAATAGCCGGGACTTTGAATATTGAGGACAATATTCAGTTCTAGTGTGGGGGGGGGGGGGAATTCTTACGAATTTTATTACAAAACTTTCTAAGTACCCCCATTTTTAGGCCTAAATTTTTCAAAAATTTTTTACTTTATTTCAAAAATTTTGTGGTAATCAGTCCGCCAAAGTCTAAATGACAAATGGATTGGCTAGTCCAGGAGCAAACGGCTCTTGGTAAAGACATCTCAAACCCGTTGATGGCTGGCAATTTGCCAAAAATTGTATGGTTCCTCAGCTCCCCCGTATCCTCATAAGCAAATGAGTTGACTAGCCCACAAGATTATGGCTTGTGGTAAAGGCCGTGGAAAATCCATAATTGGTAATCAGCTCACCAAGATGTTGACTTAGTCCATCAAGATGCTGGCTAGTCCAGAAGCAAACGGCTTTTGGTAAAGACTAATCAAATCCGTTGACAGCTGGTGGTTTGCTCAAAATCACACGGTTATCAGATGTGCCACAGTTCTTACACCTGGCTACTCCAGAAGTGACGGCTTTTGGTAAAGAGATTCGCAAATCCATCAAGTTTTTCTCAAAAGATTGCTAGGGACTAGCAATGTTTTAGTGTGGGGGATTGATGAGTGTATAAATACTCATCATTTTTACCATTTCTGAGCTGCCAAAACATCCAAAAATACTCAATAATGAATCAAAATAGTGAAAATATCCCAGGAAAGTGTTTTACATGTTTCAAATGCAAAAATACCAAAACAGATGAAAAACGCACAAAGTTTGCATAATTGGCAGTTTCAGTCCCCCAACTTTCAAAAGTTGTCAAATCTAGTCCCTGGTCATTCTAAAAACTTGAAAAAGTCACCAAAGGTCCTTTTAAATCAAAAAGTTACATAATTAGTCCTTTGGTGAAAAGTTTCACAAAATGTCAAGTTTAGTCCCTAAACTTTGAAAATTGTCAAAAATGGTCCCTGAGATATGAAAAACTTTGAGAAAAACAAATTTTGTCCTTGCACTAACCTTTTATGACAGGATTGGTCCTTGGTGGAAAGTTTGGTGAAAATTACACAAATGGTCCCCGAAGTTTGAAAGTTTGGCAAAATTAGTCCCTGGTGGAAATTTAATGGAAAAATCAACTAGGGCCTTATACTATTCATGATGTGGCAAATTATACCCTTGGGAACAAATTGTAAACATGCCAAATCCTACCCCCTAACTTTCGGCAATTTACAATTTTAGTCCTTGTGTGAAATAAAACCAAACGGATCCTTATTATCATAACCCACCAAAACCAAATCCAATAAATCCTACTCCAGCCCACCACCCATCTCTTATCTTGGGCCCAAGTCAACAACAGCCCACCCAAACCCAAAGTTATAAACCGGGGTCAAACATCCGGTCAAACCCACCATCCCCTTTACCACTTTCCCCCTAAAACCACCCCCCTCATGGACCAATACCACCCTAGTATTGCCCACCACCACCACCACTTGCCCATCCCATCATCACTAACCCACACCCCTACACCTACCTAAACCACCACAATTAATGCTTCCCCCCAGTTGCACACAATCAGAGAGCAATTTGCAAAAAGGTCTTTTCCCGCCAAAACACGTGGAACCTTGTGAGTGGACCAAATTTATCAGAAAGAGATGGGAAATGATGAGGATACAACCAGAAGACCTAAGGGATGGCTATAAAAGGAGAAGATGCAAGGAATGAAGCTGTGTAGTTTTTATTAGTCTTAAATTGTGTCGAATTTAAATTATCTTGCAAATTAGTGTAATCTTTTCAAATTCAAGTATTGTAACAGTGTTAGTAATGTAATTTAAACCTTTTGAAGTTATAAAATCACAAGTTCTAATTCTGTCTTTCATTTTTGCAAATTACTCAAATTCTGAATGCTCAAGTGTTAATGGTGAACTGAGTTATGGACTGAGATTAAGTCACATAGGTTCCAATAAGCTTATTCAAGCTTTAGAGACTCTAAAATCCAATTCTATTAGAAGGAAACTAAAAATACAAGAAAAGTCAACCTTGGTTAACTGTTTGCTCTTTGAGTTTGTTTTCAGGTTTGAAGAGCATTGAGGAGCTAA
This sequence comes from Artemisia argyi, assembly GCA_030686995.1. Taxonomy (NCBI): domain Eukaryota; kingdom Viridiplantae; phylum Streptophyta; class Magnoliopsida; order Asterales; family Asteraceae; genus Artemisia; species Artemisia argyi. The sequence goes on from CM060676.1 coordinate 194,966,780, forward strand.
ACTTGGATTAGATTAAGCCTATTTAAAGATAGGCTTCTGTGGAGAATCCCCTTGTTCAAGCTAGGGGTAGCTTGTAAGCTTTTGCAAATTTTAAAATTCCACTAAAAATCTAGTATTAGTATTATCTGCTTTGCTTGATTGCTTATTGATAATCTGTGTTTTTTTGTGCTTATTTGGTGTTGTTAGAGTAGTTATTAGTTTAATATACTTATCTTGTTCATTAGAATTACTAACTAGTTTGAATCTTAGTTTAACAGTCTTGCTAGTTTTAGTATAATCATTGTGTGTTCTTGGCCATTTACTGCTTCTAAACACCCTCTTAAGTGTGATATCTCATTAATAGCTGATTTGGAACAAGCTTATTAGTTGTTACACCCTTAGCCACTTAAAAACTCAAAACAGTCTCACAATTAAGGAGTGTTTGGCATTACTTAGTTCTGAGAGCATTGGGTGTCTTAAACCCTTGTTTCTTATTTCAACAGTCTACACTAGAGTTATAATAGTCATTGAAGTCATAAAATCCTAGGTCCTTATAGTTAAAAGTCAAAATCACAAGCATAATCCCTTACACAGTTAACTGTGTAAGTATTGTGCATCTTACCAGGGTACATACATTGAACCCCCCTCCTACCAGGGTACATACATTGACCCCTTGTTTGACCTAGGACTCAGTGGACCCCACCTAGTTTAGCCTCTCAAGTTTGTCCCCGTTCTGTGTTTAATTCCATTGAGAAAAGTGCTTATTTGATTGAGTTCAGCTTATTTGAGCTTATTTCTTGCTATTCTCTGTTTGTTTGAGTTTGTTAAGCTTGCTTGTATCCATTTTCACCCTTGTGGACCCCACTTACACCCATTTGAGCTTATTTGCCCAAACAGTCAACATAAGTCAACTGATAAGACAAAGGGGGTGCTACTGCTTATTTATAAGCAATTTTCAAAAGTGTTTTCACAAAAGTTTCTCGTTTTCAGTAGTTAAGTAGGTTTGTAAAAGAAAATCCAAGAAAAAAACCAATTTAAAATAAGTGATAGTTTCTATTTAATTCAATTTAATTTTAATTTTCATTTTTAGATTTTAATTAAGTACTTAGTATTTTTATATTTTTATTAATTAACTTATATAATAAAGTATTTTTAGTAAAATTTTCAGATTTTTATATTACCATTTAGTATTAATTAGATTTAAGTTTAGTTTTCTTTATTATTAATTAATATTAAAGAATAAATCTCATATTTAGCTTTTATAAAGTAAAACTAAGTTTTTATATTTTTCCTAGCTCTAATTTAGTATAATAGACTTTTATAAAATATAATTTGAATTTCTACTATTCATTTTACATTTTTCTTATTTTAATTGTTTAAATTAGACTTAAGTTAATTAAAAGGTAAATAATTAGTGGATTAATCTTAAGACATAATTTTTAGAGTTTTTATATTTTTTTAGGATTCCTGTGATGGTTAAGTAATTTTATAAATTTTCTTGTAATTTTCTAAGTTAATTTAGTATTAATAGTAATTAAAAATAGTTTAATTAAGATAAATAGTTTTTAATTAATAAAAAACCCATAAAATGACAAAAATATTTATTTTTATTTTTTATACTTTCTTCAAGTTCTAATTTAAGTTTAGAAATTATTTTTGTAAATTTTTAGTTTAATTTGTAGTAGTTATAATTATTAGTTAATTTAAATTAGATTTTTAAATAGTTTAAATAATTAAATAATATTTAAATAGTATTTTAATCACTTTTATAATTTCATTTTCATTTTTAATTTTAAGTTTTAAAAAGTGTCAAAAGTACCCCCTGTAGTTTGTTAAATACCAAAATCCCACTTTTTCAGTCCGATTGCGTAATTCTGAATTGTGAATACGTGCATATATCTGTATATCTGATTTTTGTGAATATTTTATCTGTGTACCAATACCATAATAACAGTAGCAAAATCAATTCCACATCATCTGGGCTACTGTCCTCAGTGCCACTTTCTCATAAACGATTCCCAAAGCACCATTTCAATCTCGCTGGGACTTTAACGACCCGGGGAAACACTATACTATCACCGGAGTATTGGGACGAGGTTGTCTTTGACTTGTTGACCTTGGTCAATAATATCTGACGGTTTAGACCCAATCAAGACTCAACAAACACAACCTTGCTCCTTGTCATGCAACATATAAACCTTGAAACACTCTTGTCTCCTATGTCTCATGAAACTCGACATTATAACCATTTTCTTTCTTTCCTTCGCGTGTAAAGACCACCCAAAGACCACCAAGCCACCCTAGTACTAAATCTAAAAATCATAAACAAATAAACCTTTGTCCTAAAAGTTATTAACCAAAGGGTTATGCATTTCTTTAACCACTAACACAAGGATCACATGTTGCTTACCATCTTTTATAGTACACCCTTGTCTCATCTTATCTTTAAACCTATGACTAAATAAATCAAAAACCCCATCATAGCTACCAAGACATGCCATCTTTGACAAGACCAAACATGAGGCTCCCTTGACAACCTTATCCCATTCGAATGACATTACAAGAACTCACCCAACAAAGATCACATGTTTACTACCTAACCACCCTTGCTTCCTACTATAAAAGCCATTACTACATACTTCACAACTCACCATACTCTTAAAATCTCAAAACAAACCACCACTCTCTTCTTTTGGTTGCTGTCGAGACACAAGGGAACAACACAAGGCGTTTGGACCATTTACGAGACTTTGGGTTATTGTTTGGAGTCGTGAGTTAGTATTCAAGGATAGGAATTGGGTTACAAACTCACACTTTGTCCTCATTTTCTCTCGTACCATTTCATTCGAATCTCTTCACCACCCTTGAGGTGTTGTAAGTGACTTAATCCTATTTCAATACTTATTTCTTTGTCATGCATAATATTCATGTCTCATTACTTTTAAAAACTTAAAATACGAAAACATTTCTTACAACCCTATCACGCGACAAATGGCCACATATTTCGTTATCCTCACGTACAAAGTATACATATTTTTCGACCACACGAATCTTTGAACCAAACGGAAACAAGATCGACCAACATGCAGGATTCAGATCGTGAAACGATAGCCTAATACACACCAAAGCTAAGCCTAGTCGAACCACACTTCTAATAATTTTTCAAAAACTAAAACTTGTCTTGGGCTTGGAATTGGGCTAACGAGCCCAATGAATTTCTTTGTACAACTAGTAGATCGAGAAACAGAAAACATGAAAAACTTGAAACACTTTGCATTTTAAAAACTATATTTGTGACCTTTTACAAGTTAAGAATGATAACTTTTATAAACATAAAATTCCACTTTTTCAAAACTTAACTTTGGACTATTTTTGCAAAAGATTTCGTTAAAGGACTAAAAGTGTCAAAACATGGAAACTTTTGGACTAAATAATAAACAGTGAATTTTTGATGAAAAGACAAGGGTATAAACTGCCATTTTGAGAAAGATAAGTGTAAAAGTGTAAAAGTACCATTTTGGACTAAAAATGTAATTATTTTTTACCTAAGGGTTAAAGTGTAACTTTTGACATACTTAAAGGTTTACTTGTTACAAATTTGATAACATTTATTTTCCAAAAACATTTTACTTAATACATTTCTTTTACCATATATATTAAGACAAACTTATACTAACTAAAAATATTTAAATTAAATATTTTTATATAATACGATAATATTATACGTTAAATAATACTTAACTTTATAAATTACTTTTGAACTTGAGACATATTAAAACGAGTTATCCGACGTCACTTCAATTGAAGATACCGTATTCGTCGTTTACGCATCAAGATGATTACACCGATAATAATATATAAATATCACGTTTATTTAGGTTGCGTGTCCGGAGCTATTCACTGCTTTTCATAACCGTTATTAGTTCTCATTGAGCACTAGTTGATTTCTACATTACCGAGGTGAGTTCATAGTCCCACATTTTTATACTGTTTTATAAACCCCGTGGGGAGATACATGCGATAAAGCGAACACAAGTATTTTTAGTATGCGATTATTTCCTGATATTGCCTAAGTTATGTAGAATACTCATTAATAACATGTATGGTTCTTGTGATTAAGGATCAAACAGTAATAGGAGAAGTAGACAGAGGAAGAGAGTTGGGAGTATTTCCTAGAGAGAGAAAGAGTAAAGAGAAAAATGAGAATATTAGATTAAGGTGAATGGAAGTTCCAACCCTCACCACATGTGGAGAAGGGTATTTATACTTACAATAAAATGCCCACTCCCGGGCTGTGGATCAGGCATACAGTGGGTGAAGACCCGTCCTTCTTCCACAGTGTTACTTAAACTAATACTAATTAACTTATAAATAAATTAACTACGAGCTAACTTAATGCTATTACAATCATTAGGTGACCGAGACTTTTACAGGAATATTTGTATTCCTAACAATCTCCCCCTAAGCGAGGTCACCTTTGAAATTAAGATCTTTGGTCTTTAAGCATTCTTTAGTCTTTGTAGCTCGTAGGATCTGATTCTTCACTTTTCAATACACTTCGTACTTCAAGCAAGCGAACTTGTGATTTGAATTCCTTTGAGATATGTGATCTTTGAGCTTCTTTGAGATCATCACCCAAAGTAAATCTCCAAGCTCATCCATAGTTGTATTGCCTTCATGTGATGTAGTGACAAAGGACCATCATGCTCACACCCTTCTGTATCTGGAGATGTTGCATTGGAGTTTGTGAATCAGGAGACTTTTTCATCAGCGTTGCGGAAACGTTGTTAGAAGTCTCTCAACATTTTGTTGTAGCACGTCTCTCAACTTCATTGATAGGGTGGAGGATGTGTGAGCATGAGGTATGGATTGACCCGATTCAGCTGGAAACTGGAGCCATCAACGCCATCTTTATATGTGTCCCTGAAATAAAAAAGTTAGCAATAAAGATAGAGAACGAACATGGCTTTGTCATTCGTTTTGCGAGGACAGACTACCCTTCGGTTTTGTGAAAACCGACCTGTGATCAGGTAGAGTCTCTTTTAAAGAAGACTCTCCTTGACAGGAATTTCCAGCTTGTAGTAATGAATTTTCCAAAGAATCCACTTTGGAATCTTCATACTTAGCATGTTCTCATACCGAAACGTCTCAAAGCAGACAGCACGATAGAGTGAATCGGTGAATGAATATTCACGGATTGATGAGAAATAGATTTATAGAAATCACTCGTGTGTCCTATTATAAACAATTTTTAGACACAACGAGAGTTTTGTATTTTAGAATCACATTTCCATCAAAAATACTTTTGTTTGAAAGATATTGTACACAATCAATGTGCTCGAAGGATTAGTTGGTGAGCACATTGAGAAGTTTTACCAAAAGTATCCGTCAATCCATATCCTGGAACAAGTTTGATTCAATTTTGAATCGCACCCTCGTTGCTTTCCATATGTCACTTGATCTTTGATCCAAGATGGATCTCACATGTCACCTACCAAGAGCTTGAGTGATGTTCGCTCTCGAAGGATTTCCATCTTCATTGTGAATATTTTCATATCACTCGGATGTTCTGGCAATACCACAAGGATAATGCGTAGGACTCTAAATATTTTATCTTATTTTCTACATTGTGTGAAACAATAAGCATATTTAGAATGTGTCCTAACGAGATTTATGGATGATCTCATGGCTCTAGACTCAGTAGTGCGTTTTGATCCGCTCCTGGAGACTGGGGAGGCGTCTCCTGTTTTAGGTATCGACATAGCTCGCAATGAGCGGTCGATACATTGCACAGGGTTCCCCATGAGAATGAAACAAGCTCTTTTAAGAGAACTTGAGTGGTTGAGAAGTTTAGTGCAGTGCGTCACTGGGTCCATGACGTCTTGTCTTCAATACTAGTGTTACTTTAGTAACCACTAGTAGATTATGAATTGAACCCGGTTTCTGCCCTAAGGTTGAATATTTGGAGGGCTATTTCTTTTCACCCTTTCTCATTTCATTTCTTTTTCATTCTTCAACCCCTTCAGTGCTTACCGAGACTTCACCATTAGAACCTTGTTGGGTTTGTTCCGGTCCTAGCTCTATCTCAGTCCGCACTCTTCCCTTTCTCACTTTACTCCTTTTTTCAATCATTCCTAAGGACTTCTAATCTATCTATGGATTGTCCCTGGGAAGATCCTTCCGGTTCTGGTGGATCATGGGAACTTATACCTAACCTTAACCATCCTTATAACTCCATGCATAAAGATAAATGGTCGGTCTTTGGTATAACTTCCGCAAACGCCTTTGCTCCCCTTCAATATGTGCATCGATATACGAAAGAGTTTAGCACCTATGTGGGAGCCTATTATTGAGTACAAAAGATCACTTTTGATTATCAGGTTTCATATTTAAATCACATTCTCTCCCCCGATCAAAAATTTCAAATCATTCGAGATTTTTTATCTCAATTGATTTAAATAATTTTAGAAAACTTTTGGGAGAGAAATGCGGTTAATTTTTAATGTTTTCTGATAAAAGGAACTTTTTCTTGCTCCCCCTCAAACTGTGAGGGAGGTTGTTATGTGTCAGATTTGAAGAGTTTGCAAAAGATTCGAAGTTTTAATGAAAACTCTTTGAAAATTTACTCATTCTGACACATAACCATCACAAATCTTGCTTTTGTATGGTACACAGTGTGGGGAGTTTTGATGATACATAAAGTTTTGAGAAATCACTCTCCCCCTCAATCAATGACGGATGTTAACACTGAAATATTTTCATAAACTATTAACGTCATTGATTGAGTGAAATTTTTTTTATCAAACTTTTGAGTTCAATCTGATTTTCATTCAAAATTTCATGGTACCACCAAGTTTTGCACAAACACTTTCCGGAAGAGTCATAGAAGGGAAAGTATTTGGCGATAAAAAGAAGACTTCTCTTCTTTATCAAGAAATAATGCACTGAAACGTACATTAGATCGAGGAAACATGGATGTAAAGTAATCCATGCCCAGGTGAACTTCACCCGGTAAAAGGAACAACCGTCTTTTTGGCGACGTGTTTTCTCCATTTTGAAAAGCGGGTTGCTCTCTGAAGTAATAGCAAACCATATTTTTGAAGAGCGGGTTGTAGCCTGAAATGACTTCAAGCCATAATTTGAAGTCCGGGTTACAGCCTGAAATGACTGTAAGCCATATTTTTAAGAATATTTTGAGGAACGACATGTTTTAGAACAGACTTTATTTGAAACCGATAAAAACTCTTGCTCAAGCATATGTATGATTCCGTGTCATTATTGAATGACATTTATAGAAACGTACATAATATTGATTACACAAGAGACATGTCGTGAGAAGAACATTTTTGGATTTTTAATGATTTTTCATATTTTTATGGTTTTTATAGGTTTTGTATTTTTCTATTTACATATTGGTATAAGATATGTACAAAGGATACCAAACAGTTTAAGGAGATGTTGACATGAGCATCAAAATGAGATTATCGTTCAGCTCGTTGTAGAAGTATGTAGTCAACATCTCTTAAACTTTCACCACCAAAGCTTTCGAGGCTCCTGAATAATCGTCTGAAACGGTAGTTGCCATGATATAATCTTAAACGGGATTTTACAACTCTTGTGACTTAAACCGAGAGATCGATTCTCTCCCGGGATTTTACTAAAGTCAACAAAAGAAACCGTAAGATGTGATATGCGAGTTAGGCTTAGAGTGAGATCTTGGATAGGTCGCAATTAGCACTAAGTGTCAAGTCGCGACAAGTCAAGTTACAGTAGATCCGATCGTAATAAGTCAAGTTGTAAATATTAACTCACAACGTCAAATTACAATCAGACCAATCGAAACGACTTAAGTCACAACAATTCACCAAACACAGATTGATAACAAATCACTAGAATCTCACAACTGAGTCAATTGCTAGGCACCACCAAATTGTCAAATTATAGCCTCCTCAATGTGAAGCTTTGGTAGCTTACCCCCAAACTGACAATCATCTTCATGAGACCACTTCCCCAAGTAGTTGAAGTGATGCAAAAGGTCTCATTGTATGACGCTCAAAGACCCAAAGAAAATGATAACACCGAAGTAACAAGGTGAACCATGGATCATCTCTGCGGTTAATAATCCCGGAATGTATGATGAAGCCCGATCACATGACCCTGTTGTACATCCCCAATGTACACATTACTTTTGAGGTTTGGAGCAGTTGTCAATTAGGGGGAAACAGATATCAACATCTTCATTTCACTAAATGCTTTCCGGTTATCTTACACATGCCAACTCAATCCATATTGTACGCATGTATCCAACACAAGAAGAAACGAAGACACCAAAGTAACAGGTTGAAGCACTGATCATCTCTGCGGATATCACCTCCGGAATCTATGATTAAGCCCGATCACGTGAACCTGTTGCGCGTCCTTGATGTACACAAATTTCTCCCCTGATGGTTGCGATCTCATCGGAATCAGCATAACCTTGTGTACATGAAGCATTAACCAGAAGCACTTTACCAAAAATCATATCAGCTCATATGAAGATGTCGATAAGCAATATCATCTCACTCTCCAGTTGTTCTTCTCATATTTCTTCCCACTGAAAGCTGAAGTAATACATACCACAAGTATCAAGAGACCACTTCCTCCACGTAGTTGGAATAATACACCAAACGCTGCGAGTTAAGACACTGAGTTTCTCTACGGTTATGACATATGTCTTCCCGGGATAACTTCAATTAAGAAGAAGTATTATGTTCATCACGTGTACTCGTTATGCATTCAGATGTATGTCTCCTTCCCCCTTGCTGGTTTTGATACATCAGAATCAGCAACAACTTTTACGCACATCTACTTGAAATATTGAGAAGAACCAAATAAGCAGAAATGTATCTAGTGAGAATCAACTGCTTTAGAACTCTCACTAATTGGGTTAATCCTCCCTCCCAATTTGTAAGCCCATAATTTGTAAGCCCATAAGTATCTCTCAATTCTGCCCAAAATGTCTTCAGTCTCTTATCATGTCATCCATAACGTAAAGTGGATCATAGACTGATAATCTGTAGCTTCTTCACGGGTTAGTTTGGGGAACGTCATGTCGACATTTTTGACTCACTTAGAATGCTTCCAGTTCTTTGATTAAAAGCCCCAAAGTACACAATTCTCCCTCCATGATGATGACGATCTCTGGGAATCATCATAAATATGTGTACATAAATATATCAACTGGAAGCAATATACAAATCAATACCCCATGAGTAGATGTCGATGACAATTCTCTTCAACAATTCACTGTATATCAACCCCTAAGTAAACCTCTTTTCACTTCCACTGGCTAATAGTAAATGACCACGTATGGAGAAAAACCCGATATAACAAACTTGAGACTGAAGTAGAGTTCCCTATTCTTGTGTCTTAAGCTTGCACTAATGTTGGAAGAACGATGTAGAGAATTTATGTTCCAAGCAAATCTTTAAGTACTCACTACCCAACCAAGGCATGAGACATTACCACCTCTTGCGATTATCCACAACGACAAAGACGTGTGACACTGAGTACTACAATGTAACTCCTTAAAGTGATAGTTAACCAGGTCTTCAAACATCCACCTCGACTGCTGGTAAATAGATAAACCAAGTCTTCAACTTAAATCTCAAGCACGAGCAAGTTATCGTTGAAAGTCATTCATCTATCCAACCCCCGACTTCAAGATAAACTAAGACCACACCTTTGTGAGAGTCAACTTCAATCTCAAATACGTGATACCCAATCAACTCCGTAGTCTCATTTAGTCATCCTTACTTAATGGAACATTAGGTATTGGAGGAGAGGAGAGTCATTACATGCATCAATCAACATGTATTTTATTCACACTTCTCCCCCTCAAATATAGCATATGAGGATGCGATTTTTGATTGAACAAGTGAATAAAATACATGTAGTTTATTCACACTTCTCCCCCTCAAAAATTGCATAAGAGGTTGATCCACTGTCTACACTTCTTCCCCTCAAAAATTGGATTTGAAGATGCCATTTTTGACCGAGTGATTAATAACGAATCCAATCAGATGAAGGTAATCCACATGATGACTGAACAAGCGTGGAACAAATATGAGGTTTGTTGATGAGAATGGTCAAAAGCAAGAACATTTCTCTTTTTCAAAAGATAAAGCGCACTCAAGCGTACACTTTTCTTTTCTTTGATGAACTTGACCTGAAGTGTTGTCAGCAGACACCATAATGATGACATTGAGGAACGAGGCTTGAACTGAATTGTTCAAATGTCATAGTCATTGAAGAACGAGGCCTGAACTGAACTGAACAGACGTCATAGTGAGCATACATCAACATTGACCTTCTATACCTCCTAAAGTAGGAGATATGCTTGCTTTAGGCTTCCAGACTTTGAGTCTTCTCGTGTGGTGAATGATTGATGTACCTGCAACTGAGTAAGGACTACCTGCACTAACATTACAAACTTGATTGCATATATATGGGTTAGTGACAAAAGTATCCAAACCCTTGGGGGTTTCACGGTCAACCAAGGTATTGCCATTGGTAAGTATCTTTCTGGTAGGTATCCACTTAAGTCCAGCGTCCTTAAAAATTCTACCAGTTGGAATCCATTTATGGCAAGGTCTAGGATTGTAAAGCTTCTTATGCACAGTGGAAGGCTTATCGATATTCCTAGTCTCCAAAGATTTAGCAGTTTGAATCCACCTAGGAGAAGTTACAGGTATGTTTTGCTTCTTATGCATTGTGGATGACTTACTGTAAATCCTAGACTTAACAGGTTGAACCTTAGCATTGTTCCTCAATATCCTAGGAGGGATCATACAAGGTTGTGAACCTAAGATTCCATCCTTATGAAGTAGTGCCCTTTTCCTAGCCTTTTCTAGATCATAGTTCTTGTGCAAGTCATTTATAACATAAGTGCTTTTAACCTTAATGCTAGGTTTCGACACTGTTTTAGAACTAATCCTAGAGGAGCTGGGTGTAGGAGCAACTACTTGTTGAGGCTTAGCAGAACTAGAGGCAATAATCTTAGGCCAATAATGTGTAGTGACTGGTTTTGTCAAAACTTTTTCCGCATCAACTTGGGAGGCAAACCGAGTTTTTGAAAATTTAGGTCGTTCAGATCTAAAAGCACTCGGTTGTCTAACCACTGATTGGTTTCTATTGGATTGTACAACTGGTTTCCCCAAGATTGATGGTTTTGCAAACTTAGTGTTCACACTATTCCCTGTTGCTTTTCTTAGCTTGTTCTTTAATGCTGTAATTGTGAACCCCTTTTCCAGAATTTGAGCTTTGAATTCATCATTTTTGGCAATCAAAGTGGTTATCTGTTCTATAGTCTTAGTTTTCGTTTCTTTGATTGAATCACACAAGTCTTTACAATGAATTTTCAAAGTCTCATTTTCCTTAAGTAACTCAGCCACATCTTGTTCCAATTCAAAATTTCTTGTTGCAAAAGTCTTACTGACATGATTATCTTCAACTTCATTACACACATCACACATCTCAGAAATACGTTTTTTCAGGTTGTTGATTGTCAAGTTTTTGGCTTCCAGCTGAGCTTTCAAATCATTTATCATAAAGAATTCGCGGAAACCAGGAAGTTCCGGATTTTTACACGGTTGATTATTTTGAAAACTTTCTTCCTTTTGTTGCATTGCAATTTCAAGTGAAATACAATGTTTTTCAAGGTGTGCAAATTTGTTTGAAAGTTCATTAAAAACTTCTTTATCAACCACATCTTGAGCAACAAACAAAGGATTGACACAATGTTTTTCAAGTTGTGCAAATTTGTTTGAAAGTTCATTAAAAACTTCTTTATCAACCACATCATGTGATTTAAAAGACTCAGCCATAAACAAAGAACTTGACACATCATCATGTTCAGCATCCTGATCACTTTCTCCCCCTTTATGATTCGTATTTGTTAAATCAGAAATGGTATTGCTATCAGTCTTTTTCAACAAATATGTGTCATAACTGCTCATAACTTGATCAGTATGCAGTCGTTCATCAGAAAGCACATTATGATGTTCAGTTAGGGGTACCTCAGCACATGACACTTGCTCTTTTACTAGTTTTAATTCAGTGCCCATGTCTGGAGTATCACTAGTCACTGAGTCGCAGGGTGTGTCAAGCTTATCAGTCTCTGATTCTTTGCATATCTTGACACCTGACCCAACATCCGATGCTATACCCGAGTCACCAACACCATCACATGATTGTACCCTACATACCTTCACCTTGTCATCATATGCAGGTATATGCTGTGCCTTTTCGCTAATGAATCTTTTCACTTTATCCATAAGCTGGACAAGTGTGTCTCTGAACGTGTCAACCTCAATTCCCGTGTGATCAGCAAAGCACTTTTTCGTCATCTCACTATCATGGTCATACTCCAGAGTGAATTCTGAATCAAAGAACACTTGGAGTTGTTTGTTGATCACACAAAGGGCAGCCATGGATCCCATTTTGGAAAATTCTCCTTGGTCAAGTTGTTGTTGTAGTTGATCTAAGTTAAGAATCATTGTGCATGTGAAAGTCGGAACATCTTGACCAAAGAGTGTTACAAATGCGCGTTCGAATCCCATCTTGAATCTAGTTCCCTCTAAAAGTACCGAGAGATGTGAATGAAGTTGTTGAAAACATTCTATGCAGCTTTCATTTGCATTGTGAAGCACTTGTTGTGGCTAAAGCAACTCTCTCCCTTGCGAATTAGAGCACAAAGATTCCATATTAGCAATATTAGAATCAAACACCTTTATTTGTTATACAAGGTTGGAAGATTTTGACATGTTGTGGTCGTTCACGGGATTTTACAAGTCTATGATTTAAACCGAAGAATAGAATCTTTTGCGGGATTTTACAAAATCAAGACAAAACCGTGAGACAACGATTAATTGACTGTGATAATGGAAGATTGTTGATGGTGCTAGGAAGGATGAAGTCTTGTAGGTAATAAATGAATAAGATTGAGTTATCAAATGAGTCTATGCAAATTGTAGACGTTTTCACAATAGCAAGCACAAAAGTTAATTCCACACGAACCCAAATAATCTCAGCCCAAAATAATTCTCACTCTCGTATTCTTGAGGCTCACTCAAAGCCGTGGCTACAACAATATTCCAACAAAAATCTCCACAAAATACCAGATAATAAGTAAAAGTTGAACTAGTACTTAGGTATATGGAATAAACCACAAAAGTCCAATATGCTCGAAAACCCGAAGTTATCTCCAATTAGCTCAAAAGTATCTCAACCGTGAAGCTCAATCAAAACCGTATCCCGCACAATATCCCGAACATTTCACCACAACTTAAGTTGAATCCAACTATTAACAACAATTATAAGTCCCTTTTGGTTAATCACACACCAAACGCCAACAACAAAAAAATCAAAGAAATTCGTCCCCCCTTCTTTTGTTGTAATAGCCCCGATCAATCAAAGAAATCAGCGGCCCAATATTCACGTAAAATATGAGGCCCAAATCTAAAGACAACTGTCAGCCCAACAGAATTACAAATTGTCCTAATTGTTGGGTATAAAGCACCTCTAAGCACAATTACACAACCCTAATCCACTATCACTAACAAAAATACGCAGTCACCACTTTACAGCTTCTCTCACCAAACGAATTAGATCAAGAAAATAACACATCCCTCTTAGATTCTCAGCATAATCCGAACACAGGTAAGTACAAATGTGATCCGTATAGTTTAACCTGAATGAAAAAGAGGATGATAACACGAGTTGTTATTGTACTTACTTAAGATATTCGGATAAATGAAATCAGTTAATTTTCTATATCGATCAATGATGAGTTGTGTTTATGTTTATCTTTTAAAGATTGTATTACTCATTGAAACACAAACTGAGGTTCGGATATACAAAGATGATTAGACTTCAAAGTGGATCGATGATGGTTTTCTTATGCGTGGATAGGATCTTTTTAAGGTCTCGAGGTTTAATAAAGCCACGAATAAAAGAAGCTGAGATCTTGAATAACTTGTTTTTGTTTCTGTGTAGGGTTTGGATTAGTGATCAAGTATAATGTGATATTAAATTACCAAGCCAAATGGACTGTGATGATTCTTGTTTTGTTTTACTTTTATTTTAGACCAAATGAAGTAAAGGATGATGGATTTAAGAGTAGATTTGGATTGGTAGCAGTAGGTATGGTCCTTGAATATCTTGTACAAATCGCAACACAGACTTAAACGCAAACTTAAGATGAACTAACCGCAATAAGAAAGTTAAACGCAGGGACAAGAATTAAACGCAGGTCTGATAAATTAACCGAAGTATGGTAATGAAGTAAACGCAAGATAGGGGTAATCGCAAAAAATGAGCAGACCGCAAATATAAACATAGATGAAACCTCTAACTAGAGGTAAACGTTAAGCAACCAGACAAAGCCGTCCCTATCAGTTGTTTTGTAGTTACTCCCCTTTTTGCAAAAGAACAATTCACAAAGACAAGTTGTGACAAAACAAGAACTAAACGCAACTCAGAAATGCCTAAAGAGAGCTATTCGCTACCAGGAATGTGCCAAAAACATAACACTAGAATAAGCCCAACAGTCCAAATATTTCAAAACAAAAAACAATAATTCAGCCAACATTATCTTTTTGCCACAAAGAAAAATAATTAATAAAGGAGATGTTTTGACACAATATAACAATGAACGAGTTTTCACAACATTTGAAAAATAAGAAACGCAAGATTGTAAACTTTTGAGAACTAATTCGAACCAAAATAAAACACAAGAACCAAACTAAAATTCGAGACCAAACAATCTCAAGGATGAATCCATGGCTCTGATACCAATTGTAGAATACTCATTAATAACATGTATGGTTCTTGTTATTAAGGATCAAATAGTAATAGGAGAAGTAGAGAGAGGAAGTTGGGAGGATTTCCTAGAGAGAGAAAGAGTAAAGAGAAAAATGAGAGTATTAGATTAAGGTGAATGGAAGCTCCAATCCTCTCCACATGTGGAGAGGGGTATTTATACTTACAATAAAACGCCCACTCCCGGGCTGTGGATCAGGCATACAGTGGGTGAAGACCTGTCCTTCTTCCACGGTGTTACTTAAACTAATACTAATTAACTAATAAACAAACTAACTACGAGCTAACTTAATGTTATCACAATCATTAGGTGACCGAGACTTTTACAGGAATATTTGTATTCCTAACAAGTTACCTTATGCTACAAGTCCCTTTTTCACGAACCTTAATCACTTGCGAGTGAGCGCGAAATATAGCTGATAGATCTATTGGGACCGGCAACCCACCTTAGGCAATTCGGAATTTTTTTCAGGAGGTGAGCTATATTCGTATCTTTGGGAAATCCAGCATAGTTTCCCCGAGGGCACCTTTCGTCAACTACATCCACCGTGGTGTAGGTGATTGCTTACATAACTGTCAAGGCTTGCGTTGCGTGAAACCTTAGGAGCAATATCAATATGTATAGATTAATTTTTATGCATATCCATTATTGTGCTATCCTGCGAGTACAGGGTTTTTCAACTGTTATCTTGTGTTTAAACTACTTCATAACTTAAACTACTATGGATTCACTCAACCTTTGTGTTGAGATTTTTAGCATGTTTATTTCAGGGAACTAGCAGTATGATGGCACGGAGCTAGCAAAAGGGCATGGGACCTCCTTTTTTCATTAAATAACTTATCATTCCTTTCAAACTCGCTATCTATTTTGAACGCATTCTCTTTACAAAAATGTTTTATACTCTGAACAATTGAGTTTTCATTGAATGATATAAACTCTATCTTTTGAATTATGTTTCTATGAGTTTGACTGTGATTCAATTTCGTAATTACCCCGATTAAGTCTTCCGCTGTGTTCTAAAATTTTCGGGGTGTTACACAACCCTCCATATTCCCCACATTTCAATTAATTTGAATTCCAAAGGAGGCCCCCTTTGATCTCAACCATTCAATTCAAACTAAAACCATCTCAACCATCCATCTTATTTCTTCCCCCCATGTTTTGGAATATTCCACTAGCATATTCTTTCTTTCTCTTCATTCCATCACATGTGTTTAATCCAAGCAATCCATTTCAAACCAAAACCGTCTCAACCATTGATTAACCCTTTCCTCACAAGCAAAGCATGTTCCTTTGGAATATCCTTTCTTAACCTAACTATGGTTAGTTCTCTATACCTAACCTAACCATGGTTACTTTCTTAACCCAACCTTCCTCACATTCCCTTGAGGAATATACCTTGGCATATTCTTTCTCTCTTTTCTAAGCCACTTGAGGAATACCATTTCTACCCCTACCATATTACCCTTTCTACTCTTCTACCCTTGGTATTTGGTTTTTTTATAAACACTTCACAAAATGATTTTCAAATTGGCTATTTGAGTTGGTAAAACTTTAGATTTATTAATGTTAAGGTTTAGTGTGAAGTACAATTGGGGGTTTAGCAAAGTTAGGTATTTATAAGATCCAACACCCAACACTTGTGATTATTCACAGACGCCTGGCGCGCTGCCCACGTGTCGATGCGTGGGTGACGCGCCGGCCTCGGTAAATTAATCCCAAGTTTGGGTCTTGGCCTATAAATTACCCCCTTTCCTCCTGTATTCCTCACCCCTTACCATTACTCTTTCTCTCTACATTCTTTCTCTCTAAACACTCTGAAATCTCTCTATCTCTATTCTTGTGTTCTTGATTCTCACTCTAACATCTTTGAAAGAACACATCTCCTTGCAAGGGAAGAATTACAAGAACCTAATCCACTCTTGTGATTGTGTCGAGGGTCTTCTTATCTATACCCTTTCTACTAGAATCGAGTCACTACGTTAGGTTAGGACTTGATTGAACAAACAATCTTTTATTCATTCTATTGTTTGTAAGGGAAGTCTTGTGTCTTGGTGACCAAGCCTAGATCATTGGGGATCTAGTTGGGGTTTGATACTTCCGGTGGGAAGTCTTGGTAGTGATCTTTGTGATCCTTAGGAGAAGTCGAATCGTGAGATTCTTTTGGGTGGTTTCCGAGGGCGGAATACCGTGGGAGTAACTCCTTCTTTGTGAGCATCAATATTGCTGAATATTTGTGGAGTGAATTGTAACGGTTTGTAGTCCACCGAAAGGATTATACTAGTGAATAGTATCGGAGTCGCAACTAGACGTACGGATGGTATAAACCCCCCACCCCGAACCAGTATATATCGTTGTGTTCTTACTTGCTTTATATACTTTGGTTGTGTTAGTGGTTGTTGGATTATTGTACAAACACTTGGTGTTCTCTTTGGCTTAAAGTTTTTAAACATCTAAAAAGCCGAAGAGACCGTATTTACCCCCTCTACGGTTCTACAACTCTTTTCATCTATTTGATCCATAATACACGTAAATAAAATAGCCATGCATGTTATTTGGATCGTATGGATTAAAAGTAAATCAAAACCCTAAAATCTACCTAAAACCCTAAATCGGCTTATATTAAATTTATGTGCTTTGATCTGAATTTTTATGCATATGGTACATGTTATTAGACCTACATAAAATCAGATATAAAATATACAAAGTTTGTAGAATTTATTTGGGTTTTATTTTGTTCGAACCTAAAAGAAAAAGAAATCGTATAAAACTAGGGTTAGGGTTTTGATAATTTTTGGATGCAATTAATGATGTTTAGGGTTGTTTTAATGATTGGTAATGATGGAGAAAAATTAGGGTTAGGGTTTGGTGAATTAATTTTGTAACCGATTGATTTTTAAAAACTAAGAGGGGGTGTTTTGTAATTAAATAAACATGAGGGTTATCTATACTACATATAATAGAGGAGGCACTCTCTCTCCAAAATTTTAAGATTTACAAAAAAAGATGCATATTTACAACACTTTAAAGCAATCAATTTTCATAATTACAACAAAACAAGCATATGGTATAACAAAAATAAGCATGGTGTCATTTTCAGACCACTTTTCTATCAACAACATTAATGCTATTAATTAATATATCCCATCACCAATTAATACAAGTCATAAAGCACAAGGCACAAGTATGTAAAGCATAATCAAATCTTTTGTTTCTACAAATTATGTACAAAATATCCTTCCAGCAATACAATTCAATATTTCACCTTTCTTCCTCCAACCTCTTTTTTATGTCGAACCACATAACGAAAGAAAGAATCATCGGAACTTCAAGACTCTTGAAAATAAATGAAATTTTAAATAATCTCAGATTGGTTTTCGGGATTGGTTGATGTAACAGGAAGACCATTGAATGTCTTACACATGAAAAACCATTCATAAAAGATTTTTTCGAAGCTACACTTCATCAATTTTCAAAGCAAAGAATGATATTTATATGTGGCGACCTGTCATTATCTTTTTTTTTTTCAAAAGCAAAGAAGATAATGACAAAATTTTTTGGGTCTGACTTTCACAAGCTTACACTTCATCAATTTTCAAAAGCAAAGAAAAATGACAAATCTGTCATTATCTTTTTTTTTGGTTCGTTGATAAACACAAGACAAAAACAAAGATTAAACACAACATCAAGCCTACCCAAGACCATCTTTCAGATCTTGAAGCTTTAAATAACGCGCCCTTGATTCGGATTAAGCATAAATTTGAAGACATAGGTACATGTATGGATGCGTCTATGTCTGTGTTTGTTCTATGATTTTTGAATCGGAGATGAGATGAGATGTCGATGTGGATTTGAGTTTTACTTGAAGATGAGATGAAAAGCTATGGGGAGAGAGAAAAAATTAAGAGGGGGGCGGTAGTTACAAAAAATTAGGGTTGTCATCTCTTAGTTAACTACAATTTTGGATTATATGGGCTAAACGGGTTTGAAGTTGGGTAGAATAGTTTAACCGGGCCTTCTTTGATATATTTTTTTTGATAAAGTTTGGGCCTGCTAAGTTCTATGCTACTCATAAAAGTACAAATATGTAAGAAATAATTAATTTTAAGCAAATACTATTTCTTACATATAATTTAAAACACTTCATCACCAATATATACAACTACATAAACACAATGTACAAATACAAATAAAGCTAAATACACATTATTCAACACATACAATTAATACATAATTTAATTCACCACTTCACCAAAATATATAACTATTTAATCACAATGTACAATCTAATTAAGCATCTAAAACATAAATCTGAAATCCAGCAGCCCAAACCAAAATAACATTTATTTGCCGAAAATTTTAGTCACAGGGTACCCGCCGCCGCATCGCGCGGGTACCCTGCTAGTTTTTTATAAATTGTATAAGTATAAGGGGGTGATTCTTATAAATTAGTAATAAGGGCAGTATGTGTATTCTTGAAACTATAAGGATTAAACATGTTAATATTAAATATTTATGGATCGAATTAATTAAATAAACACAATGATTAATTTTGTAACTTTATAAAATGGAAGGATTAATTTGTTAATGTTGGTAATTTAAGGATTAATATGGATAAAATATAAATGGGTGATATGTACACTTTGAACCTTGAATGTTGGCATAATTACATATTAAACCCTAAATTATGGTAAGTTAACATATTAAACCCTAAACTATTATAATTGTCTAAATAAACCCTAATTCCATAATAATGATCTATTTAAAGACTTAACCTAATGTGAAGACTTTCTAATATTATAAACTTACTAATTCTGGAAACTTGCTAAAAATGGAAAGTTACTAAAAAATGGAAGCCGACTAAGAAGAGTAATGTGATTTAAGATAAAGTTATTAATAATAAAATGATCCATAATTCAGGTAGATATATTAAAGAAGAAGTGAACTTTCCCTTCTGTGAATCTTTCTTTTGATCTCCTTGCATTGCTAAGGTACAGATATTCTTACCTTACTTTTAAGGTTTCCTTTGATATGAACCTTCTGTTTTGAACCTTTGTTATGATAAACCTTGATATTTGGACCTTCTGATATGACAACTATGTTTGAGCCTTTGTTTATGAACCTTGATTTACCTAAGCTTCACTAGGCATGGGGGTTCCATGTCCATGTCATAGATGCACCTTTGACATGACTCTAGGGCAGTGGAGTGATGTTTTGCTACGTCCCTTTGGTTGGTTGTACATATATGATTGTTATATGTTTTGGGTAGGGCGTACGGATGCATCCTATGTCTGTTTCTGATATGTTATGATATGATATTTGTCTGGTGAATGTGGCTGTGTGTGCAATACACGTCCTTCACAATTCTGGGAGCTAGCTACTCCACTTATGTTGTCTTATGTGATGATATGATATGATATGTTTGTCTGAGCTCATGGTATTCTGATTCTGTTTATACATGTGACTGTATAGATTCCTTACTTAACCTAACATTATATTTCGTACTATCCATTATGCCTAATTATGTTTCCCCATATTAAATCATTTGTATTTCAGCATTTATATTTCGTTTCATTATTGTTATATCCGTTCACTAGGCTTTTTAAGCTCAACCACATTTCTTTTCTCCTCGGCAGGTATTCAAGATAGCTTTCGGGGGTTGAGAGTAAAGTTGAGAGAAGTTTTGACCATAGTCATCTTAGATTAAAGTTATTTATATAAGACTTCCGCTTTTGTTTTGTTATGAATGTTCTGATATGAAACCATTATTGTGACATTTCTAGCCTTGTCGGGTTGGGGTGTTACAACATATATGAGATGACAGTAATATAAGCTCTTCAAAATGCCACTAAGTAAACAGAAAACTTAAGTATTGAATCAGATGCAAGCTAGTGAAATTTGGCTTATTGGACAGGCTCCCCTGGTGTAGGGGATCAGTTACTCAAACAGGCCAATACAGACCCCTAAAATGCTAATGAAATTTTTTTATAAAAATTTACAAAAATTTGGATCAAAATAACAAGCTACCAAAGATTTAATACCCCAAGTTTCAGAGAAATTGAGTGAAAATTGATCAAATTAAAAATCAAAACTAAAAATGAATTCAGAAAATAAAGTGCAATTTTGACTTTTTGTGTTTTTGAAACTTGTTGACTAAAATGAATTTAGATCTATCCTAGATGATTGAAAATGCAATAATAAACTAAAATGAGACTATATTAGCCTAGATTACTTACTTATACTACTATGTGTATGTTTATGAACTAAAAATCTAACTGATGCAACTACAAATTAAGATAATAATATATTTTGACTATTAATACTATAACCTACTGATTTTATGCTCTATATGACCTAAATACGCCTAATGCAAACTGGATAAACCAAAAACAATAACTGAAACAAACTTCATTTCAATAAACAAAGGAAATCCAAACACTCCTTATAGTTGACTGTTTTTACTTTTATGAAGCAACTTAATGAATCAATCCACTAATCCACCAAATTATCTCAAATTCTGTTGTATTAAGCTGAATGAAGCTCGGAAACACAAAGACTAACAACAATACACCACATAATCTTAACTTACAATATATGACTGTAAACTAACAATTTACGTAAATATGAGATTCAAATGAACAAATATAAGCATATAAGCAACAAATCAAGTTTATTATATCAAATAAGCTCAGAGATATCTAATAAGCACAGGTTTAAGCAGAAATAAGCTAATAAGTAATTTATAGAAACTATGCTAAAAATGAGATTTAGGACTTACAAATCAACCTCAGTTGAACAGTGGTAACATTTCAACAAGACTTATGTTTAAATAAGCTCATAAACTTCTAAGGATCTTCACTTCAACAGGATAAACACCATTTCTTCAAAAACTTGATCAGGTTGACTTTCATTGACCAATTTTGAGATTTGAGATTTGAACTGATTTACCTACTACAAACACTCACTAAAGCTATATTAAGCTGAAATAAACTTGTATTTAACAGAATACAAGCTTATTGAAGCTTGGTTTTAAATTTGAAAGCATATTTTTGGATTTTTATATTTTTTTTTTTATTTTTTTTGGTTTTTATAAATGGAAAGCAACAATGAGTGATGTAAATGATTTAAAGCTAAAATAAGCTTATTAGAAGCTTAATGAAACAGTAAATAAGCTTTTATAGCTATTTATGAAACTAAATGAGATTTGCAATAAACAAAGGAAACAATTTAGTAAAGAAACTAACCGAATTTTATTAATAATGCTTGAAATGATTACAAACTAAGGTTGAAAGTTACAAATTATCTAAATTCTAAAGCCTATTTGGCAGCATAACTCTACTCTAAAAACTACACACAAATGAAGGAGTGGAGGGTCCTTTTATAGCTGAGCTCAGAGGGTAGGTGATGAGTGCTCAAACACTCATCGTTTTTGATATATTTAAACTGCCAAAACGCACAAAAACAATAAAAAAGATATCAAAATACTTAAATTATCCCAGGGATTGTGTTTTATGTGTTTTAAAATCAAAATGTGCAAAAACAAAGAAAAAACGTACAAAGTTTGCAGTATTGGCAGTTTCAGTCCCCCAAGTTTCAAAACTTGTCAATTTTAGTCCCTATGCATTTATTTTGAAAGAAAAAGTCAACCCATGGTTTTGAAAGTCAATTTCACAAAATATTACATTTGGGTTGCAAGTTTTCCAAAATTACATATTTAGTCCCTGAAAAATCCAGAAATGGCAAAAGTGGTCCCTGGGAAGTTTTGGAACTTTGAAAATTGGAAAAATACAAAAATGGTTCTTGGAGTTATGGTTATTGGCAATATTGGTCCTTATGGTTACTTTGGATAAGTTACATTTCAGCCGCTCACCTTTTCCAAAATTACAAAATTGGTCCCTATGCCTAATCTAAACCAACCGGACCCTTGTTTTATTATAAATCCAAAACCAAACCCATCCTTGGCCTGGTCCAACACTAAACCCCAAAGCCCACACCCAAGGCCCAGTCCACCTTCCCTTTTAATAATAAACCCCGGTCAAAGGGTCAACGAGGTCAAACGACCCTTGACCATCTTCTTCCCTCCAACCAAATCCCACAAAACCAGGGTGACTCACCTCCCCCCCCCCCCTCACCTTTTTCTCCACAGCCTCCCCCACAATTAATGCGCCTCATCTACCACACCAACCCACACCACCACAATAAATTCCCCCCACCAGAACCACTCAAAACTACCCCGTATCTATTTTGGCGCCAAATTCGTGATCAAGGGTTGGAAATGATCTCATAGCAATTCAATGGTGAGGATTTGGTCAATAAGTCATCACAAAGACCTTGGGAATATCAGATTTCAAAAAGAACCCATGTGGAAGACTTAGTCTTAGTTTTTTAGCTCGTTATATATAAGAAAGCTCATAGAAGCTTAAGCTGTGTAATTTTCTTAGTTTTTATGTAGTTTTAGTTTATTTTCAATGTATTGTAACTCTTTTTATCAATGAAAGTTCAGTTTAAAGTTTAATTCTCAATTTCACTTTTCAAAGTCTCATTTCAAATTATCAAGTTCTAATTAAGGTATCTAATGTGTGTTTAATCTACTCAGAAGCTCTCACTAACTCAAAAACAAGATTTTATAAGCATCATAAGCTTGTGTGAACACTTTTAACTCAGTTTTCAATAATTACTAAAAATTTAAGAAAAATCAAAAATAAATAAAAAATTGGTGATCATTGACTGAATGAGCAAGGAGCACAGTGAATTGTGGATGGCTGTGGGTTAGGTACCTCATGGGAGGGCATTAGGATTGGTTAACTTGGTTCTTTGGTCTTTATCAGTTGCTTGGAAGGCTTATGTAAGCCTTTTCTTTAATTTTTACTCTTTCAAATAGTTTGGTTGGTTATTTTTGTCTAATTTGCATAATAATTGCTTAAACTAGTGTTTGTAATAAGTAGGTGGTTTTACATGCTTGTTTAAATCTAGTTTTCTTCTATAACTGTTTTTAGAGGGGTGTTTGGTTTGAGGTTGTTTGCATTGTTCTACTTTGTCAATTGCGCATCTCTGTGTTTCAACTAGTTGTGTGGGTGTATAGTAGCTCAGGGAAACCTTTTACTTGTTCTAAAACTCACCCAAAGTCAAAATCACAAGTTAATGCTCACCACAGTTGACTGTGGTGAGTTTTGAAGTGAAAAATCCAACAAACCATTTCACAAAGTGTATTGTTTACTTAAGTTAACTTGTATACAGCTTAACATATCATTCTAAGTCACTAAATCAGCCACACAAGTTCACAAAAGTCAAACCTTGCAATTTCTCTAAAAGTCAAAAGTACCATATGCAGATTTTTTCCAAAATGGCATGAATTGATTTGAATTTTGTGTTGTCATTCAAGGTCTAAAAATTGTTGTGTGTTATCTCTACCAGTAGTATTTTTGATTCCCAAGTTTGTTATATTTTTGAGAATTTTTCCTAGGGACCAAATTGCCCCTTGAAGTTGACTGCAGGGCAAACACTTTGCCCTGTCTCAGCAGACTGTTTCACACCCCCACCTTAGGTGGTGTTTTGTGACTGACCCAGTGGGTCTCACAGCCCCTACCTGGCACCATTCAACCCCCTCCTACTCAGGATCAAGGGTTGACCTTTTATTTGACCTATAGACCAGCGGACCCCACTTTGTTTGACCCCAAAAGTTTGTCCCACAACTATCTCAGAAACAAGTTGATCAAACAGCTTATTTGTGCTTTTTGGCTTATTGAAGCCACTAATTTGGCTTATTCTTGCTTATTCTAGTGTATAAAACTCAGAGAAACCAATAACTACCATTGTGGACCCCACATCTTCCATTTGAGCTAAAAAAAACCTCCACAGTCAACAAAAGTCAACTGTGGGATTAATAAGCACTTCAAGTGCTTATTTCTTGGGTTTTATTAAAAGTGTTTTTGTTAAAAAGTTGTTATTTTTAGTTTATAATCAGTTTAGAAAAAGAAAAAAAAACCAAATAACCAACTTTAATATTAGTGATAGCTTCTATTTAATAGGATTTATCAATTTATTTTTCTTTTTAATTTATTTCTAAGTAATATATCAATTTTATATTTTTAGAAATTCTATTTTAGGTTAAAATAATTTTACAAAATTTTCCAGATTTTTATTTTGTCTTTTAGTGGTATTTCTAATTAATTTTAGTTTAATTTAGTTTTAATTAATATTAATCAATTAAATAGCATAATTAGTTTTTATAAAGTATAACCTAGTTTTTATAATTTTTCTAGCTTTTATTTTAGTTAAAACATTTTTATAAATTTTTCTAGAATTTCTACTGTTCATTTGCTATTTTTTATAATATAATTAGTTTAATTAGAAATTAATAAGTAATTAGATTAATAATTAGCTAATTAGCTTAAAAATACATAAAATTAACTTTTTATAATTTTTTAGGATTCCCATGATGGTTAATTAGATTTATAAAAATTTTCTTAATTTTCTAAGCCTTTTTAGTATTTTTAATAATTCTAATTAATTTAATTAGTATTAAATAGATAATTAGTAATTAATTAATAATAAATAATTAAATAGTGTAAAAATAGTTTTTAATTTTCTTAAAATTTTCTTTAATTAATAGAATTGTAAAAATACCAAATTTACACTTTTAACCTTTACAGTCCATCAGTTGTACTTTTTGTTTTGTTCGTCTGTATACGTTTTTTAATTAAAACGTACATTTTTAGGTTTTAGCTCAAACCTACGTAATCCAAATTCCCGTAATCAATCACATAGCTTTCCTAAGCTATATTTGTTAATAATTTACAAATAATTTTGATCATAACCCTTTTCTGTGAATAATCACCCGATCACTTATACGCTAAAGTTACAATTCACACTTCAACGGGACTTAACGACCTGGTGATACCTTATATTACCCGGAGCATTGACCTAAGCTATTTGACTTTGTTGACCATTATTTGGTCAATATAAGTTAGGTGGTTTAGCATCAATCAATTTTTGGCGCCGCTGTCGGGGAAGTGTGCGCGTTTCTATAGCGTTATTTGAGATTAGTGTTATCTCACCTCACTCACTGTACAAATACCACCACTTGTGTATATTTTCAAAATAAAAATACAAAAAAAAGTCATTAACACATTTCCTAAAGTGTTAAAACACCAAAAAAAAAATTAAAAACAACAAAACAGATCGTAACGTTTTCTGATTCGGTTTTCTTTTAAGGTGATTCTTAAAAAGAAACGATTTTTGTAAACGAGACGACACCAAAAATAATTTCCAAAAGTTTTTAAACCTTTACACAAAACACAAAAACACCCGTCTTTTCTTGTGAATAATAATTACATAAAAATAAACCGTCGAAAACCAAGACAGAACACCCGCCAACTGGGGGTGTGAAACAAATAAGTTCCCAAATCAAAAAGATTAAAACTTGCCTTTGTATCCTTGTGAGTGGTGTACCTTTTCTAAAGAAGCCACTCACCTGTGATTATTAGTTTAAGTTCACTGTGGTTTTGTCTCGACTTTGTTTTGATTGATTTTTGTCCTTAGTGCATGCGCACTCGTTCTTCTAGGTCTACTAGCCCATTACGTGAGCTTGTACGAAAACCTATAAGACCTCGTAGACGTTCAGCACCAACAGTCGGATCTGAGATCCGTACTGTTGCCACACCCACTGTCATCATGGCGGAAGATCGGCCCATGTGTGAGCTTCTCCAAGCACCCATCGAGGGTTACGGAGATGCCATTGTTGTTCCAGCCATCGTGGCTGATAATTTTGAGCTCAAAACCGGGTTACTCAATCTTGTAACCTCAAGTCAATTCTACGGTTTTGAGAGGGACGATCCTCATGCTCACATTCGATGGTTCAATAAAATCACATCAACCATCAAGTACAAAAATGTCCCGTGTGAAGCAATCAAACTCCTTCTCTTCCCATTCTCCCTGGAGGGACAAGCCCAGATTTGGCTTGAAAAACAACCTCCACGATCTATTGAGACTTGGGAGGATCTTGTCAAAAAGTTTGTGAATGAATTCTTCCCACCTTCCAAGACCACGAGTCTTAAAAACGAAATCACCAAGTTCACTCAAAAATACGATGAATCTTTTGGTGAAGCGTGGGATCGTTTCAAAGAATTACTTCACAAGTGTCCACATCATGGTTTCTCTGAGTTGATGCAACTCGATACTTTTTACAATGGCGTGAGCCAAGCTGATCAGGATTCTCTCAATGCCTCCGCGGGAGGTAATTTTTTGAGTAGAACCACAAAAGAAGCTTTGCAAATCATAGAAAACAAGTCTAAGGTCCGCTCTACACGAAGCAAACCGATTGTTTCTCAAATCAATGCGGGTCCTTCTACTTCATCTTCTGTGGGTCAATCTAGCATGGATGCTAAGCTTGACAAGCTCACTGAAGCGATCCAAGCTTTGGTTCTCGCCCAAACAAAGAAAGTCTCATTTCCACAACATCCTCCCCCTGCTGAGGTTAAAAAAGTGGAAGTCTGTGTGACTTGTGGTGGGCCGCATGCCTACTACAATTGCACAGCTACTGATGGTACTCCATATGAAGCTAATGCTGTTGTCGGGTCCCAAAATCAAGGAGGCAATCAATACCGTCCTCCTATGGACCCGAACTATCGTCCTCACCATTATCCTGGACCTCCCGGTTTTAACCAAAACCAAAATGTCCAAAACCGTGGCCAAAACCAAAATAGAGTGAACCAAGGTTATCAAAACCAAGGTAACTTCAATCAGGGTCACGGTTTCCAAAATCAAAACCAAGGTTTCCAACATCAAGGAAACTATAACCGGAACCAAGGTCAGGGTAATTTCAATCCCGGGAACTTTCATGGAAACAATCACCAGAATCAAGGAAATTTCCATCATCAAAACCAAGGAAATTTCAATCAAGGCCCCAACCCGAACAATCGAGCCCCAAATATTCCTAATCCGAATCAAGCCATTGTTCCAACCGGGCCTTCATCTGATGAGTTATTGAAGCAATTCATGAAGTCCCAAGAAGAGTTGAACAAGTTGCTGGTCAGCCAGATTTCTGACATCAAGAAGTCTTTAAATGATCGACCCTCGGGCTTAGGTACGACTTTACCGAGCAACACGATCGCTAACCCGAGGGGCGATGCTAAGGCGATCACAACACGAAGTGGTGCTTCATATGATGAACCCGCGATTCCTACTACCTCTTCTTCCTCTCCTCCAAAGGTAGTGAATCGTGAGCCTGAGGTGAAAAAGGACAAGGTGCAAATTCCTAGCACACGAAGTACAGCACATGTCCAACCTCAGGTTAATCCTGAAACCAGATGTAAGCCTGGAGTTGTCTTTGAACCACCAGAAACTCCAGTGGACAACCCTAAATCCAAAACTTCTATTCCCTATCCATCACGTCTCAGTGAACAAAAGCTCCGCAAAAAAGCTAATCACCAAATGGATAAGTTTTTCCAAATCTTCCAAGATTTGCATTTTGATATCAGCTTCGCGGATGCTATTCTCTTGATGCCCAAGTTTGCATCGACAATCAAAAATCTGTTGAGTAATAAAGAAAAATTATTTGAGATGGCAAGAACTCCTCTGAATGAGAACTGCTCTGCGGTTCTTTTGAAAAAGCTTCCTGAAAAGCTTGGAGATCCCGGGAAATTTCTCATTCCTTGTACTTTCCTGGGTATGGCTGATTGCTTCGCCTTGGCCGATCTAGGTGCTAGCATTAACCTAATGCCATATTCTGTGTGGAAGAAACTTTCTCTTCCCGAAATCACTCCCACGTGCATGACTTTAGAGCTTGTCGATCGTTCGATTTCTCGTCCCATTGGCATTGCCGAGGACGTATTTGTTAAAGTGGGAAAGTTCCATTTTCCGGCAGATTTTGTGATTGTTGACTTTGATGCCGATTCCAGGGTCCCTCTCATTCTTGGGAGGGGGTTCCTTAGAACTGGGCACGCTCTTATCGATGTATTCGAGCATGAGATCACATTACGTGTTGGGACGGAAGCTATTACCTTCAACCTAAATCAAACATCGAGATACTCCTCCAATTATGATTGTGAGTCGGTGAATCAAATTGATGTCATCGATGTTGCTACTGAGGAGTATGCCCAAGAGATTTTAGGTTTCATTGATGATTCTTCGAGTGAAAACCTCACTCAATCTTCTCATCCCATCATAGCCAATTCTTCTCCTTCTCTCACTCCGTTTAAGGGAAGTGACTTCATCTTAGAAGAAATGGAGGCGTTTCTCAAAAGTGACTCGATTCCCGATGGAGTCGATAACCAAGAGATCGACCTCGAGAGGGATATTCTCGTGCTTGAAAAATTGTTAAACGAAGATCCCTCTCCTCTTCCTGTTCTACCACAACAACTTCATAAGGAGGAAGTCAAAAATGTTGAGAAAACTGATGACTTCCCTGAGGTTGAACTTAAGGACTTGCCGCCTTATCTTGAATATGCATTTCTGGAGGGTGATGATAAATTACCAGTCATAATTGCCAAAGACTTAAGTGATGAGGAAAAGGCTGCTCTTATCAAGGTTTTGAAGTCTCATAAACAAGCAATTGCTTGGCGTCTCTCAGATATCAAGGGTATTGACCCTGAGTTTTGTACTCATAAGATTTTAATGGAGGACGACTTCAAACCTGCAGTCCAACAACAAAGAAGGGTGAATCCAAAAATCACGAGGTTATCAAACAAGAGGTTTTAAAACTTCTTGATGCCGGGTTGATTTACCCTATCTCGGACAGTCCTTGGGTCAGCCCAGTTCATTGTGTTCCAAAAAAAGGTGGCATTACTGTTGTCACAAATGAGGAGAATGAGTTAATCCCAACTCGTTTGGTTACGGGTTGGCGCGTCTGCATTGATTATCGTAAGTTAAATGACGCCACCCGTAAGGATCATTTTCCTCTGCCCTTTATGGATCAGATGCTCGAGAGATTAGCGGGGAATGAGTACTATTGCTTCCTCGATGGTTTCTCGGGTTACTTTCAGATTCCCATTGACCCGCAAGACCAAGAAAAGACCACTTTTACGTGTCCCTATGGAACCTTCGCATATAAACGTATGCCATTTGGCCTATGTAATGCTCCGGGCACGTTTCAAAGATGTATGATGGCCAGTTTTTCCGATCACATGATCGGAAAAACTATGGAGGTCTTTATGGACGATTTTTCGGTCATTGGGGATTCGTTCCAATCATGTCTCTCCCATTTAGACAGCATGCTAAAACGTTGTGAAGACACAAAGTTATGTCTAAATTAGGAGAAGAGTCACTTTATGGTCAAAGAGGGCATTGTCCTCGGCCATAAAATTTCAAAAAACGGGATTGAGGTTGACAGAGCCAAAGTGGACGTCATTGCAAAATTGCCTCATCCCACGACTGTAAAAGGTGTTAGGAGCTTTTTGGGTCACGCCGGTTTCTATCGTAGGTTTATTCAAGATTTTTCTAAAATCGCCCGGCCTATGACCCATCTCCTCGAAAAGGATGCTCCTTTTATCTTCTCCCCTGAGTGCATCGAAGCCTTTGAAACATTAAAGAAAAGGCTTACCGAGGCACCGATTCTTGTTGCCCCCGAATGGGACTTGCCCTTCGAGCTCATGTGTGATGCTAGTGATTATGCTATAGGGGCAGTCTTGGGGCAACGCAAAACAAAACATTTTCAGCCTATACATTATGCCAGCAAGACAATGACCGAGGCACAAAGTCATTACACCACCACTGAAAAAGAATTATTAGCCGTGGTGTATGCTTTTGAAAAATTCAGGCCATACTTGATTCTGACTAAAAGCATAGTGTATACGGATCACTCGGCTTTGAAGTACCTTTTTGCAAAACAAGATGCAAAGCCGAGACTCCTCCGTTGGGTTCTCCTCCTTCAGGAATTTGATATCATTATTCGTGATAAAAAAGGAGCTGAGAACCTAGCTGCTGATCATCTCTCCCGTCTTGAAAACCCCCACCAAGATGCTTTCGAGAAAAAGGAAATAAATGAAACATTTCCTCTCGAAACCCTCAATGCGGTTTCATTTCGTGGAGACTCGATTACCCCATGGTTTGCCGACTTTGCAAACTATCTTGCGGGTAACTTCATTGTGAAAGGGATGTCGTCCCAACAAAAAAATAAATTTTTCAAAGACGTAAAAGATTACTTTTGGGACGACCCCTACTTGTTCAAAATATGCGCGGATCGAGTCATCCGGCGGTGTGTGTATGGTCAGGAAGCCGCTGAAATCTTAAAGGCTTGCCATGCTGGTCCCACGGGGGGCCACCACAATCCCAATTACACCGCTAAAAAGGTGTTTGATTCCGGCTTTTATTGGCCCTCGATCTACAAGGATGCCCAAGAATTGGTCAAGTCCTATGACGCTTGTCAGCGTCACGGGAATATTTCACAAAGGAATGAAATGCCTCAAAATGCAATTCAAGTTTGTGAAATTTTTGATATCTGGGGCATCGACTTTATGGGGCCATTTCCATCCTCTCACGGCAACAAATACATACTCGTGGCAGTTGACTACTTGTCAAAATGGGTTGAAGCAAAAGCTTTACCCACAAATGATGCCCGAGTAGTTGTGAAATTTTTAAAAGCTCTTTTTGCCCGATTCGAAACTCCACGTGCTATTATTAGTGATCGTGGTACGCACTTCTGTAATGACAAATTTGACAAAGTCATGCAAAAGTACGGTGTAACTCACCGTCTTTCCACTGCGTACCACCCTCAAACGAGTGGACAAGTCGAAGTTTCCAATCGGGGCATTAAAAGAATATTGGAGAGAAATGTAGGTGATAATCGTGCATCATGGTCGGACAAATTAGATGATGCACTTTGGGCTTTCCGTACGGCGTACAAAACACCCATTGGGTGTACGCCTTATAAACTTGTGTACGGGAAAGCGTGCCATCTTCCGATCGAGCTTGAACACAAAGCCTATTGGGCTCTCAAGCATGCCAATTTCGACCTCAAAACGGCGGGTGATCATAGAAAAGTTCAACTAAATGAATTAAACGAACTTCGTGATCAAGCTTACGAGAACTCTTTGATCTATAAAGAAAAGACAAAGAAGATCCATGACTCAAAAATCAAAAACCGCGTTTTCAACGTTGGTGATCGAGTCTTTCTTTTCAACTCTAGACTCAAGATCTTCTCGGGAAAGCTCAAAACCCGATGGACTGGTCCATTCACTATCGCAAAAGTTTATCCTTATGGCACCGTCGAATTATCTCAAAGTGACGGTCCAAATTTCAAAGTGAATGGACATCGGTTGAAACATTACTTTGGATAGGACGTACCATCCATGGTCGTCCCAGATCTCCAAACTTTCCCCAAGGACAATTGAATTCGGGGATAGAGTCAAGCTAGCGACTCGATGGCCAAAAATTAGCAACAATACGGGTTTTCACCCGTATCTCTTATTTTTTCTATTTTCTACCACCTAGTGTGGGGGAATGGCCAACCCCCCGCTGTTTGAAAAAATGTATATATGTATATATATATATATATATATATATATATATATATATATATATATATATATATATATATATATAAGAGTTGTATATATAGAAATAAAGTGAAAATTGGTATTTCCGCAGTTAGATTCGAATCTTGGCTTTTTACGTTAATAGCCTCGGCATTATAGCCGGGACTTTGAATATTGAGGACAATATTCATTTCTAAGTGTGTGGGGGGGGGGGGGGGGGGAATTCTAACGAATTTTAACAAATATCTTTCAAGTACCTCCGTTTTTTGCCAAAATTTTCAAAAATTTTTCACTTTATTTCAAAATTTTTTGTGGTAATCAGTCCGCCTTGTCTAAGCGACAAAAGGGATTGGCTAATCCAGGAGCAAACGGCTCTTGGTAAAGATAAATCAAATCCGTTGACGGCTGGCAATTTGCCCAAAATTGTATGGTTCCTCAACTCCCCGAAAACAAATGAGTTGGCTAGCCCGCAAGATTATGGCTTGTGGTAAAGGCCGTAGAAAATCCATAATTGGTAATCAGCTCACCAAGATGTTGACTAGGTCCATCAAGATGCTGGCTAGTCCAGGAGCAAACGGCTCTTGGTAAAGACTTAACAAATCCGTTGAAAGCTGGTGGTTTGCTCAAAATCACACGGTTATCAGGTGTGCCACAGTTCTTACACCTGGCTAGTCCAGAAGTGATGGCTTTTGGTAAAGAGTTTAAAATCCATCAAGTTTTGTAAAAAGATTGCTAGGGACTAGCAATAGTTCAGTGTGGGGGATTGATGAGTGCTCAAACACTCATCGTTTTTGATATATTTAAACTGCCAAAACGCACAAAAACAATCAAAAAGATATTAAAATACCTAAATTATCCCAGGGATTGTGTTTTATGTGTTTTAAAAGCAAAATGTGCAAAAACAAAGAAAAAACGTACAAAGTTTGCAGTATTGGCAGTTTCAGTCCCCCCAAGTTTCAAAATTTGTCAATTTTAGTCCCTATGCATTTATTTTGAAAGAAAAAGTCAACCCAAGGTTTTGAAAGTCAATTTCACAAAATATTACATTTGGGTTGCAAGTTTTCCAAAATTACATATTTAGTCCCTGAAAAATCCAAAAATGGCAAAAGTGGTCCCTGGGAAGTTTTGGAACTTTGAAAATTGGAAAAATACAAAAATGGTTCTTGGAGTTATGGTTATTGGCAATATTGGTCCTTATGGTTACTTTGGATAAGTTACATTTCAGCCGCTCACCTTTTCCAAAATTACAAAATTGGTCCCTATGCCTAATCTAAACCAACCGGACCCTTGTTTTATTATAAATCCAAAACCAAACCCATCCTTGGCCTGGTCCAACACTAAACCCCAAAGCCCACACCCAAGGCCCAGTCCACCTTCCCTTTTAATAATAAACCCCGGTCAAAGGGTCAACGAGGTCAAACGACCCTTGACCATCTTCTTCCCCCCAACCAAATCCCACAAAACCAGGGTGACTCACCTCCCCCCCCCCCCCTCACCTTTTTCTCCACAGCCTCCCCCACAATTAATGCGCCTCATCTACCACACCAACCCACACCACCACAATAAATTCCCCCCACCAGAACCACTCAAAACTACCCCGTATCTATTTTGGCGCCAAATTCGTGATCAAGGGTTGGAAATGATCTCATAGCAATTCAATAGTGAGGATTTGGTCAATAAGTCATCACAAAGAACTTGGGAATATCAGATTTCAAAAAGAACCCATGTGGAAGACTTAGTCTTAGTTTTTTAGCTCGTTATATATAAGAAAGCTCATAGAAGCTTAAGCTGTGTAATTTTCTTAGTTTTTATGTAGTTTTAGTTTATTTTCAATGTATTGTAACTCTTTTTATCAATGAAAGTTCAGTTTAAAGTTTAATTCTCAATTTCACTTTTCAAAGTCTCATTTCAAATTATCAAGTTCTAATTAAGGTATCTAATGTGTGTTTAATCTACTCAGAAGCTCTCACTAACTCAAAAACAAGATTTTATAAGCATCATAAGCTTGTGTGAACACTTTTAACTCAGTTTTCAATAATTACTAAAAATTTAAGAAAAATCAAAAATAAATAAAAAATTGGTGATCATTGACTGAATGAGCAAGGAGCACAGTGAATTGTGGATGGCTGTGGGTTAGGTACCTCATGGGAGGGCATTAGGATTGGTTAACTTGGTTCTTTGGTCTTTATCAGTTGCTTGGAAGGCTTATGTAAGCCTTTTCTTTAATTTTTACTCTTTCAAATAGTTTGGTTGGTTATTTTTGTCTAATTTGCATAATAATTGCTTAAACTAGTGTTTGTAATAAGTAGGTGGTTTTACATGCTTGTTTAAATCTAGTTTTCTTCTATAACTGTTTTTAGAGGGGTGTTTGGTTTGAGGTTGTTTGCATTGTTCTACTTTGTCAATTGCGCATCTCTGTGTTTCAACTAGTTGTGTGGGTGTATAGTAGCTCAGGGAAACCTTTTACTTGTTCTAAAACTCACCCAAAGTCAAAATCACAAGTTAATGCTCACCACAGTTGACTGTGGTGAGTTTTGAAGTGAAAAATCCAACAAACCATTTCACAAAGTGTATTGTTTACTTAAGTTAACTTGTATACAGCTTAACATATCATTCTAAGTCACTAAATCAGCCACACAAGTTCACAAAAGTCAAACCTTGCAATTTCTCTAAAAGTCAAAAGTACTATATGCAGATTTTTTCCAAAATGGCATGAATTGATTTGAATTTTGTGTTGTCATTCAAGGTCTAAAAATTGTTGTGTGTTATCTCTACCAGTAGTATTTTTGATTCCCAAGTTTGTTATATTTTTGTGAATTTTTCCTAGGGACCAAATTGCCCCTTGAAGTTGACTACAGGGCAAACACTTGGCCCTGTCTCTTTCACACCCCCACCTTAGGTGGTGTTTTGTGACTGACCCAATGGGTCCCACAGCCCCTACTTGGCACCATTCAACCCCCCTCCTACTCAGGATCAAGGGTTGACCTTTTATTTGACCTATAGACCAGTGGACCCCACTTTGTTTGACCCCAAAAGTTTGTCTCATAACTGTCTCAGAAACAAGTTGATCAAACAGCTTATTTGTGCTTTTTGGCTTATTGAAGCCACTAATTTGGCTTATTCTTGCTTATTCTAGTGTATTAAACTCAGAGAAACCAATAACTACCATTGTGGACCCCACATCTTCCATTTGAGCTAAAAAAAACCTCCACAGTCAACAAAAGTCAACTGTGGGATTAATAAGCACTTCAAGTGCTTATTTCTTGGGTTTTATTAAAAGTGTTTTTGTTAAAAAGTTGTTATTTTTAGTTTATAATCAGTTTAGAAAAAGGAAAAAAAAAACCAAATAACCAACTTTAATATTAGTGATAGCATCTATTTAATAGGATTTATCAATTTATTTTTCTTTTTAATTTACTTCTAAGTAATATATCAATTTTATATTTTTAGAAATTCTATTTTAGGATAAAATAATTTTACAAAATTTTCCAGATTTTTATTTTGTCTTTTAGTGGTATTTCTAATTAATTTTAGTTTAAT
The DNA here is from genome assembly GCA_030686995.1 of Artemisia argyi. Taxonomy (NCBI): domain Eukaryota; kingdom Viridiplantae; phylum Streptophyta; class Magnoliopsida; order Asterales; family Asteraceae; genus Artemisia; species Artemisia argyi. Next base: position 195,002,630 of record CM060676.1, read on the forward strand.
TTAGTTTTAATTAATATTAATCAATTAAATAGCATAATTAGTTTTTATAAAGTATAACCTAGTTTTTATAATTTTTTCTAGCTTTTATTTTAGTTAAAACATTTTCATAAATTTTTCTAGAATTTTTACTGTTCATTTGCTATTTTTTATAATATAATTAGTTTAATTAGAAATTAATAAGTAATTAGATTAATAATTAGTTAATTAGCTTAAAAATACATAAAATTAACTTTTTATAATTTTTTAGGATTCCCATGATGGTTAATTAGATTCTTAAAATTTTTCTTAATTTTCTAAGCCTTTTTAGTATTTTTAATAATTCTAATTAATTTAATTAGTATTAAATAGATAATTAGTAATTAATTAATAATAAATAATTAAATAGTGTAAAAATAGTTTTTAATTTTCTTAAAATTTTCTTTAATTAATAGGATTGTAAAAATACCAAATTTACACTTTTAACCCTTACAGTCCATCAGTTGTACTTTTTGTTTTGTTCGTCTGTATACGTTTTTTAATTAAAACGTACATTTTTAGGTTTTAGCTCAAACCTTCGTAATCCAAATTCCCGTAATCAATCACATAGCTTTCCTAAGCTATATTTTTTAATAATTTCCAAATAATTTTGATCATAAACCTTTTCTGTGAATAATCACCCGATCACTTATACGCTAAAGTTACAATTCACACTTCAACGGGACTTAACGACCTGGTGATACCTTATATTACCCGGAGCATTGACCTAAGCTATTTGACTTTGTTGACCATTATTTGGTCAATATAAGTTAGGTGGTTTAGCATCAATCAGTAGGATAAGGTTCACTCAGAAGCATCCAAAAGTTCACTCAGAACTTGTAATCTCAGCAATAGGATCAAAAATGATGAGGTGTATCCACCAATCAGAGAGCTCTGATTGTCCACTGTGGCAATTCGTGTGGTATTTATCCTTGTCAGCGTCTTAGATGCTTAGTACGATGCTCAATTGAAAGGTACGGTTGGTATTTTGGTGGGGAAAAAGAAATGGGAACAGGGAATGGCGGGGTTAATTTGGGGTTTTTTTATTATTATTTGAAAAGGGATGGGTTTGGGTTACGGGTTGTGTTTGTATCCGGGTTAAATGAAAACAAGGTGTGGATTGAGCTTATAATTGTCTTAGGCTTGGTGGATTTGGAATTGGGATGGGTATAGACAAGGTTATTGTTGTGTTTGTATAGATTTAGGATTTATTACAAGGACCAAAAGTGTAGTTTTCAGAAAATACAAGGGCTAATTTTGCCAATCTTCATAAAATAGACCAAGGACCATTAATGCCATTTGTTGATTTATGAACGGTTTGAGTTGACTTTTCTTCAAAGGACTGTATTTGACAACTTCTGGAGGGCCATTCTTGTAATTTCTTCAAGCTTCAACACAAGGGTCATTCTTGCAATTTCTTGAACTTCAAGGACTTCTTTTGACTATTTGAGCTTTACTTTGACCATTATCTTCCCCGGCCTCGGCTTTTGACACTTTTCCATTCCCGTGCTCGTTTTGTCAATTTCTCACTGATTTTTGTCCTTTTCTTAAATATCCGTATCTGCACAATCACAAACACAAAAACACAATATCTTTGGTATTTATGGTTAGTTTTTGGTCGTTTTGGTCTTAATTTGGTAAATAAAAGGTGTGTGAATAAGCACACACCAATGATCACTTGAAAGGATGAATGGATCACTCGAAAACAAACTAAAACAAGCAAAGTGATCAAAGAGAGTGAGCTATATGGGATTACATTTGTTCAGAGAAAACTATATGAAAAATTGTATTTTGGAAGTGTAAAATGGTCCACTATTTACAGGCTACTGAAATTTGACTTTTTCAGTCCGATGTTTCGACGGCTCCGTTAAATTTAACGGTACCGTCCCCTCAGACGCTCCAATTTTCGTCTTTTTGTGGTGAAGATTTATTTATGGAAATTTGGACTTGATTTTGGGGGGAAAACTAGTTGTTATGATTTTGAAATAAATTCCCCATTAAAACATTTCTTAATAATTAAAAAAATAATTTTTCAAAACATTTTTTGAAAAAATGTTTTGTCACATTTATAGAAATGTGAAGTCTAAGACAAAATTTTATTTCTTTGATCATCCATCCAGTTTAAACTTTGTTTGTTCATACCTTGAGTGATTTACATCGTAAACTAAGACGTCGAGAGATGTTGATCTAGGTATGCTTTGATGACTTGTGGTTACAAGTAACTTGAGCATTTTACGTTATGTATTACAAGTTACATGTTTGTCATTATTAAAACCGAAGAAATCGTTTAGTTTAAATATCGCAATATTTGCACTAACAGGTCCCTCTAGATAACCACCCGGGAACACAGGCTAGATACATGGATAACTTGTGTCTTTAGTTCCCACGTCCTTCTAGTTGGCAATATAGTAGCTAGCTATAACGCTCTTGTCTAATGCCTGTCCCTCTAGCAACTAAGCTACGATGTTATTAGTTAGAACTGTTACATAGGAATCTTAAGCATTCGATTAATCAAAAAGTGACAATCAATAGCTATAATTGGATATCTAGTAGGGAGTAATACACCCTAGATATATATATCTTTACCTCCCATTGGTTTAGGCCAATTTAGTTTTTCTCATTATTTTACTTTTCTTGCATTTAGGTTAATTATTAGTTTAAAACAATCTATCTTAAAACTCGAATTTTACTTGCTTTCTAATAAACATAAAATACTAAAAGAAATCTTCCTCGGTATTTAGATCAAACTGTCATACATCTCGAACCTACCTCACTATTCTCGTAGAGAACTATCTTCCTCCGGTCTTACATGTACTACACTATAACGGTTAGGTACACTGCCTAGGGAGTTGTTAAACTTCGATGTTGCAACACCCGCATCAACTTTTTAGTGCCGCTACCGGGGAATAGTCAAGGTTTCGTTTTAGTCTAACACTCTAACTCACTAGCTTCACATCAAGTGAGTATTTTCTATTTCTTTTTGTAGATTTATTTAGTCTATCTTCTTTCTTCGTCTTTTGTGCGTTAACCTTTCCACTTGCCATCATGGGGGATGAAAATCCACCAATTCCACTCTTATACCACCTAGGGCCTGCACTTTAGGTGAGAATTCCCGACCTAACTAGAGGGCTACCGTAACACAATTGAGCTGCCTGAAGCAACCAATCCCACCTATGATCCTACACCATCCAGTTGGTGCAAAACGAGTGCGTATTCCACGGACTTCGGTCTGAAGACCCAAACAACCACCTTAAGGATTTTCTTAAAATCATAGATTCTATCAACCTTAATGGTGTTTCTAGAAAGACGACGCGTCTACGTCTATTTCAATTCTCTCTTCGCGATCAAGCTAGTAATGAGCTTGAGCGTCTACTGATGAGGCGAAATTTGTTACGCTTTTAAGGGGTCATTTAAGCCTTAAGTCGTGATAATATGATCAATTATTACCCTAAATCGTTCCTATTGTCATTTTAAGTACTTTGGAGAAGAATTCTGGAAAACATAGCATTTTGGACATTTTTGGAGCATAAAGTGAAGAAAACGATAAAGTCAAGAATCCAAGCTAGAAATTACACCTGACGGCGTCACCCATCCCTAAGGGACGACGTCAGCATTTGTGACAAGAGGTGGAAATTACTTTTACACTTGACGCGCCAGAAGACTTTTTGGGCATTAACACATGACGGCGTCACCCTTTACCAAGAGTAGGCCGTCACGTGTAACTCTAAAGCGTGACGGCCCATAATCTATATAACGAGACGGCATCAAGAAGTTGGATTGGACGAGAAGAAACCTTAGCCGCGGCGAGATGACGGCGTCAACCATCAAAAGGTGACGCCGTCACCCTTGTAAATCTATATATAGTTTTGGATTTTTCATTCATTAGTGTGCAACTTTGAAGAGGAACTTTGTCACACAAACCCTAGGTCGAATTTCAGAAGTTTTTAAGGGTTTCATACCCTTGTCTCTTCCATGTTTAATTGAAGATAAGTAATCTATCAATCATTCAAATGTCTATGTGTTGTTTGATTCTATCATATGTTTGTCTTTCTTTTGACATGTTAGGCTAGGTTTATTTGTGTTTGTTTAGATGTAGTGAAACCTAGTTATTGATTATTGATTGATGGTTGGTTATTAATTGTTGTTGGGTGATTGTTAATCGATGTTAGGCTTAAGAAAACTGGCTAATCTCATATTCGGTAACTTGCTTGAACGTCTTAAGAAACATGAATCGAATGTGTACTATGATTTTAATGGTTGTATTTAGTGCATAAGTGATTATTAAGGAGGCCATGGTAAGGATACTTAACGTGTCGCCATAGGAAGAGATAAAAGCTTATAGAGTTGGGGAAGATCGTACACGGCCCCACAATTGGTATTAAGGAATGCAACCCGTCACCCACACAATTGTAACAAGCTTATCAATCAATAAAAGATAATTAGGGGTAATAAAATCTAATTAAACACGTTTTCTTCATTTATAGTTTCACATTTTATTTTATTTTCTTGTCATTTTATCTTTATTGCATTAGTAGTTATTTTGGGTTAGTTGACTAGCAACTAATTCCGTCCACTCTTCCAAAACCCGAGATTTTTACTTGCTTTCATATAAAATATAAAAATACAAAAAGAATTATTCCTCACCTCTAGACCTAGTTAGATCAATTTCAATCCTAACGAACACTATTCCCTGTGGAGAACGATCAATCCCCCGGTACTTGCCACTTCACTATACTACATCGGTCAGGTACACTGCCTGGTGGGGATTGCAAGCTTCTCAAGATCCCTTGAGAAGTAAAACTTTTGTGTAGACCACAATCCACACATCATCTACCCACGGGAGCCATCTCTAATTGGGATGATCTCACATCGTTTCCTCGCTCAATTTTTCCCACTGGGAAAAGCTACTAAACTTTGAAATGACATCTTATATCAATGACTTTGAAATGACATCTATGATGCGTGGACTTTTTTCAATGACTTGCTTAAAAATTACCTCATCACGATATTGATCTTTGGCTTTCAAATCCAAATCTTTTACGATCATGTCAATTATTTGATTTAGCGAGCCACCGACCACGTGGCTGGTGGTAAGCTTCATGATAAGAATGACGAGGAATCATCGGCCATTACAGAGGACCTAACCCTATATGACAACGAAAGTTGAAATGACTCAAGTGAACTCTTTGGAAAGTCAGTCATGGTAATATCTAACGTTGTTAGGAATTATACTTGAGTTGATAAGACAAAACATGTGAAAGATAAAGGACTAAAGACGACAAAGTGAAGAATGAAGAAACTGCAAAAGACAAAGACTTGCTTTACAAAGAAGTTTTTGCATTATAGTCCTTTGTAGTATTTTGTAAACCCTAATGTCTCTATTATATAAAGAGACATAGGGTACAGGTTTTAGTCATTCACGTGTCACAATGTAAAACACCAAAGGGGTGTGTGTGTGTGGGAACCTGGCGTTAGGGGAATACGTCCAGGTTATTTGTGTGATATGTTTTAGCCCCAATATCATTAGTTTGATCCTGTTGATATAACCGTCTTACCATTGATCAGGTAAAATTGGGGCTTGTAGTAGTCATTGTATAAAGATGATGATGAAACCTTGTTAGGCAATAATAAATATTGTTCTTATTATTCCGTTGTGCATTCTATTGTTCTTTGTTATTGTTCATCCTAGTCAAGCCTAAAACATTCTTAACATGTGGCATCAGAGACCAGGGGGCTTGTGATCTAGGATCTACAAGGGTGTTCTTAACAAACGTTTCTAACATTTTAGGTCGTGGCTCATTGGTCGAACTTAGGGTTTCTAAACCCTAAGTTGATCTATCGACTTCCGAGTTATTTACCCGTGGTCCTTACTCTCCAAACTTGCATAGGTTCGTAGCCTTATTTCTACCTGTCCAGTACTGTTGGATACCTAACAGTAGCAACAGTGGATGAACCGAGACAATCAAAATACATGTAGGAATCCACTTGTCTACTTGCCTATCAACCTCATAGCATTCAGTTCAGGTACCGCAACGGTCGACGTCCTGGGCCGAGCCAAATTCTTTATTAGAAAGGGCAGGCAAAGCCCGAAAGCTGTTATCCCAATAGGCCAGCGGGTTGAATACCTAACGCACTCCAAGTGGTGATTCTCCCTAAGAAACCCTAAAGTATTCATGTTTCATCAAGACAAAAGAAGGTCTTCCGTGCAGTTCAAGAAGGTCAATAAACTTACGTTATTGCAAGATCAAGTAAGTAATTCTAGAAACACCCTTTTTACATGTTATTTAGGTTATATAATTGATTATGAGATCTGTCTATCAAGGGTTTTGGTTGCATGGCCTTTACTTGTTTTATTTTTCACTATTGCATGTTTTATATGCCATGCGGGTTACCACCAATACCCTATAGTGCATTGATTGATGTGGCAAAACGTAAACGTGTCAAGTATGATGCTAAGTATGCGACTATTGGATATAGCTTTCTCCCATTTTCATTCTCTTCTATGGGGGAATTAGAAAAGGACGTGGTTTCCTTGTTGAATATGATACAAATTTTTTCCATGCCTCAAGATATTGGGGCACAATCTGTTGTTCACATATTAATAGGATTAGTTTTCCTATGGCTAAAAGAGTGGGGGCTCAAATATTATCTTGACTTCCCACTAGTTTTTTATATATATTTTTTAAAGTTTTTAGTAAAGAGATTTATAAAATAATAATAATAACTACAAATACATCTCTGGTACAAGCAGAAAGACGAAAACACCTCATATGTTAGACCCATGTTAGCAACTAACCGGAATTGTATCGTTCATTCTTAAGGATGTATATTGTCTAACGTTTGCTCACGAGAAAGATGTATTTAAGGGTTTACTCTGAGTTTTACGACATAATTTTTTTTAATACTATTATATTTGGCTTATTTAATTTAGTTATCATATTACATTTTTATTTTTAACTAAATTATATATATATATATATATATATATATATATATATATATATATATATATATATATATATATATCGCTATTAGGCTATTCATTTATATAAACCAAACGAACTTTGAATTTGGTTTGATGAGTTCAGTCTTGGTTCAAATTTTTTAAAAGATTCAAATCCAACAACCGAAATGAAAAACTATGTTCCTGTATCAACAAGAATGTCTTTGTGACATTTTATCAAATACTTGGTGGGTGTTATTTCTACAAAAGTAGTTGTATAATAGTGAGAAAATACCAAAGAGTTTTTTTACAAGTGTTAGACTCAAATACAAATCGAGTCATTTTACTTTGTCATATTTACTGGATAAATTTTTTAAGAATACCGATGAGAATTTGTTTTTGTCATTTTACATGGTCATATATATTGGATAATCTTTTCTTAAGAATACTGATGAGAATTTGTTTCAACAATTTGTTGGTCTTAAATTTTATCACCACAACATTTCATCTTATTAATAAATTCGGGTATGTATGTATACAAGAAATCTCGAGTTCAAGTATCGTCTAAAATATTTTTAATATTAGATTGTATATAGTGTGTGAGATATTAATTTTATAAGTAAAATGATAGTGCACATTGTAATATTGTTCATTCGTGAAGTTTTAAACCTTTAGAAATGCTTTTTTTTTTTTTTTTTTTTTTTTCAGTTTTTTATGTTTTAGGCATATATAATTTTATAGGTGCAAATGACACATGGAGTGAGGGTTTAGTTGAGTGGTAAAAGTTGTTGTATGGTCATCCAAATGGTTATGGGTTCCATTCTATGCTTGTCCCACGTCTTCCTCCTTTTTGTATGTTAAAATTTCTCAAAATACTTACAAGTTTTAACAACTGTATTTATTTTTCTACTACATTTAATATATCATTTTTTTAATCAAATTCACTTTCTTATAATGTTATTATTATTATTTTTAATTGATGTTTTCAAATTGATGACAGAGACAAGTTAATGACTTATATTTGATAAACAAAGCCTACAATGAACAATTTCTTTTTATTGATTACTAACAACAACCTTTTTGTGTTTATGAATAACGTTACAACGAAAAACTTTTTTATTGACCATTCTATAACAATGTTTATATTTAACATTTTTTTATTAATGAATAAATTTTTTTTATTGATAAACAATTCTATTTATTGACGAACAACGACTATAACGCAATTTTTTTTTAATTAATTGACAACGCCTATGACGAACACACTTTTTTATTGATAAAGAACACTTTTATCGATGAAAAATGTATATAATAAAAAAACTATTTTTATTTTTTTAACGGCGAAAAAAAAAAAAATTATTGATGAACAACTTTTTAGTGATGAACAATATATATAATGAACAATTGTTTTTATTAATGAACATTGCATATATTGAACTACTTTATTGATGAACAACGTTGATATGATAAACAACTATTTTTATTGATGAATAACAAATATGATAAACAACTCTTTATATTGATTTTATATTGATGTACAACACCTATGACTCTTTTGTTGATAAACAACTTATTTATTACTCGTAATAAACAATGTTTATGATGAACAATTCTTTTATAGATGAACAACATTTTCATTTATGAACAATAACTATAATGAACAATTACTTTCATAAATGAACAATATATGTAATTGAAATTTTTTATTGATAAACAATGTCTATGCTAAACACTCTTTCTTATGAATAACGTTTATATTAATAAACAATGATTTTTTTTAATTAATGATTAGTCGCATATAATAAAAAACTTAAAAAAAAAAAAAAAAAAAAAAAAAAAAAAACTAATCCTTTCTCTTCTGACAACAACCTCACGACACATTTTGCTTTTCTTTACATAACTAGTATTTTCAACACAAAAAATTAATGCAACAAATTCACATCAATAAAACCCACGTGGGGATCTTATGAAACAAAAGAAAGTAGTAAAACCACTAGTTTGATATGGTAATGACATTTTTTGGTTTATTCCTCTACATAAATTCAAAAGTTTACCAAACTACATATTCGTGGTATGACTTTATTCCTAAAAGTCAAAACCTGCCAAAAAAACGTGCCCGCGGATCTATGAACACCCATGAACTTGAATAGTTCACTAACACTGTTCTCTAGTGAAAATAAGGAAATGAACGAAAAGAAAGTAAAGTGAAGAAAGTGAGTGGAGAGGAGTGGACAAGTAAGGGGAGAAAGAGGTTGCATTCTTGAGTTGGACTGTAAAGAAAAGGAGGAAAAGAAATATAAAATAACAATTGACTATATGTATATGTATAACCATGTATAAACGAGCTTAAAAAAATAAACGTGTTCGAGCCTAGTGTGATTAAAAGCCGAGTTTCATTTGAGCTTTATTTCCTTTTAACAAGCCATATAAATTATTCGAGCCCGAGCGACCTTGAGCTTGTGAAAATTTTCACGAGCCGAGCTCGAGATCAAAATATGAGTCCCGAAACGAACTCGAGCTTCATATATATAAACGAGCAAAGCTTGAGCTCTGGCAGGATAGAGCTCTGCTCTACTCGTTTCCACCCTAATGAACAACCATGCAAATCAAAAGAATTGTGATTAACAACTACATAATCATGACTAGTCTTTGACTCAGTTTTACGGGCTCTAACTTGAACATCTTCGTGGCAGTTTTGAACCATTTACCTAAACATTTCCAAAATGAATATTTAGTGAAATTTAAACATGAGAATATCATGTCGAGGCCAAATCACTTTGATGTACTTTAGTCAAGAGACAAATCAAAGACAACTGGCAAGACAAGACAACACGCCAAAAGGAAAAGAATATATCATTTTAATTGATATCGGAAATGAAAACATTGTTTAAAATATGCTTTTTCTAGCTCACTCTCCAAAAAGAAACAAGGCACAATGTATCCACCCGATTATTTAGACCGAGAGGTGCCTTGCCTTCCTCCCCACGTTATTCCTCAATTTTCTGCGTTATCACTCACGTTAAAGTACCGTGTACCTGCGTTAACGCGCGAGGTTATTACAATAACGTTGCGTTATGTGGTAAAAGTCAAATCGAAAGTTTCAAAACCACCCCTTTAACGTCTATATAGCCGTTGTGTTAAAAAATAAATAAATAAATACCCCCCCCCCCCCCCCCCCCTAACGTTATAAAACGGCTAGTAAAAAAAAAATCAAAATCACTTTTATAACACTATAAATACCCATTTTACTTCTCATTTTTTTTCACACTTCCACAACCAACTATTCTCTACACTTTTACAATATTTATACACATTCTCCATAACAAAAAAATACCCTTGTTTATTCACAATGGATCCGAATCAATTTAACTTCGAACAAATGAACTGTTCCGATATAGATGATGCAACCAACATTGAGTTTATCGTAGCTGCATACGAATATCACCAACAATTGGAACAAGCAGAATCATCACAATCTCCTGTGCACCGTACTAATATCTATCGTGAACGTGAGGTTGCCGAAAAACGCCTGCGTAGCGACTATTTCTATCAAGGTTGCAAGTATCCGGAGTGTAATTTTCGAAGAAGATTTCGGATGAGCCGGAGACTATTTCTACAAATAGTCGAAGGTATTGAATCTTATCATTCTGATCCTCTTCTAGAACATTTTAGTTTCTTTAGGAAAGGACCTGATGCTTGTTGTCGACCTAGCATAAGTGCTCTTATAAAGTGTACATCTGCCATACGCCAATTGGCGTACAACACCTCACCTGACGCGCTTGATGAGTATTTGCAAATGGGTGAACATTTGGCACGTGATTGTCTTGATAATTTTAACAAGTGTGTTATGGATCTGTTTATGTCGAAGTATCTAAGAAAACCAACTTGGTCCGATGTTCAACGTATTTATGAAAAACATGAGAGTGAACATGGTTTTCCGGGAATGCTTGGTAGCATTGACTGCATGCATTGGGCGTGGAAAAATTGTCCAGTTGCATGGCAAGGACAATTTGGTCGGGGTGATAAAAGATATCCAACATTAATGCTTGAAGCTGTTGCTTCGTATGATTTATGGATCTGGCATGCATTTTTCGGGATGGCGGTGCGAATAACGATCTTAACGTTTTAGATAACTCTCCGTTATTCGACGATCTTCTTGCTGACGAAGCCCCTAGAGCATCTTATATGGTAAATGGTCGAAGGTATGAAAAGGGATATTATTTAGCTGACGGAATTTATCCATAATGGGCATCTTTCGTCAAATCCTTCACAGCAACAACTGACGAAAAACATTGTTACTTTAAAAGGAAACAAGAAAGTGCACGAAAGGATGTCGAACGTGCTTTTGGTGTGCTTCAGGGACGTTGGGGTATTCTACAACAACCTGCGCGTCAAATGGAAATTGTCAAGATACAACGAATCATGTATACTTGCATTATTTTGCATAACATGATTTTAATAGATCAAAAATTTAAACTACTTGAATATGGCGAAATGTGGGTTGATCCGTCACCACGTTTTAGACGAGACAGGTGGATCGACAGATGTGACACCCGACGTCGCATTTTCAAAGAATTACGCGACCAAGGTATGCATACCCAACTTTAACAAGACCTTATGGACCATGTTTGGCAAAAACGTCTTCAACTTCAAGCAGAACAAGAAGATGAAGAATATTGCGAAGACGATGAATAAGTTTCTAATGTTTCGTATGTTTTTTATTCCATTATGTAGTAGCTTTTTAAAATTTTTGAATCATATATTTTTATTTATTAAAAACAAATAATTTAATCTTTGTTTTATGTGATTTATGATTTTTAATTATAGTTTTTTATTATTAAAGATAATTATTTAAAAATTTTAATCCTATTATTAATTGTATCTTATCTATATTTTTTGTATTTGTATCTTATCTATATTTTTGTATTTATCTTCTACTTGTGTTATGGATAAATATAAAATGTTACCTAACAAGAAAATAATATATTTTTTAAATACAATTATTACTAAATAAGGTATGAATTGATTTTTTTGAAATGGAAAATTCTCAATAAGGGTCTTATTTTATTATATAAAAGATTTTTTTTTTTTTTTTTTAAATTCGTAATGTTTTTTTTTTTTTTTTTTGTTTTTTTATTTCGTTGTATTTTTTTTATATATGTTTTAATAAATGCAGTATTTGTTTTAGTTTAAGGGTTGAATTTGAAAATATTTGAATAAAAGTTGAGTTAAGGTGAGTTAAAGGTAAGTTAAGGTAAATGGTGTTTTTTTGTGAGTTATTGTGAAATGATTAAAGCTGATGTGGCGCTGACGTGGCGCTGAGTTATTGAATAACTTGTGTCAACATATCTCTTGCTCTTAATGTTTTTTTTTTTTTTTTTTTTTTTTTTTTTTTTTTTTTTCGTCGTATATGACTGTATGTCGTTTATATATTGAAAGTTGAAACCTAATCTTAAACATGTATCATGGTTTGTTTATACAAAATCCAATATAAAGCATGTTGAATGACAGAAAATGCATTTCTTCTAAAGTGTATTTATTTTACAAATGATTTGTCTAACGAGTGACTTCAGGGTAAAATTTAACGTAATTATAAAAAGAAACATTGAGTTTATTAAATTAAAAATCAAAGTTAGTTATGGTAATTTATGAGTTGAATTAATGTGTTTTAAATACAATTTATAATTTAAAGGAAAATATATGTCTAATAAATGTTGTTTAATGTGTGCCCTCAGGGCACCTGTTAGTTAAATGAACTTGAAAATTAGCTTAATTAGATGTTATTTTTAATTTAGTGAACATCGAGTTTCCTTATCTAAACATACAAAACAATGCTCCGAGGTCACTTGTTAGAAGATAGTAAAAGTAACCAACGAACACAAAAATTTTGGCAGCAACTTCGTCATGCCATGTTTCTTTAAAGGTATTTGTATACATGAAGCCGGTTACTGCCATTTAAAGTACTCCTTAGTTTATATGTATGAGCACTCTAGGTGAAAAGAAGTATCAGAGAAAACAGATATGCTACTTGGTTTAGATTATATATCAGTATGAATCTAATCACGTCCGTTACACACAATATACAAATTTGCACCCCTAGACTCGTTGATAATTATAGAGGAAACCGGAGCCTTTGCTTCAATAACTTCATTTGTGGTCAAGACAAAGCAATTTGATAGTGGTTTGAAAGGAAGTCGAATCACTGAGTTCTGTAACACAAACAAGACTAAATTCTGCAGCTCGATTAACGAATAACATACAAAGTATATCATTGCTGTACATGCTTTTATTCTTTCCGGATTTTTGAATTCACTACCTTTCTACCATTGCTTTTGTTACAACTGTTTTGAGCCAACGTGACAATGCAATCAAGAACGGTGTGTAGGCGAAATAACAAGTGAGAGTCCATGTTACTAATCCCTGGATTAACAAAAAAAATTAATCCGGCGCGTCAGATAGAACCATAGGTGGTTAATTATTTATGTTTCTTAAGTTATACCTGGCCCATAATCTCAATGTTTGCCTGGGGATAGTACCATAGGTGGAATAGTCTGAAAACAATGACGACTCCATCAATGTTAGCCAAAAAAACACTACAGATTTTGTAAATGAGTTAAATACTCCATTTCTTTTTCGGCTTATAAGTCATTTTCCTTGTTATAGACATTGATTCCTTAAACGAATGGGTAAAGAAGATATTGCTTACTTCATTACAGGAATCTCGGCAAGTGGGCAGGCAAGACCAACCACGCAGGCCAACGCAAACCCGAGTTTAGTCCTGTCTAGGGCTAACCACATCAACTCAGCACAAGCAAACAGTATGTAAGTTTCCACACTGTCTTCAACTCCAGCTTTGTATAATTCAGCACTCAAACTCAAAAACACCACCAACGCTCTGGGTGCAGGATGGACAGTCACAGCAAGTCAGCAACATAGACATATAACAAAACAAACAACAAAGACAGATAGATAGATAGATAGATACTGACATAAGGGACGCAAGAACTTTGTTAAAACCATTCTCAGGAGGTGTGGGTAAGAATTTGTGATCCAGATAAAGTTGCAGCAAACCGACAGTGGCGTAAAACAACCCAAGCAATGGGGGAACCTAATCATGTCAAGTAGGTAACAAGCTTAAAACTTGAAAGAAAGAAAGAAAGAAGAGATATAATAAGTCATACACACCCAGATGTTAGTGTGGAGAGGCCCGATATCTATCGAGCCAGTTTGATATACGACAAGATTCACTCTCGAGTGGATGCCATCGAGAAGGGGACCCATAAGGAAACCACACCCAAAGAGGCAGAGAGAAACAGATGGCCATATTGTTTTCTGGGTCTGTTTTGTTTGACTGCAACGTGGTTGGCAGGTAAATTGTCGTTGGCTATGGCGTACGGGCGTGGGAATGGGTTTGAACCGGGTAGGTAAGCCAGGAACAGCATTCATGGCCAGCATCTTAGATCTTGTTTTTTGTCAATTAGGCATGGTTTCTCAAGCTTTTTTGGCCATACAATGCAAATCCTGACACTGTGACAGTTGGACCACAAGCAGTAATGTTGTGTATATCTGTTTCATACACCTCTCCACTCTTTTTTTGTTATAAATATTGAACTTCCAACCAATACGCTACTAAGAGCACACGGTGTGCAACGTTAAAGGGATAGCTGGTGTCTATAACGCGAGCCCAATGGCTCCACTCCACACCCCGCCCCAAGTTATAAGGCATTGAGCCAAAATTAACAGCCGTGTTATACTACTTTTTATTTTTATTATTATTATTTTTTGATGTTATATTTGTGTTTTATTCAGTCAAGTGTGGTGAGTCAAAGGGTGTCCTATAACTTAAGTGATGGATGGAGGGTGTTTTTGGGTTAAGTTATATGTTCCGAGTTATAGGGAAAAAGTGCCAAGGTGACAACACTTTTTGCTATACGACGGCCTTATAACTCCCTCGACACCTTGTGCTCTTAAGAAATGAGCATGAATCAATGGTTAAAATTAGCATCAGTTAGAAAACCTTAAACAAATCAAGCAGCAATAGTTCTTGCGGATTGGCGGGTTCTAACAACAACAACAAAAAAAAAAAAAAAAAAAAAAAAAAAAAAAAAAAAAAAAAAAACCCTTTTTACTGTAAGCCAAACAAATAACGATTATCGTAGCCTCGATACGAATTAGATTAATTTAGCATCGAACACAATAAAACTTACATCGAATCATAAAACCCCACAGAAAGATGTCTTAAAATCACTGGAGATTATATGACACAACATTCTTGTATTTACATAAAGTATCTCATGTTTGGCATTTGACAACTTCAGGCGAGCAAAAACTACCGATGCCACATGGCATCTCTTACAGAAGTTAAGATTGCAGATTCCACGTTTCCTTGTATAACAGTATAAACCAGATATATTCTGCTTTCCTCCACATGCCATTTGGACTTTTTCCGATGAAGATGAACAGAAAGACAGTCAATACTGGTTACCTTTTTCTTGATGGCCAATAAGAAGTAAAATCAATCCCATTACCAGCATTTATATCTGCATAAGAAGGTGGTGATAATTTTATTAAATATAAACACATACCAATTCCATGAAGATACAAGATACTTCGAATGAGCAAAGTAAAATAAAAATCTGAAGGCAACATGAAAAAATACAGCTACTTATCCAGGTGTGCATTGTATTTGTACCTGCCATATTAACTATCTGTAGCCTTCAGCTTCCGAGGTCTCTTATTAGAATGAGCTGGTGAAGACGGTGCTTCTCTCCCGGGTCCCTTTACACAAAAGATACCATTATTAACATGGAACTGTTGAGCAGGAATAAGAAATAAATAGGTAAAAACTGATATGGAGATGTATGCAGAGTCAGCAAGAGAGTCGAGAGTATGTATACTGCATACCTTGCGTTTCTGGTCCCTTTTAACAACTCTTTCTGCTGATATTGCTGGAAAGTAAATGTAGATTAAATTAGAACCCAAAAAAAGAAGAAAAAAAAAATGAAATCCGAGGAAAGCAATTACCTCCATAGCTTACTGAGTCAGGAACAAATGTTCGGTCCTGATCCATGCCACGCTGTAAAAGCTGTCAGATAAGATCAAAATAAACCATATTAAAACATAGAAGAAATACAACTAAAAAGATTCCAAATTCTTTGAAGGGTTTAGTAACCTTTGGACCGTCTGGTGTTTCGGTATATGAACTTTCGCGATAAGACGAGCCTTCCTCCTTATTTTGCAACTGAAAACAATAACAGGAGAAATGAATTATTAAGTCGAGGATAATGAGCATAGACTAATTAAACAGATGAACATAATGCAAAACAATACCAGTTTCTGAAGATTTAAGAGAGTCAGTATCTCTTTTCGCAATTCCAGATGCTCTGCACAAACAGCTTTAGTCGGGACTTTGGGTTTCAAATTCACCTGTACAAATGACACACATTTAGTTTACTGTAACATAGCCAATACCTCAAAGAGTATGAATAAGATAATAACACATTAGCTATTATAAGATAGTAAGAAACCTTAAGCTCTTGTAAGAATTGTTCAACACGCTTAATAGTTCGCAATCCTGCTGATGAGCTTGCAGCTTGCACCATTTGATCCAAGGCGTAAGTTCTTAAGTATACCTTAAGCTGCAAACAAAGAAAATCCGTAAAAAATACAGAAGCAACTTCACATAGAGGACATATGCAAATGATTAAAAAACACCAACGGCTTGTTATACCATGCGAAGAGAAGCTGCAGCAGCAGCAGCGTTCTCTGCCATTGACGTCAAAGGTGCAACACCTGAAGTACCCTGCATATTAGAAGGCGATGCGATATCAACAGGAGCACTAGTTTTTTCCATGCGTTCTGGACTAGCATTCAGTGTGGCAGCCAACTCTGCATCTTGAGCAGCCTGAAGAACAGAAGACGAGACAACTAATGAGTGGTATATTTACATATATGCACCAGAATATTTGCATAATGATGTTAGAAAACATGATTCAACAAGTTCATTTAGTCCTGGTTACAACTGGTTCAATATATGCTACAAAGCAGTTCGTTAAAACTAGCATGCAAAAACACAATGATAGAAAAGAGAACATGGTATGTGAAAAAAATGCACAAAATATAATGATCATCACATCAAAGTCATATACCAACAATGAATCAGATAAAACTGAAAACTTGCCTTCGCAGCCATACGAGTCTCCATTATCTTCTTAGCTTCAGAAAGAATCTGTGAGCAAAGAATTTACCGAACCAAAAATCATTATTCATTTAAACTTCAGAAGAAAAAAAACCTACATTATTTGAACTAGAAAAATGCATACCTCAGCATCTTTACGCTCTTGGTGCTTTGTCTGTGAGAGGACCATGGACAAAGCACGCTTACGATCAATCTCATGAGAGATGTTGTATGGTTCCTACATCAAACATAAACGTACACGTGATTTAAAACTTGACCTAAAAGCTACATAGCAAAACTCTAAAATGCTACACAAAATTAATATATAGAAATACAATGCTGCATATATATACGAGAGTCCATACCTTCACAAGAGGGTGGCCAGAAACATCAGCAGGAGATGGAGCCCTTGCAATCAATATTGTACGAGACACTGCAGAATTAATGGACACAGCAATGGCAACAAACAAAGGTTAAGTTAGAAAGAATTACCCATCTGTGGCTTCTAAAAATGAATCTGATATCAGAATATCAGATATTATAAGACAACAATGAGTTAATTACCACTATAGTAACGGTGCTTCAGTTCTTCCACTGTTCGGGATGTAGGAAATCTATCAGCAATTACAACAAACCGGAGATCGAAGCGTTCACACAAATCAAAGAGTTGATCCGTCTCTTCTTTGGTCCATGTCTGGCGAGAACAATCGGATTGCTAAGGTTAAAGATTGACCAAATATGATTTGTCTGTTATTTTTAACTTAACTTATGAGAATTTGAAGGGTGCTTATCAAACTTTTAAAAAAAAAGTAAGAAAAATATCTGAAAAACTGGACTAAAAAAGATCTGAAAGCATAATTTGGTAATTGGTACTCACCGAATCTGTCAGATGCTTCTCATACTCCTCATCTGTGTACTTAATCACATCAACAGACTGCAGGATTTCATGTCAAAGTCAACATCACAACTAATGAGAAAGCTAAGGAGGGACAAATTTCAAAGCTAACAATGTATGGTGAGGAGCCATCATGTATATATTTATATATCTTAATTCTGAAGTCCATGCAACGTACTTCTATTACGGTGTCTACAAAATTTCAATTACCTCTAACAACCATATTATTGACAATAAAGAGGGAAAAAAAAAAACAAGACCCCGATGAATACAAAGAATAGTTATTACAAGCAAAATGCTGAACTCAAGGACTAAGAACTAGCAGTATCTTTTTTTATACTGTAACTGTTATGAAAAGAGATAAATAAACTTATGAAAAACATGTACCTTGTTGTACTTTGCGAAGGAATAGTCTCCTGTTGGTGGAGTTCCATTTACAACTCTGACCTATACAAGTTTAAACAAACAGGATACTTTATAATTATCCCCAAATAACGATCTTGATTTTATATCAAGAAAAAGAAGAATAACATACCCAATGGTAAAGCTCCAAGTTATCTTTCCGAGCAGAATTTGTGAAACTAAGCCATTCCCATGTTATCTGGATGAAAAATCCCAACATTATAAGCAATAAAATGAATGTGAACTCATATGTAAGCATTGTGATAGATACTACAAAAGTGAAGCACGTGACAAGCAAAAAGAAAGGACACCGTCAAAACCATGGTATCTTAACGAAATAGCCAATAAATATTAAATGGGATGTCTACTGCAAGAAAAGCTGCAAATATAAACGCTCTACTTTAGCCACACCCAAACAAAATTGTACATTAACCTTTTTGAGGTGGTTGGTTATGATTAATGCACAACTTGTTGTTTCTTAAACATTGCCGTTCTGGCTATGTTCATCAAATCCCAGAAAATAAATGTGCACTACGTACTCATATATTTAAGGCCAAAACTAAAAAAGGCGCACTCAAACTTAAATAGCCAAGATAAAGGCCTTACAAGACATATTGAAACCAGGAAGATAGAACGTAAGGGAGACATTCAATAGACCATTGTGGTAGACTTAACCGAAGAAAAACAAATCGAAGAATGAGTGACATTGATAGGAACACTAGGTCTGTAAAATTGAAACCAACAATGCAAAGAATGTATATATAGCCAAAATGCAGCCTTTGCAAGTCGTCATTCTATTTAACACGATAAGTTACTTACGATACACAATGTCATACAAAATACAAAGTCTAAGTAAAGTTCATCCCTTGCCGCTCATAAATACACTAATCAAGCAGCGTAGAACTCAGCCTAGGAGGGCGATTACTCAATCACTCACCACTGAGGCAATTTGGAGCTAGTCGGCCAAACTCGGCCAAATAACTGGGATTTAAAGTATTATGTTTATGTTTATAATTGAACTTGAAACTAGTTAAAGTGTGAACTATTTAGACTTTGAGATATTATGTTTACGTCATACATATAATTTCACAAATATATATAAAAAAATCCTAAGTACTCCACGCCTAGGCCAGTTAGCGAGTAATCAATAAGTAACTAATGTACTACAGTACTAGTCCATCGTCTCAGCTGAACGTCAGCTAAATAAGGCTCATTTATCAGCAAAACTAACATAGAGTAAAATTTAAACTCGGAAAAGTGGAAAACTAACCAACCTTGTCATTATTAGTAGGTTGAGGACGTTTTTTGGGATGAAGAGTAGTAACATCAACAGAAGGCATAAGTGGAGCCACACCACCAGTAAGTGCATATACCTACCATTCATTCATATCAAAACACACCTTTTAATTACTATAACAAAAAAAAAAAAAAAAAAAAAAAAAAAAAAAAAAAGAGTAGTCTAGTGTAATTACCTCACGCGAAATGCCATCAGGTTTCCGTTGAGACTCTTTGGGTGGCTTAGATTTCTTTTCGACTGGTAGGGACGATGAATTTGCTTTTGGGATCCCTAATATGTCCTTCGCATCCATTTCTTCAAATTAGGGTTTTTCTTTTATTCTAATTCACTTCAATTGAATTGATTGTTTATGAGATCAATTTGAATTCAAAGATTAGGGCTTGTAAGTTGTGCTAACTGATTTTTAACTGAATTTGGATTTTCTGATACAACACCAGTTATCGAGTTACTGTCGATTTTTTTTAAAAAAATAAAAATGTTTATGTACAGTAATTGATTTTTTGGGCTTTTGGGGGTCATAAACGATCCATATTTTCGGCCCGTACTTTTCTCTTTGGCCCAATTCGTGTTTTGGTTTTTTTATGCTCTAACCTCGTTTGGTGAAATATTTATTTATTTATCTTTTTACAAAAAGAAAAACAAATATCGAACTTTTTAAAGCAAATTCATGCATTCGAGGTTGTGCCTTCGGTCGATGGTAATAATCTCAAAGTTAAACTACATCTTTTTGTTTGGTATATCAATATCTTGTTAGTTGATATAATGTATGGGCTCAAGCCCAAGTTCTAGA
The DNA here is from genome assembly GCA_030686995.1 of Artemisia argyi. Classification (NCBI taxonomy): domain Eukaryota; kingdom Viridiplantae; phylum Streptophyta; class Magnoliopsida; order Asterales; family Asteraceae; genus Artemisia; species Artemisia argyi. The sequence continues at coordinate 195,023,149 of CM060676.1, forward strand.
CTAGTTTGGACCCATACAATATATCCACTAACATATCTCATGGCTCTCACGGAGTCACGGATACACATGCCAAAAGCCTTTTGATGATTATAAACAATAGATTTTGATGCGATTTGTTATTTTAAATGCATTCAATCTCCTCGAAATTTCGGGTCTGATGTATGTATGAACAAATCAAGAGTACCAAGTTCTTATATGAGCTGCAACTTAGGGACCAACCTTGTGCCTATTATTCCAAAGCAAAAATCATTGGGAAGAAGAGGTTTTTAGCAAGATAGGTCATAAGTTTAATCTCTACTCTCGCTGATTTGAAGAAAATAACTTAACATTGCCTTAAGACGTGATCCTTGAGAAAGGCTCACATCAAGTCTTAAAATAAACTGCATGTTAAGATTATCCGTCAAGCCAAACCTTTCCGAACACTACAACCCCTACTAAATATAGTCAACATAATAGTAACCAATAAAATAGCTAGGTGGATTATTACCTCTAAGAGCTAGCGGTAAGGTAACACACTTGGGTGTGTTAAGCCTTAACTCACCAACTTAACACACTGTGTTACCTTACCACCACTGAAAGTCAAGAGGTGTGTTAACTCGCTTGGGCAAGCGGTTAACGCACGTTAAAGAGTGAAAAATGGGAAAAAAATTACACTTTTGGCCCTTGTATTATTTGTTTACTTTTTGTATACGAAAATGAAAAATTACAAATTCCACCCCTACGATTTCAAAATCAAATCACAACTTAAATTCAAACAACAAGGCGGGATAAATTCAAAATTTAAATTCAAACAACAAGGCGGTTAACGTTTAAATTTCAAATCATACAAACGGTCCTATAAATAGCCATTCCCACACACAAATCACACACACAAATCATACAAATTCTCTCAAATGTCTAACAACAATTCATCAGATAACTCGTCAGTATACAACACCCCCCCAGAAGAACTTTTCCCCGTATTCCCAAACTACAATCATCAATCCAACAATACACCACCAGATTTGTTTCAGGTTTTCCAGTATGACAACCCACCACCAAACACGCCACCGGAAGTTCTGTTTCCACCTCTAAACAATCCACCGGCACCCTATCCACAACAAAACCAACCACGTCCATTGTCCGATGAAGAACTGTTTGCACAGGATATGCAAGAATTGTTAAGGGTTCAAGCAGAAGAAGAGGAAGAAACACGAGCTCGTGAGGAGTACTTACGAGAAAAACAGGCTCGGAGAAACGCTCGTTGTGCATGGCGAATCCAACATGGATTGCCCCGTGTGTCAACAAGTGACGACGATTCGAGTGCCTCGAGTGACGAGGGCTGGGTCTCGGATGATTCGTTTTACTGAATCGTAGTTTTATTATCATTGTCGTATCGTTGTTTAGGGCTTTTAATTTTCGTTTCGTTGTTTGATGTTTTAATTAATTAATCGTAGTTTTAGTTAAGATGTTTTATGTTTAATAATTGTAGTTTAATTAAGATATTTTTATGTTTAATTAACGTAGTTTAATTAAGATGTTTTATGTAATGTAATATTTATGTTTTAATTTCGTATTGTAAAATGTTTAAGAATTAATGTTATGTTTTAAATAAATGAAGTGTTTGTTAAATTTTGGGGTTGAAATTGAAAATATTTGGGGTGGAGGTGAGTTAAGGTGAGTTATAGGTGAGTTACCTTACCGGGGTGGAAAGTCAAGAGTTAAGGTTAAAAGGGAAAAGCTGACGTGGCGCTGAGGTGGCAGTGTGTTAAGACTTAACACACCACCACCTTACCGCGTGCTCTAAGTACTTATGTAAAGAACTTATAATTGGTTAAAATTTGGAACAAAGTGGCATAGATCTAAAGTATCATAAGTCCAAAACATGATACGATACAATGTATTCTTAATGCTTGTAATTGTTACAATGTATATCATACATGTCTGAGTTGTCTCACTCTTTTAAGGTTGGTATAGAAATATTTATGTCAACCAACCTGTCACACGTTATATGCATTTGTTTATATTAATCTATTATTGGGTGATGGAATTAGAAATCAGACATAAAGAAGGAGGTTACTTGGAATGATGATCCATATATATATGGTTGTCCAACGCCACTTGACTAGAGATAGATTAAGTATAAAGTTGGCCAACTATATTTGTTTGCACAATAAATTTCCCAACCTCTAAAATGGCTTTCAAAGTTGCAAATTAATTTCAACTTAAATTAGTATAAACTATTGACAGCTCTATATATATCCATACCTGCCATCTTTCCAGATTGCTTGCACTTATCCTGTGTTTTCATGGCTTCATTGGTGTTGCTATTGACAGCTCTTGTGAGCCGAAACCATCATGGTTCCATCCCTACAATCCAAGATGTCTGCCACAGCAAAGCCGGAAGAACCAAGTTTTCATGTTTCAATGTCTCTCCTACTCAATCAGACCAACACTTCCTGTTGAAGAATATTGATCATGATTCTATCTGGCCTTCACAGTAAAAGTCCGCTTGTATGTCACTGATAGTGATGGAGGCCTATTTCGAGCATGATAAGGCTCAGTGTCATAAAATAGCAACAAACTAATATCAATGTTCCACATTTGTAATTGTACAAGTTGTCGTGTGAATTTAGTCGTTAAACTTAATGTCCATGGCATTAAACTTGTACAGCTCATCAAAAACGCTGAAATGATGTACTAACTCGTTTTGTAACATTAATAAAAACGCCTACTTGTCGATCATTTTCTACAATACTCGCATCCTTATACATCTTATCCTAGTAGAAAACATGTTCCTGCAACCAGATCCTGAAGTGGTGCCCATCCACATGTTTCCTTGTAATTTCCTTAATGCTATATTATATAAAAAGACCAAGTTGATAATATAATTCCCTTATTGATGGTCATTTACATGTTCTTCTTAGTAGATATGTATTCTATTACATGTTGACACACCTTTTAAATATAAGACGCGGTATATCGAATCAAAAGTGAATTAGTAGATACTATTGGAAATGAAGGCGGTAAATATACTATTCGGGCTTCTATGGGTTTGGATAATGCTCGTTGGTATCTCTGCAACTAGGCGGGCCCAACCTATGCTTATCAACTTTGGTGACTCAAATTCCGATACTGGAGGTGTGCTGGCTGGTGCAGGACTTCCCATTGGCCTACCACATGGCATTACATTCTTTCACAGAGGCACGGGTCGTTTTGGCAATGGACGCCTCATCATTGACTTTTTCTGTAAGTCAACTCTCTCTTCCTCCCTTTTTGCTAATTGTCGTAATTTTTAACCTGCTAACTTTAGTAAATATTGTTGCGAACAGGTGAACATTTGAATTTGCGTTATTTGAGCCCATATCTGGAATCACTAGCACCAAATTTCACAAGTGGAGTAAACTTTGCAGTAGCTGGAGCCATGACTTTACCACAATTTGTTCCATTTCAGCTTGATGTTCAAGTTCGTCAATTCGTTCATTTCAAGAATCGCTCACATGAACTCCTCTCATTTGGTATGCTCATAATGTCTTTAGCTTTTGCTTTACTCCAACGCGTCAGCCAAAAAAGATATTTTAAAAGAAAACGGGTCAGAAGTCCCCAAAACTGTATTTCTAATGCAAATATCATCCTAACTCATTCTGTTATTAGGATCAGATTATTTTTGAATCAATATGAATTTGTAATCATATTTGACACAGAATTTATGTATTAAAGAAGTATACTTTTGGGTCAACCTAAGCCGACCCGTTTCCATAGTTATCCGTTTTGATATGTTACAAAACCTGTTCCAAGCGTCTTTTTGCCCTTTAGTTTCTAAATTTTCTGCCAAATTAAATATTTTCCATATGTGTTTTATGGATGACAAATCCTTGTTCTAAATCTTTGATATACAGGTTCTTCAGGGAACTTTATCAGTGAAAATGGATTTCGTAACGCGCTTTACATGATAGATATTGGACAAAATGATCTCCTAGTTGCACTATATGCAGCAAATCTTACTTATGCACCAGTTGCAGCCAAGATTCCATCTTTTATAGCAGAAGTTAAACTAGCCATTCAAGTAAGCATCTCTTGGTTTCATTTCAGCTTTTCTTAACTGCTATCTAATTCCTTTTGGACACACTCATATTTATTTTTTCCTTTTGTAGAATTTATATCAGTACGGTGGGAGAAAATTTTGGATACACAGCACGGGTCCACTAGGTTGTGCTGCTAAAGAGCTTGCCTTACACCCACACAACGCTACTGACCTTGACAAAATTGGATGCTTTCGTGTCCACAATGACTTGGCCAAACTTTTCAACAAAGGATTACGTAAATTGTGCAAAGAGTTGAGATTAGTACTAAAAGATGCAGCTATCGTATATGTTGATATCTACACCTTTAAATACAATCTTTTCGCCAACCCATCAAAATATGGTAACAACATTTTCAATTTTACTTAACCTTTATTGATCTAATTATGACCAGATAGACTGATAGTTTGTTTGTGTTTGCAGGATTTGTAAAACCGTTTAAGGCGTGTTGTGGGTCTGGAGGTGATCCAAATAACTATAATGTGAAAGCAACTTGTGGGCAACCAGGGTATAGCATATGTAATAACGTGACATCGGCTATTGTATGGGACGGTGTTCATTATACAGAAGCTGCAAATAAAGCAGTTGCTGATATGATCCTCTCGACCCCATCACTAAAACTAGATCGTTTTTGGTCGCACTGATTATTACAATCATGCAATCATGTACTTGTACTGACATATATACAAGCAGAAATAAATTGTTGAAACGCTAGAATAAGTAGTTAAGCATTGTGTACTGAAATTGAAATAATGCAGATTTAACTAATCTTCTTGATAAGTTGATATAACTTTTGATATTTTGGTTTAATACTTTAATAATATCATGTTGAACTTAAGTCATGTGTGAATATGATGTAGGGTCAGCCTATGTCATAAGTCGTTCTATATATTTTAGTACATATTAAAAAGTCTCTAAAGTCTCAAAGATAATATTTTGTATATCAGTGTACAAATACAAGGAGACATAGGTGATGTTAATGCTATCATTTAAGTTAATTTGGTGATTTGAAATTAATAGTTTACAATGTTAATGAAATTTACATATCATTTCCCTGAAATATAGATTGCACTGTATTAAAACACTTCAATAACCTTAATAAGCTACATATATTTATTCGTTATGTTATAAGAACATAAGGAGGCGGCAGTCATTTCTAGGTTTGACCCTGCATATCCCGCTCCAGTGAAGGTATTTAACGTGTAAACTATAAGCTTGGTGACCATATCATCTAAAACATGGACCTGGTGTGACTGATAATGTACTTTCATTGGTAGTTTAGTACGTGAGTACCACTTTGCTAAAAATGACCTTGTTACATTTGTATTGTGTTACAGTTTTTGGCTGGTAATAAAAAGATGCCAAAAAGGTATAAACAATAGACAATTAGACCTTAAGATGTGACCATTTTCTTATTAGTAATACAACTTGATTTATAAATTTTATAAATTAGGCATCATTTTCAGTATTCTTGTGATTTTTTAAAGACTAAAAACAGATGTTCCTGCAACTTGATATTAAAATTCAATCATCCACATGTTTCTTGTATTAGTTGTTGTATTCGCTTTTTTCACGTTCAAGCATCCTTTAAATAAGACCAAGACTAAGTTTTCAGTAGACTGAATTTAGTGAACAAGTATGAAAAGTCTAAATGTATTGCGGGGCCTTGTATGTTTGTGTATGCTTTTTGGCATCTCAATGTCGAGTCCCAAAAGCAGACCTTTGATTATTAACTTCGGTGATGCAAATTCCGACACTGGAAATGTTCTGGCTGGTGTCGGACTTCCCATTGGCCTGCCGCATGGCATTACATTCTTTCACAAAGGCACGGGTCGTTTTGGCAATGGTCGACTCATACTTGACTTTATCTGTAAGTCAATTGCTCTTCTTTCATTTCTTGTTATATGTCCTAAATATCTCACGTAAATTCACGGATAAATTTTCAATCTGTCCCATTCAGTTTTCAAATGTTAACTTTCTTCACAACCGATTTTTGGAACAGGTGAACATCTGAAGCTGGGCTATCTAAGCCCATATCTAGAAGCACTGGCTCCAGATTTTACAAGTGGTGTAAACTTTGCAGTAGCAGGAGGCATGATTCTACCACAATTTGTTCCTTTTCATCTTAATATTCAAGTTCGCCAATTCGTCCATTTCAAGAATCGCTCACTTGACCTCCTTTCACATGGTATGTTTATCTCTTTAGATCCATCATTATCTTGTGCTTGTATCTGTTTGTTTTAAAGAAAAAAAATGAACTTGTATAATAAACAGGTACTCCAGGGAACTATATCAATGAAGATGGATTTCGTAACGCCCTTTATATGATAGATATGGGACAAAATGATATCCTTGAAGCACTATATGCTTCAAATCTTACTTATGCACCAGTTGCAGCCCAAGTTCCATCTTTTGTAGCAGAAACTAAACTAAATATTCAAGTAAGCATCATATATCTTGATGTCATTTTGTGTTTTCCTTTTTTTACATGTATCAACCTAGTGAACCTACATGCTTAACTTTTATACTTGAAATGTAGAACTTATACCAGTATGGGGCGAGAAAGTTTTGGATATTTGGCACTGGGCCGCAAGGTTGTGTTCCCAAAGAACTTGCATTACACAAGCATACTAATAGCGACCTTGACAAAATTGGATGCTATCGCGTTCACAATGATCTATCCAAACTTTTTAACAAAGGCTTACGCAGCATGTGCAACGGGTTGAAATCAGTACTAAAAGATGCAACCATCGTATTTGTGGATGTGTACCCCATCAAATATGATCTCTTCGCCAACCCCTCAAAATATGGTAAACAAATATTCAAATTTACTAAAACTTTACGAGTAGTAAATAATGAGACTAATGGTCTGCTTGTTTTGACAGGATTTGTACTACCTTTTAAGGCGTGTTGTGGGTATGGAGGGTTACCGAATAATTACAATACAACAGCCACATGTGGGCAGCCAGGATACAATATGTGCAGTAATGTAACATCCGCAATAGTATGGGATGGTGTTCACTACACAGAAGCTTCAAACAGGATCGTCGCTTCCAAAATCCTCTCCATGCCAGCAATAAAAGCTACCATCATGTGATAGTAGTTTGACATCCCAATAATAAATTGTTGAAATTTGAATAAGATGGATGGATATTAATTTCCACTTCGATAAAAACAATAACTTGAAGTTAAGCTAAGTTAGTTTTTTACTTAATCGAAATCAAATTTCCTCTTTTAAATTTATTTACTTATTGAACTAGATTCAGTTTTTTCAGCTGATAGACAATATTAAATGGATTCACCTCACTCTAGTCAATACCATTTCATGCTTTAACTCGTTTGATTGTTCAAAATAATGACATAAGTGAAGTGTTGATGTTTATTTTATTTCTTATTATTATTATTTTTTTTCTTTCTGTTTTATACTAATTCAATGGTCGGTTTAGGTATTCAAACATTAGTCAAATTATAATTATTTAGAAACAAAGTATTCAAAGTGTTCAAACCAACACTAAGAAGATGATCTTGACATTTGGACAATGTCTATAAGATTCCAACTAAGATATATATAACTATGTCAGTCAAAGTTTCATTTGTTATATTACAAGACACGTTAAAAAGAAGTAAACAACCACACAATTCTTTGAACGAGCCCATGGTACGGCTTTGACATTCCTAATTCTAACTGTGATATGCTGTATCGTCCGTCTGAAGTTGTTGATTAGGATGGTCTATGCAACTTACACATGTACACCGGATGAGATGAAGTAAATGCGCAATGTAAGTCTCACTTTTATCAGTTCCTTTTGTCACACTTCTCATGAATATTTATTGATGATCTATACGTATATGCACATGTATTTATGTCTACATGCGAGTGTAGAGTCGGAGAGAGTTGTTGCACTTAATATAAGGTTTTACATTTACGTATTCCATTTCACAAGGGTAATCGTATTCATATGGGATAACAATTAGGCTGTTTTGGTTTTACTTCTAGGCAATACACACACTACTACAAGGAACAAATGAACAAACAGAATTTCCTTCTCTTCTTAAATTCACAAACCAAGGAATGCGCAATTCTTTCTAGCATGCTCTGGGACCAACTTCGTAAGCATCTCCTGGGGCACGCCTTTAAGCTCTATAAAAAGAACACCAGAAATACAATTTCATTTTCCATATAGATAGCATAGACTTAACAAAATGCACACAGCCAATTTCGGTTTCATTACCATGAGCCTTGAAATTGAAAAGTGGTGGAAGGAATCGCCCGTTTGGCAGCCTAGTTGCTGGATCACGTAACTCATCAAAGAATGGATGAACCATTGCCTCCAACTGTACACAAATCCATAATTATTATGCAAATATATTCAAATACAGAGTTACAAAATTGCTACTTTTTATACTCACAGCAGTGCTTCGAAGATTTGGGGAGTATTGTAGGAGCCTTGAAACAAGATCAGTTGCCTCTGGAGGCATGCGCTTGTGGAATATCTGAAAACAAGAAGTATTCCTTTAGGTTGGGGGAATCCACATGTATTTATGAAAGTCTTGATCAGATCCTGATTATTACCTTATGCCACGGGTGAGCTTTAATCTGTGGAAACTTGTATTCAGTGTAGTTGGGGTTCATGCACTTGATCTCTTCCCTTGTTGGGGTACCCAAAACCTATAAAAAACCAAGTAGGCCACATTACAACTAAAATCAAACTCATAATTGAAAAAGAATAAATGCCTTTGTTTAGAATCTATGGCAATAACTTATTGATATAACGCACAACTAAATCAGCAACATTATGAGTTGAAAATCACAAGTACCTTTATGATCTCTACTAGCTGGTCAACTCCACTCTCACCAGGGAAAAGAGGCTGAAATAATAGTAGAAACATTCATCAGATCCTATAAACACGCGGTTTAAATCCAATAAATTCAAACAAAATAAGAGTTGAAAAAAGTAAACTTGTAGGAAAAGTTAAGAATAATCAAATATACTCCGTAATAAGAAAAGATGTAAAGGCGTTTTACCTGTCCAAGTAGCAATTCTGCCAAAACACATCCACCAGACCAGATATCTATCGCTGTGGTGTACTCAGTTGCCCCAAAAATGAGTTCAGGTGCCCGGTAATACCTTGAACAAATGTAAGAAATGTTTGGTTCTCCTTTAACCTATCAAAATGAAGAGAGCAAAAGTAAGATAATGCAACACAATATCAGCATATGAGACAAGAAACGACTAAAGAAGGATTAGCACTGACCAAAACTTTCGCACTTCCAAAGTCACATAGCTTGACCTGATGTGTATGCGGGTTTACCTGTTATACAGAAACAGACACTTCAATTAGCTACCAAAGTACTACAAAAGACAAAAAAATATATATACACAACACGGTGAATCACATGTGTCTGACAGTCATTCACATAAAGCTTGACCAAACTGTCTTTATCATACTACACAAAAATGCACCAAACGTGTAGAGAAGCCTACCAGTAGATTTTGAGGCTTGATATCCCTGTGACACACTCCAATACTATTATGAATGTACGCAAGTGCTCTAAAGATCTGCAGAATACCCAAAGCAAGTAAATTAGATATAAAATAAACCAATATAGTAGTAATATATTATCCAAATTTCAGTTAATATTAGTAAAACGTTCTTACCTGGTAACTGTATAGTTTGACATAGATCATAGGCATCCTTTGATTCATCTTGTTGTAGTGTTTAATGACTCTATGAACAGTCTCGGGAACATACTCTAATACAAGATTAAGATAAAGTTCGTCCTTCTCCGTTGTCGAAAAGAAACAATGCTTCAAGGCAACAACGTTTGGGTGGTCCAATACACGCATCGTTTGTAGCTCTCGGTTCTTGTACCTCTTGTCCTGAAGAACCTTTTTGATAGCCACTGCTTCACCGGTTTCTAAACACTTGGCTTGGAACACAACTCCAAATGATCCATGCCCAACAACTCGCTCAGCCATGTAACTTATCGTCTGAAACAATTAAAAAGCAATCGTATCACTAACAATTCACATGTACTAAATACTAATATAACTATCCAAACGAACAAAAAAGTTACCTGTTTCGGTTGGCCATTTTTACCACCAATGGTTGTCACAATTATATGTCCCGTTTCTGTCCCATTTCCATCAACTATTGCGGGCTCCATTTCCTAAAAGTAAGAAATAATAAGTTAGACTAAAATCAACATAATCATGAAAAAACTAGAATTTATATGTCGATGTCGCTAACTAACCCTGTCATCCCTGATTCTCATGTCGTTCATTTCTTCTGGTAACCTTTCAGCAGCATGTGTAGTTCCACTAGGCTCTCTTACTCCTGACGGAGGTACCACACTTACAGAAGCCATCTGTAATAGTCGCCAAAATTACGCCAAATGTTTCTTAACCTTTACGCTCTTATCTGCAAATAAACATATAGCTCAGAATGTTACCCCCAAGAAACTAAACGTGATTATCGAATCTAATACACAACAAAATGCAGATCTGTTACACTGCAAGCAACAGAGTTTGGCATTACGTTTCAAATTTGACTATCTAACGCGTCTACAACTGGTAACTAATCAGTTTCCTAATATTTGCATAAAACCAAACTAATTCTGATCACCTAACTAATCAGGGTCAAAAAAGTTACTTTTGGTCAAACAATCCTAAAACCAATGATAACCAGCCCACGCGCAAAAGACAATATGTGAAAGACAATGTTCGGACTAACTCAACAGCCTGCTAACAAGACTATTTATTACTAGCAAATTTTGGTCAAACAAACTCTAACAAAACCAAATTCTAAATATCAAATTATTTACAAATAATCTAAACTAACAACTAACTCAAACAAATCATCTCATCAAAGCTCAATAATTCAAACCTAATTAACACATCAACTAAAAAAATAGAACAGATCTCACATATAAAATAAATAACAACATATTAACTCCTTAAAACAAGTCAAACCAAACACCTAACAAAAATACAAAGATCTATAACAACAACCTTCACAACAGATGTACTTAAACTAAACTCAAGTACATAAAAATTTACCAAATATTTTTCTGAAAACAGTTGCTATGTGTGTGTGGTTATTATTGTGATGATATGAATAATGGTCTATGAAAAATAGATAATGCTAGTAGTAGTAATGATTCATAGCATATGCATAGTAGTATTTTGGAAGATGAGTCTTTTTTTCTCTCTCTCATCTGTCACTTTTGACCATTCAAAGCTTGTAGTAGTACTCTTTGATTAATGGGAGTGTGAGTAATTACTATAGTATTGGTCAAAACTGATGGTCCACATGCATTCAACACTTTTAATGGGTGGTAATGGTATTGTAATGTGTTCACCTGTTGAGTTGTTCAACTTCAACTTTCCATCACATGACAGTTTTTTTTATTTTTTTTTCTTTTGTTGAATAAAATGTACTTGGTCTAAGTAAATGAAATCAACGTTGTCGATGGGTTAATTATCATGATGTTACTATTAACAAGGACGTAACCGGGGTGGGGTAACAGGATGTTCATGATTTTTTGTGACATAGTATCAAGATCATGAAAAAATCTTTTGATATTTATTAGACGCGGTTTATAAACCTGGTCAATTAGTGTCTTGATTTCGATCATGTGATAATAAACTTATTCTAGTAGACAAAAATAAATTCTTTAAACTAGTAATAGTCATTTCCATAACAATTACACATTACTCCGGATTTTCTTCTTATCACTTATCATTTAAACTCTTGTCCTATACAAGTCCTTGTCCAAAAAACAAAAATAAATAAATAAATAAAATAAAATAAAGCCTCACTTACTGAAAGGCAGATCGCTCAAATGATCCAAAGTGTGTGTGAGACAGATAAGGGGAATGGTGACGCTCATCCACTTAGGCACGACATGAGCACGATTGTGTGTAACTAGTAATCTACCACATCTAAACTAGTTTGGTATAATCTTTAACAAAACTAAAGACCTACAAATGATAGACAAAAACCTAAAATAAGTTATTTCACCGTTTATCACGGCAAATATCAAATAACTAAATGAGTTTTTTGAAGGCCGCGCTTTGCAGCAGATTTAAGCTAACATTATTTTTAAGCTAAATATTATTCGATTTTTTTAACATGTGTTTTATGGGCACATGTTAAAGAGAGTCATACAGTTTAGGTGTCACTCTTTGAATGATCGGTCCGTAGTTGTAGAACCTGATGTTAAAGGATAATGGGGACCACGCAACGGCTGCTTGTCATTCAGAAAGTGACATCTAAACTGTGAGACCCGCTTTAACATGTACCCCTATGACACAAATTAGAAAAACCATGTTAACAAAAATATGAAGAAAATAAGTTTTCTTCGTATGGTCATTCACTTTCATATGATCACCTTCTGAATGTCACCTTCTAAAGCTAGACGCAGAAGGAGATCACGATCGACTCCAACGATCGATTCCAAGTCGATCTCTTTGATGTGGCCACTCAATCGCCGCGTGATTTTAGTGTAACTTGGTCGAGATCACGATCGACACATTTCATTTAAAACTTTTGAATTATAATCGTTGTTAAACGGTTAAAAAAAAAACAACAACATTGAATTCAAATATATATATATATATATATATATATATATATATATATATATATATATATATGCATCCACTTTTGTAGATGCATCTGAAATGTGTGGTTGTGGTTACTTCGTATCCTTCTTATTTTAATTATTCTTCTTATTTGATCATATATATATATATATATATATATATACACTAGCTTTCAAAGCCCGCCCGATGGGCAGGCATGCTTTGTAATTTACATTTTAATTTAGCTATTTATGGAATTTTTTGATTTTTTATAATTAAAAGTTATTTATTAATATGCAGTCATTTATGACTTTTATTTTATTTTGGTTGGTATTTGCGAATATTATTTTTATTTAAGGACGGGTAGGTTAATTAATTTTTTGATGATATTACGTCATGCTAAATATTTTATTTATTTTATGTAATTTTTCGTGCATGGCGTTGTCTGGAAATGAAATACTGTAAAGAAATCCAAGACGTGCAGCTCATACCAGGAACCAACTAATGTGACAAGCAATAGTAGGAAAAAAACAACCTTCACATGTGAACCTTCCATACCACCAAATCATGACATTAACAATTTCGGACAATTATGACATTTAAGAAGCCATTCTAATAATCCAATATACACTAAAGGCATTTTGGCACATGAGATTACTTATACTATATTTTTTAAAAATAAGCAAATTAAAAAATATTCTTTGATTGACAGACATAACTTATACTACTAAGAGATTAAAAAAAAAAAAAAAAAAAAAAAAAAAAAATCTTCAATAATTTCTGAAAATCAAATGTTACTTAATATAGCTTATTAAAATAATCTATTTTTATAACTATTTTTTCAGAAACATCAACAGCACCAGCAACATCTATTTTTGTCAAACATACCCTAAATGGTTTGGATATTATGTGTATAAAGAAAAGACCAACATGTATCATTTTAATTACCAATTCGATCTAAAGCTTCTGCAAGCCTCCCCAAAAATGAAGATGCCCGTGTAAAAAACCTAATCTGATTTCCTGAAGTTCATTAAAAAGTAAAAACAATGAATACCATATTCTGTAGCTTTCCTTATCATGTCAATCTCTTTGGTCGCTTTTTCCTGATTTGAGTTATTTCTCTCTCACATCAACCTTACCCATAGAATTTTTCAGTTTATTAAGTGATTTATTCCCAGCTCAACAATATGTACTTCCAGATAGTCAAAGTTTCTCTACGTACAAACTCGAGTGCTAAAAGAATATACATTAGAAAATATCTACATAAGTTGAGCTAATCAACATACTGGTATTTCAACTATGACTGTTAATTACGAAAGCTAAGACTTTCTTCAACTAATTTATGTGTTGCCTATTGGTTATTTTCATGCTCGCAGACGTTTTCCACCCCAACAGACTCGCTGAACGTTTTGTAACTATAATCAACAACTTCATTACTAAATGTATAAACCAAAATAAAAAATTAAAAAAACACAAGATACACATAATGGAGTGCCTGTCAAACACCTCACAAGTCTTGGCTCTACGGTAAGTAATAAGTAATGAAGTTCAAGTTTAGTACTAAAGAATTATACAGGCCGTGGCTTCTGCCCTTGAGCTGATTTGCTTAGATAACATTGAAACATAAGCGCAATTAGGAGTGCGTTAAACTGATCATTACAACTTGAAGTCGCGTAAAACAAATCCACCCCGTCCCCTTGTAACATGTACTGATAATTGACATACTTTCAGTGGCGGATCTAGAAATTCGAAGTAGGGTATGCACTCTTTCGGTAGAAAGATTAATAGTTCAATTTTCGGGCCGGGTTTTTTCTTTAATCTAGGTTTGGCAAGATTTTTTTTTTTTTCGATTCAAGCTATAAGAAATTGATTTGACTTATGAGATCAGGTTATTCGAGTTGTTTAGCTAAAAAGGTTTGGGTTTGATGTTAATCAAAGTATTTATTGTTTTTCTAAATTCTTAACTTTCACTAAGTATAATCAACAAAAACTTATATTAATAACAAGTGAAAGTATCAAAAACTAAAAACAACTCACTTTAGTCAGTTAGACATTTAAAACAGAAAATAAGAACATCTTTTATAGTTAACTCTAACAAAATTTTACTCCTAAATAAATAAATCATAATGTTTTAATGCATGCATAAAATGCTAAAAATACATAACAAAAGGAAAAGGTTAAAAAAACAGTTGTAATAAGTAGTGGGTTGGGCCTTAAAAATTTATAAGCGTGTAAAATTACATTAAAGTGGGCCTAATTTATAACATAGATGGTAGATCTGTTCGACATCTCCAGCTATTTATCCTTCAGTTTCTTACATTTTAAGTTTCTCAACTTTATCATTTAAATATTTCAACAATGATAAACTGGATTAGGGTATGCATTTCATTTTCATGGGGTATGCACTCTTTGTAAATCGATTAGCAAAAGTTCAAAACTTAAAAAAAATTACACTACACTGAGAAATCACAGGGTATGCACGTGCATACCCTGTCTTGGCTGTAAATCCGCCCCTGCATACTTTGACCTAGGGATGAGCACGGTACCAGTACCGGTACCGTACCGTATATCAGGATTCGGTACTGATTCGGTATGGTACCGGTACGGTTCTGGGATTCAGTTCGAAATGCTCATCCCTAATTTGACCCGAACCAACCCCCACATACGGTGATGATAAAAAAAAGGGTGTTACAAACTCACAATTGATTTTTTAACTCATAAATTGGTCAGTTTGGATTAAAATTTGGTCTCGGTTCATATAAAAAAAATATCTGAAAGTGGAATGGGTTAGCCAAACTCGGCCAGTTTAGATCCATTTTTAAATAACAAATTGATATGCTAATAGCATAAAAGATTTCTATATAGCATTTTGTCAACTGGGCAATTTATAACGATGGCGCACATGTGCAACTGAAATAAAATAGTAACGGCTGAATGCTATGTTTCTATTAGTAAATTGTTGTTCTCGTAGGATACACACCTTGCAAACTGTGTTGAAACCAACATTATAAGCAAAACAACCACATCGATTTCTGTAAAATTACTTCACATATGCATGCTTATGTCTTTGTCCACTCTTTTTTTCATATTGTAAATAGACTATGTCAACATTGTTCTTATAGGGTACAATTGATCAATGAAGCTTTATGACTCAAACTCATATGATTGTATTTTAGATAGTCATCCATGGAAATACTTATATGCTTCATTGATTAATCAAAAACACATAACCAAGCAGTAGTACACTATACTTCAAGTAGTTATGCAATAAAGATGCAAAGACAATAACCTGCCTGACTAAAAGCTCTCCGCATAGATGATATGTGCATGCTAGATCAACTGTACTTCTTTCCTCTCCTAATATTTTCGATCAAAAAAATTGTTCATCTCATACGGTATTGAATAGTTTTATTAAGTTATTATTTCATTAATGATCACAATTAGTTCTTCACTTTGTGTTTTGCATTTTTTGAATGACTTGAGTCTCTCTTTCTTCTTCCCATTTTTCTGGTGCTAGTTCTCGGCGTTTTGCCTCTAACGCCTGACACTCGATCCGATATTCCTGATTTTTAACTATCATTAATATTTTCTCCTGTTGTTTTTGAAATTGGTTGATAATCAGGTTTTGAATGTTGATTTCCATGTAGTGAGCCTTGAACTCTGCCTGTTTATCTCTTTCTTCTTCTAGCTTTTCTCGTGCTAGTACTCGGCGTTCTATCTCTAACGCCTGACACTCGATCTGTTTTTCCTTACTGTTAACTATCTTTACCAAAACTATGCATAGTAAAAATTGTTACTAAACTATCAATGACAAAATTTCGCAATTTAGAGCTTAGATTTACAATTCGATTAGACATAACAGCTTTCCAATTCTTGAAAAAGATTCGTATGTCCATAATAATACAATTTAGGCCACTTCAATCATTGATTTTCTAAAAATTCCCTGATTGGGGAGATTTATGAGATCTTCAAGCAAGCATAGCAAAGAGTAGTCATGTACCTTTATTAACAGTCATATGATATTTGGTCTATTTCGGTCAAAAACCATCTTTTTTCACGAGTACCATGTAAATGTAGCTAACGAACTACATCTCCATATCGACAAAATAATTATGAAGAGTCGAGTTGCAGCGAGGTGGACTCCACCAGTAAATTCTATTAAAGATAAAAACAATGCTTCAAAAAGAACATTAAAAGGACGACGAATAAAAACTCATTTAAGCCGAATAAAGGATTATACAAAAAAGAACCATAATTCAAGGTATCATAGATGTTAGATGTGCATACATTGGATCGAAAGAAAGAAATGAAAATTCTGATGTGAATCGAGTTACATTCATATGTGTCATGTGATTCGACCCACTACAATAATGTAACCGTGTTGAAAATCTGAGACTGAGCATTGAAATACCTAATGACTTCTAATTCATGAACGTAATGTAGCAAGATCAAATGGTTTAGGTCAAATTTGGGATAATCCATGTTGGGTTGTTGGGTAATGCAAGCATTTCCCTAGAAGCAAGAATACCATGGATCCTGAAGCAGGTGGTTATTGAAGGGGTAGTCATAGTAGAAATTGATGGGAGCAGTAGTTCATGATTGGAAAAGGATGGCACCAGGAACTGCCTCGACAGCAGCCCAGTCTTCACCATATTTGACCTGCAATAATCCTCCAACCTTATTTTGCACCAGCACGGTTAACACCCCCGGATCGGTGTGTGGAGTTATCCCCAACGTGAGCTATGGCTGTGGACACTGAGGGTAGTAATGGGATACACTTACTCTCCCTTCCAAACACGTCAACTCCTTCAACTTGTCTTTACTCCCAATCCTTCACATAAAATTGACATCAACTCATCTCCTAAACTCACAACCGCCTTTTCCCAATCCTTCAGTGACTGCCTACACATCTCTGGCACTGCCTCCCAATCTGGCTCGATGGTGAAATACTCACCAGCACAGACATAAATATCCGTTTCTGAATGTTGGTCTGTATCGCTATTTTAAACCCCATAATATGGCATTACAAATTCGATAAACTCATAATATGATAAAAGAGATCTCATCGACTAATTAAAGGGTGTTTGCATTAGCTTATCAGCTTTATTGAAACCAAAAGTGGCTCACGTATAATAAAGCCAATGTACGACTTACCCGCTGCAGGACTCGGACCATTTACGACAATTTGAAAGCCCAGAACCCATTGTGTATCAGACAGGTTTGTAGCCTCTGTATGCATAGACCTATCAATGGCAGCATCACATGAAAATCTAAACATACCTAATATTAAGAAAACACAACTGATAAAATAGCTGAAAAGATGCAATCTCGTACCTTGATTCATCAGTAGTAATACGACCCTGGTATCTACGATCATCAAAATTAGTTATCTAGACCATTGAATATATCGACATAAAAGGCTTTCCTGTACCCTTATCGAACAAAACTTTCTGACAAAAATACAAATTCAAATGAATAAACCCATTATCATCAATTGATTTCAAATCAATTACACTTATGCTAAGTTTCTAACTTCAGAATCACTCATGAACTCACCGTCCCCTGATCCCAGCTTAGACTTCTTGTTTGTTGTTTTTATATATGGAAAAATAGATATATATGTAGATACTTGATGTGCAAAAAACATGCAATCATACAGTTTAGACGGGACATATTATGGATTCAAAACTACCTATTAGCTTGACATTCTTTTCCTATCTGTAAGAATCTGCAGCACAAGGGTCTTTGGCAGAGACAATAGAGTTAAATCAGAAATTCTCACTAAAAACATTACTATAAATAGTTGATTTAACAGTAGATATATACCTCGAAGGTCTCCACTTATTCGTTTTGTATCCGCACATTTTTCATTTAAGACATCAATCTACCTACATAAGACCCCACATCAATAGTTAGTGAATACACCATAATATATGGTTAATAATCAACGAAAATACCAAATCAAAACTTAATATCCTTACCAATTAGCGGGGAACACACAAAGAATGATATACAGTGCTTGAAGGGCTTCTTGTGGAGCATCTTTTTGCCTTTCTTATAAAAACATTCCTAAGTGATGCAAGTCTGCACGTGAAGCCAGCTTGATCACAACTTTGAAGTCCTTCTCTCTGCTGAAACAGTAATGAAAATTAAAAGTGTCATCAGACACCACCCCGCACATAGAGTTAAGCTAAAGCAACTAAACCAATAAGGATGCAAACCTTGCACTTCCTGTTCCATCATCATCATCGAGAAAAGTAAATTTTAAATCCTTAGAAACAAAAGGGAGAGGGGCAGCCGTATAGAGACTCTTTCTTCCATCATAAGCCGGAAGACGTTTCTCAAGATGAGATTCCTTGTACAGTTTCACCAGCTGTGCCATCACTACGCAGTTCACTTCACGTGAGGTCACTTCAGGTGTGATGGTAACCTGCACAAATCAAAAAAGAATATTAGTCTCAAGTCAACTAATAGGTAATTTATGAATATCTTTCAACCACAGAAACTCACATGCTAATCCTTGTCAGGCAATTCAGTAAATAAATGGTTGGCCTTAACACTGCAGTGTTGTCCCAAGACACCTTTTCCTAGACGTAGAGGGAATCTTAGTGATTTGCTAGAAGCAGTACAGCCTGAACCGCGGTCTCCTCAGTAGAGGGTGGTTTGAGCTGAGCCATTTCTTCGTGCACAGGCTGATTAGAAGATGAACCATATCATCACAAAAGGAGTGTAAATAGATATGATAAGTATTCAAAAACATGGAATCATAAGAGGTACCATTTCCAGCTCAAAGTGTAGCTTTCTTGAAGGTCCATAGTATGGTGGAATCAGAAGAGGTATCTACTATTTATGTACATAATGCATTTACATATGCATTTCATTTAAAATTAGAGTGCCAAAGGTTATGCAGACAATCAGATTGATTTTTATCCATTCGGCCATTCCCAAAGAATGCTTGCACACGGAACACACCTTTATCTTAAGTAGGAGAATCATATAACATAAGGATTCCATTCAAAAATGTAAACCTTATTCACATTCGTGGACTAAAAAATAAATTAGAAACCAGTCTGTCGAATTGGTTAGTTGATTGTCTGATACATATATGTTAAAATCCATAAAACATTCAATGGTAGACCGGCTTGATATTCACGCTCAAAGTTAGATGGGTATAAAGATATATATGTTCTTTTACTTGCATCTATGTTAACCTATAACATAATAGAGAACAGTATCTAATAGTAATAACATTCAGTCTCACCTTTGTAATTACTGATAGTAGATAAAGAACTTACCGATAATATATAAATAATCATGTACGAAACACCCCTGCATTGATAGTATATTGGTGTATTATTGATAGTCATGCCCATCTAGTATATACACCAACATACCTTCAAAGGATATTCAGTGTATTAAAGTTCTTTATAATACAGTGGGCGTGACCAATAATGAAATACACACCTTTAAAGTGGACGTACCTTCGTTTGACAAAATTTTCCTGTAAATATAATGGCAGCCAGCTTTCTTACATCAAATCTTACAAAATAATGAACCATTCGAATTACAAAGACATAAGTTACACATCAGTAATCACTACCTTCTTTTTCCCGTGATCAAATTTGACACGTTAATATAAGAACTTTGGACAAAAAGTGTTTCAGGTACCATAAAATTGACCCATTTTAACCCGTTAAACAACCTGCTCGACCCACGCATTTTTCCACCTCAAACATATATAAGCAAGAAGAACCGACCAAGCTCGTTTGCTTTTCTCATCACTGTTGCGATTATTTTCTCCGATTCTGATAGGAACACAACAGATCACAAATTCCTTGCCTCAAAGCAGTACTCGTCAACATTACATTTGGTTTTAACCCCATAACACCTAAAGATACCAACTTCAGCTTCAATAGAGTACAAATACATGTTTCCAGACTCACGTTGGAAGATCTCAGCAGCTTCAGGGGTTTTAGGGTACAAAGCGGTTATCAGCAACTATTAGCAAGTGAAGCTGATGTTCATCACAGAATGATAAGTAAATCACTTGCACAGTGGAATGCATTGGAACCATATTTTGAACCTCTTTTCCAGTGTGTGCATCTTGAGATTCTTCCTTCATGACGCCATAATAACCCGAGCTTTTCGTCTCAAGTTCAAACCACACGTGGGGAAATAACTCATCTGGTTCACAAAAAAACACAAAAAATTAATGTGCACAACATATGTATACATTCTTGTTCAGCTTGGGACTTCGTAACATTTAGTCGCAGATGTTCATTTACGTCGTTACGTGGGCTCGCACGGTCATTGTAAGAAAGACATGTGACTAATACATCACCAACACGATGTTGTTGACAGTAAGCGATGGCTTTTTCTCTCTCAGGTATCACCCACATAAAGTAAATAATGTAAATTTAAGGGCATATACCTTATTATGTAGAACTGAAACTCCTTGGTCAAAGGATAACCATGACTCCTCTTGATTTATCTGCAACAAATGGCATAGTAAAATTCTCATTCTACTATTATTTACAGTAGCTTCTAACAAACAATCACATGTACTGCTTGAACACTTTCAGCGACGGATGATAGAAAATATATGTTACTAAACGTTCACATTTATTCAAAAGGTCTTATTCATACATATTCATATATTGTTTCTGCAATGTAGCTGTTGTAAGTAGATAATAAGAGTCACAAAAAACTAAGACATACCATTTTTTTCCTGGTGCAAAAAACTCGTTGCTCTCTCTGATTTTCAGGTGTAAGCTGCACTTGCACAACATAGAGTGACTATTTACATTTAAAAAGATCAAAAACATATTATTTGATGCTCAAAAACCATTCAAAGTTATTGCTTCTGTAAGAACAAACATAGAACTATCAAGACACGGGAGATCAACATATAAACAATTCTTACACTTACATTCATATTAAAGATGGGATATCTTGAGTATATAAGATTGAAACATAGAAAGTTTACACAAAAACAAAACATTCCAATTAGGAAAGAATAATTTTCGAATTGAACAAATAATTCCTAAGGATTGCACTTTCGTCAACACATACGTAATTCAAAAGATATCTAAATTTTAACGTTGCACACTTCATCAAGAAGTTGTGTTGTGTATTATAAAGCAGGATCAGTCGGATACTTTCCAACTGATGAGAAATAAGTAGTATGCAGAGTAGTGATTCAGAAATTCATATTAAGAATTTGATGCATGACTTACTTTTATAAATGAGTAAGAACGCACAATAGAATTTCTAAGACCTTCAGCATTGCACACAGATAATATAAATTTATGGACATTTATTCAAAAGTCAAGAGCATGTAATTCATGAACTTCGAAAGACAAATTAACCAAAGAAAGTAGTAAACCAGTGATTTAAGCCTAGCATAGAAATTCTAAATAATATATATAGAAAGTTGTATTACAACTCCAAGATGATCAACATGTATGTGGCGTGCATGGCTGTAAACAATACCTTTAAGTTCAATTCTAAATACTAATGTGAATATATAAAAGATTAGATTAAACCAAAGCATTAATAAAGTAAATTAATAAAATTATATGCCTTGTGTTTGAAAATTAATGAAAACATTACCTTGACTTCCATAATTGTTATCATATTCGTTTGATTCCATATACGTTGCTTTTGTTGATCATTGTAGTAGCGATTTGAATCATACCAGATGCAAAACTAAATACGATGGAGAAGAGATACTCCAATTAGGGTTCTTAGGTTTTGAGAAAAAGGATATACTGTGATAATGAACTGTTTTTTTCTTTTGTTATACGCTACAATGGGTTTTAATTAAACCCTAATCTCTATTTGACATCCTTGACAATGAAATATCAAGTATGAGTTGCAAAATTTATCACAACCATTAGAATGCTCCAATGGTTGAGGTGTTGTTTATTTCTGCCTCTCATCCCAAGTTCGAATCCTGTGCACTACATTTTTACAATCCGAATTTTAACACTTCAAAAGTATGCTTAGGTGGACATGGCTGATGACATGGCAGAAAATGAATTACATGACAATTACTGGGCAATGAGGTGGCAATACGTGTGTAACGCCTCCTGTTATATATATATATATATATATATATATATATATATATATATATATATATATATATATATATATATATATATATATATATATATATATTAAACTACCTTATAAATACACAACATATTACACACTTCAATTCACAAATCTAATACTTCTCTCAATTTAAAATGGCTTGTAATAAACTCCCTCATACCGTCGAACAACTTCAAAAGTAGGTAAAAAACCAAGCCGACAAAGATGACACGGCTCGACAAGAAGCTATTGTCGAAGTTATTAACAGGTTTGAGCTCGCAAAGGAACTCAAACAACGAATGAGAACACGATACACATAGTGCAATCACATCTCTGTCGACAGAAAATTTGTGATTGACCAGTTTTTGTATGATGAATTTCGCAAAGATCATGCCGTTGTTGAGACATTGCGTGACTGTGTGAGTCAGATACATGCCCAAAAAGCAAACAAGATTCGTTGGAGTTTTAAAGAAAATGTGGAAGCTGCTATGGTTGAGCAACAACAACAACAACAATTTGTGCAAGGTGCATCAAGTTCATCTGCACCAAGAGTTGTTGAGCAACAACAACAACTGCTTCATCTGGATCACTTTAAGCTAAGTTTTGAGAAAAATGTGGCAGCTGATGATGGGGGCTGGAACTCTGACAAAGAGTTGGAGCTTAGCAGGTTGGAAGCTCAGTTAGAAGCAGAGAAGTTAGCGAGCTTTGATCCTTACGGCGACGGTTAAGACTCCGACAACTTTCAAACCTGGGATCACCTGGATTACAATTGAAGTTTAAGAGTTGTCGTTTATGTGATGTTTTAATTTTATGTTTATTTAATGTTTTAATTTCGTATCATTTTTATTTTATGTTTATGTAACGTTTACGTCTGAATGTTGCTGGAGAGAGAAAGCTGACGCGACAGTAAAAATGGGGGAGATTTTCTCTCCTTACTGTGTCTAGCCTAAGATTTCATATTGGATTCACTTTGATAGTTTTTTTTTTTTTTTTTTTTTTTTTTAGAATGTCAACTTTTAATTATCTTACAAAATTTACGCTACAAATCTATCTCACATATTCTAAGCAGGACTTGAACCCATAATCATTTGGTTGGAAAACTTCTCACACAACATTTAAATCACAAATCTATCCCACATGTCCTAAACAAGACTTGAGCTCACAACCATTTGGTTGAGGAACTTGTCACACAACATATGATATTATTGGGACACAAACCCTTTAGTCTTTGATAGTACTTGTGAAAATATACTTTTTATAAATTAGTAATTTTAGTTGAATAACAAAGACTCAACCAAAATATTGATATTTTTAAATAAGATATAAATAGTGTTTAATGCAAATAATAATGTTGCACTATCGTTGGTACATTTTGCTTGCCTGTGTTCATTGCACTACTAAACTAGTGTTAATTTAGCGCTAACATTGAAAGATATATTTTGTAAGTTTTTGACTAAATTAATGCAAAAAACACATTCAGTACTAACATTAAAAATGCTTTCATAAATCATAAGTGTGTCACTAAAACAATTTTAAATAAAAATAATAATAATAATAATTTAGAAGATATTAAAAACATAACACATTATCGAAGTTGGTTTTGTCATAGGAGTATAAGACCACCAAAGCAAAGACTTTATGCTACAAATTATTGCCTCCCTCGAAGTTACTTATACCGTGCCAGTTTCGAACGGAGGTAAGCCAAGAACCACTATTAGAAAAAGGCAAATAATTTTTATATGTGTCTTGATGTTTTCTTACTATAAATTTTCTTTTAGTCCCACATAGATCCTAGAAAAGAAAAGTTGATAACTTATAATATGAAGTCTATGTCTGTCATGTAAGTTAAGTTTCGTGCTATGCTTTTCTATGTGGTGGGAGATTGATTTGTAACTTTAATCATACAACACATGTATGATTTGTTGGCTTTTTGTTACCTAAATATTAAAAAGCCTAGTCAAGGAAATTTAAAGGTTTTACTTTTACGTGTATATTTTGAACGTTAATCTGTTACGTCGGTAAAAGTAGAAAATCAGTAGACAATATTTCACCGTTCGTCCCTAAACTTGGCGCGATTCTCGCGTTTCGTCCCTAAACTTTTTTTTTTTTTTTTTTTTTTTTTTTTTTTTTTTTTTTGCATTTTCGTCCCTGAACTATGCAAACGACGGCTCGGTTGGTCCCTGGGAGCGCGTTTTGGCAGGTGGACGTTATGTCCGTCCGTTATCTGATGTGGCTTGGGCTTTTTCGTCTTTTCACCTATTTCATATTCTCACCGTTCGTCTCCAATGCCGTTTATGTATTGTAGCAAACTCTTTGCATGTTTCGTCCCTAACAAAAACGATGCATGTTGCGTAAAAATTCGACCATTGGCCAGAACTGAACCATGTAAATACCCGACCATTGTGCATATCATAAGTATGTAAAACGCACATCTTCCCAAAAGAAAAACAGAGCAACGATGGTGGTCTGCACATGTGGTAAACCTGCTATTGTCAAGACTTCTTGGGCAAACAGGAATCTAGGTCGTCGTTTCTTTGGCTGTCCGACAATTGTAAGTTTGGTCATTGTGTTGTTTATTTAAAAAAAATATATATGTGTTGCTTATTTACACACTGTGTTGTTTCAGGGCTCAAACTGTCCTTTTCTGGATTGGTTTGATCCTCCAATGTGCCCAAGGTTAGTAGACATTATCCCTAGTTTGTTGAGGAGGATTAATGCTCTACGAGGTGTTGTTGAAGAGCTTGAAGAACAGCGGTCCAAGTACAAGAAGTATATCATCATCAGTTGGGTTTTGTTTGCATTGTATGTTTATTTAACTGCTTGACATGTGTTAGCCAATACACCATCAAGTCTCTTTGTGTAGTAGTTGTTAGTTTGTGATGGTGGTGGGTGAATGGTTTTAGTATTTTCGAGTAGATGGTGGTAGTTGGGTGGTGAAGCACTCGTTTGTAATGGTTGTCAATGGTCAATGAAATTTCTTGTTTGAATAACGGCTAAATCGTAATGGTTTGTGATCAAGTGAATGTGGCTTGTTATTGTGAAGTATTTTGTTTGCTTGTTCAATGCATAATATGATTGACTTAGGGAAGTTAACAAACCATAATGCTGTAGTTTGACTTAGGGAAGTCAACAAACCATAAGGCTGTAGTTTGACTTAATAAAGTCAACTAACTGAACCATTTTGATTATTCACTTGTAAACCTCTGTGATTTGTACCCATTTTTGTCAAATAAAGTGTTGACTTACATTAAGTCAAACGGTAGATTAGAATGTACATTTGTAGTCAAACAGTGTAAACGGTTCCCCATTATTTGTTGGAAATATGAACACATTTATATTTCCATTTTGTTTGGGAATGTACCTATGAGTTGTATTTATTTGTTGAATAAAAAGTGTTGTCTTTCATTTAATGGTAAATATTTGAGTATGGTGCCATAAACCTTTTTTTGACATTATTAAGTAAAACAGTACATGAGAGTGAACAAACGCAGATTCATTACCAATAATAAAAGAACATAAAACTGTTCTTCATTACAAAAGAGATACTGGTTATACCATCAAAACACATTAGAATTATTATCATGAACTGCCATAATTAACTGCTATAAGTTTCCTTTTCATTGACTGGCTTCAAGGCTTATTTGCAGGAGTGGAGGTTGAATCTTTGTTAGCCTCAAGCTTTAAATACTTGCTATAAGCAGAATCAGCAGTACCAATGATATAATGAGAGCTTGTTGGAATGGTGCTTGAACCTTTTGGACCTTGAAGCTTTAAATATTGGGCATAATCAGGATCAACAGGACCAATGATATACTCAGAGGTTGTAGGAGTGGTGGTTGAACCTTTTTGAGCTTGAAGATTTAAAAAACTAGCATAATCATGATTAACAGGACCAATGATATACTCAGACCTTGTAATTTGCTTTCTGCAAATAAGGAAAAAGAGAGCATAAAATATATATATATATATATATATATATATATATATATATATATATATATATATATATATAGCTTCACAAATAGTTAAATGTTAACACAAAACAACCCTATATTGACCTTTTTAATTAAATACACCCAATTACATTGCAAAACAAAAATAACAATACCTTTTTTGTTTGTGGCCTTCATTGTGTGTGAAGTAACATTATAGGATATGTAGGTTTAAGAGAAATTTAGGTTACAAGATTGATTATGTGTGTTTGTGTGTGTGTTTCATCGGTTGGGTGGGTATTCTATGAGATGGGATTAAACGAGATGGAAATGTGTGGTTGATCAGTTTGGTGGGTATTTAATGGGTTGGGTGGGTATTTAATGGGTTAGGTTGGGTGGCCTTCACACGGCATTATTGGCTCACCAGTACTAAGTTCCTTATATCTAACTGTAGTAAAATGTTAGTACTGTTAGTACAAAATTCCTTCTAACATAATATGATTGACTTAGGGAAGTTAACAAACCATAACAGCAAGCCTGAGAGGGCCAAGAACCAGATGTTGCAGTCGCGAAGAAGAGGACGTTCAAGAAGTTCAGTTTCCGTGGAGTTGATCTCGATGCCTTGCTTGACATGTCTACCGATGAGTTGGTCAAGATGTTCACCGCTCATGCTCGTAGAAGGTTTCAGAGGGGTTTGAAGAGGAAGCCCATGGCTTTGATTAAGAAGCTTGGCAAAGCTAAACGTGAATCACTCGCTGGTGAGAAGCCTAACTTGGTGAAGACCCACTTGAGGAACATGATCATTGTCGCAGAAATGATCGGTAGCGTTGTTGGTGTGTAGAGTGGTAAGACCTTCAACAAGATTTAAATCAACCCTGAGATGATTGGATATTACCTTGTTTGAGTTTTGTATCTCATACATGCCTGTTAAGCACGGTAGACCCGGTATTGGAGCTACCCACTCTTCAAGATTTATCCCATTGAAGTGAGAATGCTACTTGTTTTAAAGGATTATGCTACTTGTTTTAAAGGTTTACCCTTAGTATTTTGTCATTTCAGAAGGTTAAGATGCTACTTGTTTTAAAGGATTATGCTTTTTTTCTTTTCAAAAAACAAAATAAAAAAACAACCCATAAGGTTGTAGTTTGAGTTAGGGAAGTCAACAAACCATAAGGCTGTAGTTTGACTTAATAAAGTCAAATTCTGCACTAACATTATTAAATTTTTACTACTGTTAGATATAAAAAACTTAATACTGGTGAGCCAATAAAGCCGTGTAAAGACAACCCAACCCAACCCATTACATGCAATACATAGGTACATTCCCAAATAAAATGGAAATATAAATGTGTTCATATTTCCAACAAATAATTGGGAACCAAAGAGTCCAAAAAAAGCCTGTAAAAATTAATACAGACTCTTCGTTTTCCCCATTATGTGTCTATATATTGGTTACTGCCACATTATGCAGCATACCAATCTAATACTAGCAAACATCAAACAACTTAAAGTGTAAGTAAAATGTCAGGAACCAAGAGAGCCAGAGATGCTGTTGCAACTGACAACACAGAAGAAGAAAACAAGGAAGTGATGAAATGACCAAGGGAAGATCCAAAAGAGCCAGAGTGCCTTTGTTGGAAAAAGGCTCGAAAGATAAGGATAAGAAGGAGGTGGATGAAGAAAAGGAGAAGGCTGCTCCTCCAAGCCCTGCTGAAGTTGAAAGACGCAGGCTTGCTGCAAAAAAGAGGGCCGATAAGCATTGGAAGGAGATCAATGCTGTTAGGAGATTAGAAGAAAGGGATAAAAAGAATAACAAATATGTTAAATGTAATGAAGAAGAGGAAGAAGAATGTTTAGAAACATTCTCGTATGATGAATTGTATAAGTTATATGAGTCCGATTAATTTAATCGTGTAATGGAAAAAGTTTGTTTAATAAGAAATTTATTGTTGATTTTGTGAGTTTTCTTTTTTTCAATTGCATGTTTTATTTGTTTATTATTTTATTTTTTTTGCAAATAAAGTTACGGTTATTTTCATGATGTACGTTTGACTTTCAATTTATGCACTCGTATGACCTTCAGTTTATGGTTATTTTCATGTGTATATCTAATAGTGGTATTATTCACATTGTTGACAAAAAAAAAAAAATATGTTGACTTTAATAGTCAAATTCGTTTATTATTCCAAACACGACACTATAATGCATATGCAATTGGTCAAATATAAATTGTAATAAGTTAATTTTACCCATGTTAAGTTTTGAAAGTAAGAAAACAGGTTTACAAGTGAATATTCAATAATGGTTCACTTAGCTGACTTTATTAAGTCAAATTAGAGCCTTATGGTTTATTAACTTCCCTAAGTCAAACTAGAGCCTTATGATTTGTTTTTATTTTAAAGCACAATCCTTTAAAACAAGTTGCGTCTTAACTTTCTTAAATGACAAAATACTACAAGGGAACCAAATTAAAAGTCTTTCATGACAAACATAATTAAACCAGACAAAACCATCAAATTTTTTAACAAATTTATATTTCCATTTCGTTTGGGAATGTAGCTATCAATTGTACTTAATGGTTTGGGTTGGGTGGACTTCACATGTTTGGAAGGCTCAGCAGTACTAAGTTCCTTATATCTAACAGTAGTAAAACTTTAATACTGGTAGTACAAAAAATTTTCTAACTGTATTAATTAGTTAGTGTTGTGAAACAACGGCCTAATAGCACAATAAGAACAATAATCAAAGGAACATAAAAGAGTATGAGAGGGAAAGATAGAACTTGTTATTGTATATCTCATATCACATTAGGTGCCTCTATTTATAGGGACCTCAACATGAATAATATTAAGTACAATATTGGAAGTTACAAAGTAATTATAAAGGTGGAGGTTACTAGTTATGGGGTATGAATGTGATAATGAATGTGTACAATCATTATAATAAATATTCATAACATTCCCCCTTGATTGTACATCATTCTAAATACGCTTTGGATATTGCCTCATTAAAAACCTTGCTAGGAAAAAACCCAGTGGGAGAAAAACCATAGCTAAGGGAAAAAGAGTGCAATGCGTATTGTTCCCCCTCATAATCACTTTACTTGAGCTTACTGAAACGCCGCATTTCGATGCCATATACCAATTTCTTAAATGTTGAGGTAGAGAGTGCCTTGGTAAATAAATCTGCTAGATTGTCGCTTGAACGAAACTTTTAAACAATAATATCGCCATTCTTTTAAGTCATGAGTAAAAGAAGAACTTCGGTGAAATGTGCTTGGTTCTATCACCTTTAATAAACCCTTCCTTAATTAGTTGAGCAATGCATGTTGCGTTGTCCTCATGTAAAATTGTTGGTCCCTCATTTCCCACATAAGTACCACAACATTCACCAATATGTAGTACGGAGTATAACATTTCTTAACCAAACACATTCTCGGCTTGCTTCATGGATGGCCAAAATTTCTGCATGATTAGTTGAAGTGGGTGCGATTCTTTGCTTTACGAAATGCTATGAAATTGCAGTATTGCCATGTATGAATACATAACCAGCTTGAGACCGATCAGACCTGTATTCTGCATCTACATATCCAACTAAATTTGAATTTGATGGGTTAGTGAAATATAAACCCATATCCTTTGTATCATAAAGAGACCGAAATATTTGTTTTACTCCATTTGAGGATTATGCCTCGTTACAACCTTACTAGATTAAACCCAATGGGAGAAAATTCTAGTGAAGTAAAAAGAGTACATAACTCCTTTATATGCTTGGGGATGTTGCCTCATTAAAAACCATGCCGGAAAACCCTGTGGGGACAAAACCATGGTCAAGGGAAAAAGAGTGCAACGCGTATCTTCTCTCCCCCTTGATGATCACATCACTTAATCTCATTGAGTCAGTTAAATGCACATTGAAGTGTCTTGATAGAATCATGTGAAAAAATATTCTCTACATGTTATTTTATATCCATTTTAAGGATCAACGTACGTCATACATCTCATTCAAGTACATCTTCGTACTTCACAAGTTATTCATTGCAAACACAATTAATTCAAATGATATATTATATCATGTATGACCATTAGCGGGAATCATAAATGTTTCATACACATTTTAGTATGACACTTTAAATCGATATTGTGATCATCATCTTTATAAATCAAGAGGGTCTTTTACACATCATGTGACCCCATAAACATGAGTCTCATTTATCCGTATAAGGATTCTTAGCATATTTCTTTAGTTTTCATGATGCACGAAGTTTATCCTTCAGAAGTACAATTCGTAAATTAAGACACACTTTGTCTATTGTTTCAAATTCAATTTCTATGTATTCAATCATCTTTACAATAAAAAACATACTGTATCAATCTTAAACCATATCCAAGATCTCTTAATAAAGTTTCATACGCAAACATGGCACAGTACTATACGTTAAGGTGATTATTATATATATGCCGAAAACGTGATTAGTTCAATACAATCAAATACTATTCCCGAGAATTTTTCTTATATGCTTTAACATAAAAAATCACTAGCATGCTCCATATAATGAAATCTCAAAATCACATGAGCTCTATTCATTAACTTTTAGACGCATATCAATTACTATTATATTGCCAGACTTAAACACATTATTGGATCCACCACATGAGAATATGTCTCCTTATGATCATTTTCATGTCTTTACGAATATATTGTGTGCCATTAGTCATGCCTTAAATACAAAAGTTACAATACTTTAATTTCGCATCCTCATAAAGACTAACGCATATCCAATAATTTACACATTCATATGTACGGTCTTCAAGTCCCAGTACCCATGTCTCGTCACAAGAGGCTTCATCTTTCATTACTTCTTTGCGTCTTTACATCCTTTGGCCACTCATTTATTCATTTGCATTTTCTGCAGGTATGCTTTCATGATCCTCACCATGATTATAGTGCTATCTTATATATATTTTATAATCATTTCCATGTCCATTATCATATACAATAGTACTATCGACGTCGATTCATTACTTTTCGATTCCACGCTTTACTTGACATTATATATCATTTATTGAGATCTCATAGTTTTTCATGTACCCGGGGTTTTTCAATAATATTAATGTCTAGTGTCTCTTGACTATTATGGGGTCTTTATTACCTCGATTCGATTCGGCCATCTTAGTTTTCTTGCTCCATTTTATCTATTCATTCGAGGACCTTTTATTTGGAATCGATTAGTCTATCACGTTGCAGACGTACCATAGACTTACTACCAATCATTGGTTTTACTGCTGGGACACACATTGTAATTGGAGCAATAGCAACGTAATATGATCTAGTCACTTTCTTTATATGTCTAGCATTTACTAGATCTGGAATGTTATTTGTCCCTTGAACTTTAAGTTCATATTCATTAGTGTGAGGATCAAAATTTAAATCATAATTCATTCCATATCCCTCGCTGCTCATTCTCTCCCCCTAAATGAATTATCCATTTTAATATCCCATTGTTGTGCGTTGTGGTGGATTTACTATAAGAAATGTCGCACAATTACAAAATATCACATGGGAAATATGGTTTGTGACCAAAAACCATTCTAATGGGGAGGATTCATTATAAATTGTTGGCAAGATGCGAATTCATATGTCATAACATGCCCCATAAACTAAAAAATTTGTTCTCACAATATTATTGGCTTTGCAATCAACTGAAGCCGTTTTATAAACGTTTCAACAAAAGGGATTCGTGTATGAACATGGGCTACTTTTAAGTTCAACACTTATACCAATAATTGCCCAATACTTTGTTGCATTCACCACCATTCTCAATACTTTAATTTGGAAAGCCGTGCTCGCATTTTATAAGTCGAGCCATTAATCACGCTAACCTTTAGTTGCATCTTTGATGATCATTTTGACGATGCATCGATTTATAAACTCAAAATGATCCACATAGCAGATGTATAGGCCTAAATACATCCCCTTTATATTCTTTCCAAAACTTTATATGACAAAGTCCTCACTTTAATATGGTGGTGAAATATGAACAATTAACTTCCATTTCATTGAGAACAATCAAATCTATCTTTGAACAAACTTACATTTCGCATCATCATTGGCCCAGGATGATCCAACTGGTCATGCCAACTACTACAATAATCTTGGCTCATAAAATTATACTTTATGACCACTTATGCTTCAATTGCACCTTTTGTATAAAAGTCGAATAATATGGAGAGCTCACAATTTTCCGATAAGCTTTTTTATATCTTTCACACAGTTTAATCTAATATTCACATTAGCCTATAGCGTTATCAAATAATAAAACACTATAATAAAGTACGCTGTTAATCAATTAATCAAACCTCACAGACTATAATATCACATGATAAACAATGCACACACATATGATCACAAACATATCATCACAAACTCAATCGTGCCAATTTAAGTCAATGGGGACACCTTTTTCTAACATATAATGCCTTCATTATTTTTTAGCAACATTCACAATATTTTGGATCATTACATCTTTTTCTTTATTTGTCGGAGATAGTAATTAACTGATAGAATTGGCACAAAAATTATTATTGGTTATATTAGATAAACAAACCTTTTATCTAATTAAACATTACATAATCTTATAACAAATTTTAATAAGTATCATAACATTCAATGTCACGTATATGTATCTGTTCTACTAGATGCAATATCTACTTTATTAATCATGTCTTAGTGTTTATTTTGATATGTCTAAGCTTTAGCATCAAAATTCCAAGACATAAAACTTCTGATAGTGTTTGAGGAATACAACACATATGAAGTAGATGTTAGATGCTAATTGTTACTATACTTTACGCCAGTAAATTAAGAAAAACTAAAGTTCATAAGACAACATGAGAAAATATGTGATGCATAAGTATATCTAATAGTGTCAATGTCATGATGAAACTTTAATTACATATACGTCTTGATACCACAGTATAGCAAGTTATTCGTTTTATACAAGCATAATTAGAAAAAAAATTTGGTTTCAAATATTGTTCAACTAATAATGAATGTGAACAAGTTTAACCACATATGGAAAATGCAAAGCTCGCACATATAACAAATAGTTACGTAACATCTTTTACTCTCTTAAATAATGTGTTTCATCAGATAGTAATCTAATTATCATGCTCGCAACTATATGAAGTATTTACCGATTGCGAGAGTATACGACACAGTCTATAAGTATAAGACTAAAAACCCATATTTGCCACAATAACAATACTATTTTTCTATTTTTACTCGTTAGCAAATCAGTTCAAGGTTACTACTAAAACTACTATGTTACTGAAAGTCATACCTAACAATTGCATTGTAGTAACTTTATTATTGACACTAAACAATCAATTAGAATATGATACGGTATTAACAAATGTTTAATTCACATAGGTGTAACTCGTAAGCAATACATTCAAGCCAATTAAGTCATGCAAATATATCCTTATAGTACTGTATGAAAAAGATTTTTTAATTATAACTAATTTATAACTAATAAAGATTTTTAGAGAAATTAATGAAAAAGGATATAAATCTACTAATACGGTCACAAAGAATATCAACAAAGCTTATGTAATATCTTTTCTTAACATATGTTTGAATCATTTAAGATTGATAACACAAAGTACATGTCTACATGCATGTGAATAGATAACCACTATAATTAACATAGTCATGCTTGCAAGCCTAATGCGACTATAAGTGTGCCTCAAACATTTTTTTTCTTTTTCATGGTGGAGGTCACAAAATCAATGTCACACAAAACCATATATCAAGATCAAGAATATCAAGAGCAATCAAGATTTATAGATGATATAATGAATTTTAAATCGTTGAAGCCAAATCAAGATAACGAGGTCACAATAAACGATGTCATCAAAACTACATAATCAACAATTCAGCAAATCTTATATACCCTAGTAGTTAATTTAGTGAAAACATTAGGCATACATCATAAAACTAGAGTCAATAGATATCAGAATAATATGCAGCCCAATCATAACAAGTGTGTATTGTAATTACTCAAAAACATAGTAATTGGTTGATAAAAAAAAAAAAACTATCTGGATGCAAAAATCTATAACTTTTTTTATGCATTAATTAATTTAAGAATGGTTTGATGCAAAAATTAAGATGCTTAATCTAAAATATAGGATGCAAAGTCACGTTCGATAAGGACTTTATCTATGATCCAGAAAATTAATGGCCCGAAATACGATGATGCAAAGTTTCATAAGATGTAAGTATAGTATTGACTAAATCAAAAAGAAACATTAAGAAAAAAAAAATATTGCATCCTTAAACAAATGGTAGAAGATGCATACCAGATGTAGATTCGTAATTTATGTCGTGACTTACCTCGGAAAGTCATTCAAAACCAAAAATACTTAACTCGTCTATATCTGATCTTTTGAAATCAAAACCTCACATTAAAGCTCGAACAGTCAAGTTCAAAGAAAACCGAATCAGATTCCTTCTTCGTAACTGATCAGTGCTAAACAGTCAGATAATATTAACCAAGTTTAAATGGTCAACAAGTCAAAAACAACTTAGACTAATGCTCCGCGGAGTATAATGTATCCTCGGGTCGTTAATCCCAACGAGGTGTGAAATCTGTAATAAAACGGAATTTGGGATCGGGTGATTATGAACAGGAATAGGTGAGATTGTTTTATACTACTATTTTATACAATGAAACAGTTTAAACAATTTACTTAAACAGTTATATGAACTAAAAACGTTTACAATTTAAAACTTACGTCTACGTACGGGGAAAAAGGTGAGTTTTAATCAAATTTAAACTACAGGGGGTAAAAATGAAAATTCTATAAACTTAAACTTAAAAGAAAATTTAATTAAAAAGAAAATTATTTTTTAGATTATTTTATTATTTAATATTAATTATTTAAATAAAAACTATTTATTTATTTAATTAAAACTAATTAACTTAAAAAACTTATTTATTCAAATTTAAACTAGAAAATTGCAAAATTAATTTCTAAAAATCTAAAATGACTTAAAATAAGTTTAAAAATTAAAAATATGTATTTTTGTCTTTTTGTGAATTTTTTATTAAATAATTACTAATAATATTACTTAAACTATTTAAACTATTTTAAATTATTAATTATACTAAAAATGACTTAGAAAATTTAATAAAAAATTTTAAATCTAATTAACCATCACAGGAATCCTAAAAAATTATAAAAACTTTATAAAAATTATATTTAGACTATTTTACTAATTAATTACTTATTTAGAAATTAAAATCTAATTAACTAAATTAATTAAAGAAATTAGAAAATGAACAGTAAAAATTCTAGAAAAAATTCTAAAATTATTTTATAACATATAAAAGCTAGGAAAAATATAAAAACAAGGTGTTACTTAATAAAATCTAATTTTGCTATTTAACTTTTTAATATTATTTAATAATTAAATAAACTAATATTAATTCTAAATATCACTAAATGACAAAGGAAAAATCTGGAAATTTTTTTAAAAGTACTTTAATATGAAAGAAATTTAATAAAAATATAAAAATGCAAGAGTGCTTATAAATAAGCTGAAAAGAAAATTAAAAAGATAATTTCTATTAAATAGAAGCTATCACTATGATTAAGTTTGGCTTTTTCTAAATTTTCTTTTACAAAACTAATTTAATACTAAAATTAAGAAACTTTTGTAAAAACAACTAGTTTGGAACTCAAAAATAAGCACTGTGAGTGCTTATTAGCTTTGACAGTTGACTTTAATTGACCAAACTAGGAATTAAGCTCAAATGAGCTTAAGTGGGGTCCACAAGGGTGAATTATGGTTCAAATAAGTTAAGTAAACATGAATAAGCAAGAATTTAGTAAATAAACTCACTGAATTAACAAATAAGCACAAAATAAGCACTTGTTTATTGGTTTTCTGAGACAGAAATAGGACAAAGTTAAGGGCTGATTTCAGGTGGGTCCCAGTGAGCCTAAGCTTTCAAGCTTGCTCAAATATTAAAGGTGGCCAGGAGAAGGGTTGAAGGAACCCAAAGTGGACCAGTGGGACCCACTGTGGTGGCCAGAATCACCCACCAAAGGTAGTGGTGGTGATGGATGTCTCCTGTGCACAGTGGAGGTCCTTCCCCTGCAGCCTTGTTTGGAGGGGTGTAGGACCCACAGAAAAAATCAAAAAAATAAAGTAAAGGTGGGACACTAAAGACTAGCTGGGGGGTTGCAAATCCTAAAAGTTTCAAGGTCTGAAACCTAACCTAAAAATCACAACAATTCTTGGAGTTTTTGGAAAATCTGAGAAACATGCATTTTGACTTTTTTTTAGAAGAACTCCTAAGTCGACTTTATTGAGATTCTAATGATCACTACTTACTATATATGTTATATTAAACTGATATGAAGCTAATTTAAGCTACCACAACAACTAATGATCTAAAAATGGTGATCATAAATCCAAAACCTTTAACAGTTAACACCCTATGATCTAATTAAGTGAGTTTTGACTTTCTAATAAATAAAGCTTGGTTATTATGACTAAATTGAGCTGAAGTGACCTATTGGAACATGTAGTAACAGAAAACAATGAGAGAAGTACCAAGGATACCACAGGATGCCCCTGAACCAAACACTACCTTATGCAACTGAAAATGTTATTTTCAAAACATAGCAATGATTCAGACCATTATGAGGATTTAATATGATATATTAAGTTTGTTGAAACATAGAAACACAAGTTTTAAATATTAATACTCAAGAATCATGTTTATACTATTTTGACTGTGAAATATAAGACAAACTAAGTAATCAAATATCTAATGAACAAGCATGAACTAAAAAACAAGATTGTGACTAAATAACACCTAAGAAACACAGATGACTATATATAAGCAGATTAAAAGCTATAGCATAGTGAAATACCAAATTAGAATTCAAATGCTTACATATGACCCAAGCTTGAAACTGAAGAACCAAGGATTGAAACCACTACCTATAGCCACCCATGAGGCCACTAATACCAGGGCAATCCATTATGCACCCTGCTCCTTGCTTCTTGTATTATCTTCACCAATTTTTGATTTTTAACTTATTTTTTTTAGTATTTTTTAGTATTTATTGTTTTCTTAACTAAACTGAATGTAAGTAGATTACAAGCTTATGGAACCTTTGTGATGAGCTTATGAAAGCTTTTGGACTACTAAACAACTAGTTTTAACAACATTAAGGCAGATTTAAGATTTTTAATGAAATTAAACATAAACTGAATTGATACTTAAAAGATTGAAATTGATATTAAAAAACATTTACAATACACTTAGGATATTTAATATAAACTTGAAACTGAGTTTTACAACAAAATTAATGGAAATTATACTAAGTCGACATAAAATGAAACTAAAAAAAAAAAAAAAAAAAAACTACACACTTCTATCTCTGCTTCTTGTTCTTTTTAAAGCATCCCTGGTTGTTCCACGTGCCCTGCTGAGAATATCCCACCAATTTTATCCTTTGGATGTGTCCAATTCATCAGAACCGTTTAAACCTACTTTTGGCGCCAAAAGTGGTAGAGGTTGCTTGGGGCAGGCTCAGTGTAATTAATGCACTTTGGAAGGGTCTGTGAGGTGTAGGGGACATTTTGGATAGTAGGGGTGAGCTGGGGATGGTGGATGGGATAGTTGCAGGTTGTAGGGGACAAAGTCGATAGTAGGGGTGATACCTGTTGACCCCTGGTGCAAACCAAAGGGGTGGGTTTTGTTGTGAGGGTGACAGAGAGGGTATTGAGGTGGTGAAGGTGTAAGGTGGAGGTGGAGAGTGTAGGAGAGTAGCAGGTGGTGATGGGAAGTTGGGGATGAGTTGGGAGGGTCAACGGGTCAACGCCCGTTTTATTATTTAAAAGGGAAAATGGGCTTTTGAGTTGGGCTTTTGGTTATAACAGGCCAAGACCAGGCTTTGTTTGGATTTGGAATTTGGTTTAATAATTTGGATCCGTTTGGTTTGTAAGGTTTTTAAGCCCAAGGACCTTTATTGTAATTTCTGATTTTCCAAGGACTAAACCTGTACCTGTTCCAAAGTTTATCAAAGGGTACTATTTTTGCCATATTAGAATAATATAAGGATTTATTTAATATTTTCCAAATTAAAACAACCGGGGACTATTTTTGCCAATTTCCAAAGTATAGGGACCTTTTTGTAAATTCTTTGAATTTATCATCTAAGGGTCAAACTTGTCAACTTGTGAATTACCAGGGACCCTTTAATGATAAAATTCCATTTTTAAACATTGGGGGTATTTTCTGCCAATTTTGAAAACTTGATGGACTTGTTTTGTCATTTTTGAAATTTTGAACTTTCAAGGATAAATTTTGTTATTCCATGATTCCTGGGGACTGTTATTGACTTTTCTTTAAAATAATTCTCCCAGGGACCATTTCTGACATTTCTTGAAAGTTCAGGGACTAATTTTGACAATTTGGTAAACTTTGTCCGTTTTCCTCTGTTTTCAGTTCTTTTATGTCTGAAACATATAAAAACACCATCTAAGGATATTTGTAGAATTTTGTGGTGTTTCTGAGTGTTTTTACATGTTTTTGTTGTTCAGATTTGGCAGAAATGATGAGTTTTTA
Source organism: Artemisia argyi (assembly GCA_030686995.1). Classification (NCBI taxonomy): domain Eukaryota; kingdom Viridiplantae; phylum Streptophyta; class Magnoliopsida; order Asterales; family Asteraceae; genus Artemisia; species Artemisia argyi. The sequence goes on from CM060676.1 coordinate 195,062,480, forward strand.
TGAACTCATCAATTCCCTACACTTAACTATTGCTAGTTCCTAGCAATCTAGCATCCACTAATAACCCATTTTTGAAAATTTAATGGATTTGATGTCTCTTTACCAAAAGCCATTACTTCTGGAGTAGCCAAATGTTTCAGTTCAAGTAAGAACTATGGTCCACCAGATAACCATGTAATTTTGAGCAAACCACCAGCTGTCAACGGATTTGATTTGTCTTTACCAAAAGCCGTTTGCATCTGGACTAGCCAACTCTTTCACTTTTTAGGATATGGCAAGTTGAGATACCATACAATTTTGGGCAAATTGCAAGCCATAAACGGATTTGAGATATCTTTACCAAGAGCCGTTTGCTCCTGGATTAGCCAGTCCTTATGTGGATTAGACATGGTGGACTAATAACCATTTGTTGTGTTAATGCCAAGTACTTCATTTAAGTGAAAATTTTGAAAAAAAAAAAAAAAAAAAAAAACAAAATTGGCAAAAACGGGGGTACTAGATCTATAATGTGATTAAATTCGCTAGAATTTCCCCCTACACTTAGAATTGAATATTGTCCTCAATATTCAAAGTCCCGGCTATTATGCCGACTCTTTGAACGTTAAAAGGCAATATTACAAGCTAAATATAGGAACAACATTTATTTTATTTTTATTTTTTCATTTTTTTTTTGTTTACAGTAGGGACAACTCCCCTACACTTGGGTGGTAGAACAGAGAAAGAAGTCAGAGACATGGGTGAGAACCCATGTGATGCTAATGTTTTTGTTTATCGAGTCACTAGCTTGACTCGACCCTGTATTCATTAGTCCGTGGGGAAAGTTTGGAGATCTGGGACAACCACTTGCGGTATGTCCCCTCCAAAGTAATGTTTCAAACGATGTCCATTTACTTTAAAGTTGGGACCGTCGGGTTGCAATAACTCAACAGTTCCATATGGGTATACTTTTGCTACAGTAAATGGCCCAGACCAACGGGTTTTTAGCTTGCCCGAGAAAATTTTCAATCTTGAATTGAAAAGAAGAACTCTGTCACCAACGTTGAAAACGCGGTTCTTTATTTTAGAGTCATGTACTTTCTTAGTCTTTTCTTTATAGATTAAAGAATTCTCGTAAGCTTGATCACGTAGTTCATTTAGCTCGTTTAGCTGAACCTTGCGGTGATCACCCGCTGTCTGAATGTCAAAGTTTGCATGTTTCAAAGCCCAGTAGGCTTTGTGCTCTAATTCGATCGGAAGATGACATGTCTTTCCGTACACCAACTTGTATGGAGTATACCTAATGGGTGTTTTATAAGCTGTACGAAAAGCCCAGAGTGCATCGTCCAGTTTGTCCGACCAAGAGGCACGGTTTTCACCTACCGTCCTCTCCAGAATTCTCTTTATGCCCCGATTTGAGACCTCTACCTGCCCACTAGTTTGGGGGTGATATGCAGTAGAAAGACGGTGAGTTACACCATATTTTAGCATCACTCTTGCAAATTGATCATTGCAAAAGTGTGTACCACGATCACTGATAATGACACGAGGTGTCTGATTGGTCCCGAAACGGTCAGATAATATTGACAAAGGTCAATAAGTCAAAGACAGCCTCGTTCCAATTCTCCGGTGATAGTATAGTGTGTCCCCGGGTCGTTATGTCCCAGCGAGATTGAAATGGTGCTTTGGATATCGTTTTTGGGAATGAGTGGCACTGAGGACAGTAGCCAAGATGATATGGAATTTATTTTGCTACTGATATTTTGGTATTTACACAATGATATAATATTCACAAATAACAGATATACAGATATATGCACAAATTCACAATTTGGAATCACGTAACAGACAGAAAAGTGGCTTTTGATAAATTACAAACTACAGGGGGTGCAAGTGAAACTTTTAAAAACTTAAAATTAAAAGGAAATTTAAAATGAAAATGAAATTATAAAAAATGATTATTTTAATATTTAAATATTACTTAATTAATAAAACTATTTAAAATGTAGTTTAAATCTAATTTAAATTAACTAATAATTATAAAGATTACAAATTAAACTAAAAACTTGCAAAACTAATTTCTAAACTTAAAAATGAACTTGAAGAAAGTATAAAAAATAAAAATAAATATTTTTGTCTTTTTATGAGTTTTTTATTAATTAAAAACTATTTATATTAATTATGTTAATTAAACTATTTTAAATTACTAATAATACTAAATTAACTTAGAAAATTATGAGAAAATTTATAAAACTATTTAACCATCACAGGGATCCTACAAAATTATAAAAACTTCTAAAAATTATATTTAGGCTATTTTACTAATTATTTACCTTTTAATTAACTTAAATCTAATTTAAATAATTAAAATAAGAAAAATGGAAAATGAACAGTAGAAACTAAAAATATATTTTCTAAAAGTCTTAACTAATTTATAAAACTTAGGAAAATTATAAAAACCTACTGTTGTTAATAAAAATTTAAGAAAACTAATTAATTACTAATATTACTTATTTAATTATTTAAACTACTTTTAATTCTAATAAATAGTAAACTGATTAGGAAAAATCTAAGAAAATTATTTTAAATACTTAAAGGTACTAGGAAATTAAGAAAATTATAAAAATGGAAAAGTGCTTATAATTAAGCTGAAAAGAAAATTGAAAAAGATAGAATCTATTAAATAGAAGCTATCACTAATTTTATGTTTGGTTTTTTATGTGTTTTTCTTTTTGACAGCTAAATACAAGATGAGAATAAGTAACTTTTGTGAAACAACTTTTATTTTAGCTTAAAAATAAGCTGTGTGCACCCCCTTTAAGCAAGACAGTTGACTTTCATTGACCAAGTAGCAAATTAAGAACAAATGACTGAATGTGGGGTCAACAATGATAAAACTAGGTTCAATTAAACAAAAGAAACTTAAATAATCTAGAAACAACAAACTACAATCACTAACAAGCTAATTAGAAAGAAATAAGCTCTTTGAGACTAGAACTTAAACACAGACTTGGAACAAACTTAAGAGCTGATTCCAGGTGGGGTCCACTAAGCCTCAGGTCAAACTATTGGTCAAAGCTTGTAGCCTGGTAGGAGGGGTTGGGAGAACCAAAATACAGACTGTGGGACCCACTGCGGTGGCCACAAACAACCACCAAAGTGGTGGTGAGATGGTCTGCTGATGCACAGGGCAATGGTTTGCCCTGCAGCTGTGTTCCAGGGGTAAAATGGCCAATAAGAAAAATTCACAAAATTCAAACAATCATGGAAATCAAGAATTCAACTGGTAGACTCATACTAGAACAAGTTTCAAGGTCTGATTCAACTCCTAAAAATGACAAGAAATCCTTGAATTTTTGAGATTTCTGACTAGTATCACTTTTGACTTTTTGAGAAAACTTGTAAAATTGACTTTGGTGACTTTTGCTTGATCCTAAGTGACTGAAAATAAGTTAATAAGCTAGACTAAGGTTGATTTAAGTTGAACTAACACTCTATGCTAGGTTATGAAGAACTTTTGGGCTCCAAATCTCACACAGTTGACTGTGTGGGTGGGATCTTTGTAAATTTGACTTTTAACCAAAACACTACTTGTTTTTATGCTCAATATGATACACTAGGTACTTAATGATGCTGCATAAACCAATTTAGACCAACAAAACACAGATATTAAAGGGGAACTTCACTAATCCAAACACACCTTATTTTGACAGTTAAGAAGATTTTCAAAGAGTTTAGCTTATTTCTTCCACAAATCTGTTTCCAAAGGTTCTATTATGATCTAAATAAGTAAGTTAAGCACAGAAACACAAGTGATGACCACTAATACACAAGAAGACAAGTTATAGCTAATATGACAGTTAAAACAAAGATTGTGAGCAATAGAAGAAAACTAACTACAAACACCTAATTTTAAACCACAAATAACACCTAATAATCACAAGAAACACAGAATAGCAATAATCAAGCAAGCAACCATAAACTATAAGGAATTGAGATTTTTAGAGGAAAATCAAATTAAGCAAGGCTTACTAACCACCCTTAGCATGAACAAAGGGTTTTCCACAGATGCCTATCTTTAGATAGGCTTATTCCACTTCCAAAATTGCCCTCCAATGCTTCTCAATACCTGAAATCAAACTCAAAACAACACAGTTGACTTATGTTGACTATTTTTGTATTTTTGGTTTTTATTACTAGTACTGAGTTTTATGGTCTCTATAAGCTTTAATAAGCTTAAGGGAACCTAAGTGACCCTAAAGAAGTCCATGATCATTGATACAAATCCCAACTAAGTTTATTGAGAATTTCAGAAATTTGAGTAAATTGCAATAACACAAAACAGAACTGAAACTTTGATTTTTATAACTTGAAAAGACTTAGAATACAATAAGAAGGCTACTACAATACTTGAATTATGAAAATTACACTGAATTTGAAAAACTAGTTTAATTCGACATAAAATTTAACTAAAAATTAACTACATATCTTCTTCCTTGCATTCTCTTCTCTTTTATAGGCCACCATTAGGGTTTCTACACTTCTCTGATCAAATCCCATCAACAATTGTAGCCATTGGATCACTGAGACTCTTTAATCCTCTGCCACGTGTTTTGGCGGGAAAGCTCTTTTTTGCAAATTGGCTTCTGATAATACCAATTGTAGGGGGAAGCATTAAATGCTTGTTGGATTAGGTGTAGGGTGAGTGGTTTGGGCGGTGGAATTGACAAGGATGGTGGGGTGGTGGTGACATGATGGGGGAACAGTGCAAGTTGGGGTAGGGGAGAGAAAGGAGAAAGGGGGAGTGTTTGTTTGACGGTTTGACCAAGGGGTCAAACTTTGACCCCGTTTTAATATAAAAAGGGTGTTTGGGCTGTAGGTGTTTTGGGCCAAAAGAAGGGTGGATGGGCTTTGGTATTTTGGATTGGATTATGAATTGGGGTAGTATTATTATTAAGGTCCGGTTTGGTTTTGTATTTCACAAGGACCATTTTTGTAATTTCTTGAATTTTGAGGGGTGAGTTTTGGCATTTTTCCAAATTGTTCACAAGGTCCATTTTTGCCAAATGATGAATAGTTCAAGGACCAAAGTTGACTTTTCCATTTAAATTTCACCAGGGACTAAATTTGCCAAACTTTCAAACTTCAGGGACTAATTGTGTAATTTCACCAAACTTTTCCACCAAGGACCAATCCTGCCATAAAAGATTAGTGCAAGGACAAAATTTGTTTTTCTCAAAGTTTTAATATCCCAGGGACCATTTTTGACAATTTTCCAAACTTGAGGGACTAAACTTGACATTTTGTGAAACTTTGCACCAAAGGACTAATTATGTAACTTTTTGATTTAAAAGGACCTTTGGTGACTTTTTCAAGTTTTTAGAACAACCAGGGACTAGATTTGACAACTTTTGAAAGTTGAGGGACTGAAACTGCCAATTTTGCAAACTTTGTACGTTTTTCATCTGTTTTTGATTATTTTGCATTTGAAACATGTAAAACACTTTCCTAGGATATTTTCACTATTTTGATTCAATATTGACTGTTTTTAGATGTTTTGGCAGCTCAAGAAAGGTAAAAATGATGAGTATTTACACACTCATCAGAGTTCCGAATCGAGCAAAGAGAGACTTCAGAAATTTTACAAAAACTCGGGCATCATTAGTGGGTAAAGCTTTTACCTCAACCCATTTAGACTGATAGTCGATAGCCACGAGTATATATTTGTTCCCTCGTGAAGATGGGAATGGGCCCATGAAGTCAATGCCCCAGATATCAAATATTTCACAGACTTGGATGATGTTTTGAGGCATTTCATTCTTCTTAGAAACATTCCCGTGATGTTGACAAGCATCACAAGTTTTGACAAGATCTTGGGCATCTTTATAGATGGTGGGCCAATAGAATCCAGAATCAAACACCTTTTTGGCGGTGTAGTTTGAGCTGTGATGTCCCCCAGTGGGTCCATCATGACAGGCTTTGAGGATTTCCATGGCTTCAGTACCGTGGACACACCGTCGGATGACTTGATCCGCACATATCTTAAAGAGGTAGGGGTCGTCCCAGAAATAGTGTTTGACGTCTTTGAAGAATTTTTTCTTCTGCTGGGATGACATCCCTTTCACTACAAAATTACCCGCAAGGTAATTTGCAAAATCTGCAAACCATGGGGTAGAGGTATCATCCCGACTAGAGATTAAATTTAGTGTCTCCAGAGGAAAGGTTTCATTAATTTCCTTTCTCTCGAGATCATCCTGATGAGGATTCTCTAGACGGGATAAGTGATCAGCCGCAAGGTTTTCTGCTCATTTCTTATCACGTATGATAATGTCAAATTCTTGAAGGAGTAGAACCCATCGGAGCAACCTCGGCTTTGCGTCCTGTTTAGCAAACAGGTATTTCAAGGCCGAGTGGTCCGTATACACCATGCTTTTTGTTAGGATCAAGTAAGACCTAAATTTCTCAAAGGCGTATACCACAGCTAATAGTTCTTTTTCTGTGGTGGTATAGCGTGTTTGAGCTTCTGTCATGGTCTTACTAGCGTAGTGTATCGGCTGAAAGTGTTTACTTAAACGTTGCCCCAAGACTGCACCAATTGCAAAGTCACTTGCATCGCACATTAATTCGAATGGCAAGTCCCAGTCGGGGGCAACAAGAATGGGTGCTTCAGTAAGCTTTTGTTTCAAAATTTGAAACGCTTCTAAGTACTCAGGTGAGAAGATGAAAGGAGTATCCTTCTCTAAGAGATGGGTCATAGGCCTGGAGATTTTTGAAAAATCTTGTATAAATCTACGGTAAAATGCAGCATGACCCAGGAAACTTCTAAAACCTTTGACGGTAGTGGGAGGAGGTAGTTTAGCAATTACATCAACTTTTGCTCTATCTACCTCTATCCCATTCTTCGAAATCTTATGGCCGAGGAAAATGCCCTCTTGGACCATAAAATGGATTTTCTCCCAATTTAGACACAAGTTTGTGTCTTCACAGCGTTTAAGCATGATTTCCAGATTGGTGAGACAAGCTTGGAAAGAATCCCCGATGACTGAGAAGTCATCCATAAATACCTCCATAGTTTTCCCGATAGTATCGGAGAATATGGCCATCATGCACCTTTGGAACGTGCCAGGAGCGTTGCATAAGCCAAATGGCATACGACGGTAGGCAAATGTTCCATATGGGCATGTGAAGGTAGTTTTTTCTTGATCCTATGGATCAATGGGGATCTGAAAATATCCCGAGAAACCGTCCGGGAAACAATAGTACTCATTTCCTGCCAACCTCTCGAGCATCTGGTCCACAAAGGGTAGAGGAAAGTGGTCTTTTCGGGTGGCATCGTTTAGTTTTCTATAGTCGATGCATACACGCCACCCAGTAACTAGACGAGTTGGAATCAACTCGTTTTCCTCATTAGTGACAACAGTTATGCCACCTTTCTTTGGGACACAGTGGATGGGACTAACCCAAGGACTATCAGAGATCGGATATATTAATCCAGCATCAAGAAGTTTGAGAACTTCTTGTTTGATAACATCATGTATTTTAGGATTAACTCGTCTTTGGTGTTGAACTGCAGGCTTAAAGTCATCTTCCATAAGAATTTTGTGAGTACAAAATTCAAGGTTAATACCCTTTATATCAGATAATTTCCAAGCAATTGCTTGCTTGTGTGACTTTAAGACCTTTATGAGAGCAGTTCTCTCCTCATCACTTAAATCTTTTGCTATAATGACGGGTAACTTGTCGTTACCCTCCAAAAAAGCGTATTCGAGATGAGGTGGTAAGTCTTTGAGTTCAACTTCAGGAAATTCATCAGTTTTTTCAACATATTTGATTTCCTCTTTATGAAGTTTTAGTGGTAGAATAGGAGGGTGGGAGGGATCTTTGTTTAACAATTGCTCAAGGAGCATGATATCCCCCTCCGGGTCAATCTCTTGATGATCAATTCCAGATGGAATTGAATCACTTCTAAGAAAGGCCTCTATTTCCTCGAGGATGAAGTCACTTCCCTCAAACGGAGTGAGGGAAGGATTAGAATTATGAATTATAGGAGTAGAAGATGGAGTGGGATTGCCACTCAGGACCGATTCAGAGTCGTAATTTGAGGAGTACCTCGAAGTTTGATCAAGTTTAAATGTGATTGCTTCCGGACCCACACATAATGTGATCTCATGTTCAAAGACATCTATGAGAGCACGGCCCGTTTTAAGGAATCCTCTTCCAACAATTAGAGGAACCCTTTGATCTGCATCAAATTCAACAACGACGAAGTCGGCTGGAAAATGAAACTTTTTTACTTTTACAAATACATCCTCAGCAATGCCAAGAGGACGTGATATTGATCGGTCTGCAAGCTCTAAAGTCATGCAAGTAGGTGTAAGTCCTGGAAGAGATAGTTTCTTCCATACTGAATGTAGCATCAGGTTGATGTTGGCACCAAGATCGGCCAAGGCATAGCAGTCAACCATTCCTGGAAATACACAAGGTATTAGAAATTTTCCAGGATCTCCGAGCTTTTCAGGAAGCTTTTTTAATAGAATGGCAGAGCAGTTCTCATTTAACGGAGTTTTAGCCATTTCAAACAGCTTTTCCTTATTACTCAACAAATGTTTAAGCGTTGATGCAAACTTTGGCATCAAAATGATAGCGTCCGCGAAACTTATGTCAAAATGTAATTCTTGAAATATTTGGTAGAATTTGTCCATTTGATGACTAGCTTTCTCGCGAAGCTTTTGATCACTTAATCGTGATGGGTATGGGATTGAAGATTTAGGGGTGGTTTTTGGATTTTCAACGGGAACTGGTGGAGTTTCAGGCACTACTTTGTTTTTAGTAGGTGGAACCTGAATAACTGGAGGAGGGACGTCGTCGGTACTTCCTTTATCAATAGGAGGTATCGTGTCTGTTGTAACCTCAACTTCTTTTTCCAATACCTCAGGAGAAGAGAAAGAGGTAGATGGAATTTTGGGTCCTTTGTATGAAGCTCCACTCCTGGTTGTGATTGCTTTTGCATCACCCCTCGGATTCGCGATCGTGGTGCTAAGTAATTTACCTGAGCCCGAGGGTCTTTCATTTAAAGATTTCTTAATGTCAGAAATCTGGCTGATCAACAACCGGTTTGTTTCTTCCTGGGATTTCATGAATTGTTTTAACAATTCATCAGAGGGAGTAGGGTTTGGAACAACAGCTTATGTTTGGATAGAAGGGGTTTTCCCTCGGTTGTTCCGGTTAAACCCTTGATTTTGAAATTGCCCTTGATTTGGGTTTCCATGAAAGTAGCCAGGGTTAAAGTTACCCTGTCCCTGATTTCTATTCCTCTAATTTTGAAAATTTTGGGGATGACTTTGATTAAAGTTACCTTGGTTAGAAAAACCTTGGTTACTTCTATTTTGGTTCTGGGGACGGTTTTGTATGTTCTGGTTAAAACCAGGTGGTACAGGGTAAGTGTTCGGACGCCATGGTGGTTCAGCAGGAGGACGATATTGATTACCTCCTGGATTGGAACTACCGGCAATCGCATTTGTTTCAAACGTGTTACTATCGGTGGCAGTACAGTTATAGTATGCATGCGGACCACCGCAAGTAACACAGACATCCACTTTCTTCACTTCAGCATGTGAAGGATTCTGTGGGAAGGAGACTTTCTTTTGGTTGGAGAGAACCAAAGCTTGTATAGCATCCGTGAGTTTATCAATCTTAGCATCGGTGCTAGATTGATTCATGGTAGATGAAGAAGGATCGACATGTTTGTTTCGTGTGGTTCGAACCTTGGACTTATTTTCAATTATAGCTAAAGCTTCTTTGACAGTACGACTCAAAAAATTACCTCCAGCTGAGGCATTGAGGGAGACTTGGTCTGTTTGGCTCACTCCGTTATAAAACGTGTCGAGTTGCATTAACTCAGAAAATCCGTGGTGAGGACATTTGCGAAGCAACTCTTTGAATCTATCCCATGCTTCACTGAACGTTTCACCAGGTCTTTGTGAAAACTTGGTGATTTCATTTCTAAGATAGGCAGTTTTGGATGGGGGATAGAATTCATTCACAAATTTCTTAACTAAATCTTCCCATGTGTCTATGGAGCGAGGGGGTTGTTTTTCCAGCCAGACTCTGGCTGCTCCCTCGAGGGAAAATGGAAAAAGAAGTAGTTTAATAGCCTCTTGCGGGACATTCTTATATTTAATGGTAGATGTAATCTTGTTAAACCATCGTATATGCGAATGAGGATCGTCCCTTTCGAAACCGTAGAACTGACTAGAAGTTACAAGATTAAGTAATCCGGTTTTCAATTCGAAATTGTCAGATACTATGGCGGGTACAACAATAGCATCTCCATAACCCTCGATGGGTGCCTGAAGAAGCTCGGACATTGGGCGATCTTCTGCCATAATGACTGAAGGTTCAGGTTCAATCTGAATTTCAGGCTCAATTTTCGGGGCAAAATGTTTTTGGGTACGTCTTCAAGGAATGGTGACAAGCTCGCGGTGAGGACTTGTAGACCTAGAAGAACGAGTGCGCATGCACTGGAATAACTCTAAGAAGGATTAGAGTAAAAGAAAAAGAAAATCTTTTTGGTTTTTTTTTTTTTTTTTATATAAATATTAACAGAGATGGTAAATTTACAGTGAGTGTATATTTAGAACCACGTATGCTTCCAAATTCGTTGTACGCAGCACACCTCCCCGGCAGCGGCGCCAAAATTTGATCAATGCTAAACAGCCAGATAATATTAGCCAAGTTTAAATGGTCAACAAGTCAAAAACAGCTTAGACTAATGCTCCGCGGAGTATAATGTATCCTCGGGTCGTTAATCCCAACGAGGTGTGAAATCTGTAATAAAACGGAATTTGGGATCGGGTGATTATGAACAGGAATAGGTGAGAATGTTTTATACTACTAATTTATACAATGAAACAGTTTAAACAATTTACTTAAACAGTTATATGAACTAAAAACGTTTACAATTTAAAACTTACGTCTACGTACGGGAAAAAAGGTGAGTTTTAATCAAATTTAAACTACAGGGGGTAAAAATAAAAATTCTATAAACTTAAACTTAAAAGAAAATTATTTTTTAGATTATTTTATTATTTAATATTAATTATTTAAATAAAAACTATTTATTTATTTAATTAAAACTAATTAACTTAAAAAACTTATTTATTCAAATTTAAACTAGAAAATTGCAAAATTAATTTCTAAAAATCTAAAATGACTTAAAATAAGTTTAAAAATAAAAAATGTGTATTTTTGTCTTTTTGTGAATTTTTTATTAATTAATTACTAATAATATTACTTAAACTATTTAAATTATTTTAAATTATTAATTATACTAAAAATGACTTAGAAAATTTAATAAAAATTTATAAATCTAATTAACCATCACAGGAATCCTAAAAAATTATAAAAACTTTATAAAAATTATATTTAGACTATTTTACTAATTAATTACTTATTTAGAAATTAAAATCTAATTAACTAAATTAATTAAAGAAATTAGAAAATGAACAGTAGAAATTCTAGAAAAAATTCTAAAATTATTTTATAACATATAAAAGCTAGGAAAAATATAAAAACTAGGTGTTACTTAATAAAATCTAATTTTTCTATTTAACTTTTTAATATTATTTAATAATTAATTAAATTAATATTAATTCTAAATATCACTAAATGACAAAGGAAAAATCTGGAAAAATTTATAAAAGTACTTTAATATGAAAGAAATTTAATAAAAATATAAAAATGCAAGAGTGCTTATAAATAAGCTAAAAATAAAATTAAAAAGATAATTTCTATTAAATAGAAGCTATCACTATAATTAAGTTTGGCTTTTTCTAAATTTTCTTTTACAAAACTAATTTAATACTAAAATTAAGAGACTTTTGTAAAAACAACTAGTTTGGAACTCAAAAATAAGCACTGTGAGTGCTTATTAGCTTTGACAGTTGACTTTAATTGACCAAACTAGGAATTAAGCTCAAATGAGCTTAAGTGGGGTCCACAAGGGTGAATTATGGTTCGAATAAGTTAAGTAAACATGAATAAGCAAGAATTTAGCAAATGAACTCACTGAATTAACAAATAAGCACAAAATAAGCACTTGCTTGTTGGTTTTCTAAGACAGAAATGGGACAAAGTTAAGGGCTGATTTCAGGTGGGTCCTAGTGAGCCTAAGCTTTCAAGATTGCTCAAATATTAAAGGTGGCCAGGAGGGGGGTTGAAGGAACCCAAAGTGGACCAGTGGGACCCACTGTGGTGGCCAGAATCACCCACCAAAGGTGGTGGTGGTGATGGATGTCTCATGTGCACAGGGGAGGTCCTTCCCCTGCAGCCTTGTTTGGAGGGGTGTAGGACCCACATAAAAAATGAAAAAAATAAAGTAAAGGTGGGACACTGAAGACTAGCTGGGGGGTTGCAAATCCTAAAAGTTTCAAGGTCTGAAACCTAACCTAAAAATCACAACAATTCTTGGAGTTTTTGGAAAATCTACGAAAAATGCATTTTGACTTTTTTTAGAAGAACTCCTAAGTTGACTTTGTTGAGATTCTAATGATCACTACTTACTATATATGTTATATTAAACTGATATGAAGCTAATTTAAGCTACCACAACAACTAATGATCTAAAAATGGTGATCATAAATCCAAAACCTTTAACAGTTAACACCCTATGATCTAATTAAGTGAGTTTTGACTTTCTAATAAATAAAGCTTGGTTATTATGACTAAATTGAGCTGAAGTGGCCTATTGGAACATGTAGTAACAGAAAACAATGAGAGAAGTACCAAGGATACCACAGGATGCCCCTGAACCAAACACTACCTTATGCAACTGAAAATGTTATTTTCAAAACATAGCAATGATTCAGACTATTATGAGGATTTAATATGATATATTAAGCTTGTTGAAACATAGAAACACAAGTTTTAATTATTAATACTCAAGAATCATGTTTATACTATTTTGACTGTGAAATATAAGACAAACTAAGTAATCAAATATTTAATGAACAAGCATGAACTAAAAAACAAGATTATGACTAAATAACACCTAAGAAACACAGATGACTATATATAAGCAGATTAAAAGCTATAGCACAGTGAAATACCAAATTAGAATTCAAATGCTTACATATGACCCAAGCTTGAAACTGAAGAACCAAGGATTGAAACCACTACCTATAGCCTCCCATGAGGCCACTAATACCAGGGTAATCCATTATGCACCCTGATCCTTGCTTCTTGTATTATCTTCACCAATTTTTGCTTTTTAACTTATTTTTTTTTAGTATTTTTGAGTATTTATTGTTTTCTTAACAAAACTGAATGTAAGTAGATTACAAGCTTATGGAACCTTTGTGATGAGCTTATGAAAGCTTTTGGACTACTAAACAACTAGTTTTAACAACATTAAGGCAGATTTAAGATTTCTAATGAAATTAAACATAAACTGAATTGATACTTAAAAGATTGAAATTGATATTAAAAAACATATACAATCCACTTAGGATACTTAATATAAACTTGAAACTGAGTTTTACAACAAAATTAATGGAAATTATACTAAGTCGACATAAAATGAAACTAAAAAAAAAACTACACACTTCTATCTCTGCTTCTTGTTCCTTTTTAAAGCATCCCTGGTTGTTCCACGTGCCCTGCTGAGAATATCCCACCAATTTTAGCCTTTGGATGTGTCCAATTCATCAGAACCGTTTAAACCTACTTTTGGCGCCAAAAGTGGTAGAGGTTGCTTGGGGCAGGCTCAGTGCAATTAATGCACTTTGAAAGGGTCTGTGAGGTGTAGGGGACATTTTGGATAGTAGGGGTGAGCTGGGGATGGTGGATGCGATAGTTGCAGGTTGTAGGGGACAAAGTGGATAGTAGGGGTGATACCTGTTGACCCCTGGTGCAAACCAAAGGGGTGGGTTTTGTTGTGGGGTGACAGAGAGGGTATTGAGGTGATGAAGGTGTAAGGTGGAGGTGGAGAGTGTAGGAGAGTAGCAGGTGAAGCAGGTGGTGATGGGAGGTTGGGGATGAGTTGGGAGGGTCAACGGGTCAACGCCCGTTTTATTATTTAAAAAGGAAAATGGGCTTTTGAGTTGGGCTTTTGGTTATAACAGGCCAAGACCAGGCTTTGTTTGGATTTGGAATTTGGTTTAATAATTTGGATCCGTTTGGTTTGTAAGGTTTTTAAGCCCAAGGACCATTATTGTAATTTCTGATTTTCCAGGGACTAAACCTGTACCTGTTCCAAAGTTTATCAAAAGGTACTATTTTTGCCATATTGGAATAATATAAGGATTTATTTGATATTTTCCAAATTAAAACAACCGGGGACTATTTTTGCCAATTTCCAAAGTATAGGGACCTTTTTGTAAATTCTTTGAATTTATCATCTAAGGGTCAAACTTGTCAACTTGTGAATTACCAGGGACCCTTTAATGAAAAAATTCCATTTTTAAACACTGGGGGTATTTTCTGCCAATTTTGAAAACTTGAGGGACTTGTTTTGTCATTTTTGAAATTTTGAACTTTCAAGGATAAATTTTGTTATTCCATGATTCCTGGGGACTGTTATTGACTTTTCTTTAAAATAATTCTCCCAGGGACCATTTCTTGAAAGTTCAGGGACTGATTTTGACAATTTGGTAAACTTTGCCCGTTTTCCTCTGTTTTCAGTTCTTTTATGTCTGAAACATATAAAAACACCATCTAAGGATATTTGTAGAATTTTGTGGTGTTTCTGAGTGTTTTTACATGTTTTTGTTGTTTAGATTTGGCAGAAATGATGAGTTTTTATGAACTCGTCAATCCCCTACACTTAACTATTGCTAGTTCCTAGCAATCTAGCATCCACTAATAACCCATTTTTGAAAATTTAATGGATTTGATGTCTCTTTACCAAAAGCCATTACTTCTGGAGTAGCCAAATGTTTCAGTTCAAGTAAGAACTATGGTCCACCTGATAACTTGTTTAGTGTTTAAAAAATGCAAAAGTATTCACGTTACAGTAAAGAAAGAAATAGTGTTTGGTACCCTATGAGCAGTCATGACATGTCTTACTTTTATCATGTGTGCAGACATGAGAAGAAAATAGTGTTTGCATAACCAAGGCCAAAACAGTCATTTCCAAACACAAAATGCCACCATATTCAATTGATGTGAGCATTTAATACTCCTTAACCTACATCAGACAATGAAAGTCAAACGGGTGTATTTGAAAATAGAAAAATATAGCACAACCTTTAGAGTAAAGTAAATGATCCTACCAAGTTGGATAGTGAAGTAAAGTCTCATCTCATTCCAATTTTATCCAAACAAAGATATGGCACAACCTGCAAGTCCAAATTTAAAGAGAAAGATAAGTGGTTGTTTATAGGTCTGGGTGTTCCAACTGGTAATGATCCACAGTTACAGGTGTTAGATGAAAGATGCTTTATCTGTTCTATGGATGTTAAGTGTTGGAGGCATGCATACACAGGTGGAAATATTGTTGTAGTAACTAAAGCTGCTGGTGCTGAGGCACATAAAGTAAGTTGTGATGTTATAGGTCTGGGAATTAGAACTGGGGAAAAAATGCAGGGGGTATTGAAGAAGAAGCAAGTGTAGATGCAACGCAATCAACCCAAGCAAAAAAGAAGAAAATAACGAAGCCAAGAAACTTGATTACAAAACAACAACAATTTTGAATAACTATGCTGTATTAGATCACTGTCATGCTTTTGGGCATGTCCAAGGCACACTTCTATGTTTTTGCATATTTGCATTTTCATGTTTCGTCTCTGTATTACGGTTTGAGTAATGTGATGTTCATGTTTATGTTTCTGATACATATCAAACACACTAAAAAACTTAAAACATATATGAACACATGAGGTAGGTAACTATTAAATATGACTAATAAATGACACACAAATAAACCAACCCATCAAGCTAAGGCTAGTCACAGTGGTGACCATGGTCACACATATAAAACGTTACAATTTAAACATTGCATATATAATTAGGATTTTAAAAAGTACATAAATTTAAAACATTGCATAAATATAACATAAAAAATACATAAAACTTCAGTTATAATCCGGGTGATTCCAGGTCTGAGAGTTGTTGTACAGGTAACCTTCGTCGTAAGTAGCTGTAAAACCTCGCAAAAATCCATATAATTAAAAACGTTTAAAAGATCTTGTATCGTTTGTTTTGCAAAAACAATCAATCAAGTTATTAATATAATGTTGATTATAGTGAATATATTCAAACTTACCTTGATAAATACCTATGATTATTATGATACCTTATACCTACCATGATTAGGCTATAACCATAGAATTTTATAAGACAAATTTTTGGAAGATAACTTGAAGAATAGAGAGAAGGTTATTGAACTTTAGCTTTAGTAAATAAACCCGTTTGTTCCTTAGCAATCCTATACCAAGAGTTGATAAATTATCTAAGACACTACCCAGACATATCTTGAAATTATATTACAGTAGGGATTCAATTCAGTCTATCATCAATGAAATAATTAGCTCCATATTCTTTCACTAAAGGGCCTAACAAAGTACAAAGAATATCCAGAAGTTAGTAATCAGTATCATTGCAGTAATACTTGAAGTAACCATAGTTCTTCCGATTAGCAACGATATAGTAAGAAAAGAAAATAAGACGGCCATACCTTGTAAGCATAACCATGAAAGTTTTACGGATTTTAGACCAACTCACCTTAAGAGAACAATAAGAGTGACTGAACGATAGATTATTACCACCCTGTAAGAATTATCTCATGAACTTTAAGTTTATACCAAGAATATCATAGTATCTCCTTAGAAATTCCTGACTCATCACCATATTATAAACAAAAATTTACTAAATTCTTTTGAAAATGATTAGATGTTATTCAATCATTAAGACTGAACCATCTAAAATAATTTAAAGAAAAATAAATACCATTATTACTGAGCCAAGCATTACATCATTTGGTCCTCAATTATACATAGCCTAGCTACCTAGGGGTTTAGTTTTACTAACCTCAATAGCTTCTTCCTCTATAACATCATCATCTTCTAAGGGTAATGTTTTAGGTAGTGGATGAGTTGCATCAAAGGTTACATTTAGGGATTCTTCTACTTTCATGGTATGTTTATTAAGAATTATATATGCCTTACTATTTTGGGAATATCCTAGAAAAACTCCTTCGTAAGCCTTAGGGTCGAACTTAGTAAGATAGTATTTTGTATTAAGAATGAAGCATTTACTTCCGAATACTCTAAAGTAGCATGTATTAGGTTTTCTACCTCTTAATAATTCATATGGAGTTTTTCCTAAGATACGTCTAATGGAAACTCTATTAAGTATATATGTTGATGTATGTACGACGTGACACCAAAATTTTTGTGAGATAGATTGTTCATTTAACATTGTTCTATTCATTTCTTGTAAAGACCTATTTTTTCTTTCTACTACCCCATTTGATTGCGGAGTACGTGGAGCGGAAAAGTTGTGAGATATTCCATTTTTATCACAAAATTTTCCGAATTGTAATTCGTTGTCAAATTCCCTATCATGGTCCGTCCTAATTGAGACTATAGAGCATCCTAACTTATTTTGTATCATTTTACTAAATATCTCAAATTTTTCAAAGGCTTCGGTTTTATCACTTAAGAACCTAGTCCACGTGTATTGTGAATAATCATCTACTATAACTAAGGTGTAACGATTGCCACCGTAGCTCCGCACAGCGGATGGACCAAAAAGGTCCATATGAAGTAATTCTAAGCATCTAGTTGTGGATAACATATTTTTAGCTTTGTGACTAGCATGTGCTCGTTTTCCAATTTTACAAGCATCGCAAAAGTGTTGATCATATCTTAGGCTAGGTAAGTTTCTAACTAGTTCCTTAGAGGCTAAAGATTGTATTTGTTGCATGTTTGCATGACCTAATCTCCTATGCCACAAAGTGGAATTTTCATCTATAGTAGCTAGGCATATCTTATCTTCCGGTTTGTCTCCTAATTTCATAACATATATACCTCCTTTCCTAATTCCTCTACCTATAACTTTCTTATCCTTAATTATTTCACTATCTTTCTCGGTAAAGGTAACCCTACACTTATTATCACATATTTGGCTTATACTAAGCAAGTTATAAGTTAGATTATCTACATGCTCGACATTTTCAATAGTTAGAGAGTCTTGAGAGATCGTACCTTTGCCTATGATTTTTCCACGAGGATCACTACCAAAAACAACATTACCTCCGTTGTATGCCTTATATGTAGAAAATAGCTTACGATTCCCCGTCATGTGTCTTGAGCATCCACTATCCTTTATCCACTCATCGGGCTCCAAATCTACTCCTAGACATATTTCATCAGGTGCATGAGCCACAAAACATTTGTGCTTCATTGTTTCGTCTTCGTCACTAGATATTCTTCTTCAGGTGGTTTTCCTTTTATCTTGTGCTTTTAGTCGCTTCTTCATAATATTCTTGAATTCTTTAACGACCTTTGCATATTCTTCATCTTCACTTTCGGAACTATAATAGTCATCATTATTTTGTTCGATCGTTGACTTTGTACACCCTTCTTGTTTGCTCTTGGTATGACTCATGGGGTTTTCGTCATTATTACCTGCACATGCAAAATTTGAACTAGTAGCACTTGTACTCATTTCAACTAAATACTTATCTACTATACTTTCATTTTCAACAATTTTATATATAAAATTTTCTTTGGCTTGACATTTCTCTTGATGAAAATTTAAAAGACTTTTCCACATATCATTTGCCGTTTGACAAAAAAATATTCTTTCATATTCAATATTTGGTAAAGCGTTGTATATAATTATTTTAGCAATATCATTTTTATCAAGCACTACTTTGAAATAATTATCTTGTTTTTCAAAAGTGGTTTTTGTTGATTCAAAATTACCAATTGAAATGACATGCCAAAGATCATAATCTATTAATTTCACATAACTTTCGAATCGATTTTTCCATTCAAGAAAACTTGTATTTTCAAAATATGGTGGTTTAAATGTCATGTTCCCTTCTAAATATTTTTCCGATTCCATAGATCGATTTCAAGTTTTAAAATACAGTTTATTTTAAAAATCTTGTTTAACGTAGCTCTGATGCCAATTGTGGAAAACTAGAAGGGGGGGGGGTTGAATTGTTTTACGTCAATTTTATTTTATAAAAACTTTGTTTGCAAAATAATTGATTCTAGTTTTATGTGAGATCAATAAACAACACTTATATAAACTAATATCTACGAAATAAAATGACAACAATATAAGTAAATAAGTAAAGAGATGGAGATGGAAAGATCGCACCACAAGACAAAGGATTTATAGTGGTTCGGCTACGAAGCACCTCTTCGCCCTACTCCACTCATCGAGCACCTAACTCGAGAGTTTTCTTCACTACGTCAACAAGCTCCCTTATGGCGGAGAAAACCTTACACAACTTTTTCTTACACCAATTTACGACACTAAGCTAAATGTCGAGTCCTAATAGTAGCTAGAACCAATCTCACACCACTACACACCTTCTTCACAAATTATGCACACCACCACTTCTACACAACTTCACTACTTCTTTTTCACAACACTACTTCTACTTCTACCCAACACAACTACTTCTATTCACAACTACTAACACACCTAGATCTATCTATTACACAACTTCTACACCTTTACAATATACACAAGCCTACAATACTTCTTAACAAGATGTTGGAGGAGTATTATTCTCTTGCACTTTGAATGAAGAAGGATTGGATCACTTGAAACAAGAACTAATATGTTTATGATCAAAGGATTTAGGAAGATGATTTGAGAGAATTAGAACAGAAAGTTTTAGTGCAAAAGGTTAGGAAAAAATTCAGATTTGATCCAGTATTTATAGGCAAAGAATTCTGACATAGGAGCGTATGCCGGTCCCCTTAAAATTAAGGGGGCACCCCTTATAATTAAGGGGGCCGTCCACTGTAACGGCCTGATTTCTTTGTCTTTTCTGGGGAAAGTTTATTTGGTGAAAATTTAACTGAATTTGGTTAAAAATTTAAATTCATTTATTTATTGTGAAATAAACATTTTCCTTTAATTACCAAAAGTGTTTTTCTTAAATTTATAAAATGTTTATGCCATTTTATATAATTTGTAATTTGTAAATAAACCTTCCTTTGATCATAAAATGTATTAGGCACTTCTTTATTCATACCTTAAGTGAATTAGATGGATATAATGATATTTTGTCACAAAATACTTATTTACATAATAATTTTACGTTTAATGATTTTACATTTTGTGATCGTCAAAACACAGGGATATCGAGAAATATTAATAACGTTTTTACGCATTATTTATATCAACACTTCATAATAGGATTCTCTGACATGTCAGCTCCAATTGCTCTTCTTATTTCCCTTAACTGTTTCCTAACATCAGAATCTGGTTCACCCTCAGAACCTGATTGACTCTCAAAACCTTCAACACTAACAGCTTCTACTCCACCTACAACCTCTCCAACTAAACTGCTGTTGCCAATGCTGTCATAAGCTTTATTCCCAGTTAGTCTATACTTATTTACTTGATCACCACTGCTGTTGCCAATACTGACAGAAGGATTATCCCTTGCTAGATGAAAATCGTTTACTTGTGTGGAAAACTAGAAGGTGGGGTTGAATAGTTTTACGTCAATTTAGATTTTAAAAACTTTGTTTTATAAAAACTTCGATTCTTATTTATGTGAATTTCAACACTTGCACAACACAAACAATTTAATCTAAATAACTAAATAATTATAACGTAAATATGAAAGTAATGAAAAGATAGAGATAGAGAGATCAAATCACAACACACGATATTTATAGTGGTTCGGCTACGAAGCACCTCTTCGCCCTACTCCACTCCTCGAGTCACCTACTCGAGAGTTTTCTTCACTATGTCAACAAACTCCCTTTTTGGCGGAGAAACCTTACACGACTTTCGCTTACACCAATTAACGACACTAAGCTAAATGTCGAGTCATAATAGTAGCTAGAACCAATCTCACACCACTACACGCCTTCTTCACAACTTA
This sequence comes from Artemisia argyi, assembly GCA_030686995.1. Lineage (NCBI taxonomy): Eukaryota > Viridiplantae > Streptophyta > Magnoliopsida > Asterales > Asteraceae > Artemisia > Artemisia argyi. Next base: position 195,083,535 of record CM060676.1, read on the forward strand.
TACATACCACTACTTCACAACTACACACTACTACTTCACAACTACACACTACTTCAACTTCACACCACAACTTCTTCAATACTAGATTTACAAACCCACCTAGATCTACCAATTACAATCACTACACAACTTTACAATAAATACAAGCTACACAACTAATCTTCAATACTTCTTGATTTGAGATGAAAGGAGTATTCTTCTCTTGCACTTTAAATGAGGATGGATAGTATCACTTGAAAACAAGAACTAATATGTTTATAATCAAAGGTTTTAGGAAGATGATTTTAGAGAATTAGAACAGAAAGTTTTTGTGCAAAAGGTGAGGAAAAAAATTTTGAACCAGTATTTATAGGCAAAGAATTCTGACACAGGAGCGTATGCCGGCCCCCTTAATTGTGTGCCGGCCCCCTTAAAATTTAGGGGGCCGCCCCTTATAATTAAGGGGGCCACCCACAGTAACGGCCAGTTTTCTTTGTCTTTTCTAGAGAAAGTTTATTTGGTGAAAATTTAACTGAATTTGGTTAAAAATTTGAATTCATTTATTTATTGTGAAATAAACATTTTCCTTTAATTACCAAAAGTGTTTTTCTTAAATATATAAAATGTTTATATCATTTTATATAATTTGTAATTAGTAAATAAACATTCCTTTGATCATAAAATGTATTAGGCAGTCGTTTATTCATACCTTAAGTGAATTAGTTGGATATAATGATATTTTGTCACTAAATACTTATTTACGTAATGATTTTATATTTTGTGATCGTCAAAACATAGGGATATCGAAAAATATTAATAACGTTTTTACGCATTATTTATAGCAACAACTTGCACAGGAGGCTCAACTCCAGTGTGTCCTTCATCATTCATAACTGCAGCCTCTCCTTCATCACCTGAACCTGCATTGTCACTTGAGCTTCCTTCATAATCACTATCATTGACATTATGAATGTCATCCTGCTCAACCTCTTGTGCCCCTACACCATTACCTTGCTCAACCTCACCCTCTTGTGCCCCTTGCCTGTTATCCTGTTGACCCTCAGCTGTATGTGTTTGGGGATCATCTAGGCCAAAAACAGGCAAGCCTACATTTAAGTCCAGGTCAGCAACACCAAAATGTTCATCAGGACTTAATCCACTAGTGGTGTCGACATTCATAGCATCCAAATAACTAAATGAAGGAGGCATATCTAACTCATTCTCATCAAACTACATCATCCTAACTATATCAGCAAGTTTTTTTGAAACAACTGTTAGAATTCAATTACCATGACAATCATATAAATCAAAGTGCACACGTATGCGGAAGCGTAGGATCAAGTATAACACATAAATATTAACTAAAACATAAATAAGAACGTACCATGGTGATTCTAGCCCGAACAAGAATCAAAAGCAATAGTCTTTAACAATATGAAGAACCCTAATTAGGGTTTATATGGATCAATGATTAACCCCTTACCGTTTTGTTAATCGATCCCTTGATAACAACAAAAGTATGTTGTTACCTCGTTCTTGTACACACAAACTACCAACGAATAAAGGTTTGATGCAAGTAAACAAAACACTTATATTTTAGACTTGGAAAAATCGATCCAAACCCTTGGGAGGTGTTGATTCGATCGGCCAAGAAACAAAGAAAGAAAACAAGGATTTTAGGGTTAGAGTGTGTGCACAAAAGATTGTGAAAGTCTAACCCTTGGCCTTGTATATATACTAGGTAATTTCTTGGTGATCAAGACAAACATGGGTTGGGCTTGCCCCACCCTTGTTCGACCGGCCATAGCATCCCACAAGGGATTCTAGATCCTTCTTGACACCCAAGTTACACTCTAGTCCTTATCTTTCAATACTAATGATAGTTAGTCCATACGGTTAATAACTAACGACCATTTAGTCCATTAAGTGTTTTATAAATATATATATACGATACGTTTAACATATATATTTATTATTCATTATTCTTGTTTGTAAAGTGTGCAATCCCGAGGTCTCGGGTTCGATACTAGACATTTACATATTAATATTTATCCATATATTTAACAGCTCCCACTTGGATATCTATTAATAGTAAAATGACATTGGTTGGCGTCTTGCAACACTCCAATGCCCCTAGTTCAACTCGAGCTAGGTTTTCTGGAAAAACCTTTAATGATTCATCATTATAATTATCCTTTTGTTTCTAATACCACATTAATAAAGATGTGAGGTTCTTTATTAAATTTTTGTTTCTCGTCTCTTTATGATTTAACAAAATTACCAAAACATCTGAACGTATTCCAGATAGACTTTGGGCGTGGCCACGCAAACATTTTGTCAACCCTACGAGGGGCCCAGCAGTATTAAACTTCTGAACAAATCAGAAGGAACAAATTCTCTCTTGACTACAAGAATAACCCATGAACTTTGCAACACTTCTGAAAACAACCCTTATGACTCCCTGTTACGGTGAGCGATAGATTGCTTCACAAAAATGCACTACATCCATGACACTTATCTGGTATCTCAAGTCTGAGGATAACTTTAAATATGATTCTCACATTTAAATATTAAATCATATTATTGGGATAAGTCCAATATTAAATTCATCTAATATCATGTGAAATTGGTATGTCAACACATCAATATACTTTCAAGTATATTCTTAACCAATACTCAGATTTGTCTTAGTTTAATGATATTCCCATATCATTAATCGACAATGGACAATTTAGAATAACATAAGTTATTTACGGATTTTAAACATGCAAATATAGGACACAATTTATTATTAATGAATACAAACGTACTAAGTACTTTAATTCATTATAAATAATAATTGCTTAATGTCCTTTATCCAAATACCAAAATAGATCAATGCATGATAATTCTAGTTAATGAATCTTGTCTCAAGTAATAACTTGAAGACAATTATGCCTCAAGTAATCATACTTGTTGACATGGCATAATTTCAACTAACTTTGATCTATCCGAATTTTGAGAATACTTAATTCAAGAATTCAATAAGTAAAATTCTTGTATGTGTATATCCAACTATCTTGATATAATTACATAATTTTAAATGGTGTGATATCCTCAATCACCAACTTATGACAATCAAACTTTCAAACCTTTTAAAGTTTAAAGTATTCTAATTCTTTTAATGTTTAATGCAACTATGCTCTTAGTAAGCACAACTAGTTCTCATGGCCATTAACAAGGATAAAATCCTACCATGACTAGTTATTGAGTGTCATCTCAATTAAACCAGCATCATTGTATATTAAACACAATATGCTCTTAAACTTTCCGTAAACTTAATATCCAATGTGTAATGTTTAGGAGCTATTCCAATTTGAGGATCATTATTCTAATTTCAAACATTTTCCATTAGAATATCTATTACACAAGTTATATAATAGCTTTTAATTGGATATTAAATATTGTCAAATCATTTAAGCACTTAAGCATGATACAACAATAATACAATGCACATGAAAATCCTTCAGTCAAACTTAGATTTTATTCATGTATTATCTTTACAAATATGTATATTCATTTTCTAAATGATATATCATATTCTATTAGAATCTTTTACCGCACATGTTTATTAAATAATAAACGTTTGTTCCAAGGTTGTATGTTATATTTCCTAAATCTTTCAAGTAACGTTTCATTCCAAATTAAGTCTAACCTTTTACTTATATGGAATGTTACTCTTATATGTTATGCAACATATATGATTTAGTAAATCATAACATAATACTCCCACTAGCTTTCTGGAATACTTAGAAATTACCTTACTTTAATTATAAACCTAAACATAGATTTAATAATTTATCATAAGAATAATCTCCTAGATGCATGCATTTTTCCATTCATGGATTATTGCATTTTGTACACTTCCAAAGATTTGCATGAATTCATAAACTCCTTTTTGATTACTTATCGTCCTCGCTTAAGTAATTATTCAAGAAAGAGTTTTTGATATTCCATTGTCAAATTTCACATTCATGTAAATATGACAATTACCATCTTTATATCTTTAATGTACTTAAGAAAGAGTATTCAATCATAGTTAATTGCTTAAGTATGATTAATAATCTTGTCATAAGATATTCATTAAGATATGTGTACAATTTTTGTCCATATAATTATTTCACAAAGATTTAAACCACTAGGGTTACATTATCTTTGAATAAACTCATCATCATTCTCTAACTATTAAGAATTAAGATAGACCAAATTTTCTAAATTTGAATATCTTTATGAACAGCATCTATAATATTCATAATATGAGTAATTCACCCAATTCATTATTTTGGTAATACTACATCATATAATCATCAGCATATTAATTAAATATCTGAGATATCCAAGTGGATCTATGAATGATAATTCCATCATCTTGAGGTTTATCATTTACATGTTAAGCCTCATCATGATTTTAACTAGTGTGGTTTTAGAAGATTATGTATCTTGTAATTCTATCTTTTCTAGATAAAATTCTCCCACTTGCCTTTAGCAATATAGAGATTATCTATAACTACTTAGCAATTAGAGCAACAATTCAGCGTTCTCTTTTACAAATACATATTGATAGTTCTTTGTTATTCTTTTGTTAACAACCTTCTTATAAGTAACTTAACAGATTCAGAACTTCAATTTAAGACTTAATGTGATTCATCACAACAACGTCTTATTAATCTTCTAGGAGTCTAATTGAGTATATTCAAACCATACTCAATTTCTAACCTTGATAACTTTCAGAAGAAAAGAAGTCATAGTTATCTTTAATCAAACAATACCAATAGAGTTTGATTCTTTCTAATTGAACATACTATCCATATGTGATACTTCAATTAGAATTAATATTGTAAGAAGATCTAACAATATATATAAGATAACCATATTCCTGTTGGCATACTTATTTACCAACTAAGTCAACTTAATGGTATAATAGTATTTCCAAGCCAACTGCATGCTTTATAACACAAGTACTTTTTAATCAAGTCACTTCATGTTTATGTCTTATAAAAACATAAACTTGTTATAATCTCACTATACGTTATTAATCATTGATTAACTCAATGACTTCTTGTATATGTCTTAATTAAAAGACCATAACAAGTTAACGTCTTACTTAATTATAAGTCTTGTAATACTTAGAAGACTTTATGTTTATAAATATACAATAATGTATAAACATGTATAATTAAAGTAATCATGAACACCATCATTTGGTTTCATTAATATTTTCAAGTTAACATACTACTTCATTTATTTATGTCATTCTAAGAATACATAATTATTGAAGTAGTCTTATATTACTTCATGCATTTATGTCATTCTAATAATACATAAATGTTAAAGTTGAAGTAGTATCGTTATTGACACATGTTCTAATAGATGTCTAATTTAGAAACTGTAAATTATCCATGTTGGTCTCACGCATACATGGAAATTCACCTTGTTGTTAATATTTAGCCTGCGTCTCACGTTTACTAAATTTCAACACCAAGTGTTTCTAAGATTAGATGTATTAATCTAATTAGAATTGTAATCTCTTACTTGCAGTTAAGAGAATCCTTTGAGTCATATTCTTATGTGTTGTACCTTGCACACAATGTAGATTTCTCCCACTTGTGCATGGTACAACACCATGTATCATATAAACAACACGCACGCGTTTGTTAATGTGAACAATATGATTTGTGTCATTAGCATAACTAGTAGATATAGAGTTACTCAATCAATCAAGGAAACGTACATGACTATCCTTGAAAATATTAGTGTCTATATTTGGAAAGTGATTACCTTGAGATATTCAAAAGATAATCTAAGTTACAATCAAGACAATAAGTCTTGTAACTCCCACTGAATTAGAGAACATAATAATAGTCCCTTATTCATTCATAAGAACACAATACTCCCACTAAATTTGACAACATTGTAAATGTTTCATTAATTAGTGAAAGAAATAGTGTACTATTTACTTTCCTACATCTTTTAAGAAAACCCATTCAAACAATTATATAGGTTATAAAAGGATGTAATCTACTTCATAAATGTGATTCATCACATTCCAAATTATTAACTTGAAAAAGCTGGGCATGCAATTTCTTCCTTTATAGATTTACCATTCCAACACTTGTATGTAATATCTGTAAATGGTCAAACCAAAACAACTAGATAAAATAATCTAATTCGTCTTTTACCATTATGCAGTAATCAGTCTAGCTTCTAATTTAATAACTCATAAGGTGCATATACTCTTACTATTAAAGTTTGCTATGAGTTATGTATTTAGAATTTAGACAATTCTAATCATCCTATTATACCTTTCTCATTCATGAAAAGGAATAGGATTTAAGTCTCACACTTCTCGTAATGGAAAGAAGACTATATTTATTCTTTCTGTAAATATTGACTCTAACCAAAAACCCAAACGGGTGTAGATCAATTAAAAGAATAACTTACGTTTACGGTTTTGAGTTGCATTAATACATTTAAAGAATTTACAAAATTCAATTTTAGTATTTTCGATAATTTATATTTCCAAGAAAATATAATACCCAAGGATATATTCATATAACCAACATATTTTCTTGAAAATCTAGGATCTAACTTTACATAGTTTCACCACATCAGTTGATCTGCTAGTGGTAAAAGTACAAAAGATAGTAATCTGTCGAACAATAATTGGCAAACAAGATTTCCAATTCCTAGATCATTATGGGATTTACATCAAATTGATTCATCAATTTGCCTTTGTAAGCATGTTTTATCCCATCTCATGCCTTAAGCTCTAGGTCTCACGCACAACTTAATTAAGTCGTCTACCTTAGAAACTGTAAAATTACAATTATGGTCTCACGCGTTAAAAGAATTTTACCTTGTTATAGTAATTTAGCCTAGGTCTCACGTTTACTAAATTAAAATTCCAAGTGTTTCTTATAGGTAGATGGCACGTAACTTAAATTTTAAGGGTATTAATTTTTTGATATGTCAATCAAAATTATGTACAAAGATGCATGCACTCATCTTTATAACACAAGTTTTCATAAAAACTTTTTATGTCCGATTCCTGAAATTAATACACAAAGTTTTACTTGAGGTTTATGCCAAAACCCTAAGATGACTTTCTACAATGATGATTTTAAAAGTAATTCGTTTAAGACATATTCAAGATTGTGATAACCAAGGCAGACTCTAAGGCTCTTTTCTAAGCCTTCAAATCACGGTTATGAATATCATCTTAAAAGACTTAATTTTAAAAGCATATCTGCACAAAACATCATTCAAGCAAAAGTTTATGGATTCAATCTCAAAATAGTAATAAAGTTTGAATTTTGCTAGTCTCGACTGGGAGCTGATTACCGTGCGAATCGGACCACGATTGTCATAAGACCTTTGCAAGATTCTTACTTTATCACTTTAGGGTTTCACAATTATTAGTCCGTTTTAATTTTCTTTATGAAAACACCCTTTTATTGCTTACATCAAGTCCAACTAAAAAACAATAAAACAAGTAGCAAAGAAAATCAAACAAACAATAATAATATAAGTGAAACAATTAGCCACATGCAAACCGTATTAGAAAAGATCCTAATAAAATCAATTCTAGGTATAAAACGCATGTAATCAACTAAGGCCTTCACCTCTTAATGGAGGTGAGCCACATACATTGACGAATCAATTGCGTAGGCCAAAGCTAAAAACACACCACATAGCATATAAAATTGATTTTAATATGTATTGGAGTCTTCCCCAATTTAAGATCTATCTAAATATGTGACAACAAAACAAGATCCATGACAAACATGCATGTAAGTCACGGATTAAAACCTAACAATTAGCAATTAGGTCACAAGATACGTTCAATTAACCGGTTAATGACCTAGGGTTTCTAGTGATTACACATAATCAAGAAAACCACAAAACCCTAATTAGGGTTTCATGGGAAAATCGACCCCCCCCCCCCCCAAAATTAGGGTTAGGGTTTCGAATTTAAAAAAATAGGAAAAACCCTAGATCAAAAAACATGTATCTAAAACAATTAAAGATCCGATTTTTATTACGTTTTAGTAATCAATTACATGTTATACATGGCTCGTGATGCCACTGTTAGAATTCAATTACCATGACAATCATATAAATCAAAGTGCACACGTATGCGGAAGCGTAGGATCAAGTATAACACATAAATATTAACTAAAACATAAATAAGAACGTACCATGGTGATTCTAGCCCGAACAAGAATCAAAAGCAATAGTCTTTAACAATATGAAGAACCCTAATTAGGGTTTATATGGATCAATGATTAACCCCTTACCGTTTTGTTAATCGATCCCTTGATAACAACAAAAGTATGTTGTTACCTCGTTCTTGTACACACAAACTACCAACGAATAAAGGTTTGATGCAAGTAAACAAAACACTTATATTTTAGACTTGGAAAAATCGATCCAAACCCTTGGGAGGTGTTGATTCGATCGGCCAAGAAACAAAGAAAGAAAACAAGGATTTTAGGGTTAGAGTGTGTGCACAAAAGATTGTGAAAGTCTAACCCTTGGCCTTGTATATATACTAGGTAATTTCTTGGTGATCAAGACAAACATGGGTTGGGCTTGCCCCACCCTTGTTCGACCGGCCATAGCATCCCACAAGGGATTCTAGATCCTTCTTGACACCCAAGTTACACTCTAGTCCTTATCTTTCAATACTAATGATAGTTAGTCCATACGGTTAATAACTAACGACCATTTAGTCCATTAAGTGTTTTATAAATATATATATACGATACGTTTAACATATATATTTATTATTCATTATTCTTGTTTGTAAAGTGTGCAATCCCGAGGTCTCGGGTTCGATACTAGACATTTATATATTAATATTTATCCATATATTTAACAACAACCTCCTTACTAGCAGGTACAACTGGGGTGAACTTAAATTTAAACTTCCAAACTGTGAATCAATGTGGGGAAGGTCATTTTTTTGGTTTTCACCGCATTCACTTAAAGTCAATTGTGTAAAATGGGTACCTTGAGTTGACTTGGCTGGAAGTGCAACATTATCAGTGTTATCAGGCCATGTTAGGGCCAACATTTGACGAGGTTTAGTTACCTTAGAGGCACTAGGTGGACTAGACACAAGTTCTTCTATTATTACCCTTGTTTTCCCAGTAACCCTAGAACAACTGTGCTCTATGTACACTTCTATCAACTTGAAACCAGCTACTAGATAACCCAAACATCTCACATCATCATCAGATGACAGGGGAAACAGGCTGTGGTCTAAGGTACTCATAGGACTAAGATAGTGGTAAAACAGAGGCTCATTCTGACCTGTGTAGCCCAATTGTAGCACCATCTGGTCTAGATCGAACACAGAGAAAACATCAACATCCACCCTATCAAATATGTCTTCTGCACCACCCACGTATTCCCTATTAGGGAAACGCATAAAGGCCCCTCCATGATGTATACGTATGGTGAATAAATTCCGCTCAAATTCTGCAATATAAAGTCAATTACTTAGTACCTAAACATATATAAACACAAGCTAAGAGCAAAATAAACTCAAATCAACTGGATTTAAACTCATTACCATAATCATTCTCATATTGCGTCTCCAACTCTTCTGTAGGGACCCTGACTCCTCTTTTGCGCATCTTCCATGTTGGTGCGGACATTGATACAGACGCCACTCTTGGCAGAGTTTTGGGACGATTTTCAAGACTTTTGTGATTTTACGTTGATGTGATTGGGCGGAAAAGTTTTTTGCAGGCAGTATCTTGGAAAACGAAAGCTTCAGGAAAAAGTGATTGGAACTTTATTTATAGCAAAGTTTTAGGGACCAAATACGCGAACGATTTCTACTTTTGGAAGTGTTTATGTGTGAAATGACGAAACTACCCATGGTAGACACGTCAGATAACGATACTACGAAACGTCTGTTTGTCAAAAGGACCAACCGTGCCAATATCGACAAGTTCAGGGACGAAAATGCAAAAAAAAAAAAGCTTAGGGACGAAACGCGAGAATCGCGACAAGTTTAAGGACGAACTGTGAAATATTGTCAAATAAGTATGACAATATGCTAATTTAGTGGATAATAATGCTATTTAGGAAAATAATGTGGATAAACAATGGGATGACACAACATGCCTTAAAAATTTTGATCATTTTGATATGACTAGAGAAATACTTGTGTATAACGACGGTGTATAATGACAAATAATTATATTTGTCAAATTTGTGGCTTTAGTGTGACCCTTTGATGTCACATTTAAGAGTTTAATTTGTAGTTATTGTAAGAAAAAATAATTTATGTGTTATAAACAAAAGAGTGTGATAAAAGCTTGAAGACTAAATATATAAACTAATAAGTAATAACTAATAACATATTGATAGATGTTGTTACGTTTTTAATTAAAAATTTATTAGTAATTGAACTCTTCTATTTTCTAAGTTTTTTAATAGTAGAGATAAGCCCAAAACAATTAAGCCCTTTTGTCCTAAATGATCCATTAAACCATTCTTAAAACTTAAAGAGAAACCAAAACGTAGAAACGTCATTCCCTTCAACTTGCAGCATTTCAAACCCTTCAACTATTATATGAAAACTAGCAGAATATGAAAACGATAATTTTAAATTTTTTGGCAAGTAATATTTTTTAATCACATATTTTTCGTCATAGTAATTTTACGCATAGCGAGAATCTTAAATAATAACTTTATCACACACTATTTCATATTAAAATGTCAAATCCATGTACATCACGATGCAACGTCGATACCAAAACGGTAATCAGTAGTATTACGAGGTTGTGATGATTGACGGTGAAATGTACTTGCTAATCAATAGATGTTGTGTAATATTCGTCAAAATAGTATATAACGTGTAAACATATAGAATCTTCGTACTATATATGTTTACACGTTTTTATACTTTATAAATCATATGTAAATCTTGTACTTTGACATATACGATTCTTTTCAATCAACGTCAGTAGCAAAATGATTAGGATTTCATCATATTTAACCTGTGCCGTTCCTTTGGATATCAAATACGAGCTCCTTTGCAATTGTTTTCAGGGTAATCATGGTTTCCGACATTTTGCCCGATTAATCCGCCGAATTTGAACCCACTACAACATATACTCAATCTAAGTAAAGCTCTCCCTTTTTCAAAAAGGTTGGCGCGACCACTTAGAATCGTCTGCACCTAACAATAATTGAACTTAATAATGGTGATGTATGAATATAAAACATATATGAAACAAATAAACGCAGCGGAAAACATCACCAACAACGGATCCATATAGCCATATGATCAATCAAATAATAAACAACAACATGTTATACCTTTGTAGCGTGATCGGTAGAATCATATGGAGACCATCACCAATACCACGAACCACCTATGAAACCAAGTGACCAAAATAGATCACCTCTATGATGGAAACACACTACACGTCATCAATCACCACCCGATGCTAGTCTAAACCCCGTAACACACGATCTAGCCTTGGACTACACTAGAATAAGGTTAGATTGAGATAAAAAAACCACAAACCCTAATATGGGTTTGTTTAATTTCGTGGCTTTAGGGGAGAGGAAGGAGGAGAAACATATGGTTAGTTGTTATTCTGATTAGTAAAAATCAAATACCAAATCAAGGTTGATCTTTTCATAATCATAGTTACACTTAGCACCTCGATCTTTCTCCCTTGTTCCTTTATCACTTAGGCTTGCCATGGGGGCCCTAAATGGGCTTGCCCATTTGTTGGTCCAATCCAATAAACTAAGTACTAGCTTAGTTATTAGTAGCCCGTTATTGATCCTGAGTTACGTAGTCGTATATATAGTGTAAATACGATAAATACGATACATATAATGGTGTCTCTGTGTATAAGTGTGTGACCCCATAGGCTCACATATGTCTAGCCATATAATTATTTATTATGACACGAGCATACTCCAACAGTTCCCACTTGCGACGTCATAATAACCAAGTAATTATACAAGCAAAGGTTAGCGTCCTGCAACACGCCAATGCCCCTAGAAATATGTGAGGGAAGTTTCTAAAACGTCTCATTTAAATGGTTTATATGCCATCCTTCCTTTTGTTACAGATACTATGTTGAACACTAGACATGGATCAAAGTCATTCCAATTGTTCAACTATTATGTTTCTCGATCTAGATATTGAACAAGATTACCAAGTGAATTAATATTCATCTTAATCTCATTTGGGTACGGCCATACAAACATCCGTTCAATTCATCGAGGGGCCCAATAGTATCTAACTCCATGACATGTGGAGAAACAAATCCTATTTTGACTGCACGTGTCATTCATGTGTTTCAAATCACTCCTGAAAATGGTTTTTATAACTACCTTATTCAGGACAGCGTTTAACCATATCAAAGAATAAAATTCCACACATGCAAGACCTACTTGCATCTCAAGTCTAAGGATAAGAGACATAACCATTTGCGAGATTCACTATTGACGCCGATCCATGCAGTGAAATCTCGAAGGTTGGGTCAGTCCAATGTTCATCACAATGAACAACATATGAGTTTGGCAAATAAATCACCAACACGCTCACATTTGCCTTAATTCGATGATACTCCCGTATCGTCAACTAGCAATGGACAATTTTAGAATAAATAAATTATTCATGGATTAAACATGCAAATATAGAAGTATAAATGAAGACGATTATACCCATTATATCAATTCATTATATAATACGACTGCTTACAGTTCCATCATGCAAATACTTAAAACAGATATGCACAAGACTACATATAGATCGGAATCCGATGTTTCCACCATGATCAATTTTGTTGTACAAGATAATAAGTAGTCATCTGAGTAAACTTTGAGAATACTTGTTTCAAAATTTAAAATGTTTGAATGATGATTGTCCTTTTGTATGTGTGCATTCAAGTACAATACGAGTATTGCAACAATGCATTCCACAGTGTGTTTGAAGCTAGCAAAACACCTACTTTAGACAGTCATAATAACAGTATCCCAAACTGTAAAGTATTCTTATTCTTTTAATGTATAATGCATTAATGCTCTCAATCGAGTACATCTAGTTAGAGGTGTCATCATTCATGATGTCATCCTACTACAACTAGGGTTGAGCATCATCTCAGTTATATAAGTATTAATGAATGAAAATATAACAGAGCTCCTCAAATATCCGTAAACGTTTGAACAAATATTTGGTCCTTTGCAGGTCCATTAGGTTGTTTGTTTAACAATTATCTAATGACTTTCACTTAGATATTTGTTGTTATTAACTCATCTTGCATTCATGCAAATGATATAAATAATCCAATACATAATATGACTTACATAATGAATCCTTTAGTTAAACTTAAGGTTTCCATTCATGCATTCAATCTCATCATATAAGATTGATCATTGAGACTCCCCTCAATGACATGTCATATTGTGTTTAGATTATTAACCGCTTATGTTTATCCTAATAAACACATGCAACAAGGTTTTATGTTTTATTTCCTAAATTCCTTAAGTGAAACTTCATTCCAGGCTAAGGATTAAAGTCTAGCTTAGATGGAATATTGTTTCTTATATGTTAACAACATATGAGATTTAAGAAAATAAATTCATTTATCCTACTTGCACTCTGAATTCTCAGGAGTAATCTTATTTAATCAAAATCAAATTAATGATTAAATTAAGATCTCTGTTCCTAGATGCATGATCTAATCCACATCTGGATTCTTATGTCTTGTATACATAATAAAGATTATACAGATTCATAAACTCTTTTGATTACTCATCGTCCTCGCAAAAGTAATCAAAAAGTGTTTTGAAATCCCATTGTCATATTTCATTTACATGAAAACAGATATGACAATTAATCATCTTTATACGTTTAATGTTTGTAGGTATGAAGATTTAATCATAATCAATTTCTTGAGTACGAGTAAACTCCTTCTACTACGCATGCATTAAATATGTGTACAAGTTTGTCCTTATGAGTCTTCTAGTTCAAGAAACTCATTTTAAACCTCACAGTGATTTGGTAAGTGATCAATCAAGCTCCATGAGTGATTGTCTTTCAAGGACTGCATCTTATCATTCATAGTTTTGAGCTATTCATCAAATTCAAGATCTGATAATGCATCTCTTTAGTTAGCAGGTTCACTATGATCCTCCAACTTATGTCCCTTAACATTGATATAAAAAAATATATCATTTAAGTGTTAGGGGTATCCTTGCGGATTTATGAATGAGAGATATCAATCTATGGTTTAACATATGTATGTTCAACCTTAGTATGACATTAGCAAGTGTACTCAGAAGGTTGTGTATTTAGCTCTTGAATGACTTCAAGATCTAAATGTGCTCCCACTTGCTTTTGTAAGTGGAGACTAATCTCCAAGTACTTAGCATCTTGATAACAATAAATTGTTTTCAAGTGGGACATCCAAAATACATCGTTAGTTCTTGATTCTAGTTTGTTAATTACTTACTCTAAGGTATTTAACAAATTCAGAACTTCAATCAAGACATAATGGGATTCATCCCATTCCATAATACAATGGTGTCTTAAATTCCTTCTGGGTTGGAACCATATTGGGTGTACGCATGGTACATCCAATTTTCTAACCTTGATTGCTTTTGAGGTAAAAGAGTTTAAGTCATCAAAGATCAAATGATATCCATGATGGACATACCATAAAGTTGTGGTATTCCACGTGGATAGATGTTGTGAGACTATCACACAACTCATTGGATGAACTTATACTCTTTGGCTTACGTATCTGCCTACCAAGTCATACCAGATGGCATAAATAGTATTTTTAGCCTACTGCATACTTTATATTTAAAGTCTTTGACCAAGTCAATGACTTCATGTATATGTTTTAACTAGAAAACATAAACATTGAATAATTTATTATACGTCGTAAGTGTACATGTCTTTAACAAGAAGACATAACTAATTAACGTCTTTACTTTACGGTATAAGTCTTTCAACAATTAATGGAATTGATGTTTATGTATTTACAAGAGACCTAAACATATTCAATTAAAGTAATTATGAGTGCCGACAATTGGCCTCAATAGTAATTTCAAGTTTAATTACATACTTCATGATTATGAATTTACAAGAAGACATAACCATATTTACTAAACAATTCAGCAAATATGTTGAAGTAGCTTTTCATGTTATCTTGACATTTTTTCTAATTAGGGAAACATACATTTTATGTGTATAAGTCCTAGTAGAACCTTATTTTTCTTACCTTGCAGTCAAGAAAAATCATTAGTCATATTGTTATATGTTGTACCTTGCACACAATTAAGATTTCTCCCACTTGTGCATGACACAACATTATGCAAGTAAATATGACGATGTCAGAGATAACATATGATTTTAGTCAAAATCAAAATATAGATGTGTAGAAATTTATCGCTTTTATATAAAGAATCATGCATAACAATTTTATTGATAACATTTCAGGAAGCAACACCAGGAACACGACAAGTTATCTAATAAATTCATGCAATGGTTCTCATAAAAACTATGATGCTTCATATGTGGAAAGTAATGTATTATTTCAAGATAATCTAGAAATAAGATGGGCAACTTGTAAGTTAATAGAGCTTACAACTCTCACTGGATTAGAGAACATAACATGTGTTTCGTCTCCAGTAATACATTCACGTAGCTCCCATTGGATTAGACAACATTACAAGTGTTACATCACCAGTGGGGAGTGAGTGATGATTGGATACTTTCATGCTTTCTTTGAATATCTACACATTATTAAATGTGAGTCACTCTGACTAGTAAACATGTACTTAGGTATTCAAGGAAGTGCATCAAGTTCTAACATATAGATGATGGGCTAGCCATCATATTAAACTTGAAAATAGGCATGCAGTTCTTCCATGTTTATTGGGTTAAGACACATTGCTAGGTAATCATGCTAGTAATTGACTTTACCATTTTGCGGTTTATTGATATTTCAATTTTTCTAATTATTTAAACTCATTTCAGTTTGGTAGCTATAGAAAACATGTTCTCTAGTTATCCAAATATCTTATATTTCTTCAAGGTTTCAAAACCGGAACTAGGGTTATAAAACGAACTTGATGGAATAAGATGTGCAACCATACTTAACCGTTTTGACTTTTACAAGACATCACGATTTCTAGAGTATGTGTGCTTTGAGTTTCATTAGAATTAGGATAATTCAAATATTCCTATTATGGCTTTTCCTCATAAGGAAAAGGATAGGAACAAGTCTCTTTCTTACAAGGAAAGGAAGACTTAGTTTGATCCTTTTAACAAGAAAAGAACAAACTTTTGTTTACGTTTTGTGTTGCATTAATTCATTAATTGAATTCTCAAAGTTCATATTTAGTATTTTTGATAATTATCATTTTATAAATTAATTGCCCCATGTTTACAATTTAAAACAATTAATTTACGTAAAAGGCTAAGATCCACATTGTGCTTCTACTATCACATCAGTTGATCTGCTAGCAATAGTAGACTCAATTGGTAGGCGACGATCACCAATTGCATTACAAGTGCAACTCTTAGATCTTTATGGGACTCATGGCATCTAGTGTCATGTAGGCATGTTTAGTCCCATCTTTGCCTCGGGTCAAGGTCTCACCGCTTAACTCGATTAAGTCATCCAATTTGAGAACGTGCGAGAATATATCTAGGTCTCACGCATAGAGAATAGCCACCTTGGGTTACAATTCAACCTAGGTCCCACGCATAGGCAAAAGGTAATTGCAAGTGTTCTCAATATTGGACGGCATGACTTAAATTTTGACGGGTAAAAGTTTTGATGTGAATTAAAAGGTGTACGAAAGAAGCATGCATTCATCTTTCGTAGCACAAGTTATAAACTTTTCTTAACTTAAGTCTAATCATTGTTTTAATTTATGTGTGTCAAGTTGTCCATTTTCATGACTAATATTAATCCTATGTGGATAATAAAGTTTGGACAATACATAAATAAAATAACTTGCATAACAAGTTTAGGTGTTATTTTAAAAAACAATGATTTTAAGTTTCAAAAACTTAGTAAAACTAAATCATAAGACTTAGTTTTGAAAATGGTTTGTGTTTCATTTTAAGTTTATAGAAAACAATTTGCAATTTTACATATGATAACAAGATATATAAAAAGCAAAATCACAAACACACAACCACAATATGCAAAGCCTCAACCGATGAAAAAACCTATGCTTGGTCTCGTGAGCCATCACAAGAACCAAGAGTCAACTAGGGACAAACCACACAACCACATGGAGGACTCCACTTGCTCCAAGACAATCAAGAGCAAGGAGAAAGCCCATAATGCACATGAAAAGTAGTTGTTGTCCTTCCAGAATTTCTGTGTTCGGGGGCCCAAAAGTCCATGAAGGAGGCTTCCCCGGGCTTAGCTCAAAACTAGAAACTTGTAGGCCCATGTCTTGAGTACCTGCAAAAAAAAAAAAAATTGCAGCCAAAAATACCTTACTAATCACCGGGAAACTACGTTTTTCCAACTAGTGTTCCAGCAGTCATTTTTCGGCAAAAATGTCTTTAACTCTTTCGCCTTTCACCACCAAGCCACGATTACATGATATTGAAAGTAAAATACAACTAATCTACTTTTAACCTACTGTAAAAGTGCCCAAAAAATGGCTACAACCAAAAAGAATATCATTACAAAAATGCCGAAACAATGGCAAAAACCCCAAAACACGAAATTAAACAACATTCACAACAATCCAAGGCACAAGTGGTCTAGGTTTTCATCGGCTTTACATATACACATAATAATACCATAATATTATGATTAAAACATGGTGTTGGCTAACTCCATGGACAAACATGTATGTATTTGCCATGGAAACAAATTAAATAACAAGAAATAAATTGTTAGCCAACGAAAACAAAGAAATAATTGACAAGAATTAAAACCCCGTTAGGTACGCGTTTCCTAAGACTTAAGGGTCAAAACCCACTGATATTAGGACCTTCCAAATACCATTTAACCACAGAAAATATGGCCTTAGGGGTTGAATTAAAACCATTTCAAAAACCGATCAAAAACACGCGTTTTAGGTCATTTTTCACGTACCCGACAAGTAACCAATTAGCGTATGCATAACAAATGGACATGAGACCAAAAAGTGCAGATCATAAGAACCCTAAAGGGTCGTTCTATGAGAAAAAAATTGGAGCCCTAGAGCTGTTTTAACCATGACTTCAAAAATCATCAAAAACACCTGTTTTAGCCATTTTTATGCATACCCGATAATCATATGATACATATGATGGCTCGTGATACCACTAATGGTGATGTATGAATATAAAACATATATTAAACAAATAAACGCAGCGGAAAACATCACCAACAACGAATCCATATAGCCATATGATCAATCAAATAATAAACAA
Organism: Artemisia argyi; assembly: GCA_030686995.1. Lineage (NCBI taxonomy): Eukaryota > Viridiplantae > Streptophyta > Magnoliopsida > Asterales > Asteraceae > Artemisia > Artemisia argyi. The sequence continues at coordinate 195,101,989 of CM060676.1, forward strand.
CAACATGTTATACCTTTGTAGCGTGATCGGTAGAATCATATAGAGACCATCACCAATACCACGAACCACCTATGAAACCAAGTTACCAAAATAGATCACCTCTATGATGGAAACACACTACACGTCATCAATCACCACCCGATGTTAGTCTAAACCCCGTAACACACGATCTAGCCTTGGACTACACTAGAATAAGGTTAGATTGAGATAAAAAAAAAAAAAAAAAAAAAAAAAAAAAAAAAAAAAAAAAAAAAAAAACCTAATATGGGTGTGTTTAATTTCGTGGATTTAGGGGAGAGGAAGGAGGAGAAACATATGGTTAGTTGTTATTCTGATTAGTAAAAATCAAAGGCCAAATCAAGGTTGATCTTTTCATAATCATAGTTACACTTAGCACCTCGATCTTTATCCCTTGTTCCTTTATCACTTAGGCTTGCCATGGGGGCCCTAAATGGGCTTGCCCATTTGTTGGTCCAATCCAATAAACTAAGTACTAGCTTAGTTATTAGTAGCCCGTTATTGATCCCGAGTTACGTAGTCGTATATATAGTGTAAATACAATAAATACGATATATATAATGGTGTCTCTGTGTATAAGTGTGTGACCCCATAGGCTCACATATGTCTAGCCATATAATTATTTATTATAACACGAGCATACTCCAACACTTAAGACCTCTCAATAGTTACTCAAGCTCCTTATCACTAGGCCACCCCTAGGTGGTTGCGAGCTCCTTTGCAAATACGTTTGTGATATGTGGATCCAAGCTCCTTCAGTTTCCATTATGGCTCGAGATATCATATGGGTTGGCTGGGTAGATCTTGCTGAGCATATAATCTTTTTTTTCCCTGGTTTTTTTGGTTGGTTCCCGTGTATTTAGTGTTTTGCTTCCTATTTATTGAGGGTCAGATTACAAAAGAAAATATAAAATGAAAAGTTGAAAAGGTAAAAATTACATCATCACTTTGTATATATGATACATATTGATCCGTATGGATTGCAACACCGAAGTTTTACAATCCTCTAGGGCAATATACCTAGCCGTTGTATTGGAGTATGTGCAAGTTCGAGGTATTGATCGTTCTCTAAGGGAATAGTGAGGTACACTCAAAGTGTATTTTGGAATAACTCTAAGGGTTGAAAGGAAGAGTAATTTGGTATTTTATGTTTTTATGAAAACAGTGAAAATCCGGGTTTTGATTTAACTACCAATTACACCAAAAATGCAAGATAAGTATATGATAAGAAAAGTAAATTAGCGGGAACTTCTTATATGATTAAATGCATATTTACATAGGTTTGCACTACTTCCTACTCGTTTCTTACATTATCTATTGAATTGTCACTACCTTGTTTAATGCATTTGGAGTATTCTTTATTACATGTTGCGGGTTGGTCAGTCACACGTCTATGAACTAGCCTAAGTGAGCGACGCCTATTTGAATGTGTATAACCCACCCAATAAATAATTCACGCAATAAATGCCTATCATAGATTATTCATATTTAATAAACTAAGACATAAGCACTAACTGGACGTGTTTTAGTGGAGCTTTCCAACTCCAAACACACACATATCAACAAGAGACAATAGATAAGTGCTTAACAATTAGGTTTAATGCATTCCTAAGTAAATACTAATATTTAGCCTAGCCTAGAAATGGAGAAACAAGTAACACACATGAAGTTATCTCAACAATACATGAAGTCTTGAGTGGCAAAAAAGGCATAATAAACTGATGAAAACACCTAAGGTTTGGACTCCAAGTTACACCCAAAGTTTTACACCCAGTAATGAAAAATATGCGTTTGTATATATAGGTTTTTGATCGTGACGCCGTCGGGTTGTACTTGTTATGTCGTCAGCTCACCATCCAGTTGGGTTTCGTTTGTCCACCGCCTTATGTGACGACGTCACCCTTTGGCTGTCAGGATCCCTTGACGCCGTCATAGGAGGCCGTCTGTACACACTGACCTATCACAAATAATCTCAAGATTGAACTTTCTAGGACGAATTGGTGACCACGTCATAGATGTCGGTCATGTTGCTAAATTTGTTGTTTTTCTTTGTTTTTCGTCCAATTGAGCACAAAGCTTTCACATTTTCAGCAATTGTTCTCTAAAGTACCTAAAACTCAAAAGGCACTTTAGGGCAATATCTGATAAAAAAAAAAAAAAAAAAAAAAAAAAACATGAATTTAGAGGCTAAATGACTCATAAAAATGTATAAAATTACACCTCATCACATATAAAGCACGAACACCATTGTTGAGAATTCAACACAGGTAAATTACATAAATAACATTGTTGGTTGTTGAAAATTCAATACAAGATAATTACTTAAATACACTTTAAAATTATATAAATCACACTTCATAATTGGCATTCGGTGTTCGTAATTTATCATTACATAATTAATATGTTTCAAAAAAAAAAAAAATCAACTTGCATTGATTTAAAATAATTAAGTGCAAAATTAGATACACTACATATTAGTGAATTACATATATGTAATATCAATTTGGCAAGAAAAAAAAAATACAAGAAGATACTTTTTAAGCAAAAGCACAATAAGTGAATCTACAAGAACCTAATAAAATAACAAAATGAATGGTTGCGTATGGTCAAATGGTGATGGTCGGTAGTGTTTTCATGTGGTTTTCAAAGGCGTATTGAGTTATGATAAGGGTGATTGTTGTTGCCTTGCTGATGGCTAGGGTTCGTGGTAGTCATTAAGGTTGTTATGGAATTAACGTGGTTTGATAAAAAGATTAAAGAATGAGTTCCATAAAAATGTAAGCAAAGTTAAAATAAAACCATAACATATTAATATATATATGAACGTATGAAATGAATATCTTCGATCCAACAAGATTATTTGCATACTTTTTGTAAGCTTAGTCAAAAAAAATGTTTTTGTCACATTATCAAAAGTTAAAACCCTTGTAATATTAATATTTATCAATTTTACCATTTAGAATGTACGTTATCCTTTGTTAACCTACTTAAACTGCATTAAGCAATATTAAATATTATATATAATAAAACTAAATTACTCAATTAGCTTTTTACATGATGTTAAAAAATAAATAGTTCTTTACATGTTAAATAATGTGAATAAGTTTTAGGGATAATTTAGTAATTTATTTATAGTTAATTATTCAAGAATATCATTCCTCACCAAAACTAATTTCTAAAGTTATTTCAACCGAAAATTTTCACTATTGGTGGAGAAGAGGTGTGGTAAATGCTTTTCCGGCCAGTGATATGTTGCAGCATAATGGGTCTGTTTCTAATATGTGGCAAATAGTAACACGGGTGACCGCGTATATGATATGGAAGGAACGTATTTCTCGTGTGTTTAGTATGAAAGTGGCGAGCATTAATAAAATTTTCCAAGAAATTCAACTTAAAAGCTTTGATTGGGTATCAAGAAGGTCGAAGAAAGTAGCGTTTTCATGGCAAAATTGGTTCTGTGACCCTTCGAGATGTAATGTTGCAACTTAATTTTGGCTCAAGGCTTTCTATGGGTGTTTGGTTTAAGCTGATCTCAGGTCTGGTGCAATGATGTTGTACTGCTGCAAATGGGTATCGATGTGTTTTGCTGTTCTTGTGTATTGTTGGTGTCTACAAGTCCAAGTCGTCTAGAGGTCGTAACTCGACAGTGATTGCTGGTTGGTATCAAGTAGGCTTGGGTGGTTTTTACGGGATGAGATCCTCTCAAGTTACTTGACTCAAGTTGGGTAATTATGAACCATTGGATCAAATCCAATGGCTCATAATACCCTAACTTGACTCAAGTTGTGCTTACAACTTGAGAGGATCCTTGTCCGGTTTTTACTTCATTTGAGATTGTTTTGTTCCCATGTGGCCATGTGGGTTTTGGCTAGATTATGTGTGTGTTTGGTTTGCACATTTAATGTGTCTATAATCCATGAGTTAGTTTATAGCTCGAGGATAGTGTGATATCAATATATTTTGTTTCTATTTTTTCTTTTGGGTCTCATTATCCTTTAATTAACTTGTTAATGGAGGTGCGGTGTCTTTATTTGTATCTTTTCTTTTTTATGGTTTTTAATAATATGTTGCCTTTAAAAAAAAAAAAAAAAAAAAAAAAAAATCGTCAATCAAAGTGTGTAAACGAGAAAATATGTCGCCTAAGAATGTGTTGTTGAAAGACATTTACTAAAATATGGTCCCGCTGCCAAGGACGGAATCAGGGGGTTCCCGTGGGTGCCCGGAAACTTCATGGGATTTTTCGATGTAGTGTTAATTTAAAAAAAAAAAAAAAAAAAAAAAAAAAAAAAAAAAAAAAAAACCATTAATTTTTCCTAAATGTATCTAAAATGCACTTGGTCCATCTAAATATTTTTCTATATTACCGTTCCAAAAAATTTGTGTACCATGTCATATTTGGTTCTGGTTCCTTCCTGCCTGCCGTAACACGCGGGTCCCGGCTAGTTTTGTGTATTTAAATAGTCAAACTTGAATGTTATTAGTTGAGGAGTTTGACAAAATGAGAATTGAATATTCACCAAACTTGAATGTTATTAGTTGAGGAGTTTGACAAAATGAGAATTGAATATTCACCAGCTATTGTTAAGAGATTCAAAAGGCAAGTAGTTTAAAATGTATACGCATATATTATGGTTTTGATTACGAAAGCAAACCATTGGTATTTATTATAAACGTAAAACCCGAAGGCTGTATATAACTGAGAATGGCCTTTTTCAAGTGTACAAAAGCCATATTTAGTGGGTTTTATTTTTTTTTTATTATTTTTTTTTTAATTTTTTTTATTTATTATTATTATTATTATTATTATTATTATTATTATTATTATTATTATTATTATTATTATTATTATTATTATTATTATTATTATTATTATTATTATTATTTTCTTCATGTGACAATAGGTGACTCACTCTCGAATTTATGCAAAATGTTGCTTGTTGGCAATGAACTATTTTTAAATGTGAGTCCAAGATTAATGATTTACAATCTATACGACATGCTATACAAGATTGCATAACATGCTGCTAATGTATGAATAAGTATTTCATGGTGTGCCACTCTACCATATCTTGCGAACCACTTTGGAAGTGGTCCAGTCGTCACCATCCTATGTCCACATAAAAGTTATTGGATTCAAATCTCATTAAGTACACATTTTAGGATGATGATGGAGTACCTCGATTAGAAGAACTCGTACATTGAACTCAAAAACCTCATTCGTTTTTACCTAAATAGAACTCATACGGTGGTTGTGGTTTTGACTTTTGAATTCTCATTTTTGTAAACCTAATTTCGAACAAGCTCATTTCACAATATACGGTTTTTTTTTATTTTTATTTTTTTATTATTATTATTTTTTTAATAAATCTAATTCACTCTTTTTGTCAAGTTTCCATCAATAATGTTCCTCGTAGGGGTGAGCATGGTGCGGGTTTTGGTAAAAACCGAACCGCATCCGCAATTGCGGTTTTTGAAAAGTGAGAATCCGCAACCGCGCGGTTTTGCGGGTTTGCGGTTTTTGCGGATTGGTTTTGCGGTTTTTGCGGCTTTTAAAGTTTTTTTTTTTTTTTTTTTTTTTTTTTTTTTCATAAATCATATTTTTCGTATATATTTATTATAGAATAAAAGTATTATAAGGTTACATAATGAGTTGAAACATATTTACAAAATGTTGTGTGAAATTATAAATTTAGACAATACTAAAAGTCAAATGAGGCGAATAATTTTAAAAACTTTGACGATAAAATGATAGAAAAATAAAATTATATAACCTAAAAACTCAGACAATAATTAACCTATTAAATGCGTTTGAAATAACTAATTATAAAAGTAACCAAAACATTTTATCATGCAAAAATTAAGAAATTTAGGTGGTTTATATATATATATATTTGAATATGATTTGCGGTGCGGTTATTGTGGTGCGGTTTTTTGGTAGAAACCGAAACCGCGCTGCAAAATGCGGTTTTTTTTATTTTTAGGAACCGCACCGCGGTTTTTGTTGCGGTTTCGGTTTTTGCGGTGTGGGTTTTGCGGGTTTGCGGTTTGCGGTGCGGTTCCTGCTCACCCCTAGTTCCTCGCTATATGCTAGAATGCTGATTACTTTTAGCAATCTTTCCGGATCTATCTCACTTTCGCTATATGAAGTAGAGTGTCATTTTGTATGTTAACTTGAGTGATGATGACCATGTTGTGGTCCTTTTGTTATTTGTCGTTGTTTAAGTAACTAATTATTTGATACACATAAACAATACTTTATGAAATTGAATAAATAATCAACTACTAATAAAAAATATCGAGGAGGCACCTCATATTGAAAGCAAACATAAATTAATGAGTAGTAAACTAATCACGAATATTATCAATTTTATATCATAACTAATCACGAATATTATCAATTTTATATCATAACTAATAATTTTTTTAAGTCATTATCATTATTTTCCACAACCACTAACCCACCATTATCTTCTTCCATATTTTTCTTCGTTATCCTTGACGTTTTGTCACCACAAGTACAACTCATGAAACGCACCACAAGTTTATGAACAACAAAAAATAATTGAACACAAATGTCATTTTTCCATTTTAAAAATCATATACTCCAGTTAAAAACAAACTAAAGATGACAAATCTCAAAGCAGAAAAATGTGTGAATTGGTGGGAATACCTGACTCTGAGTACTTTTTAGCACCGGTCATTGCTCACCCTAACAAGGAATAGCTCCGGCGACTCTTCTGGCTCAGTGGGGGCACCAAATGGAGTAGGCAGAAGCCGATACTCGAACCCTTTACCTTTTATTCACAAAATCTCTCTAGTAGATCCATGAATTTTTCGAAAGTTGGTACCAACTAAGCTAAAACCCTTTGGTCAACGTACCGGCTACGATCAATGTCTTATTTAAAAACCTAACCTGAGTTTAACTTACAACCTCTTAACTGACGAATCACACGATGGTGTTATATATATATATATATATATATATATATATATAGGGAAGGGATCCGGTACATTTTTGGATTTTAGTGCGGATGTACGGACGAATCTTAGCCCTCCATCTAGTCAACCATCTGAAAAAAGCGGAGTGACATTATCGTAAATATCCCGACTTTTTTAAAAATCGTTAATATCACAGTAGATTTTTTTATTAAAAAAAATTCAAAAAAATCTGAAAAAATTAAAAAAATAAAGAGAACAACAAATAATTATAAATCGCTGAAAAAAATTTCAAAAAAAAATCATTTTCATCGTTAAAGGTATTGTGATATTAGCGTATGATTTTAACTTTAGTCAAAATCAGATTCTGATATCACATAAACTTTTTTTTTAATAAAAAATTTAATATCACAATAACTTTTTTAATATCATAAAAAAAAAAATCTTAATAAAAATTGTTAATATCGCCGTAACTATCATGTTTTCTTAATATCAAAGTTAATTTTTTTAATATCACCGTAACTTTTTCTTAATATCGTAATAAAAAAACAGTGATATTAAGTTTTTTTTACTAATATCGCCATAACTTTTTAAGTAAAATCGTTAATATCGCGGTAAGACTTATAATATCCTAAATATCATCGTAGCACTCATAATCAAAAACAAAAAAAGTGCTCAGAAAAATCTAAAAAAATAAAAAAAGTAAAGAACACAACAATAGTAAGGATCGCTCAAAAGGAAAAAAAATTAAAAAAATCGTTTGAATTGTGATTTGGTACCGTGATAGTTGCGTAGATCTTAACTTTTTTTACAAAAAGTCAAGATCAGATCTGGAATGGACGGCCTAGATCTATCCGCACGTCCGCACTAAAACAAAACATCCGCACGTGATCCTTTGCCTATATATATATATATATATATATATATATATATATATATATATATATATATATATATATATATATATGGCTAAATAGTTGTAATGCTGTCAGCATGACTAAATATTTAACAATATTTAGGTTTTTATTTAAATGCTACTTAATATAATTTAATAATTAACGTGTGTGAGAAGGGAATAATTAATCTGGATGGAAGGAAACAAACGGCGTTAATGTGGTTGACAATTATAAGCGTGTCCGTCCAACGACTTTTCAAATTTCTCATGCTTCACATGTACCGTACAATATACTCCTATACTTCGCCTTTTCTTTACTATTTTTCACAACCAAACATTCAAATATTAAGTACAACAAAATATCACACCATTTCATTTGTTTTGAATCACTCAATAAGATGGTAGCCGTAGCAGCTGCACCACAAGTGATGGTGGCTAGTCCTAGTCAAGAACACATTGCTAACGACGTTGCAACTGATCACCTCGTTAGTAGCTCATTTTTAATTACTTAGTTCACAGTTGTTATAATCTGTATTAGATACATTTTTTAAGTTTGTTACTTAGAAATGTTTATGTTATATTAGTTGTCATAGATTAGTTGCCAGTGTTAGACATAAAAAATTTGGATTCTTATGATATTAACTTATGAAATGATAATCAGGATAAAAAATCAGTGCCAGATTCTGTTGATGTGAAAGTTTTTCCAAGCATTAGATCAGGGAGTTATGCGGACATTGGGCATCGAAGATCTATGGAGGACGAACATGTAAGGATAGATGACTTGTCTACACATTTGGGTTCTCTTCCGAAACCAGCTGCCTTTTACGGGGTATGTTTAATTATATATCATGCATAGATTTATGTTACACAAAACTTAGAAAAAGGAAGTAACACAACAATTGAGCGGGTCTTACGTAGCAGAAAATCTGCTTATTGCGGTTTATAAAAGTAGATTAGCACTGTTGAGAGTTTGGATGAAAAAAAGTTTTATGTTGTTTAGGTAAGCAGTCTGAGATTGTTTCTTTCGTTCTATGTAATCTTGGTGAGTTTAGAAGTACAAGTTTACCCTGTTGGGTAAAATAAGTTGTTTTTAGATTATTTTGTGTCTGCGTATAAGCATAAATTGTTAAGTTGTTTAAAGAAACAATCCCAGGTGCCCAGTTGTCGGGTCAACATAATTTAGGGTCGTTAACAATTCAGAGTCACAAATTCTATATGACATATGCTATTTGAAGTTACTAGATCTTGATGGCAGAAATGATATGGTGGTTGATGCAGGTATTTGATGGTCACGGAGGACCTGAAGCCGCAGTCTACATGAAGAATAATGTGAAACGTTTATTTCTTCAGAACCTCCAGATATCTCAGACGGATGAGGTCGAAGATTCTCTCCGCAATGCGTTCCTTTCGGCTGATCTTGATTTGGCTGATGATTCCAGCATCAGCCCTTCTTCTGGGGCAACTGCAATAACAGCTTTGTTGTTAGGAAGGTATTGATGCATTTTCTTGTTAGAGCAGATTATCTTATTCTGATTCTTTCTTCTAATGCAATTACTTTCAAAATGCAATGGCAAACAGCCCTTAAATATTCTTCCTATACGCAGGCTTCTTGTGGTAGCCAATGTAGGAGACTGTCGTGCAGTACTTAGCAGGAACGGAAAAGCAATTAACATGTCACAGGACCACAGACCAACTTATCCTCCTGAAAGAAAACGTGTTGAAGACCTTGGAGCCTTTGTTGACGATGGATATCTTAACGGTGTTCTCTCAGTAACCCGAGCCTTAGGAGACTGGGACATGAAGTTACCTCGTGGGTCCACGTCACCACTAATAGCAGAGCCAGAAGTTCAACAAATAGTCTTAACACAAGAAGATGAGTTTCTCATAATTGGATGTGATGGGATTTGGGATGTGTTGTCAAGTCAACAAGCGGTCAAACTTGTGCGACGTGGCTTACTTCGCCATGATGATCCTGAGCAGTGCGCTAAAGCTCTTGTTAAAGAGGCCTTACGTCTCAACACGTATGATAATCTTACTGTCATAGTTGTTTGTTTTACTTCAATGGAACGTCACAGAGACACAACACAACGCAAGATAAAATGCTGTAGCATTTCCAGAAAGTCATTGTACCGATTCAACTGTTTTCAATAAATAACCGTCTATGATATCGTGTTTTTAGAGCCGGGATTATGTTTTTGTACATAGATGAGATGACAAACGATTGTTTATCATTGATTATGTATGTTGTATGTGAGATATCAATGGAAAGGGATTTTTGCACAAAGTATTGATCAACATATTCATTCATTTGTCCTGTTTTAGTCGTTATATTTAGTGTCGAGTTTCGGCATTTTGTAACCTAAAACCCCCTAACATTGACTTTTAATAATGATATTTTTTATATAAAAATATTAAATTTATGTTTTAAATGTTACAGATGTTTATATACTCCGTATTAAGTTAAATCTTACATAACAATTTAAGACTCAGGTTACGAACTTAAGATAGATGGTTTTTGTTTTAAACTTGCAAATATTAGGCCAATAAATGGCAGAATTTACAGGATTTGACAAAAAAGAAAAAAATAATAGCAACAAATGTGCTCTTATTGTATACACTGTTATGAAGCAACAACTCTCATACTGTATCTGTCTGGTATGTCGTCCTTGCAAAATTTGCGAACCTTTTCAATCCACGTTCCAGCAAGTTTGCAGTAAAAGGTTGTAACGCCTGCGCGTAGTTGACATCAGAAAAACTTCGTTAGATCAACTCCAGCATATAATGTGCTCTTCCACAAATATCTCATATAAAACCTAGATGCAATTAAGAGAAGTACTTACAGATGCCACAGGGGCCAATAACTGAGGTACTTCATATGAAACAGTAAGCTGTAACAAGAGAAATTAGGTTCATATTAATGTTAATTAACAAGGCTACTGAAATGAATTCTGGGCAAAGGAGGTTTACTTCAACTAAACATGACGAAGAACCTTTAGGAAAAAATCGTACAGCTCCTCTGTCAAACAAAAAAAAACAAGAATTTTAAATGTCTTATAGTCCAGGTACAATTACATAGCACGTTAATGGTTTACCTGTTGGGAAGACCTTCTAAAGATCTCCAGTGAATTTTTTGATTTGGGGTTGGCTGCATAATTAAAAAACGTGACATCAAAGATATGATAAGAGGGGACACTTTTGAGAGGAAGGGCCAAAGGGGTGGACTGGATTACCTGCATATTACGAGCAAGCCATGAGAACTCAAGATCACGCCCAAATGCTGTATACTTGAGAGTCCACCGTGATAACTCGGGCTTGTCTTCTAAAATCTGAAATGAATTGACCACTTACTGAATAGTCCAAATGTTTTACAAGAAATAGTGTATATGTCAAGGAAAGTTAACATTTCAAACTTTTACTCCCTATGTCATAGACCTGATGGTAAACATGTTGGATTGTTGTGTACCACTTAATTATGTGCTGTCAAAATTCTAACTCCATTTCAAGTAACCATAGGTGACAAATGTTCGCAAGGTCATGTATTGAAGATGGTTTTATGTTTCTACAAGGACTTATGAGATCATAAAGCTCATCTTACAGTAAGAAATTCAGTTGAGTTTCTGTTTACTTCCATTTTGAGCATTATATTTATTCGCTCATCTGACAAATTGAATGGAAGTTATTCAAAAATACTTATTCTGTGCACATTTTTAAATGCATTCTAATTCTCATGTTGAGATTATACATTGGTATTTCAGTTTAAGTATGAACAGTATTTTCCATTTCTGAAAAATACAGTATTAATGATTTACTTACTGTTTGTACTGTATATTGCAAACTAATATGGGATTACTAAGCTATATAAAATATAAATACCTTATAAATATTTGAAAACTTTGATCACACTATATTTGGCACGGAACGGTGTGGAGCTTTTTGGAGCGGCGAGCGGTGAGCAATGAGCATTTTGATTTTTAGTAGTCATTTGGCAAAGGAGCGGTGAGCTTTGTTATTTTTTAGGAATGCTCATTTTTCCAATGCTTATTTAAGAAACTGTGAGCGGTGAGCTGTTGCTACTGCTCACAGCTGCCCACTACTACTGGTCACTGCTACTTTTAACAAACACAATGGGTATATGCTAGCTTTTATGTTTAAAACTCAAGTTGGAAAGTTTTATGTGATATAGCTAGATACCTTACGTCTTGAAAATTATATCTTTCCAATAGCTACACGTCAAATGAAGCAACAAAGAGAATGAGAAAGTACAATAACTCATCTAACTATGCTATTCATAAAGAATTTTCTTAAGTTTATATGGGGTACTGAAAACATACCTTAACAGATGAAATGAAGGGCATCCAACGCGGAATCGATTCCCTATCCAGATAACAATTATAGGCTACCGAAGTTGGCACATCAATTTCCATTTTAACCCTGCATAATTCAACAATTAGAATACTCAAATGAAAAGCAGTCTCACAGTCTGTGTGTTGCAAATCAGGATTTAGCTAAACCAAAAGGAAAATTCTGCATTCAGACAAATGAGGGGCAACAGAACTCAAAGTACAACATAAAATGGGATATATGGCATTTTACATTGAAAGTGCTTATCTGATTGTTTGTCTTGAAGACACAATAATCAGTTTCTAGTGTTTTGGATATATTGAAACTGATTATCATATAGCTAATTGTTCAATGTTCGAATGATCAGTTTAGGAGCATCAGCAAAAAAAGTATTCTTACTATTTGATCATTTAGTTGTCATTTTACATGCAAGAGGAAGAGGGTGTTCATGATTGCTAATTATTATACTTCATAGTTCATAAATATAAAAGGGTGTTTGTGAAAGCTTAGGGTATGTTAAGCGTTTACGAGCATTTGAAGCAACTAGCAACTTGCGGTTAGCGTTTTGCACAAAATGCTTGTTTGGAAACAAGCAACTAGCATTCCTATTTTTTCTAAATGCTCTAAATCAAAATGCTACTTCTGGTAGCATTTTTACGGACAACTAGCGTTTCCACCTACTAATTATGACGGCTGCTACTGCTTCATGCTACCGCTATTTTCGCCAAACATCCCTTATTATAACGGTTAATGTACTTATTGAGTTTCAATACTAAGTTATGAAGGTATTTGCTTTTAGTAATAAATTCCACAAAAAGGTTTTAGATGAACAGAGAAACTCTGACCCGTGCACCGCACCCATTTTGGGAGCTGACTGACCATTCCCTAAGACTGAGCACTTTTAGTCGTTAGTCACGAGCTGTGATTGAAACCCGAACCTATTTCCACAAAAGCTCTCATTGACCAGCGAACTGAACTTTTGCAGTGAGAGAGTGATACCAATTGACACATACTCAAACATAATCACAACTTATTAGCTAATGTAAACATTATTCCAATTATTGCCAAATGGCCTAGTGGTTGGTTTTCCTCACAAGAGGTCAAGGGTTCAAATATCGCTAGGTGTGTGCATTTAGTGATTAACCCAGTAAGGCCGCGTACATCTAAGTCAAAAAGGCTTCAGATAACCTGAACAGGGAAAATCACATCTATAAAAACACAATGCCAAACACCCTCCAAGAGATAGCAGAATAATTTTCTAGAATTTAAGGATTAGAAAACGAACTAATAAATAGAAGAAAGAAGTACGTGAGGTCCTGCCACTCCATGACAACGTTGTTAGACCGTCGATGTTTGTATATAGTTCTAACGTTGTTGCTATTCCGATGCTTGAGTGACCCAAGTGACTGTCGACCGACGAACGGCGAGCAAGAATTGGATGATGGTAGGATGCATTTTGTAATGGGTGTGCGGGGTTTGACGGTGGTGACGGAGAAGATGGCGGAAGATGAAGACATTTGTACGGAAGCAACCACCGGAGACTGTTTTGTCTGACTATAATTGGCTTGTTGAGTTTATGTGGACGAGTCTTGCTTATTGGCTTATGTTGGACCCCACAAGCTTTAGGGGTGTTTGGTTTGATGATATTAGTACAAGTCAATGACTTTATTATCATGCACTTGTTTGGTTCAAGTTTAGAAGTAAATCTCTAAAACTAGGTATTTTGTGAAGAAAAATGCTACCCTTATGGGTGACAACTAGGGGCGTCAAAAATTCCGACCCGACCAGAACCCGACCCGGACCCGAACCCGAATAAGGATAATCGGGTCGGGTTACTCGGGTTCAAAATCTTATTCGGGTCAACCCGATTAACCCGAATATGAATTAGGGTCGGGTTCGGGTTCAAAATACTTTACCTATTCGGGTTCGGGTCAACCCGACTAACCCGAGTTAGGTACTTTTTTTTTTTTTTTTTTTTTTTTTTTTTTTTCATATTGAAAGGCCTAAGTTAAATCAAGTGATCCATTTAGTAAACTTGACCCATTTTCTATCTAATTTTTTGTTTGTTTTTTTCCTTGAAAACTTTGCATGGAGTCAACTATATTATCATCACCTGAGTCATCATTTCATATGAATTATATACTTTAATAATAAGAATGTGTAAGGAAACGCATATTACAAACGGTATGTTTCTGATTTGTTTTTCCAAGACGAAAACAAAAGGTTATAAATTGACTGGCACAAGTTGAATATAATGGCGTGGACATCAATGTTGGCTTGGGTATAACAAAAATATCAATGTGCAATTACTTACATATGCTCATGTGTTTATATAATATGTTTTAAAATCAAATGCTCTATTCTTTAAATCAAATATTCATTTATCAATTGCGAACTTTTCTTATTTTAAAGGCTATTTTTGATACACAGTATAACAAGAACAATATAAAAACTAAATGGATTTATGGCTCATATACAATTTATGCAACAAATTATTTGATTTTAACTACAAAATAAAAAAAAATAAAATTATGTGATTTTTTAAATTGGACAGACCCGAACCCGACTTGACCCGACCCGATTTGACCCGAACCCGACTAACCCGAGTTCAAATAGGGTCGGGTTCGGGTATATTATTTTTCGCCTCGACCCGACTTGGACCCGACCCGTTTGACCCGAACCCGACCAACCCGACCCGACTAACACCCCTAGTGACAACCTTGTCTAATGTTACCTCAAGTTTTTTTATACCAACAATCAATCACATTGTTCCAACACATTTTTTACCTGAGCATGCCTCAACATGGATTTTAAGTGGCAATCTTGGTCCCCAAATTACTAATTATTTATTTATTTATTTATTTATAATTATATTAAACAATTTAATAAAAACAATACATTTTATTAATAATTCAAACCAAAATTACATAACACTTAAACAAATAAAAAAAAACAATTTCAACAAAAATAGGAAATCACTAGTCATCGAGATATGGTAAGTCTTGAGCCGCTACGTGCTCCGTAAGATCATATCGAAGACGGTTATGGATATCTTCGTCGAGTAACTCATGTAGCGCACTATCATCATAAACTGTCGTTATCGGCGGATCCATTATATGAACCGGTGATATTGCCAGCCCATCGTTTTTTAAAATCAAATTGCACAATATAATGCACGTATAAACCAGTTGTCGAATCTTTTCAACCGACATAGCTCGGAGGGGACGACTGAGAATCATCCATTTTCCTTTTAGGCGACCAAAAGCTCGTTCGACATCCTTTCTTGCAGACTCTTGTAGTTTCTTGAATCTCTTTTCCTTTGGGTCAGTGGGATACGTATATGCTTTAACAAATGTTGAATACTTAGGATAGATTCCATCGTTAAGATAGTATCCACGTTTGTAAAGCCTTTCACCCAATAAAAATGAACTGTTTGGTGCCGTTCCATTTCGTTCAGTAACATACAATGGAGACTGATTCAAAACATTGATATCGTTGTTTGAACCGGGAGGACCAAAAAACGAATGCCAAATCCACAAATCATATGAAGCAGTCGCTTCAAGCATAATAGTCGGGTATTGGTGATCACCTCTCTTATATTGGCCTCTCAAGTGTCTAGGACAATTTCGCCAAACAAAATGTGTACAATCAATGCTACCAAGCATTCCAGGAATATGATGTTTTTCTTCATGTACTTGGAATAAGCGTGCTACGTCATGGCTTGTAGGCCTACGTAAGAAATCTCGACCATATAACTTTATAATCACATCGCAAAATTTATCAAGGCATTCTCCTAAAATAAAAGGACAACTTTTAATAATAAAAAAAATAACGAAAAATTAATAACTAAAACATTTTAACAAAAATACATAACGAAAACAATTTAAATAATTTAATAACAAAAACAAATTAAAAAAATTAATAACGAAAAAATTAAATCAAAATAATAACCTGACGTTCTTCGTGCCATGTTTAAATACTCATCAAATCTATCCGGAGGTTCATCCATTGCGAGTTGTCGAATGGCGGATGTGCATTTTTGTAATGGCGTGAAACTATTTTTTCCCATCGCGTCTTGACCCGCTTGAAACCATTCTAATTGGGCTTCAATATCATCAACAATTTTTAAAAACAAAGTTTTACTCATACGAAAACGATCACGAAAAATGCTTTCGTTAAACTTTGGTTGTTCAACAAAATAATCATTCAATGGAGTTTCTAAAGCTCTTTCACGAAAACGTTGGACATAACCACGGGTGTCGGTAGAGCTAGCCGTGTCTTCAAGAGCTTCGTACGCGGCTAAAAAGGTTTCAAACATACTTAATGATAACAATTCTTCGGACGAATCCGGGGGAATAATGATCTCGTCCGATGACGAAGAAGATATTGACATGGTTAAATAAATTATGAATTGTTTTTGTGATTTGATGTGTGAAAGAAACAATATGTGTCAGTGAATATTTATAGGGATTTTTTTTTTTTTTTTTTTTTTTTTTTTTTTTTTTTTTTGGAATCAATGCAAACAACGATCAAAAACATTAACTCGGCCCACGCCCTCCTAACCAAACTGCACCTAAAAGTTATACTAATTAATTCTCCATCTTCCTTTTAAATTCAACTCTTCCTATCAATGTCTGTCATATCATTTTGTGAAAAAAAAAACATTTTGTAAATCTTTTGTTGATGTAGCATCTCTTTTATTAAACACATCAAGAGCGTACAAATCTATTTCAATTATTGTAACATTAGTCATTTTCATTTATAAACCAAATAGATGATTTCCATATGATTAAGAGGATATATAGAACAAAATGTAAAATGTATGAGGATGTGTCAATTTTTTATTAACGTTTAGTTTGAACCAGGGCGGAGCCAGGATTTTAAGTTAAGGGGGTCGGGCCAAATTTTATTGTAACAACCAAACGTATATACTTTTTCATAAATGGAATTGATAGTTCTTTTATCCTAGTTAGTGATTAAACGTCCAATTTTAAGTAATTGCTTTAGACCTGGCTAGTGTAAGATAATTAACAAAATGCATCATAAACAAAAAAGAAACTGTGAAAGGTTTGTTGATTGTCTTTTTAAAATTATAGTGGAGACTGTAAGGTTTAAATTAATGGGTCTTTCTATGAAGTTTACTCCTGATGTTATTAAGGCAGCTGATATGTGGAAGATTCAAATCAGAAAGGAGGACTTATACACAAGTATGGAGAATGAGTTATAAGGTGACTGAGTTGTTCTTCTTGTTGATGGGTTAAATGTATGTTGTATTGTTGTTATATGTATTCGGTTGTGATGGGTTATGCTTGTTGTATTGCTGGTGGTTTGATTATGCTGCTTTGGTGAGTATTGTTTCTTCATGGCATGTTGATGTTTTCATGGGTGTGAGGCTTATTTTTCTTCTGTCCTTATTGAGTATATTTGGAAGTTGCACTCTTTTTGTCCTTTACCAGGGTTTCCCTTCTGTGGGTTTTACTTGGTGAAAGGTTTTTAAGGAGGCTATTCAATCAAAGATGAAGAATGAAGATTGATTGGTTGAGTTGCATTTCTGTCTTATGGTTCAAGGATAATGTCTGGTTGGTTATAGATTTATGTAGTTGTTGGTTTTGTTATGTTTAGACATTGTTATTTGTTGTCACAGTTTTGTAATCCATGTTATTATCATGCTTTCTTCAAGAGTGTGTCTACTATGCAGTTCTGAGTATGGTGATGTTTCACTGGGATGCTGATTGAGTTCAGTGTTCAAGTTGATGTATTCAGAGTACTCTTGGTTGTATAGTTGGACTGTTTCCTCTTGTAGTTTGCATATTTTTTGGTTGTATTTTTTAATGAGCTTGGAAAATGTCCAATGCCATTTTGTTTGATTGTATGCCCTGTACTCTTTGCCTTTTATTGGTTCGCTTTCTTAATGAATTTACATTTAAGGGAAAAAAAAAAGAAAAAAGAAGAAACTGTGAATATAGATTTTCAACTTTGATGCTTAGAGTCATAATGATAGTTTACTTTGAAACTTGAGATCTTAAGTTGAATAGAAATTTTGAAAGCATATAATACATAAGGCTTCAAGCATATCCGTCTCGTGAATTTCAAAGACCTTGTGCCGAAATATGAAATATTCCCTTTATTAAAGAAAAAGTTTAACTATTGAATATACATATTGCTTATTTTACTTCAGTTCATCAGTTCTACATTGTATCTTTAAGAGCATTAGAAATTTGTTCATTTCTAAATATGCCAGTAAGCTATTCGGTTTCAACATATATAAACTATTAACGCTAAAATATAAAATCTTTAATGTCCAAACAAAGTAGAAGTTGTGTTTTGGCCTTCAATATCTAACATGAAGGTTGAATTAAACAACTCTTAAAGTTAAAAGGGGAAAGTGAAACTTTATATAATAATAAGTTTATATGACAAAAAATGTAGTGGTCCCACAAGCAATAATCCTATCATTTCACCGTAGGTCTTCTTCCTTACTACTAATTTATCAACAATAAAGTAACCAACCTCCATTAAAGCATAAAAATAAGTACAAAAAAAAGGTAAAAAATCCATAACAAAATACCAGTTAATAAGATTAGACCATTCTGAGGATGAATATCACCATATGTTAGGGGATGCCGATTGCACGTATTCCTTAAACATAAGCCTACGAGCTTATACTATATCAAACGTATTGGGTTCATTAGGGGGCCTAGCACCCGCTAGTCACCCCCTGCCTCCGTCTCAAACCTTATGTCTCATCAAATAAGAACTGTCACAAGATCAAGTTAAATAATCAGTTATTACTAAGCTCCATATTTTTAATAACTCGACTAAATTCTGGGGTTCCTTATAATACTAAACTCATATCATCTAACAGCGTGGAACTAAACCAATAACTAACAAAAAGCATATGCGTATGTAGTGTGTGTAAGGAAAATAAAGAGGATAGTCTTAACGTATATAGCAGTTATAGTCTAGGTACGAAATGCAACCTAGTTCTCTATAACCAATGCTCTGATAACAATCTGTAACACCCCCAAAATACCGCAGCGGAAGACTGTGTCACTTGGGGTGCTACTTCATAATACAAAGTACAAGTTATAGAAAACGACCTTTAAATGAGACGTTTTGAAAAGTTACCATTCGATTAATGAATTCAAAGTTACAAACATGAGATTCCAAAGTATGATATATAAAATGTTTCGAATGGTAAATGATAAAAGTGTAAGTCTTCAGAATATGCAGCTTGACTCTATGTTCCACGCACTAGCTATCGCCTTACTAACCTGAGATAAACATGCTAAAGTGTCAACACAATGGTTGGTGAGTTCATAGAGTTTGTTTTAAATGAGTTGAAAAGTCTATAGAAAATATTCCCACAGCAAAGGCATTGTGAATCCACTCAGTTGCAAATCCCGCCCATACAAAACTTGCAACATGTGTGTTCACAACCCACTGCAAAAATAGTATGTTAATCATGTATACGTGCAGCATAGTAGTTAAAAGAATAAATGTTTTGAGTATGTAAATACTTTATCAATCATGTATCCAAATTAATGGCCTTCCAACACCTCAATGTTAGGATGTATCCAAATTAATGGCCTTCCAATACCGTAGTATTAGGATGTATGCTTGTATCAAGTCTAATCACCTTTGCCAATGCAATCAAGAATAATGCAATCATGTTTAACGCAATCATGTATGTATGCAAGTATTTATGTAAATGCAATCATGTATGTAAATCAAGTAAAATATTTTTGTAATCGAGCATAATATGTAAGTAGTTGAGCATGTATCTTCCCCAAAGAGTTAAAAAAAAAGTATGAATAGAGTAGGGGCTATGACTCACCTTGAACTAATGATATCAAAACGTATAACGGAATCAATGGATAAGCCGGGAAGTCTCTATGCGTAACCTAGAATATGATGTCATGTCTTAGGTTCTAAAACAACGAAGTGAATATATAAACATGCCTTATATAGTTATTACATTAATTATGCTTGGATGTTTAACGTTTGTAAATATAAGTGGTCAAGTATTAATATTCGTCACGTTACGGGTTTCTAGTTATTTTAGTTTTCCGACTTAATTTATACGTCATTTCTAAACCGTAAATGATAACGACTCGGTTTTTACGTTCTCGGAAAGGTAATTGAATGTTCTAAACAGATTAGTGGGTCCCACTACCCCAGAAATTATTTAACAAGTGTCAAATTACTAATTTACACTTGTATATACATGCTGTTGGTTACAACAACTTACTGTCTCGCGGAAATGGTCATAAGTTGGTCTATATGACTCCGTTTTATGCCCGGTTTTCGCCCACGTTTAAGTTAGGATGTTAGCTAAAACTTTTATGTTTTGACCAACATGGGGTTCTAGTCAAGTTTAATGAGTTTTACCCGATTGAAATCTGTTACTCAGATTTTGACAGGTTTTGCCGTTTTGACTCTAGTTTATTCATACGGATGAGTTACGGGGTGAGCCAAGGGGAAAAATGACCAAAAGACATAGCTATAACTCCCTATGTTTTCATCTAAGTTTCTCAGTGCACAGATGTTTCCCAGAAATTCCATTTATACCCTCCTGTCCAGTTTCTGTTTTGCAAACATAGTCCTTACGATGTTTCTAGTGTTTTAGTCCGATTTTCCAAGCATAATCAAGTATAATAAGCATATAGAACATATTACATATATGAAATACTAATATTAATAGGAATCAAAGGTAGATATAGGAGTTTGCTTACAATCCTTATGAAGAAATTAACTAGAACCAAGATCTAGAATCACTAAACTAAATCCTTCAACAAAATCCCTAGCTTCCAATCCTTCAACCCAAGTCTTGTAATCCTTGCTAGGCTTGATCTAATCTTGTAAGAACCTTGTAACTTCAGCCCTTAAACCCCTTGTATAGCTCTTAATTCAACCATGGAATCATCAAATGATGACGTATAGTCCGCACTCGGGTCACGAACCCGACTAATAGACATTACTAATGCCCAAGCCCATCACGCATGGGCTATCATAATAATGATTTGGGCCATTATACTAACGGTTTGGGCTCACGAAAGCCCAAACCCAAATATGTTATTTATGGTCTTGATAATGATCTTCTATTTATCGGATAAAGATCAATAGACCGGATAAGGCGAGATACGCCGAAGAGTAAGGAGCACGAAATCTACAAGGATTCCGCGCCTATATAAAGAATATCACGGTTCTCATTGAGGTATCATCTAAAAACCCTAACTCTTCGCTATAACCCTAAAAACCGATTACTTACTCTCACACCGGAGGATAATCGTGGGAGACAATCCCATGATAAGCCTAACGGTGTTGCTTGCTTTCTTAGTGCGCAGGTCTCAAGCAGTAAGATCCAATTGATACGAGAACAGGAACCCAAACAAGGAACACCCAACTTTTGTATCAACATCAAATAAACACTAGTTCCATGAAGAGGTTAACTAGGCCTTTAACTATGGTATGTAATTTGTAACTTGAAGATCAAAGATGATGAAGCTATGGAATTATGTTGGGACGTTTTTGGTGATGAGAATGAAGAAAAGAATGAGTTTTCTATTTATAAGGTGAAGAGGATGTTAGTTACTTTGCTAATTAGTGGTTTAAAATGAAACACATGAAGGCTTCATGGTTCTATGGCTTATAAGTAAACACATCTATGCATACTTGGTTGTTCTTAGACCATATACTTTTCTAGGCTCATTATCAAGCTACCAAGGCCACCATATACACGTTCATGGACAAGGGGAAGGGACTAGGTGGATGAATCTTGGCCTTATATAAGTTACGTAGTTAGTTTTGGTCCCGTTAATCGCTAACTGTAAGTCGTAAAGTCACGAAACTTAAAACCGGGTATCCTAAAAATATGAAACTTGTAAATATGTTAAATCTTATCAATATACTCTATATTAGCCTATTAAATGAGTGATAACTTTTATCGAGGTGCTTAAAGTCGTAAAAACCTAAAACCAGAATTGTAAACATCTAGTTAAGATATTTAAGAAGAGAATTTCAACTTGACTTCTCTTAGTGAGATATTTTATAAGATATTATCTAAATAATATATAGTTGATGACTAGGTATATGACTAGGCAAGGTAATTTTAAATGTATTAGTCAAAAGGTGGTGCAGGTATCGAGTGTGAATAGTAATTTTCGGGAAAAAGTTCAAGTTTTTGTACTGACCCAAAATACAATGAATAGTGAAAATGAATAGTAACCTGAAAATGCGAATTGTTACAGTACCTACCCCTTAAAGGGAACTTAGTCCCGAAGTTCAGTTGATGTTAACTAGTTACGGTGTGTCTAAGAGAATTCGGGATTTCAGGATCTCTGAAATAGTGGTGTTCACTCTGATTCATCTAAGATTGTGGTTAAGGAGTCGTATCGGATACAAATAAGCCCACTTATTTATAACTCATTACTTACATAAAGAAGCGTCCAAATTTATGTAAGTAAGGGATCATAAACTTATGGTTCGGTGATTTACAATTTCTTTATTTAAATACAGAAGCGTCCCAATCCATTTAAATAAGGAGATTCTAAATCATACTACTTAAGAATTTCCGACACAAAAACTCGCTTTCTGAGACAGATAGTAAGATAACCAAGTCATCAAATCCCTAAAGCTAAGTAGGAATATTATTTAACTCAAACATTATGTCTCATCAAACAAGAACTGTCACAAGATCAAGTTAAATAATTAGTTAATACTAAGCTCCATATTTTTAATGACTCGACTAAATTATGGGGTTCCTTATAATACTAAAGTCATATCATCTAACAGCGTGGAACTAAACCAACAACTAACAAAAAGTATATGCGTATGTTGTGTGTGTAAGGAAAATAAAGAGGAGAGTCTTAACGTAT
Source organism: Artemisia argyi (assembly GCA_030686995.1). NCBI lineage: Eukaryota > Viridiplantae > Streptophyta > Magnoliopsida > Asterales > Asteraceae > Artemisia > Artemisia argyi. Next base: position 195,125,056 of record CM060676.1, read on the forward strand.
ATAGCAGTTATAGTCTAGGTACAAAATGCAACCTAGTTCTCTATAACCAATGCTCAGATAACAATCTGTAACACCCCCAAAATACCGCAGCGGAAGACTGTGTCACTTGGGGTGCTACTTCATAATATAAAGTACAAGTTATAGAAAACGACCTCTAAATGAGAGGTTTTGAAAAGTTACCATTCGATTAATAAATTCAAAGTTACAAACACGAGATTCCAAAGTATGATACATAAATGTATACAAAATGTTTCGAATGGTAAATGATAAAAGTGTAAGTCTTCAGAATATGCAGCTTGACTCTATGTTTCACGCACTAGCTATCGCCTTACTAACCTGAGATAAACATGCTAAAGTGTCAACACAATGGTTGGTGAGTTCATAGAGTTTGTTTTAAATGAGTTGAAAAGTCTACAGAAAATATTCCCACAACAAAGGTATTGTGAATCCACTCAGTTGCAAATCCCGCCCATACAAAACTTGCAACCTGTGTGTTCACAACCCACTGCTAAAATAGTATGTTAATCATGTATACGTGCAGCATAGTAGTTAAAAGAATAAATGTTTTGAGTATGTAAATACTTTATCAATCATGTATCCAAATTAATGGCCTTCCAACACCTCAATGTTAGGATGTATCCAAATTAATGGCCTTCCAATACCGCAGTATTAGGATGTATCCAAATTAATGGCCTTCCAACACCTCAATGTTAGGATGTATCCAAATTAATGGCCTTCCAATACCGTTGTATTAGGATGTATGCTTGTATCAAGTGTAATCACCTTTGCCAGTGCAATCAAGAATAATGCAATCATGTTTAACGCAATCATGTATGTATGCAAGTATTTATGTAAATGCAATCATGTATGTAAATCAAGTAAAATATTTTTGTAATCGAGCATAATATGTAATTAGTTGAGCATGCATCTTCCACAAAGAGTTAAAACAAGTATGAAAAGAGTAGGGGCTATGACTCACCTTGAACTAATGATATCAAAATGTATAACGGAATCAATGGATAAGCCGGGAAGTCTCTATGCATAACCTAGAATATGATGTCATGTCTTAGATTCTAAAACAGCGAAGTGAATATATAAACATGCCTTATATAGTTATTACATTAATTATGCTTGGATGTTTAACGTTTGTAAATATAAGTGGTCAAGTATTAATATTCGTCACGTTACAGGTTTCTAGTTATTTTAGTTTTCCGACTTAATTTATACGTCATTTCTAAACCGTAAATGATAACGACTCGGTTTTTACGTTCTCGGAAAGGTAATTGAATGTTATAAACAGATTAGTGGGTCCCACTACCCCATAAATTATTTAACTAGTGTCAAATTACTAATTTACACTTGTATATACATGTTGTTGGTTACAGCAACTTACTGTCTCGCGGAAATGGTCATAAGTTGGTCTATACGACTCCGTTTTATGCCCGGTTTTCGCCCACATTTAAGTTAGGATGTTAGCTAAAACTTTAATGTTTTGACCAACATGGGGTTCTAGTCAAGTTTAAAGAGTTTTACCCGATTGAAATCTGTTACTCAGATTTTGACACGTTTTGCCGTTTTGACTCTAGTTTATTCATACGGATGAGTTACGGGGTGAGCCAAGGGGCAAAATGACCACAAGACATAGTTATAACTCCCTATGTTTTCATCTAAGTTTCTTAGTGCACGGATGTTTCCAAAAAATTCCATTTATACCCTCCTGTCCAGTTTCTGTTTTGCAAACATAGTCCTTACGATGTTTCTAGTGTTTTGGTCCGATTTTCCAATCATAATCAAGTATAATAAGCATATAGAACATATTACATATATGAAATACTAATATTAACAGGAATCAAAGGTAGATATAGGAGTTTTCTTACAATCCTTGTGAAGAAATTAACTAGAACCAAGATCTAGAATCACTAAACTAAATCCTTCAACAAAATCCCTAGCTTCCAATCCTTCTACCCAAGTCTTGTAATCCTTGCTAGGCTTGATCTAATCTTGTAAGAACCTTGTAACTTGAGCCCTTAAACCCCTTGTAAAGCTCTTAATTCAACCATGGAATCATCAAATAAACACTAGTTCCATGTAGAGGTTAACTAGGCCTTTAACTATGGTATGTAATTTGTAGCTTGAAGATCAAAGATGATGAAGCTATGGAATTATGTTGGGACGTTTTTGGTGATGAGAATGAAGAAGAGAATGAGTTTTCTATTTATAGGGTGAAGAGGAGGTTAGTTACTTTGCTAATTAGTGGTTTAAAATGAAACACAAGAAGGCTTAATGGTTCTATGGCTTATAAGTAAACACATCTATGCATACTTGGTTGTTCTTAGACCATATACTTTCCTAGGCTTATTATCAAGCCACCATATACACGTTCATGGAGAAGGGGAAGGAACTAGGTGGATGAATCTTGGCCTTATATAAGTTACGTAGTGAGTCGTTAATCGCTAACTGTAAGTCGTAAAGTCACGAAACTTAAAACCGGGTATCCTAAAAATATGAAACTTGTAAATATGTTAAATCTTATCAATATACTCTATATTACCCTATTAAATGAGTGATAACTTTTATCGAGGTGCTTAAAGTCGTAAAAACCTAAAACCGGAATTGTAAACATATAGTTAAGATATTTAAGAAGAGAATTTCAACTTGACTTCTTTTAGTGAGATATTTTGTAAGATATTAACTAAATAATATCTAGTTAATGACTAGGTATATGACTAGGCAAGGTAATTTTAAATGTATTAGTCAAAAGATGGTGCGGGTATCGAGTGTGATTAGTAAAATTGAATAGTAATTTTCAGGAAAAAGTTCAAGTTTCTATACTGACCCAAAATACAATGAATAGTAAAAATGAATAGTAACCCAAAAATGTGAATTGTTACTGATTGCTTACTCGTCTGCACGATGAGCATTGTAACTGACAAAGAGATAGAAATTTGGGTCCATTTTTTAAATCAAACGGTCAATATCTCTACATAAAAAAAAATGTCGCAAAATCCCAACGAATGCGGGTATTTCACGAACCTCCTCACCTCAAACCCACAACAATACGGGGGTTCGTCAAACCCGTCTACCCCCTCGTCACAAAATTTGAACTCATCATAGCCACAAATTCCTACATATGGGAGCAATTGCATCCCGATGCAATTTGCCACAACCAACAATTTGTGTTTCAAGGATTCGCAACTTACCTCCGACAATGATTTCCTCACTCAACCACAGTTTTTTAACCCGTCGCAACCTTCATCGTTTCCTCAATCTCAATTACAACAACACCTTGATTCACAACCGGATTCTCAATTCAAAGTACCTCAAACCCGTGAACCGTCGAAATCGCAATAAAAAAAAATGATGGCAAAAAAAAAAAAAAAAAAAAAAAAGTAGTGAATTTGGACGTTGACAATGACGATGACCTGGAGGATGTGGCGTGTGGGAAAAGAAACTGGTCCAAGGAAGAAGAGAAACTGCTTGCGGAGATTTGGATAGAAAATTTCCAAGATCGAGATATCGAAAAGGACCGTTCTGATGACTTCTTTTGGAACAGATTCTGGATATGTTTAATGGTCAATCTGGCCGTGAGCGTCGTACCAAAAATATGCTCACCGGTAAATGGACAAGGGTCAACGGTGATTGTAAAAAATGTAACTTTGTCTACAAACATTTTCAGCGTAGAAGGATGAAAATGACAACGATCGCCTCGAGAATGCGAAGGAAAATTTTGAACAACGCTTTTGTGGGAAAAAGTTCGCATATGTTCACGTGTGGGATATTTTGAAAAAGTACCTCAAATGGGATGCGGATGACCCGATTGACAATTTGACATCTCATGTCTCGAGGATATTTCCTGACAAGCGTCCTCATCCCGACGGCGCCTACAAAGCGCGAGCTTCAAAGAAAACCAAGTCGACGGATACGTCGAGCGCGGCGAGCTCCGGGGGAGTCAATCGAGTTCTTTTTCGGGAAACTTATCAGAAAAGTATTCGTAAAAAGCAGACGTTCAAATGGCCGCGTACGAGGCAAGGAGAGAAAAGGAAGTGAAGACCTTAGAGATGGAGATCCGGACCAGACAACACCGGCCAAAGCCGCTATAATTCGAAGGAGACAAGCTCAAATCATGGAGAAATATCGAATCGACAAGTAAAATTTATATGTTTCGTATTATTAATATGTGTTGTATCGTTATTTTAAGTATCGTACCTTTTTTTTTCGAATCGTTAGTTTATGTTTCGTATGTGTTTAAATTTGATGTATTGTATTTTAAATTTGAATGAAATGAATTTTATGTTATTTGATAAATTGAATAAAAATAAAATAAAACAGAAAGTGTTGGAGCCCAAATGAGTAAATTGTGGTTTGTTATGATAAAACCATGGGGTACCATGGCTTGGTTTCACGCCAGATCCGATGTGGCCACCAAAGTGGCGCCGCCACACTTATGCCACCCCAACCCCTTCTCGCCAATTCCTAAGCCACCAAAGTGGCGTGTGTGATTTTCGGAAAAGGACAAAAAATAGATTTGTGTTTGTATAATGTTTTTGAGTTGTGTGTTTTACCAGGGAAGGAAGAAGAAGTATCTTTGGTGGGTTATCAATATCTACACCATCAACTTGTTATTCGTGTATATTTTATGTTTAAAATTCTTATGTTTGTGAGTTTTTAATACATTTCAAAGAGTGCAGTTATTTAGCTTTTTAAAATTCTTTTGTGTTTTTTTTTTAGTTTGTTTACAAATTGTAAAAGAATAAAATTATGGTGGGTGAGGCCCAAATAGCATGTTATGAGTGAAAGGGTGTTTTGTGTGTGAGTGTTAAAAGTGAAGATGATAAGGTGGCGCTGATGTTGCACTGAAAAGGAGAATTTGGCATGCCACCATACCACATGCTCTAAGGAGGTTTTTAAAGGGAGATATGTCATGGTGACGTGGCACCCCGTAAGACTCAAATGAGGAGTTTTGGGATATCATGACACAACGTTTCAAAAACACACAAACATGAGAAGAGTTTTTAAATTAAGTTTAAAAAACTCACTATCAAAAAGAGTGAGAAGATTTTTTTTTATTTAACAGTTTTCAAAAATTAATCATAAACTCTACTATTTAATGCCCATAAAATTCTTTTTACTCTTGTGTTAATTTATAGTTAATTTGATAAATGTTCACCTTTTGCATTTAACTTCTTTCAACCGACTCTATACCACCAATTATGACTAATAATGCATATTTTTGTATCTTAAACATAGCCTTTAGAGCTATCTCTACTACTAGATATAAAGAGAAAACTCATTTTCTTAAAACTTAAAATATAAGTAAAGTTTAATTACTAATATACCCTTAATTAAAATGGTAACATTATCAACTGTTAAATTAATAGTTTAAATAGTTTTTTAATCCTGAAACTTTTATGATCCCTTTTTAACCTATAGACTTTTTATCGCAATAACCACAAATTAAACCCTTAAGTGTTGCATAAAAGGTTACACCAGAATCACAAGTTCGCAAGATAGTTATTTATTGTTATACACCATCGCTATGCGCGAGTATTTGTCTCTTATACTCAAAAACAAAATCGTATATTTCTATCCCTTGTTCTGTGAATCTATGATATTACAGTTTAATAAATTGTACGTATCTTTGACTTGTCAATATGTTTGAGCTTTGAACACAAAATGATCGAGATCTCCAAAAGATAACACAAAAATCAGCCCATATAAATGTATATACACATTGTTCATCTGTCCATGTGCACTCCAAATTCCTAGACATTAGTCTAAACTATTGTGGTCTTAATAATTACCCTTCATTGGAAAAGAAGGCATAACCTTATATAAATCAAAATAGATATCAGTGAGATCCATCCATCCATCATATCCTTCCTTTGATAACATTTCTCATTCATCTCACCAGACACCAGCAGCCATGAGCATCAAGCCCAGGTAACTTAATTAGTCATTTATGTCATTAGTCACTCCAATAAATATATTACAACGAAATTTGTTAAGCAAAATGATTGACTAAATTCACAGTAAACATATATAAACGTTCATTTTAATTATATCCATCGTTTGGACTAAAGATTTTATGTTATATGCATGTAAAGGTTGGAGGGCAAAGTCGTTCTAATCACTGGGGGCGCTAGCGGCATAGGAGAAGCAACTGCAAGGTTATTCCTCGAGCATGGGGCTCGCGTAGTCATAGCCGACGTTCAAGACGACTTAGCCCTCAAGTTGATTGCCTCATGCAACGACAACAACATATCCTATTGTCACTGTGACGTTAGGGACGAAAAGCAAGTGGAAGCTGCTGTTAGCCACGCGATCACCAAATATGGGACACTCGACATCCTGTTCAGCAATGCAGGAGTCATGGGTCCCATGACAACTTTACTAGACATGGACCTAGATGCCTTTGACAACACTATGGCTGTCAATGTTCGCGGGGTGGCTGCAACTATCAAGCACGCGGCTCGTGCCATGGTTGCTAAAGGGACACGGGGTTCGATTATATGTACTGCCAGTGTAGCGTCGTCTATTGGAGGAGCTGGTCCTCATGCTTACACTACTTCTAAACATGCTATGGTTGGGTTAATGAGGACAGCGTGCAACGAGCTTGGGGCTCATGGGATTAGAGTGAACTGTGTGTCGCCATTTGGTGTTGGGACACCGCTTAGCTGTGAGGCATACAATCTAGAGCCGAGTCAAGTGGAGGCAAATTGTTGCGCGACTGGAAATTTGAAGGGGTTAGTCTTAAAGGCTAGGCATGTTGCGGAAACAGTGTTGTTTTTGGCTTCTGATGAATCGGCCTATGTCAGCGGGCAGAACTTGGGGGTGGATGGTGGGTTTACGGTGGTTAGCCGTAGCTACTCTGTGACTTCATAGACTTAAGGTTCTTTTAGGGATTGCGTTTTGAAAATGATTATCTCATTGTGTTTTAAGTTGCGGAAGAAGTTTTTGCTAATGTATGAGTATAATGAAATTGATGTTTGTTACCTTATTATCAAGGGTTTATAATTGATTAAGATGCAACAAAACTGAATATAACTAAACCGGTATCAAGGTGGCCTAGTGGTTAAACACTCTGACCTCCTCACGCGATGTGAGTCTCGCTACTTATTTTTACCGGCTTTAATGTGGCTAGTTATCTGAAAATTCTAATTACGTAAAAACATTAGTTTCAAAATGCAATGCAAATGCAGCACATCACCTATTAAATCTCTAATCCTATATTAATATAAAATGTTCAACGTGAATCATGAAGTAGTGAAAGTGTAGTGGACTAGTGGCAGCACTGCAGCAGCATGTGGGATACCTTTTGGTCTAACTTTGTAGTTTGTACTGGTAAAAGTTACTGTTATTTTTCACTTATAGCTATCCAACAAGATGCACCTTTTCTGCCATAAAATATGGCATGTCGGATGAATTTTCGATGGGTGTTATTGTTCTCTAGTGAAAAGTTGATCAAGGCATTGCTGATTTTATGATTTCTAATACAAGTTGGAGACAATATCTACGTAAGTTTGATCACGAAATGTAAATCGTTTTAGAATACAAAAGCAACACTTGTTGTTTGAGGTGGCCATAAAGTATGAATTCGAATGATTTTTTTTTTTTTTTTTTTTTTTTTTTTTTTTAATTTATTTATTTATTTATTTTTAATAATTGTTTGAATGGTTTTAGTTGTCATTTTTAAGCATATATTAAAGTATAATAATACGATAAATAAGTAGCTTGAATGGATATTTGAAGATGAACATTTAAAAGAAAAAAGAAATTCAATTTTGAAATTCACAAACACAGAGCTTCGGTTCACCCCTGTCAACAAACATGTTATGGTTGTCACTTCAATTTCTCGGTTTCACGAAAACTAGCTCGGTTACTAATCCAACGAACCCGAAAAATTCAGCCTAACGCTATTTGTAGTCCAAGTTATAATACCAAAATTCATATAGCCATTGCAACACACAAAACAAATTTATAAACCACAAATTTCGACCTTTTGGATTGTGTTTTAGACTTGGCCATAACCAACTACCCAAAATGTCCGGTCCAACAATTACTTATAACTAAACATAAACCTAAAATTAACTCTAGATATATAAGATATCTAATATAACACTTATACCCTAATCTTTCTAATAACTAAACACACACGGGCACACTTGCAGTCACCACTCCGAAACACAAACCAAGAAAACTAATATGGTTTTTGGTCTCCTTTAATCTCGAATCACAAAATGAACAACCTTGAATCTCGTATCTTTCTGTAACTTGTGGTTAGTTGTTTTGGCAAACGGAGGTGGGTGAAGGGTTTGTGGGTTTAAAAGGTTTGGAGAGTTTGAAGGGTGCGAGAGGTAGCTCAGATTTGCAAGGTTAAGAGACATTAAGACTAATCCCCAACTCTTACTCGGTAAGATGTTTATATCTGACCGTATCTGACTCAAAAAAAAAAAAAAAAAAAAAAAAAAAAAAAAAAAAAGTCTCACTGCACCTGACTAGGTAAGATGTCAAAGGCGATTTTCAGACGTTTTTGGTAAAAACAAACACATCCTTCCTGTAACACCCCACCCAAACGGGTCAATGTCACACTTATGGCACCAAACGACCGCAAGCGGAAAACTTTATTAACAAAATAGTTCAACAAATTTTATCAAGAAACTAAGGAAATAATAAGTCTAGAATATAGTGACTTCCAAGCAAAAATAAATCCAAATCCAAAGTCTAAACGGAAGATAAATCCAAATTCCAAAGTCTATGATGCGTAGGGATTGCACCAGGCTTTACCTCTCGAGGGATCTCGAGAAGCTTACAACCCCCACCAGGCAGTGTACCTGATCGATGTAGTATAGTATAATGACAAGTACCGGGGGATTGATCGTTCAGCTAGGAATAGTGTCGCTAGGATTAGAAAACCTAAAGACTAGGTCTAGAGATGAGGGATGATTCTTTTTGTATTTTTATATTTTTTAGAAAGCAAGTAAAAATCTCGGGTTTGAAGAAGTTAGGCAGAATTAGTTGCTAGTCAACTAACCCAATACTAAGATGCAATCAAAATAAAATACTAAAAATTAAAATAAACTATATTAAACTAAGGTTGTGAGCAATATATGGGAGAAATGTGTTTACTTAGATTTCACTACTCCATAGATATCTTTTACACGTTAATTACTTGTTATAGTTGTATGGATGACGGATTGTATTCCTTAATACCATTCATGGGGTGGCGTACTTACTTCCCCAATCCTATGAGTGCCTACTTCACTCCTATGTCGAGCCGGCTAAGAAGCTCCTAACATGGGATCATTAGAATTTACTCATGCATTAAATACAACCAATAAAACCTAGTACACATCGGTTCATGTTTCCTAAGACGTTCAAGCATGTTACACAATGGAGATCTGCCAGTTTTCTTAAGCCTAACATTGAAATCATTCATCCAATACAACCATAAACAAGTAATCAACACATAATTAACATCTAGGTTTCATTAGATCTAAGCAAACACATGATAAATCTAGCCTAGCATATTGAAATCAAGACAAGTAAAAGATATAATCAACCAGCACATAGACATATTGATTGAATTAAAGAGAAGACTTATCTTAATAGCACATGAAAGGATTCAAGAGTTGAAAACCCTTGAAAGTACTGTAAAATATGAGTTAGGGTTTACAAAGTTCGGCCCTAATTATCTCCACACAAGCTCCTCTCTAATGAATGAAAAATAGAAAACTATATATAGAGTTTAGAAGGTGACGGCATCAAGAACAAAGGGCTGACGCCGTCATCTCGCCGCCAAATAGTTCCTCAGACTGCCTAGACCTGGATCTGACGCCGTCATGTGTACACCTTATGCAGGCCGTCACAGATTTTACTCTTGACGCCCTTGTTGTGACACCGTCAGGTTTGCACTGGGTCGTCACCACTTTTACTCCTGACGCCGTCAGGGTCTTCCTCTTGACGCCGTCAGGTACTGTTCTCAGCATGGAAAATTAAGTCTTTGGCGTTTTCTTCACTTTTATGCTCAAAAAACGTCCGAATTGCTTCATTTTCCAGATTTCACTCCCAAAGTACCTAAAATCACAAAAGGAACGATTTAGGGTAATATTTGATCAAATAAATTCAATTCCGGGCTTAAATGACCCCCTGAAAGTGGTTCATTTTTTGCCTCATCATATACCCTTACACTTGAGATTTGCTTGTCCTCAAGAAAATGCGCTTTTATTCTACTCAAAATACAAGTTAGGGGTCATTTAACACTAATATAAAAGTAATTACAACAAATAATCGTTCCACTAAAGACCAAAGACAAGCACGGAGGTCATACACTAGCACCTCACAAATAGTGTTTAGATACTCACATCTCATTGGTGTAATAAAGTAATATCACATTATGGAAATGGAAAACATGTCTCACTACCTGTCATAGCAAAATAGATTACCATAGGCTTGGAAAAGGATCAAACCTCCATCACATGGCGTAAGCACCTAGGATAAACTATCAAAGAGGTATTTTAAACGGGTTGTAACGTTAGGTGTAGGGAAATGAAAGACACGGTTTTGTTGGATATAGGCAGTCTTTACTGGTGGCGAGTTAACAATCTTAGTTAATTACATGTACAATATGGCGTTGCTAAGCCAAGACTAGACTCGACTTAAGCTAATAAATGAAAAATAACAAAAACATAAAATAAACATAGAATGAAAAGGGATGGTAGTCCGTATGTTTTTTCTCTTTCCTTTTTTTTATATATTTTTTTTCCTTTTTTCTTGATTTTTTCGATTTTTATTTTTATTTTATTTTTTATTTTTTATTTTGCATACACTCTTACCCTACCATCCAAAATAATACATCATAGGGAATGGAAATTCCCCTTACACTTGAATTTTTACATACTTTACAATAAACTAATCTAATGACTCGAATTAAGAAAATCAAAACACTTGGAGTACTTTTAAGATTAACGCACATATGGGGGTAATAAAATGGTGTTCTTCCCCATTACTCCATAAAATTAGTACTTTACGCATGAGTCCCAATCGTCCCAAAACAATATGTACAAGGATATGACTCGACTTAGCAACCATGTAATCAATTAGATAATTAACTTAGGGTTTAACAAATAACAATAATGCACTAAAGATGAGTGCATACACGGAAGGCTAAGGCGATTTGGGTGTACATTTAAGTGGGGTGTAACAAATTCTTCCTTTAAGTAAAATGCTTAAAGTTAGAAACGAAAAGATAGGCTCGGAGGGGTGTACTAGGGGTTTCGTGTACTAAAAATGAGTACAACGCTAAGGTGTGTGAAAAATTAATTGACTTAACTAGCCAAATAATATGACATAAATGGTCAAGTAATTATGATACGGGTTTAACACAAGGGTGATCCTAATGCCTCTTATCATGTAGTAAATCCTACTACACGAATGTAGTCTCACTAGCTGTCTCGGGATGCATCACTAACGCAAGTTCTAGAATCTAAATGCTACCGGTACACTCATAAGCACTAATAGTAAATGCTTTTCCTATCAAATCTAAAGGCGAACCTCACATATTTGGGTGGAAAATTTTTCTGAATGGTACGGTTTTGTGCTAGTCATACAATCTCCTATTCCTTGAGATGCTTGCTATGGCTAAAGTTTCACTCCTAAATGTTGTAAAAAATTTTAAATTTGGCGCTAAAATTTCACTAACAAGTGTTTCTCATAGTTTTATTACACATCTACCATCAAACAAACAAACTCAAGTGAAAGTGTATCTGTAAGGTATCATCATTTTACCCTCCCCTTACACTTAGGATGAACATTGTCCCCAATGTTCAAGTAAAGAATATAAAAGTGAAATAAGTAAAACGAATGAAATCAAATACTCCCCTGATTCGCTCGGTATGGATAATAAGGTGGCCAGGTTAAATCTTCCTCCAAGAAAATGAACAATCAAAGCTTCCCTTCCAGAAAAATAAATCATCTTCTTGTCATACATAACCTGTAAAAACCTGAAAAAAACAGACAAGACAACCTCGCATAAAATCAGCGGCAGTCTATATATACTAATAAATCCTAGAAAACAAAATAAGATATAATGCTTGTGGAATGATGTTTGCAGATTTCCTGAAGATTATAAAACTAATAATTCAACAAAAACTTTAAAACTCCGTTAGAAAAACAAAACTGGTAAAATTTTCAGATTTTTACACGTGACGCCGTCAGAAGTGACCTGCAGAAATTCTTATGTTAGGTTTCCGGAAAATTTCTGGAAAAACTTTGTCCTACTTCCTGGAAAATCCTGCAAAACATCATTATGACTCGATACAAGCATTTGACTCTAACAAATATGAATATACATGTTCATTTAATATTGTGGAGAATCATGATCGGTTTTGTTTCTTAAAAACATATTTGGGGTTTCCCCTTACACTTATCTTTTGCAAAAATACCTTTGGGTGAAGTTAAGACTAGGCCAAACAACAAAATAAAGTATTTCCACTATTTAGTTTAGAAACATGATCTACCAATAATAAAAATAAAGCATGCATACGGAAGCAAATAACAAACAAACAAAATAAAATCACACAAAACATGGGTTGCCTCCCAAGAAGCGCTTTTCTTTATTTTACGATTCTTGTAGCTAGACTCAAGGTCATGGGTTACTACGTGATACGGGTGAGTTCCTCATTGAGGACATCTTTGGGATCAAACTTAGATTTTAGCTTCCTATCGGTTTTCTTAGTACGGTATGACCTTTCAAATTTTTCTCCATCCGGATCATACAAAGTCATCTTCATATGCCATGATCCGTCACCTTCTTTAGGTGGCTTATCCCACCTCCATTTACACTTATCTCCCTCTCTTTTCCACTTATTCATCTCTATATTAATAGGCATTACGCTTAAGAACTCAATCATCTTCCTAAAGGCTAAGGGATCCTCAAAAGGATCTAGGTCTTCATCTCTAGCTATGAGTTGTTCCACCGAATGTGTCTTTTCGATGAAATCCTTTTCTAAATAGAATTGGCGTTGAGGTCCTATAAAGTTCCTTTCTATCCAAGGTCCATATCTAGATGGTTTTCTATTAATCTCTACCCAATGTGGTGTCGGTTCATCCTCACAATCATAGCTATGTTTCTTAACATCGTATACCGACCAAGTATCGCCTTCACCTACCGCTATCTTAGACTCCTTACAATCTATCATGGCGTTAGCGGTTGCTAAAAATCCTCTTCCTACCAACAATGGGCATGTAGTGTCACTAACCATGTCTAGGACGTGAAAATCCGCTAAGATAGTTAACTTTTCTACGTGAACAACTACATCCTTAATCATTCCAACCGGGTGGGCAATACTTCCATCCGCTAGACCTATCAATACCTCCGTCTCCTCTAACTTTCCTAGCTTAAGAGTGGTGAATAGGGATAAGGGAATCAAGTTGAGGCTTGACCCTAAATCGGCTAGTGTGTCGAAAGCTTCGGATCTTCCTATCTTACAAGGCAAAACAAATATACCCGGATCATCAAGCTTTTTAGGCAACTTGTTTTAAACGAAGGCGGTCCCATTTTTACCTAGTTTAAACTTCTCATACTTTTCTAGGAGAGCACTATAGTAGGGAGCACGGGCTAAGACATCAATAACGGGGCGTTCAAGGTGAAGTTCCTTGAATTCATCGTCAAGGTCTTATGTAGGAGGTGTTTCAACTATGCTTTTGACCGGTTTTATATCGGGTGTTTTACTTGATTGGTCCTTTTGAAGAATTTGGTTTTGTTTGAAACACGCACTCGATGATTTAACCGAGTAGTATTGCGGACAAGAAGTGGGTGACGAAACTGATGATATGAAATTAACTGTTAGAATCGTATTTTTATTTATAAAAAGTGTCGGTCATTAATGTGTAGTTATAGGTTGCTTTATAATATTATTATGATGAAGTTTATGTGTAGTACTCATGTTTTGTAAAAGTCTAAGGGCTATTAGTGTAATAATGTAAAAGATTAGAGAAGCCCTAGACTATGAGTATAAATACTCTTGTAAACCTCATTTGTGAGGTTGGTTCTCTTAGTGATTCATTTAGTGTTAACAAAGTTATTATTCCACACACTAGAGTTCCCACTCTCTCTCTCTCTCTCTACTTACTTTCTCTCTCTAGGTTTAAGCTTGATTCAATAGTGATTTAGGTTAATTTATTTTTCACACGAGACTTAACGTTCAATTTTTACGCGAGATTCAAAGTTTGGTATAACGTTGAAAATTTTGGCCCGAAATTCAAATTTTTAGGCCAAAATTCAAAAAATTTCGGTCAAATTTGGCGAAAAAATTTTCAAAACTCAAATTTTTCGGGTAACCTTAGAATTGTATTTCTTTGTGATTTTCAAATTTTGAGAAAGAAAATTTTCGTATTCATTTTTTTGGAGGAAAATTTGAAATCACAAAATATCAACCGAGATCGCTTTTCAACTTCACCAAATCATCTAATCTTCAACAACAACCTTTGTTATCTTTCAAAAGATCCTAAGAACAACTTTTCACTTAGAAGTCAATCCATGGCAACACAACAAGATATTCATGCTGCCGGTGCCGAAAACCGACCTCCCATGCTGTCAAAGGGTGGATACTCACAGTGGGCTAGTCGTATGATGTGTTATCTTAAGAGCAAAACAAATGGAAGTCTTCTCATCAAATCCATTGTGGATGGACCCTTCAAACCATCACAAGTACTAGACCCTGGTGATCCAAATGGTACCCCCCAATACAACCATACTACAGAGAACAGAATGAGACTGAATACACTGTGGAAGACAGAAAACAGATTGAAGCTGATGATCAGGCATTTCATTACGTCGTTCTTGGTTTACTTGAAACCATTTATGCTACTGTTGACAGTGAAGTAAGTGCTCATGCAGTCTGGGAAAGAGTCAAGAGGTTAATGTATGGGACAGACATCGGGAAACAGGAAATGGAAACACAACTGCTTAAGGAACTTCGCAAGTTTACTTCAATTCCTGGTGAATCCATAGAGACGTACTACCACAGATTCTGTAAGATCATGAATGATTTATCCAGACACAATCTCAGTCAGACAAATATTGCTAACAACACCATTTTTCTGAATGAGTTACAACCAGAATGGGGAAGATATGTCACTATTGTTTATCAGACAAAGAATTTGCATGAAGTTACTTATGATAAAGTGTATGACTTCTTGAAGCAAAATCAAGATGAAGCTAATGAAGTAAGAGCTGAATTACTAGCTAAAAAGCATGATCCTCTAGCATTAATGGCTGATACACCAACACCTATACCAGTGAACACACAACAACAACCATCATCATCTTCCACTCACAACTACTTGCAACCATCCTACATTCAACAACCAACACCGGTCTACCAACAACAATTCTACCCACAGCAACAACATGTTATTCCACAACAGCAATACCCACATTTCCAAGAACCCGAATTCACTGACAATGATGAAGCTACTGCAGCCTTGACACAAGCGTTCGCTTTTCTGACAAAAGCATTCCAAGGACGCTATTCTACACCAACAAACAACAACCAAAGGATTTCATCGAATACTCGCAACAGGCAGATCGCTCAGCCGAGTTTCAATATGGGCAATGGAGGCCAAATGGTTGGAGTTTATGGGAATCAGCAAGGATATGCTACTGGAATTAACATGGGTAATCAGAATATGCAGAATGCAGGTCAGTATGCAGGGAATCAGTATGGTCAGTATGCAGGGAATCAAATGGGTCAGCATGTTGGAAATCAGAGGGGTCAGAATATTGGTAATCAGGCAATGGGTAATCAGAATAGGAATGTGGCAGCTCCAGTTGTTGGGAATTATGGAAATGTGAATCAGGGTAATCCGGTAAAGTGTTTCAACTGCCAAGGAGTAGGTCATATGGCAAGGAACTGTCCTACTAAGCCGAACAAGAAAGATCTAGAGTATTTTCAGAAAGCAGTACTGTTGGCACAAAAAGAGAAGGCAGGGTTTCAGTTGAATGCAGAGGAACATGATTTTATGGCTCTTATGGATGAAATGGAAGACAGAGAGGATATCGATGCGAACTGCATATTCATGGCGAATCTTCAGGAAGCTAAGTATGACACGAATTCTGACACACTTCCTGTTTATGACACCAGTGCACCATCTGAGGTATCAAATTTCAACACATGTCATAATAATGATATATTTGATATGTCTCCTCATGAGGAACAGCATTCTGAGAAGCAAGCACCCGCTTATGATACATACCTGGACACGCCAAGTAATAGCAATACTTCTTCAGCAACTCCAGATGTGAATCATAATGGAGGCTTCGTTTCACAGCATGCTGAGAATGATGAGGAAACACGTGCTTTATTTGAATCATTATTAAATAATTGTGGTATTGAAATCGAGAAAGTGAAAAAGGTCAATCGCGATGTAAAGGCCGCGAATGAGAAATTGACCACTGAGCTTGAGAGATACAAGGAAAATGCAAAAAGTTTTAAATTCACAAAGAACGCGAGTCAGAATTTGAAATTGGTTATAAGAAGTTACTTGTTAAAGATAGGGAATGGAAAACCAAGATTGCTAATCTTGAAATAAGTTTAACAAAAACCATTAACTCTTTAAAACAAGAAATTTCTGAATTAACAAACCAACTTTCAAAACAAGAAACAGCTTACACCAATCTTGAAAAAGAAAGGGATGAGTTGAAAAAAGACTTTGCAAAGAAAGAAGATAAACTTTTGGAAGAAATTGTAGAGTCAGAACACAAGATTGCACATCTAGAAGAATTAGTGGTTAAGTTGGGTCAGTCAAGTCAAACAATGAAAATGATTTCAAATCAAACTAATCCGATTTACCATACGAAACACAAAATGGCTCTTGGTAACAACAATCCTTGTAATCTCAAGAAAGCTCAGGAAGAACAGAACGTCTTGTATAATGGTAGTGTTTTTTACACCAAACATGATCCTCCCGTCGTTCGGGATTCTGTGCAAACGATAGAACATGTCGAAGAGAGCATTTCTAAAATGAAACAAAAGGATTTGAAACCCATTGATTACAACAAATTGAACAAACTTTCGGGAATTACTTTTGTTCCACAAAAAGAACCATCTGTGTTTTCCATAAAACGACCATTCTCAAAAATGTTTTCTAAGAAAGTAGTTGCTTCCAAATCGATTTCTAACATGGAACAGATTTCCTCAAACAACACTTTTAACACAAGTGCTGCACGGGGATATCTTGATGATCTTAAAACCAGAATTGGGCAACTTAAAACGACTTTAGAATCTAAAACGAGACTTAATGAGATCAACTGGAATTCCACGGTTCATTTACAGCTTAAAAAGATTCTCGAAAATGAATTTGCTCCTCAAATTAATAACATCCATACTCGAGTAATTCATTTTGAACAAGCATTTTTGAAAGAAACAGCTGACTTCGTCACGGATCACAAATCCCTGATAAAGAAGGCAAATGAATCTTTTGAGCAAATCAATGTTTTGGAAAACCTAAATGATTCTCTCTTCGAAGCAGTTCTGTCTACTGATATTATGTCCATCATTTTACAAACATATTCTGTTCATGACGATGAAAGACTGAGAGCTGAGACCTCCGAAATTGTTTCAAAATATGAAAATGCTCTTATTAAGCTTGAAAAAGAAAATGTGACATATTTTAAACAACTTGATCGAAAAAGCGAAGAATGCAAATATGACAAACTGTCGTATGAGCGTGAATTAAAGAAAATGAAAGAACAAAATGATCTTTTGAGGGCTCAGCTTGAAAGTCAAAAAGGGAAGGGTGAGGAAACTAAGTTTTCAAAACCGTCGACTTCGGAGAAACCAAATGTTTCAAACACGGTTCAAAAACCAAAAATGTCAATTTCAAGGTTTGCTCCAAAAGTCGATGAGAAAAAGGATTTGACAAAACCAGTCACTCCAACACCCTTGCCCAAGGAAAGTGAAAATGATAAGATTGTTGATAAAGGAAAAGCAGTTGTCGAAACACCAAAAGTGATAGCACCTGGCCTTTTTAGGATTAGTCCCACTAATGCGTTTGCCTCCACATCTGAGACTTATGAGGGCAAAAAGGATAATTCTAAAGAGTCTAGTGATGCTAAAAAGGACAACAATATAAATCCTAATGTGTGTGCCTCAAGTTCTACAGGATTAGAAAGCACCTCTAGGAGCAGCAGACTACAACCTAGGAGCAACACAAGGAACAATAGAGTCTCGCCTGCCTCTACGAGTAGTAACAAGAATAAAGTAGAAGAACACCCTAGGAATTTATCGCTTTTTAATAAGAGACATGTTTCATCTGAATGTAATGTCGAGAGTACTGGTTCTAATGCATGTAATGACTCTGTTTGCTTGACATGCAAGAAATGTTTAATTAATTATGTTCATGATGAATGTGTTTCTAAGAATGTGAATGTTACGTCTGAACAGAAGAATGTTCCAAAAGGAACTAGTCCTAGATCTAGATCTATTGAAAGATTAGTTGCACGCTTTAGGTCTACCACTAGTAGCCAAATGCCTAGGAACTATCTTAAGTATTGTGTATGGAAACCAACGAGTAGAAAATTCATTCTCTAGGATGGAACATTGAAAGTTGTTCAAATTGAACATGTTGAAACATTCTATGAGTGTGATATGGATTTTACTCCTAACCCAATGGAACCAAATTCAAAACGGTTTCCAAATACAAAATCTTCTGTTCTTCGCAGGTTGTCAAAATATGTCTTTGGATCGTCGACTCGGGTTGCTCCAAGCACATGACCGGGAATTTAAAGCTGCTGATCAATTTCATTTAGAAATTCATGGGAACTGTACGCTTTGGAAATGATCATGTAGCAGCTATCCTGGGTTTTGGAGATCTTCAGTTTGGGAATTTTTTGATCACTCGAGTTTACTACGTCGAAGGGTTGGGACATAATTTGTTTTCAGTTGGGCAGTTTTGTGATGCAGATTTAGAAGTTGCATTCAAGAGAAACACGGTTTTTATTAGAAATTTGGTTGGTGATGATCTCTTAACTGGTAATCGTGGTACAAACTTGTATGCTATCGACATCAACCAAATGGCTTCTACATCACCAATTTGTCTTATGACAAGGGCAACCAAAACTAAGTCCTGGCTGTGGCATAGAAGATTATCCCATCTCAATTTCGACACCATCAACAAGTTAGCCAAAGACAACATCGTCAACGGACTTCCTAAGTTCAAATACACCAAGGATCATCTATGTCCATCATGTGAACAAGGAAAAAGCAAAAGAGCATCATATAAACCCAAAACCGTACCTAGTTCAAAAGCAAGGTTACATTTGTTGCACATGGACTTATGTGGCCCAATGAGAGTTGAAAGCATTAATGGGAAGAAGTATATTCTTATTATTGTTGATGATTACTCAAGATATACTTGGGTAAAGTTTTTGAGATCAAAAGACGAAGCACCAGGCATCATCATCACCTTTCTGAAGCGTATTCAAGTTCTACTTCAAGCTCCAGTAAGGATTGTAAGAACAGATAATGGCACAGAATTCACAAATCAGGAGTTAAGAACCTACTTCGAAGATGTTGGAATCACACACCAAACATCAGTTGTTAGAACTCCACAGCAGAATGGGGTAGTTGAAAGAAGAAATCGAACTCTTGTGGAAGCTGCTCGCACAATGCTAATATATTCTAGTGCACCACTATTCTTATGGGCTGATGCTGTTGCCACTGCTTGTTTCACTCAAAACCGATCCCTAGTACATCCAAGATTCAATAAAACCCCATATGAGCTAGTGAACAATCGAAAACCTGACATCTCTTACCTTCACGTGTTTGGCGCTTTGTGCTATCCGACGAACGACAGAGAAGATCTAGGAAAGTTGAAAGCTAAGGGTGATATTGGAATCTTCATTGGATATTCAGAAAACTCGAGGGCATTTAGGGTGTATAATAGAAGAACAAAAAGGATAATGGAGACGATGAATGTGAAGTTTGACGAGATTTCACAAATGGCTTCTGAGAGATACGCTCTAGAACCCGCGCTTAATCCGATGGCTTCTAATCAAACCAGATTAGGACCCGCACCAAACAGTCAGACTTCTGGACACATCAGTTCAGGACTCGTGCCTAATGGAGCTCATTCAACAAACACGGACAAACCTTCAGAACAAGAACTGGAAAATTTCTTTGAGTTAATGTTTGATGAATATTATGGTGGAACTTCGACAAATGCATCTCAACAACATTCCGCTGCACCCGCTCAAAATCAACCACCACCACCACCACTGGATGCATCTACAACAATCGAAGCTGAAGCACCAACTACCTCAACATCATCTACATCTACTCAAGCCACTCCAGTACTTGAAACTGAACTACCAAGAGTTGATGAGCAAAGTCAAAACACAAATTTTCAAGAAGAACCAACAAATAATTCAAACGATGTTGCGTTAGAAGAAGGAGAAGAAGTATTTGAAAACCCGTTTGCAACAGACTCTGCTGAATCTTCTTCAAGGTTACAAGAACCGTCTAACACACATACGTTAAACCCAAGGTACCCTTCTACGTTTCAATGGACAAAAGACCATTCAATAGAACAAGTTATTGGTGAACCTTCAAAGCCAGTTCAGACGAGGAAACAACTTGCCACCAATCTCGAATTGTGCATTTATATTTGCTCAATCAGCCTCAAAGAACCAAAGAACATTCGGGAAGCAATGGCAGAATACCCTTGGATAGAAGCGATGCAGGATGAACTTCTTCAATACCTGTTACATGATAGTTGGGAACTTGTTGAATGACCACTTGATAAACGCGTTCTTGATCTCAAGTGGTTGTGGAAGAACAAACTGGATGAGGAAATGACTGTAATTCGTAACAAAGCTCGTCTCGTGGCTAAAGGATATCCACAAGAAGAAGGGATAGATTTCGAAGAATCATTCGCGCCTGTAGCTAGACTTGAAGCAGTCCGGATTTTCTTAGCCTATGCAGCTCACAAAAACATCACAGTCTATCAGATGGACATTAAGACAGCTTTCTTGAATGGAACTCTGAAAGAAGAAGTGTATGTGAGTCAGCCAGAGGGATTCATCGACAAAGATCATCCAGACTACGTCTACAAGCTTAAGAAAGCCATCTATGGTTTAAAACAAGCTCCAAGAGCGTGGTATGACGAACTATCATCTTTCTTGCTCGAAAACAATTTCACAAAAGGAACGGTTGATGACACCTTGTTTATCAAAAAATTCAAAGATGACATTTTGATCGTTCAAATTTACGTGGACGACAGAATTTTTGGATCAACCAATCCTAACCATTCAAAACATTTTGAAAATCTCATGAAAAGCAAATTTGAAATGTCCATGATGGGGGAACTAAAATTCTTTCTTGGTTTACAAATACATCAATCCCCTCGTGGTATTTTTATCAATCTAGCTAAATATACAATAGAGAGATTTTGAAAAAACATGGAATGGAAAATTGTGATTCTGTTGGTACTCCAATGGTCACTTCACCAAAAATTGATGCTGATTTTTTTGGGAAACCCGTCGATCCGAAAAAATATCGGAGCATGATCGGTTCTCTCATGTACTTAACTGCTAGTCAACCTGATATTCAATTTGCTGTTTGTTTGTTAGCACGGTTTCAGGCAAAGCCTACCGAACTTCACCTCAAAGAGGTTAAAAGGATCTTTCGGTACCTACGAAGAACCATTAACATGGGACTTTGGTATCTGAAGGATTCGGGGTTTAATCTAACAGCCTTTTCAGATGCCGACCATGCAGGAGATCAAGTTACAGTAAAAAGTACATCAGGTGGAGCACAATTTTTGGGTGAAAAGCTAGTAAGCTGGTCGTCAAAGAAACAAGATTGTACTGCGCTATCAACCGCCGAAGCCGAGTATGTGTCTCTATCTGCGTGTTGTGCCCAAGTTCTTTGGATGAGGACACGGCTCACAGATTATGGCTTTACTTTTGACAGAATACCTATGTATTGTGACTCAAAAAGTGCCATAGCCATCTCGTGCAATCCCGTACATCACTCTAAGACGAAGCATATCAAAGTCCGCTACCATTTCATCAAAGAACACGTAGAAGAGGGTACTTTTGAATTATTTTTCGTTAAGACTGATTACCAACTCGCAGATCTATTTTCTAAAGCCCTTCCAAAAGAAAGGTTTGACTATTTAGTTCGACAAATTGGCATACGAAGCCTAACTCCTGAGGAGCTAGAACGTCTTCTCGAATCTTCTTGAAAAATGTTTTCAAACTCGCTTCGCTGTAAATATTTTTGAAAAAAAAAATACAAAATTTGAAAAACCAACAAAAACAAAATACAAAAATATAAAATTTCATAAAATACAAAAACAATATAAAATCAAAAAATCCAAAAATATTCTTCTCACGACATGTCTCTCGTATAAATCAATATTCTGTACGTTTCTAGAAATGTCATTAAAAAATGATACGGACATGTACAGATGCTTGAACGGGAGTTCTTTATAATGTTTTTCTAAAACATGTCGTTTCTCAAAAGTTTCTTCACAATGGCTTTCGTATACTTTAGTACGAAACCCGGACCCGAATGATGACTTCTGATTATTTCAAATCAAGGACTCGTATTTTCAATGACGAAATCTTTTTCAAAAAGTTCGAGTCTAAACAAACGAAAAGGATTTCAAACATAAACTCGTTTTCAAACATATTTCTTGAAGCACTTTTTAAAGATTGTTCAAAAGATTTTTCATAATCTCTCAAAATTAGTGCTCAAGAAAACTCCCTCTAAACCCTTAATTGATTTTCAAATTTGCTATCATTAAGGGGGAGTACAAAAACAACAGTGTTCCGAATTCATGCAAAATGAAATATGTCTATCTCTCTAAAAAGCTTTTTCTTAATCAGTTGATATCAAAAATATCACGATATGCTATTTTTGAGGGGGAGAAGACATGATTAAAATGTGATCAAAGATGTTTAAAGCTTGTGACTGAATCTCAAAAGAGCTCGACTCAAAATGTACCAATGAATTGACGAAGCTTAAAATGTCAGTAATCGAAAAGACTTGTCCTGGACGGGTAATAATTTCAAGCTAGTCTAACTAGTGATGTAAGCGTGTCTCGAATAGGACTTGTCTGAGTAGAATGTACCGTATCGAGAGACTTTCTTTGGACTTGACCAGGACTGGTAATAACTTCAAGCTAGTCTAACTAGTGATGTAAGCGCGTCTCGAATCGGTCATGTTCACTGAAAGTGGATCAATTCAAAAAGTGCAAACTCCTCACGCATGTGCAAATTTCTTAAAAAATTCATGAGAACATGTGAAGGGGGAGTCCTTCATAAGAAACAAAAACTCTCAAAGTGTCAACAAAAATGTGTTTCTATTCATAAACACTTTGAGAGATTTTCAATCAAAGGTTTCATGGCAATTATAGGATTCATGGAGTTATAAGGTGACTAAGGTTAGGGAAAACCGTCCTATGATCCACCAGAGCCGGAGGGATCTACCCAAGGACAATTCCAATAGATTAGAATTAGAAGTCCTTAGGTATGATTGAAAAAAAGGAGAAAATGAGAAAGGAGAAAGAAGGGGTTGAAGAATTAAAAAGAAAAGTTATGAAAAAGGGTGAAAAGAAATAGCCCTCCATATGTTCAACCTTAGGGCAGACACCGGGTTCAATTCATATGCTACTGGTTGTTACTAAGGTGACACCGGTATTGAAGATAAAGACGTCATGGACCCAGTGACGCACTGCACTAAACCTTCTAGCCACTCAAGTTCTCTTAAAAGAGCTTGTTTCATTCTCACGGGGAACCAGTGTAATCTATCGACATGTCTCTTAGAGATGGTTGATATTGAAGCAGGAGACCTCTCCCTAATCTCCGCATAGGAAACCTAAGTGTGCACTTATCGAGTCTAGAGCCATGAGATACATTAAAGATCTCTTAGGAACACTTAGTATTTCTACAACTGGTGTTCTACATCAATGGACATCAGCTGTAAATTATCGAGTCCTTCGCAGATCTTAGCAATCTGCCGAGAACGTTTATGAGAGAATTTACAAATGTATTTCTCAATGATTGAACGGAAATTCCTACCAGGGTCAACATCAAACAACCCTGACAGCAGGTCACTTCGGTAATTCTTTATGGGTTACGCTTAGTGTTCGCAGTGGTTTCAAACGGTCTACAGTCGTGGAGTGATCCCCAGCGACTCACCCAGTCATTGAGCTACTTAGTAGGTCTCGTAAGCTCTTTTGGGAGTATCTAATATGGGAACGGCCATGGTAAGGGTTAGAAGGAGTCTTCACACTATGCTGTTGACGATCTCCAATTCCTTATCTGTAAGTACCGGTTGATTATTGCTAACTGTTTACCTGCAGCTATACATCATCTCCATGGCAAAAGATTCCACATGCTCATACATGCATCACAAAGTCAAAGGAAAGTTCTCACAAAGATCAAAGGATAGCAACAGTCAAAGAAAGATTTTACGCCAAAAAGAAGAATCTACAAAGTAACGTGACAAAGATCAAAGTGAAAGAACGGGAATAACAAATGTATGTATGACAAAGACTTAAGACGTATGAGCATGTTGGAATGGCAGACAACCACCACAAACACAGAAGTGACGAAAGGCAGATGACATCATCGGATCACTTCAACAACAATGAAGCATGATGAACTGGAACTATGATTCATCTAGTGATTCTTAAAGACGTCAAGAGCTATGAATGATAAAGTTTAAAGACAAAGATGATGACGTCGCGCAACCTCAATGACCAACACTTAGGGGGAGATTGTTAGAATCGTATTTTTATTTATAAAAAGTGTCGGTCATTAATGTGTAGTTATAGGTTGCTTTAGAATATCATTATGATGAAGTTTATGTGTAGTACTCATGTTTTGTAAAATTCTAAGGGCTATTAGTGTAATAATGTAAAAGATTAGAGAAGCCCTAGACTATGAGTATAAATACTCTTGTAAACCTCATTTGTGAGGTTGGTTCTCTTAGTGTTAACAAAGTTATTATTCCACACACTAGAGTTCCCACTCTCTCTCTCTCTCTACTTACTTTCTCTCTCTAGGTTTAAGCTTGATTCAATAGTGATTTAGGTTGTTCTACGGTCCTACATTAACGTTTAGTTTCGGATTCTTGACTGTGTCGCTTGGGAGTGCTCCCATTTCTCGGTCATTGAGAACTTTCAACAATGTGTCAATTTTAGTGGTCATTTCGCTTTGCTTTTGTTTGAAATCGGCTTCAAACTTAGATATGCGAGCTTCTTGAGATGCCATGAACTTAAACATCAATCCTTCAAGATTTTTGGTACCACCATAGTTGTTAGAAGGATTGTTGTTGAAAGTACGGTTGGAGGGTGGACCGTTTGGTTAACGATTAGGCGGATTGGAAGAATTGGCTTGATTTTGTTTCCACCTAAGGTATGGGTGATTTTTCCAAGAAGGGTTGTAGGAATCACCGTAAGGGTTTGGCTCGGGTTTGAAAGTGTACCACTTATCTCCCGCTTCGTCGGTACGCGAGGATGTGTAGTCCGCAAAAGCTGTTCCGGGGAGTTCCACACAATCACGAGTGTCATGGGGACCACTACATAATTCGCATGAAGAAGTGATTTTGTTCACTTGACTTGAAGGCTTAGGAGCTTCGTAAGATTTCATGAGAAACTTGACTTGGTCCTCAAGTTGCATGATTCTACGGTCGAGAGTGCTAGAGTTGTTCGAAGGCAAAGATATTTCCTTGACCGTTTTGTTCAAGTCACGGGGATCATTCCAACTTTCGTTGTCATAGAGAGCAAGATCTTCTATGAGTTCCCATGATTGTTCCGCACTTAGATCACGTAGCTTACCACCGGCCGGTTGGTCAATGGCTCGCCTTGTGGAGAGATCGATATGGTCATAGAAGATTTGGACTTGGAGCCAAAGATCTATGCCATGATGAGGGACTTTTTGGAGTAAGTCCTTGAATCGAGTCCATGCTTCGTATAGAGTTTCATTTTGACGTTGTTGGAATATCAAGATGTCATTTCTAAGCTTGGTAGTTCTCCCCGGTGGGAAAAATTGAGCAAGGAAACGAGTGGTGAGATCATCCCATGTGGTGATGGATCCAGCGGGTAATCGCTCAAGCCATTGGCTAGCTTGATCACGTAGAGAGAATTGGAATAGGTGTAATCAAGTTGTCTCTCTAGTTGCAACATCTAGGTCTATGGAATCTACGATTTTAAGGAAGTCCTTGAGATGTTGGTTTGGATCTTCGGAACGAAGTCCATGGAATGCACATCCGCTTTGCACCAACCGGATGGTGTCGGATCGCAAGGGGGTCACATTGGCTCCGGTGAGCTCAATGGTGTTTCGGTAGCCTTGGTGGCTAGGTCGGGAATACTCTCCTAAGGTTCGGGGCCTAAGAGGTTCTAGTGGTGGGTTTTGTTGTGGTGGGATGACGGGTTCAAAGATGTTCCCATCTTTCATGATGTCGGGTGGTGAAGAGTTACGAACAAAAACACGAAGAAATAAGATAGACTAAAGAGAACCTAAAAAATAAAAATAAAATCTTACTAGAAAGGAATCTAGCAAGTAGACCTAATAAAAAGAGATTCTAACATAGACAATAACTATTCCCCGGGCTGCGGTGCCAAAAACTTGATGCGTAGGGATTGCACCAGGCTTTACCTCTCGAGGGATCTCGAGAAGCTTACAACCCCCACCAGGCAGTGTACCTGATCGATGTAGTATAGTATAATGACAAGTACCGGGGGATTGATCGTTCAGCTAGGAATAGTGTCGCTAGGATTAGAAAACCTAAAGACTAGGTCTAGAGATGAGGGATGATTCTTTTTGTATTTTTATATTTTTTAGAAAGCAAGTAAAAATCTCGGGTTTGAAGGAGTTGGGCGGAATTAGTTGCTAGTCAACTAACCCAATACTAAGATGCAATCAAAATAAAATACTAAAAATGAAAATAAACTATATTAAACTAAGGTTGTGAGCAATATATGGGAGAAATGTGTTTACTTAGATTTCACTACTCCTTATATATCTTTTACACGTTAATTACTTGTTATAGTTGCGTGGATGACGAATTGTATTCCTTAATACCATTCATGGGGTGGCGTACTTACTTCCCCAATCCTATGAGTGCCTACTTCACTCCTATGTCGAGCCGGCTAAGAAGCTCCTAACATGGGATCATTAGAATTTACTCATGCATTAAATACAACCAGTAAAACCTAGTACACATCGGTTCATGTTTCCTAAGATGTTCAAGCATGTTACACAATGGAGATCTACCAGTTTTCTTAAGCCTAACATTGAAATCATTCATCCAATACAACCATAAACAAGTAATCAACACATAATTAACATCTAGGTTTCATTAGATCTAAGCAAACACAAGATAAATCTAGCCTAGCATGTTGAAATCAAGACAAGTAAAAGATATAATCAACCAATACATAGACATATTGATTGAATTAAAGAGAAGACTTATCTTAATAGCACATGAAAGGATTCAAGAGTTGAAAACCCTTGAAAGTACTATAAAATATGAGTTAGGGTTTACAAAGTTCGGCCCTAATTATCTCCACACAAGTTCCTCTCTAATGAATGAAAAATAGAAAACTATATATAGAGTTTAGAAGGTGCCGACGTCAAGAAAAAAGGGTTGACGCCGCCATCTCGCCGCCAAATAGTTCCTCGGACTGCCTAGACCTGGATCTTTCGCCGTCATGTGTACACCTTATGCAGGCCGTCACAGATTTTACTCTTGACGCCCTTGTTGTGACGCTGTCAGGTTTACACTGGGTCGTCACCACTTTTACTCCTGACGCCGTCAGGTACTGTTCTCAGCATGGAAAATTAAGTCTTTGGCGTTTTCTTTACTTTTATGCTCCAAAAACGTCCGAATTGCTTCCTTTTCCAGATTTCACTCCCAAAGTACCTAAAATCACAAAAGGAACGATTTAGGGTAATATTTGATCAAATAAATTCAATTCTGGGCTTAAATGACCCCCTAAAAGTGGTTCATTTTTCGCCTCATCAGTCTAATCAACTACAAATGAAAATGGGAAAGTTATCATCAAGTTGGTCCACTAAGAGCTCCTAAGCACTCTTCACTCATATCCTGCTTTCCTTTATTACTTGCCGCAACAAAAAAAAAATATGGCCGAGCTAAAGGCCCAGTGAATAGATATAAACAAAATGAATAGATAAAGTATGCATAAGTAAACAAAATGGAGTTGTGATAACCTAGTTAACAAAGATATCAAATTTCATAAGGGTTTAACAAAAATGGTAGTCAAATGAATGATCTAGAAATGCTCCACAAGCTCGAAAGATATCTCTAATGCATGCAACATGTTTAGACCAAATAATCAAACATATATTATATCAAATTGTACATGGGAGATGCAGACTCCAGATGTACCGAAACAAATGTGCAATGGGGTGTTGGCACTACACAGACATCCACCGAATCATATCCAAATTCAAATCCAAATCCAAATCAAATTAGCCTAGGATGCATCTATACGCCTCTTACAAATTAAATCAAATCTGGCCAAGGGCATAATAGAGTAATAGACCACACAAATATGGGAACGCCATGGACTGATCTCTCCCGGACTGATCACTCCCACACAGATAGTGTCACGCAAATATGACTTAAGCATATAAGGTAGTTACAAAATACTTAATAGTTTATCGAATGGATTCATAGTAAATTATAGTGAAATGAATGAGATATTAGATATTTAACTTGAAAGATGCATACTTCTATTTATATGGTAGAGTTGAGATCCGGGATATGAAACAACATAGTATTCTTGCTCATTTGAGGTTACGTGTAAAGTACACGAGAAAATTTTTGGTGGTCGAGTGTGTGTCACAATGGACATAAGTCATGTCTATACTAAGCGTGACTTTCCATGTCACAATGCACGTCATATTCGAGTTTGCCAATACAAATTTAAGCTAATATGTGTTTTGTTAAAGTTGTCTCGTCATAGTTTCCTTAGAAGATTCCGCTCTCTATCCAAGTCTCCAAAATCTTTCATCCACCATTATTCTGCTATAGAGGTCCTCAATATAGGCGGGGTGATGTGGTCAATGGTGGAATGATATCTTCTGTTGTTTGTTGCCTTTGAAAATCGTCCCAAACATGACTTAGGGCATCATTCTCTCCATTCTAATCGACTTTGGGACAATTTTCAGAAGCAAGAAACAGCAAAAGATACCATTCCACCATTGAAGAACATCTCGTTTCATGGTATCTAGTTTGAACATTCTATGATTTTTGATCTGTAACATAGTGGTCAGGGGTAAGTGATAACAGAGCTTCACGAGCTTCGCCATTAGCACTAGACGTGGGCCATGCCCCTAGGTTAGACGAATTATGACTAAAACAAGTAAGTTAGCAAATAGTCTATTATAGATGACCATTCGAGGGAGAATAGGTAGTACTATGACTAGGGGTGTAAACAAGATGAGACAGCTCACGAATTATTCGGGATCGACTCATAAACTACTTAAAATCGACTCGATATAAACGAGTCAAGCTCGAGCTCGAGCTACTCAAGTACACTTTCGAGTCGAGTTCGAGCTCGAAAATACTTGGTTCGTGAGGCTCGCGAGCCCTTATCGAGCTTCAATGATTGATGAAGCGAAAAGTGTACCGCTTTTGGGGGGTCATTTAAGGCCAAAGTCGAGATTATTTGATCAAATATTGCCCTAAATTGTTCCTTTTGTCATTTTATATACTTTTGAGATGAATTTTACAAAAGGAAGCATTTTGGACATTTTTGGAGCAAAAAAGTGAAGAAAACGACAAAGTCTCAAAAGCATGATGGAAATTGCACTTGACGACGTCACAAGGTATTAGTGACGGCTTCATGAGTTGACAAAAGGGTGGATAAATCAAATACATGTGAAGTGCCAGAATGTTTTGTGAAGGGGAGTTGACGGCGTCACGTACAAAAATTCCAAGGCCATCAAGAGTTATTGCAAAGAGTGACGGTCCAGAACCCA
This sequence comes from Artemisia argyi, assembly GCA_030686995.1. Taxonomy (NCBI): domain Eukaryota; kingdom Viridiplantae; phylum Streptophyta; class Magnoliopsida; order Asterales; family Asteraceae; genus Artemisia; species Artemisia argyi. The sequence goes on from CM060676.1 coordinate 195,155,075, forward strand.
TAAAGAGTGACGGCGTCAGAAGTGGATCTAGGCAATACGAGTTTATTTTAGCGGCGAGTTACGGTGTCACACATTGCTCTTGATGCCGTCAGGAGACAAAATCTATATATAGTTTTCTAGTTTTCATTCATTGTGTACAACTTTGAGGGAATAAACCCTAGACGAATTTTACAGCCTTTTCAAGGGTTTCAACCCCTTGTTTCTTCCATGCTTAATTGAAGATAAGTACTTTACCAAATCATTCAATATGTCTATGTGTTATTTGATTATATCTTACACTTGTCTTCTCTTTAACATGCTAGGCTAGGTTTTCTTCGTGTTTGCTTAGATGTAATGAAACTTAGATATTGACTATGGGTTGATTGTTTGTTTATAATTGTTGTGGATGAATGAATTCAATGTTAGGCTTAAGAAAACTGGCAGCCTTCCAATTGGTAACTTGCTTGAATGTCTTAAGAAACATGATCGGATGTGTACTACGATTATTTGGTTATATTTAATGCATAAGTAACTTCCAAGGATACCATGTTAGGAGCTTTTAGTCGGCTCAACATAGGATTGAGGTAGAAGCTTATAGAGTTAGGGAAGATCGTACACGGTCCGACGAATGGTATTAAGGAATATAATCCGTCATCCATGCAATTGTAACAAGCTAATCAACCTATAAAAGATAGCTAAGGAGTAGTGAAATCTAAGTAAACACAATTTTCTCTCATTATTGTTTACACCACAAATTAGTTTAAGTTTAGTTTATTTTATTTTGATTGCATCTTTAGTTAATTGGGTTAGTTGACTAGCAACTAATTCCGCCCACTCCTTCCAAAACCGATATTTTTACCTGTTTTCCTTAAAATATAAAAATACAAAAAGAATCACCCCTCACCTCTAGACCTAGTTTTAGTGAGTTTTAACCCTAGCGAACACTATTCTTTGAGTTGAACGATCAATCCTCCGGTACTTGTCACTATACTATACTACAACGAACAGGTACACTGCCTGGTGGGGATTGCAAGCTTCTCAAGATCCATTGAGAGGTAAAACCTTTTGCGAGGGCGCAATTCCACACATCAATGATATTACATTTTACCCTTTTATATACATGTAGTTACGTAATTGTCATAAAATCGAGCCGAGCCGAGCTTGATATGCTGAGTTTTTATCGAGTTAAGAGCTTTAAATGAGAAAATAATTGAGCTTGAGTTTGAGATGAAAAGTCGAGCTCGAGCTTGAAATCCAAAGCTCGGCCGAGCTTGAGTCGAGTTTCGAGCTCGAGTTTTAATAATCGATTCGAGTTCGAGCTTGAAAGTACTCGGTCGTTTACACCCCTAACTATGACCACTGGACTATCAAGATAGATCGCATAGAGTATTTGACACACTTAATGTGTGTTTGAGACTTATTGACATTGTGACCATTGGGTTAAAGGTTGATATAATAGGATTAGGTAACCGTAACCATCTGGCCTAGCCTGCACTAAATTCACCAACGAAAGGAATATTGGATCATTGCACTTGTAGACGAATCAGGAAGACATAATAGGATGAACTTGGCTAGCACGTTCTTCTCCAATCGATCACAACCTCGTTCATTATACTGTTTTTAGTTTATTTATTATTTTAAGTAATCAAATCTGTGGAAAACTAGAAGGGGGTTGAATAGTTTACCGTTTAAAAACTTTAAACTTGTTGTATCAAATGTCCATTTTTAGCTTGTTCTAATATGAAAGATGTTACTTGTATTTTATGACTTAAAACATGTTATCACACAAGTACAATCAACAAGTCACAACACAAACAATCACATAATGCAAACATTAAAGTAAAGCAATAAGTAAAAGGAAAGTGCAAACCGAACACGAGGATTTATAGTGGTTCGGTCACAGATCTCCTTTCCGCCCTACTCTACTCCCCGAGTACCCAACTCGAGAGTTACTTCACTAGATCAACAACCTTCCTTCTCGGCGGAGAAAACTGATGAGGCGAAAAATGAACCATTTTTAGGGGGTCATTTAAGCTCGGAATTGAATTTATTTGATCAAATATTGCCCTAAATCGTTCCTTTTGTGATTTTAGGTACTTTGGGAGTGAATTCTGGAAAAGGAAGCATTTTGGACATTTTTGGAGCATAAAAGTGAATAAAACGGCAAAGACTTAATTTTCCATGCTGGGAACAGTACCTGACGGCGTCAAGAAGGAAAATGTGACGGTGTCAAGAGCAAAATCCATGACGACCCAGAGAAAACCTGAAGGCGTCAGAAGAAGGGCGTCAAGAGTTATTTTGGTGACGGCCTGAAGAAGGATTACACGTGACGGCGTCAAACCCAGATCTAACAGTCTGAGTACTTTATTGGCGGCGAGATGACTGCGTCAGAAATACTCTTGACGCCGTCACCTCACAAAATCTATGTATACTTTTCTATTTTTTCATTCATTAGGGAGGAACTTGTGTGGAGAATACTAGGGCCGAACCTAAAAACCCTAGGTCGTTTGTAACAGTATTTTCAAGGGTTTTCACCCCTTGAAACCTTTCATGTTCAATTAAGATAAGTCTTCTTTCAATTCATTCAATATGTCTATGTGTTGTTTGAATATATCTTATGCTTGTCTTGATTATAACATGCTAGGCTAGATCTTTCGTGTGTTTGCTTAGATGTAATGAAACCTAGATGTTGATTATAGGTTGATTGTTTGTTTTTATTGTTGGTAGATCATGTTTCAAAACTAAAATAGTGAAAATACTTCCTTTTGTTGTTTGGCTTAGTCTTAACTTCATCCAAAGGTATTTCGCAAAAGATAAGTGTAAGGGGAAACCTCAAATATGTTTTTAAGAAACAAACTCAATCATGATTCTCCACAATATTAAGTGAACATGTATATTCGTATTTGTTAGAGTCAAATGCTTGTATCGAGTCATAATGATGTTTTGCAGGATTTTCCAGGAAGTAGGACGAAGTTTTTCCAGAAATTTTCCGGAAACTTAACATAAGAATTTCTGCAGGTCACTTCTGACGGCGTCAGGAAGAAATTCCTGACGGCGTCACGTGTAAAATTCTGGAAATTTTACCAGTTTTGTTTTTCTAACGGAGTCTTAAAGTTTTTGTTGAATCTTTAGTTTTATAATCTCCAGGAGATCTGCAAACATCATTCCACAAGCATTATATCTTATTTTGTTTTCTAGGATTTGTTAGCATATATAGATTGCCGCCGATTTTACGCGAGGTTGCCTTGTCTGTTTTCTCAGGTTTAACAGGTTATATATGACAAGAAGATGATTTATATTCTGGAAGAGAAGCTTTGATTGCTCATTTTCTTGGAGGAAGATCTAACCTGGTTGCCATATTATCCATACCGAGCGAATCGGGGGAGTATTTGATTTCATTCTTTTACCTGTTTTACTTTTACATTCTTTACTTGAACATTGGGGACAATGTTCATCCTAAGTGTAAGGGGAGGGTAAAATGATGATACCTTACAGATACATTTTCGCTTGAGTTTGTTTGTTTGATAGTAGATGTGTAATAAAACTATGAGAAAGACTTGTTAGTGCAATTTTAGCGCCAAATTTAAAATTTTTTACAACATTTAGGAGTGAAACTTTAGCTATAGCAAGCGTCTCATGGACAGGAGATTGTATGACTAGCACAAAACCGTACCATTCAGAAAAATTTTCCACCCAAATATGTGAGGTTCGCCTTTAGATTTAATAGGAAAAGCATTTACTATTAGTGCTTATGAGTGTACCAGTAGCATTTAGATTCTAGAACTTGCGTTAGTGATGCATCCCGAGACCGCTAGTGAGACTACATTCGTGTAGTAGGATTTACTACATGATAAGAGGCATTAGGATCACCCTTGTGTTAAACCCGTATCATAATTATTTGACCATTTAAGTCATATTACTTGGCTAGTTAAGTCAACTAATTTTTCCCACACCTTAGCGTTGTACTCATTTTTAGTACACGAAACTCCTAGTACACCCCTCCGAGCCTATCTTTTCGTTTCTAACTTTAAGCATCTTACTTAAAGGAAGAATTTGTTACACCTTACTTAAATGTACACCCAAATCGCCTTAGCCTTCCGTGTATGCACTCATCTTTAGTGCATTATTGTTATTTGTTTAAACCCTTAGTTAATTATCTAATTGATTACATGGTTGCTAAGTCGAGTCATATCCTTGTATATATTGTTTTGGGACGATTGAGACTCATGGGTAAAGTACTTATTTTATGGAGTAATGGGGAAACACATAATATTATTACCCCTATATTTACGTTAATCTTAAAAGTACTTCAAGTGTTTTGATTATCTTGATTCGAGTCATTAGATTAGTTATTTGTAAAGTATGTTAAAATTCAAGTGTAAGGGGAATGTACATTCCCTATGATGTATTATTTTGGATGGTAGAGCAAGAGTGTATGCAAAAAAAAAAAAAAAAAAAAAAAAAAAATTGAAAAAATTAAGAAAAAGAAAAAATATATATATAAAAAGAGAAAAAGAAAAAAACATACGGATGATGAGGCGAAAAATGATCCGTTTTTAGGGGGTCATTTAAGCCCGAATTCAAATTTATTTGATCAAATATTGCCCTAAATCGTTCCTTTTGTGATTTTAGGTACTTTGGGAGTGAAATCTGGAAAAGGAAGCAATTCGGACATTTTTGGAGCATAAAAGTGAAGAAAACGCCAAAGTCTTAATTTTCCATGCTGGGAACAGTAGGTGACGGCGTCAAGAGTAGCTCCCTGACGGCGTCAAGAGCAAAATTCCATGACGATCCAGAAGAGATTTGACGACGTCATGAAGGTAGGGCGTCAAGAGTAAAAGTCATGACGGCCTGGAAATGATTAAGTCTTGACGGCGTCAAATGTAGATCGAGGCAGTCCGAGAATAGTTTTGGCGGCAAGGTGACGGCGTCACAAGCTTTGTCTTGACGCCGTCAGACCTCTTTTCCTATATATAGTTTTCTAATTTTTCACATTTAAGGAGAGAAGTTTTGGAGAAACCCTAAGTATGATTTTGGTGCGAATTTTACAGGTTTTTCAAAGGTTCCAAGCCCTTGATACCTTTCATGTGTAATTAAGATAAGTGTTCTTTCAATTCAATCAATATGTCTATGTGTTGGTTGTCTATATCTTGTTCTTTTCTTAATTCCATCATGCTAGGCTAGATCTATCTTGTGTTTGCTTAGATCTAATGAAACCTAGATGTTAATTATGTGTTGATTACTTGTTTATACTTGTTTTGGATGAATGATTTATATGTTAAGCTTAAGAAAACTGGCAGATCTCTAATTGGTAACATGCTTGAACGTCTTAAGAAACATAAACCGACGCGCACTAGGTCTTTATTGGTTGTATTTAATGCATGAGCCACTGTTTACAATCCCTATAGTTGTGCTGGGCATGGTGTAGGAGGAGATAAGAGCTCATAGAATTGCGGAGTTAAGTGTGCCACCCCATGAATGGTATTAAGGAATAAGATCCGTCATCCATGCATTTATAACAAGTAATTAACGTGTAAAAGATGTCTAGGGAGTAGTGAAATCTAAGTAAACACATTTTCTCCATTTATTGCTCACAACTTTAGTATAAAAGACCTCTTTGATAGTTTATCCTAGGTGCTTACGCCATGTGGTGGAGGTTTGATCCTTTCCCAAGCCTATGGTAATCTATTTTGCTATGACAGGTAGTGAGAGATGTTTTCCATTTCATATTGTGATATTACTTTATTACACCCGAGAGATGTGAGTATCTAAACACTATTTGTGAGGTGCTAGTGTATGACCTCCGTGCTTGTCTTTGGTCTTTAGTGGAACGATTATTTGTTGTAATTAATATATTAGTGTTAAATGACCCATAACTTGTATTTTGACTAGAATAAAAGCGCATTTGCTTGAGGCCAAGCAAATCTCAAGTGTAAGGGTATATGATGAGGCGAAAAATGAACCATTTTTAAAGGGTCATTTAAGCCCCCGGAATTGAATTTATTTGATCAAATATTGCCCTAAATCGTTCCTTTTGTGATTTTAGGTACTTTGGGAGTGAATTATGGAAAATGGAGCATTTTGGACGTTTTTGGAGCATAAAAGTGAAAAAAAAGGGCAAAGACTTAATTTTTCATGCTGGGAACAGTACCTGACGGCGTCAAGAAGGAAAATGTGATGGCGTCAAGAGCAAAATCCATGATGACCCAGAGAAAACCTGAAGGCTTCAGAAGAAGGGCGTCAAGAGTTATTTTGGTGACGGCCTGAAGAAGGATTACACGTGACGGCGTCAAACCCAGATCTAGGCAGTCCGAGAACTTTATTGGCGGCGAGATGACGGCGTCAGAAATTTACTCTTGACGCCGTCACCTCACAAAATCTATATATACTTTTCTATTTTTTCATTCATTAGGGAGGAACTTGTGTGGAGAATACTAGGGCCGAACCTAATAAACCCTAGGTCGTTTGTAACAGTATTTTCAACGGTTTTCACCCCTTGAAACCTTTCATGTTCAATTAAGATAAGTCTTCTTTCAATTCATTCAATATGTCTATGTGTTGTTTGAATATATCTTATGCTTGTCTTGATTATAACATGCTAGGCTAGATCTTTCATGTGTTTGCTTAGATGTAATGAAACCTATATGTTGATTATAGGTTGATTGCTTGTTTATAGTTGTAATGGACGAATGATTTCAATGTTAGGCTTAAGAAAACTGGCAGATCTCCATTGTGTAACTTGCTTGAACGTCTTAAGAAACATGAACCGATGTATACTAGGTTTTTATGATTGTATTTAATGCATGAGCGAATTCTAGTGATCCCAAGTTAGGAGCTTCTTAGCCGGCTTAACATAGGAGCGAAGTAGGAGCTTATAGGATTGGGGAAGTAAGTACGCCACCCTATGAATGGTATTAAGGAATACAATCCGTCATCCACGCAACTGTAACAAGTCATCCACGCAACCTGTAAAAGATATCTAGGGAGTAGTGAAATCTAAGTAAACACAATTCTCCCATATATTGCTCACACCACTAGTTTAATTTAGTTTATTTTTATTTTTGTTATTTTATTTTGATTGCATCTTAGTCATTGGGTTAGTTGATTAGCAACTAATTCCGCCCACTCTTCCAATACCCGAGATTTTTATTTGCTTTTCTAAAAACATAAAAATAAAAAAAGAATCATCCCTTACCTCTAGACCTAGTTTTTAGGCTTTCTAATCCTAGTGACACTATTCCTAAGTTGAACGATCAATCCCCCGGCACTTGTCACTATACTATACTACAACGATCAGGTACACTGCCTGGTGGGGGTTATAAGCTTCTTGAGATCCCTCGAGAGGTAAAGCCTGGTGCAATCTCACACATCAAAAACCTTACAATCGTCGCTTACACTTTATCCGGTACAAAGTTAGATACCGAGTTCTTTTACAAGGTACAACCACTCCTATCGTCGCTTACACAATATTTCCGACACTAAGCTTGATGTCGAGTTCTTTACCAAGGGTACAACCACTCTCGCTATGTTTTGTGGCCCAACATAAAAATGTTGTGTTTTATGGCACAAACACATAAACCATCTAAACTATATTGTGATGATACAATGATGATCCAAGACATAAAAGTCTAATGGATATGAATGACTAATCTACATGAACTTCTTGAATAAGAAGTCTTCAATCATTGAGGATGTCAAGTGCCCTTGAATCTTCATATGTTGGAATGCTTTAATGAAAGATGACTTCAAGATCTTGTAACCTTCTTGGTGGATCATGAAGTATGATATGCTTACAACAAAGATGAATGTTAGAAGCATTATGATCATTATTGAAAGGGTGACTCATGTGTGTTTCTACATTGTTTGCTACTGATATAGATATGTGTTTTATGATAGAGAGAATGTATGTTCAAAGTCATCAACCTAATGAGAAGACCATGGGCTACTATTTATAGAAAAACAATTTTTCCATCCCGTGGATACGGCGGAACCCTCAGAAGGGTTCCTTCCGTTATGCCCGAGGGTTCCTTGGGGACCTGACAACAAACTTACAAATACTACTCAAAATCTTTCCATATCTTTCACAATGTCACATCAAGTTACTTCTAGTCAAACACACAATAGATAAATCCAAAATGTGTAAGAGGTCTTATGGAAAGTCAAACACTCAACTTTTCCATAAATGCACATGATGTGATGTATATATATTTCTATTTTAAGATTAAGATATATATGAAAGTAAACTTGTATATATTACCTAAGTAATGTTGTTATAGTAAGTTAATGAGTTACTAAAAATGTTTGATTCCTAATGTCATCATATTTTTATCATTTGTAAAACTTACTAATATTACTTTAACACCTAAAGTGGCACTTATTCTCTTTGACACCTAAAGTGCACTTTGACACCTAAAATACTTAAATACCCTAAAAGTATTTTAGTCATTCTAAATGATTGGTCAAGGGGTTTAATCATAATGGTACATAACAAACATGTACGAACCTGTGTTGTAGCATACGATGACTCGAGACGTTGAGAGGTGTTGAATGTTTGTTGAGACAAAGTATGATTACAAGTAACTTGTACATTTTACGTTATGTATCAAGTTATACGTTTTTCATCAATCAAAACAAACGAGAATGTATAGATTAAATATCGTAATATTTGCAATAACAATCTCCCCCTTTTTGATGATGACAAAATATGTAAACGTGATAGAACGCAAAATGTAAAAAGTTACTTGTGTCCGTATAACTTACTTGTATCCGCAACACCTTCTACATTTCCTTCTCTGTTTACACTCTTCTCCCCCTTTTGTCGAAACAAAAAGGGGTGTGTCCCTGGAGTTAACTTAATTTCTCCCCGAAATGGCGAGCTTGCATCATCCCTAGTGAAGTTAATTCTTCAACTCCAATTTCCTAAGGTTGTTGTGTCCCTTATGTTGTTAGCAAATCCATGGATCAAATTAAGTTCCTTGACCTACATCAAGGTTAGTGTTGTGCAACATAAAAATTATACAAAAAATGCATGATGAATAAAATGCATGTTGGACTATGTTGACTTATCTCCTTTTTGTCGAAACACAAAAGTGTGTCGAAGAATGAGAATAAAGATAAATGCGTGCATGCTTCCCCTAGATTGTAGCTCCCTATTGATCAATACTCCCCATTGCTAGGGTCCCAACGTATATGACACAAGAAATAAGAAAGCTACAAAAACAAAGGTTAGTGCATGATTAGCTCTCCCTTGATCAATACTCCCCGTTGCTAGGGTCCCAACGTATATGATGCAAGGATAAGAAAGCTACAAAAGAAACAAAGGTTAGTGTATGATCGACTCCCCCTTGATCAATACTCCCCGTTTCTAGGGTACCAACGTATATGATGCAAGGATGAAAAATCCTACAAAATAAAGGTTAGTATAAGACAATAATTTTCCTATGCTTGACGGAAGCTCCCCTTGTTTTAGGGCGTCAATATGAACCTACAAAACAAAAGTTAGTATAGTGGAAGTTTTGTCTTTAGACAAGCATGTCCTCTACATCAAGGTGTATAGAAGATGCAATATGAGTGCTTGATGGATATTCCTCCTACATCAAGAAGCACCTATAATGAAATAAGGAAAATATTTGATGCAAAAAATCATCCTTAGATGATTATTACGATCGAGCATATATAGTGGTGAACCTACAATGAAAGGGTTAATGCAATATATTTCATCTCAAAGAAAAGTAAGATGTAAATATATAAATGATATAAGCGACTCAAAGTAGAGAACCATGAAACCAGAAATCTTATGAGGTGTATGCTTCTAAAAAGAAATGCAATCATAAGAAAAATGTGAATATAATATGATAGGAACCTACTAAGCAAAGCCTAGAAGGAAGACATGAGGTTGAAATACTTAAAGAGGATGGTGCTAATTGTGGTGATGGGTAGACAACTATTTAAAGAATTAGAAGCTCGTGTGTATAGCAAATGTTCTAACGAAAGATAAAGATAGAACATATCGACTCACGCAATCCTAAAATTCACAACTCGAGGGATAAACAACGAATATGACTATATCATTTACCAAAGATGATGTATCTTGTCATAATACATGCTTGAATGGAATTGAAAGGAAGTGAGGACAATAGGCACCTAGGAACAAGAATTCCATATGAAAAGAGTAAAAAAAATGCTAAATACCTATATGAGGATGAGAATGACATCATATGATGCGAGAGTGTTGGTTAGACCAACGTGTTGAGAAAGTGTTGGGAATGATGGCTTTGATTAATATATCGTTTGCGCTGACAATGACGTGCATGATATGTGTCGAGGAAGAAGAGGATGAGATCCTATGATGGTGTTCTTGAAAATGAGGTTTTGAAGTCCTAGTTTTGAGAGAAGAATCCTAGACTCCATTTGGTTTAGTTTTTGGTTGTGGAAGTGAAGAACTTTGTCAAACACATGATGTGTTTTTCACTTGATGAGATATTGGGGGTGAAAGAGGCTTGAACTATTAAAAAGAGAAAAGGTCAAAGGCTTGAAGCACTTGTGGTTTTGTGAACCGACTTTAACTAAATGGAGTGTACCTATGTGTTGGTATTTTAGGGTGTAAGATACATGAGTAGATGTTCTTTAAATACAATTTGACAAAATACAAATATGTGAATGAATTTCTCTCCTCCTCAATAGGTGGACATCCAACATATTGTCTAGTGGATTGTATAAAGAATGATGATGAAGTGTTTAGGAGGTTGTAGGTAAATGAAAACGATGAGCTTGGTAATATTTTTGCGGATGTTGGTTAGCATACAAAGAACTTTATCCTTGAAGTCATGTAGCTCTTCTCTATCAATGCGAGATGATCGTATGACGAGGCATGTGGTTTTCTCAAAGGAGGTGGAAAGGATTAGAGTATTGTTATCGAGGTGATTTTGGAAAGCGGAAGCACTAATGCGAATTAGAAAGAGGTTGATTGAAAGATATCCAAACACAAATTTCAAATATCTAAGACTCAATCCTATTAGCTATAAAACTATGTGCAAGTGTAGGGGTTCCATAAAACATACTACAGATCCACGTAGCTGGTAGCGTAGGGATTGCACCAGGCTTTACCTCTCGAGGGATCTCAAGAAGCTTACAACCCCCACCAGGCAATGTACCTGATCGATGTAGTATAGTATAATGACAAGTACCGGGGGATTGATCGTTCAGCTAGGAATAGTGTCGCTAGGATTAGAAAACCTAAAGACTAGGTCTAGAGACGAGGGATGATTATTTTTGTATTTTTTTATATTTTATAAAAGCAAATAAAAATCTCGGTTTTGAAGGAGTTGGGCGGAATTAGTTGCTAGTCAACTAACCCAATCACTAAGATACAATCAAAATAAAATACTAGAAATAAAAATAAAACTAAATTAACTAGAGGTGTGAGCAATATATGGGAGAATTGTGTTTACTTAGATTTCACTACTCCCTAGATATCTTTTACAGGTTAATTACTTGTTACAGTTGCGTGGATGACGGGTTGTATTCCTTAATACCATTCATGGGGTGGCGTACTTACTTCCCCAATCCTATAAACGCCTACTTCACTCCTATGTCGAGCAGGCTAAGAAGCTCCTAACATAGGATCACTAGAATTTGCTCATGCATTAAATACAACCAATAAAACCTAGTACATATCGGTTCATGTTTCTTAAGACGTTCAAGCATGTTACACAATGGAGATCTGCCAGTTTTCTTAAGCCTAACATTGAAATCATTCATCCATTACAACTATAAACAAACAATCAACCTATAATCAACATCTAGGTTTCATTACATCTAAGCAAACACAAGATAGATCTAGCCTAGCATGTTGAAATCAAGACAAGCATAAGATATATTCAAACAACACATAGACATATTGAATAAATTGAAAGAGGACTTATCTCAATTGAACATGAAAGGTTTCAAGGGGTGAAAACCCTTGAAAATACAATAAAAAACGACCTAGGGTTTATTAGGTTCGGCCCTAGAATTCTTCACACAAGTCCCTCTCTAATGAATGAAAAATAAAAAAGTATATATAGATTCTGTGGGGTGACGGCGTTAAGAACAAATTGCTGATGCCGTCATCTCGCCGCCAAATAATTTCGCGGACTGCCTAGATCTGGGTTTGACGCCGTCATGTGTATTCCAATTGCAGGCCGTCACAACATTAACTCTTGACGCCCTTCTCTTAACGCCTTCAGGTTTTCACTGGGTTGTCACGGATTTTATTCTTGACGCCGTCATGATTCTCTTCTTGACGCCGTCAGGTACTGTTCTCAGCATGGAAAATTAAGTCTTTGCCGTTTTCTTCACTTTTATGCTCCAAAAACGTCCGAATTGCTTCCTTTTCCAGAATTCACTCCCAAAGTACCTAAAATCACAAAAGGAACGATTTAGGGCAATATTTGATCAAATAAATTCAATTCCGGGCTTAAATGACCCCCTAAAAGTGGTTCATTTTTCGCCTCATCATATACCCTTACACTTGAGATTTGCTTGTCCTCAAGCAAATGCGCTTTTATTCTAGTTAAAATACAAGTTAGGGGTTATTTAACACTAATATAAAAGTAATTACAACAAACAATCATTCCACTAAAGACCAAAGACAAGCACGGAGGTCATATACTAGCACCTCACAAATATACTCACATCTCTCGGGTGTAATAAAGTATATATCACAATATGGAAATGGAAAACATCTCTCACTACCTGTCATAGCAAAATAGATTACCATAGGCTTGGGAAAGGATCAAACCTCCACCACATGGCGTAAGCACCTAGGATAAACTAACAAAGAGCTCTTTAAAGGGTTGTAACGTTAGGTGTAGGGATATGGAATACACGGTTTTGTTGGATATAGGCAGTCTTTACTGGTGGCGAGTTAACAATCTTGGTTAATTACATGTACAATGTGGCGTTGCTAAGCCAAGACTAGACTCGACTTAAGCTAATAAATGAAAAATAATAAAATGTAAAATGAACATAGAAAGAAAAGGGATGGTAGTCCGTATGTTTTTCTCTTTTTTTATTTTATTTTATTTTATTTTATTTTTCTTGAGTTTTTCGATTTTTTTTTTTTTTTTTTTTTTTTTTTTTTTTTTTTTTTTTTTTTGCATACACTCTTACCCTACCATCCAAAATAATACATAATAGGGAATGGAAATTCCCCTTACACTTGAATTTTTACATACTTTACAATAAACTAATCTAATGACTCGAATCAAGATAATCAAAACACTTGGAGTACTTTTAAGATTAACGCACATATGGGGGTAATAATATGATGTTCTTCCCCATTACTCCATAAAATAAGTACTTTACCCATGAGTCCCAATCGTCCCAAAACAATATATACAAGGATATGACTCGACTTAGCAACCATGTAATCAATTAGATAATTAACTTAGGGTTTAACAAATAATAATAATGCACTAAAGATGAGTGCATACACGGAAGGCTAAGGCGATTTGGTTGTACATTTAAGTGGGGTGTAACAAATTCTTCCTTTAAGTAAGATGCTTAAAGTTAGAAATGAAAAGATAGGCTCGAAGGGGTGTACTAGGGGTTTCGTGTACTAAAAATGAGTACAACGCTAAGGTGTGGGAAAAATTAATTGACTTAACTAGCCAAGTAATATGACTTAAATGGTCAAGTAATTATGATACGGGTTTAACACAAGGGTGATTCTAATGCCTCTTATCATGTAGTAAATCCTACTACACGAATGTAGTCACACTAGCGGTCTCGGGATGCATCACTAACGCAAGTTCTAGAATCTAAATGCTACCGGTACACTCATAAGCACTAATAGTAAATGCTTTTCCTATCAAATCTAAAGGCGAACCTCACATATTTGGGTGGAAAATTTTTCTGAATGATACGGTTTTGTGCTAGTCATACAATCTCCTATCCATGAGACGCTTGCTATGGCTAAAGTTTCACTCCTAAATGTTGTAAAAAATTTTAAATTTGGCGCTAAAATTGCACTAACAAGTATTTCTCATAGTTTTATTACACATCTACCATCAAACAAACAAACTCAAGCGAAAGTGTATCTGTAAGGTATCATCATTTTACCCTCCCCTTACACTTAAGATGAACATTGTCCCCAATGTTCAAGTAAAGAATGTAAAAGTGAAATAAATAAAATGAATGAAATCAAATACTCCCCTGATTCGCTCGGTGTGAATAATAAGGTGGCCAGGTTAGATCTTCCTCCAAGAAAATGAACAATCAAAGCTTCCCTTCCAGAATATAAATCATCTTCTTGTCATACATAACCTGTAAAACCTGAGAAAACAGACAAGGCAACCTCGTATAAAATCGGCGACAATCTATATATGCTAATAAATCCTAGAAAACAAAATAAGATATAATGCTTGTGGAATGATGTTTGCAGATTTCCTGGAGATTATAAAACTAATGATTCAACAAAAACTTTAAGACCCCGTTAGAAAAATAAAACTGGTAAAATTTCCAGATTTTTACACGTGACGCCATCAAGAGTAAACTCGTGACGCCGTCAGAAGTGACCTGCAGAAATTCTTATGTTAAGTTTCCGGAAAATTTCTGGAAAAACTTCGTCCTACTTCCTGGAAAATCCTGCAAAACATCATTATGACTCGATACAAGCATTTGACTCTAACAAATACGAATATACATGTTCACTTAATATTGTGGAAAATCATGATCGGTTTTGTTTCTTAAAAACATATTTGGGGTTTCCCCTTACACTTATCTTTTGCGAAATACCTTTGGATGAAGTTAAGACTAAGCTAAACAACAAAGTAAAGTATTTTCACTATTTTAGTTTTGAAACATGATCTACCAACAATAAAAATAAAGCATGCATACGGAAGCAAATAACAAACAAACAAAATAAAAATCACACAAAGCATGGGTTGCCTCCCAAGAAGCGCTTTTCTTTATTTACGAGTCTTGTAGCTAGACTCAAGGTCATGGGTTACTACGTGACCTCATCCCTTGAGATGATGTACCCCATGTAGTTGCGGTCATTACTATCGTGGTGGTGGTGTCTCAACCTGTCGATACTTGCAATCACCTTTCCTCCTACCTTACTTCTCAAGTTAGCCATCCCATCTTGGCTTATGCTTTCAATTGTGAAAGGCCCATACCACCAGGGACTCGGTTTATCGGGAGGTATCGTTATCTCCAAGTGTCTTAAGAGTACTAAGTTCCCTTCCTCAAATGGCACATGGCTCCTCGTTGGTCGAATGTGTTCGAACTCGACATGAACTTCATTGCTTTTGCTTTTTTATGTTTAGCCTCCTTGTAGCTTTTGATTCTTGCCTCCCATGCAAGTATTTTCTCCTGAACATGAATAGGTGACGAGTCAATGTTGTTTTTGAGCTTTCTCCCCCTCAAACTCTCTTGCCCATATTGCGGGGTCACGGGGAAGTTAATATTTCTTTTTCCTGATTTAAGCTCAATTTTCCTACTTTCATACTTAATGACAGCTCTTGTAGTGGTGAGGAATGGTGCCCCAAGGATTATTGGCACGCATCCATCTCCCTTATCATCAATGATCATAAAATCAATGGGATACATGAATCTTGCGACGTTGACCAACACATCTTCTGCGATTCCTAGGGGGTATACGTAAGAGTGTCCAGTGAAGGACAGCCTAACACGAGTGGGGGCTGGCATTTTTGACGTAAGTTGGGTGTAGATAGTTAAGGGCATAAGATTTACTTTCGATCCTTGGTTGGCGAAAGTACTTAGATATTTCAAATTCCCGATGCTGGCCGGTATCTCAAAGTTCCCACACGCCATTTGCTTAGTAGCCACTTTTTGTACTAATAGCTTCTCGAATATTGGCCCCCCAGGTAATGTATCATACTCATCTTTTCCCTCTTCCGCTTTCTCAAAACCTTGTTTTGAAGATTGGTTACGCCCGTCACCCTTTATCCAATTTTTTATAGTGTTTTCATTTATATCATGTTTCAGGTAGTAACTTAAGGATTGGGATTTTGGTGGCTCTTCTACGGTTTGTTCAGTAGGGGTTTCTACCTTCTCATTATCCGTGTGGACAATTTTGATGGAATTAACAAATCAGGTAGTGGGGATGACACTTTCTTTCCTTAGTAACATCCTTTCGGGGGTTCTCTGGTTGGCATACTCTTCCATCAGGCTCATCATCTCATTTATTTTCTCTTGCATCTCCTCTTTTTGTTTATAAATTCCTTCCTCGAATTTAGCAAGCCGATCTGAATGAGTTGCCATGTATTCTCTCATTCTGGCTTCAAATTCTGGGCTAAGTTTCTCGGGAGGGGAATAAGATGGGGCATGGTTTTGAAAAGTCTCAACATTCTCTCTAGAGGGTGACTCAGATAACGGCGTTGAAGTCATTTAGTAGCCCGTTTAGGACTTAAGGGTCTCTTTTGCCTTTCCTCAAAATAGTCAACTTTTGCCTCAAGTTTGCATAGGAGTTCATCGGAGATTTGGTTAGTCCCTCCAGGTGTCGAGATTGCGTTGATGGCCGCTTTTATAGTATGTTTAAACTCCCATATCTCTTGATTATCGGCGGCAAGCTCTTCAATAATTGCCCAAGACTCCTCGGCGTCCTTATTACGCAATCTACCTCCAGCGACCCTATCGATTGAGCGTTTAGTGTGATAGTCGACATGATCATAGAAAATCTGAACTAATAACCAAAGGTTTATACCATGATGAGGGACTTTATGGAGGAGATCCTTAAAACGAGCCCATGCTTCATAGAAAGTTTCACCCTGATGTTGTTCAAACTTCAAAATGTCATTTCTAAGCATCGCAGTCTTCCCCAGTGGGAAGAATTGGGCAAGGAAGCGAGTGGTGAGATCATCCCATGAGGTGATGGATCCCGTGGGGAAACGTTCAAGCCATTGACTAGCTTGATCACGTAGAGAGAATTGGAATAGGCGTAATCGGGTTGACTCTCTAGTTGTAACATCAAGGTCTATGGAATCAACGATTTTAAGGAAGTCCTTGAGATGTGGATTTGGATCTTCGGAACGAAGTCCATGGAATGCGCATCCGCTTTGCACCAACCGGATGGTGTCGGATCGCAAGGGGGTCACATTGGCTCCTTGGGTGAGCTCAATGGTGTTTCGATAGCCTCGGTGGCTAGGTCGGGAATACTCTCCTAGGGTTCGGGGCCTAAGAGGTTGGTTTGCTAGTGGTGGGTTTTGTTGGTGGTCTTGTTGTGGTGGGATGATGGGTTCAAAGATGTTACCATCGTCCATATGTCGGATGGCGAAGAGTTACGAACAAATACACGAAGAAATAAGATAGACTAAAGAGAACCTAAAATATAAAAATAAAATCTTACTAGAAAGGAATCTAGCAAGTAGACCTAATAAAAAGAAATTCTAACCTAGACGATAAATATTCCCCGGGCTGCGACGCCAAAAACTTGGTAGCGTAGGGATTGCACCAGTCTTTACCTCTCGAGGGATCTCGAGAAGCTTACAACCCCCACCAGGCAGTGTACCTGATCGATGTAGTATAGTATAATGACAAGTATCGGGGGATTGATCGTTCAGCTAGGAATAGTGTCGCTAGGATTAGAAAACCTAAAGACTAGGTCTAGAGATGAGGGATGATTCTTTTTGTATTTTTTTATATTAGAAATGAAAATAAAACTAAATTAACTAGAGGTGTGAGCAATATATGGGAGAATTGTGTTTACTTAGATTTCACTACTCCCTAGATATCTTTTACAGGTTAATTACTTGTTACAGTTGCGTGGATGACGGGTTGTATTCCTTAATACCATTCATGGGGTGGCGTACTTACTTCCCCAATCCTATAAGCGCCTACTTCACTCCTATGTCGAGCCGGCTAAGAAGCTCCTAACATGGGATCACTAGAATTTGCTCATGCATTAAATACAACCAATAAAATCTAGTACACATCGGTTCATGTTTCGTAAGACGTTCAAGCATGTTACACAATGGAGATCTGCCAGTTTTCTTAAGCCTAACATTGAAATCATTCTTCCATTACAACTATAAACAAATAATCAACCTATAATCAACATCTAGGTTTCATTACATCTAAGCAAACACAAGATAGATCTAGCCTAGCATGTTGAAATCAAGACAAGCATAAGATATATTCAAACAACACATAGACATATTGAATGAATTGAAAGAGGACTTATCTCAATTAAACATGAAAGGTTTCAAAGGGTGAAAACCCTTGAAAATACAGTAAAAATGACCTAGGGTTTATTAGGTTCGGCCCTAGAATTCTCCACAAAAGTCCCTCTCTAATGAATGAAAAATAGAAAAGTATATATAGATTTTGTGGGGTGACGGCGTCAAGAACAAATTGCTGACGCCGTCATCTCGCCGCCAAATAATTTCTCGGACTGCCTAGATCTGGGTTTGACGCTGTCTTGTGTATTCCAATTGCAGGCCGTCACAACATTAACTCTTGACGCCCTTCTCTTGATGCCTTCAGGTTTTCACTGGGTCGTCACAGGTTTTACTCTTGACGCCGTCAGGTACTGTTCTCAGCATGGAAAATTAAG
Organism: Artemisia argyi; assembly: GCA_030686995.1. Taxonomy (NCBI): domain Eukaryota; kingdom Viridiplantae; phylum Streptophyta; class Magnoliopsida; order Asterales; family Asteraceae; genus Artemisia; species Artemisia argyi. Next base: position 195,173,613 of record CM060676.1, read on the forward strand.
TCCTTGCCGTTTTCTTCACTTTTATGCTCCAAAAACGTCCGAATTGCTTCCTTTTCCAGAATTCACTCCCAAAGTACCTAAAATCATAAAAGGAACGATTTAGGGCAATATTTGATCAAATAAATTCAATTCCGGGCTTAAATGACCCCCTAAAAGTGGTTCATTTTTCGCCTCATCAGTAGCAATAAAGGGATTATAGTTATGTGAGATGAGCATATAAAAGCTAGAACGAAGTGAGATGGCAAAGGATTAGTTCTCACTCCAATAAAACAAATTTGTTAGTGACAAAAGATGTCAACAAGATAAAAATCTAAAGATATTATCTAATACAAGCAACGCATTCGACTACTAGACATAAAGTTTCCACATAGCAACAAGACAAATAATCATACTAAGCAAGAGCATGACATTATTTAAAACACTTCATTGTGAAATTGTTTTGTTGTTAAGCTTCGACACTTAAGCATATAACAATCTATGTGATTAATTTGTATGATAAAATGACTTCTAAATGTTTATCATACCAAAAGTACTTTGATAAATTATAAGTGCACACAAAGTGAACAACTAGTGTGACAAAGTCACGAAAGAAACAAGACGAAAAATTTATGCAACCCATGTTTAAATGATAGCATTTTGGAGCAAATATTATGTAGACCATCCTAAGCATGAATCTAATAAATAACAGCAAAAGACACAAGCTTTCAAATAAATATCATATAAAAGCATCATGTACCAAAATGACATATCATGAGTTAACAAGTAACATGTTAATCATGCAAAACATCATATAAATAAAGAATGAAAATATCATATAAATCATGTTGACATATAGTAACACGAAACATATAAGCATGGAGGCATCATAAAGATATAACCAAGGTTTACACATGAATCAATCAAATAGTTATTATGGTTATGTTAAGATGTCCAATCATATCAAACAAATAACATGTAATCGACACATGTATGTGTAATGCAAAAGATTTTAATCTTTGTGTTTGGAATCTGTGGTTGAATGATCTAAAGGGAGACATCTTTTATGTGAGAGTGATTTGATACTCTAAGACCAAGAGATGTGTTTGTGTGTGATGATGGATTATGTTAAGAACGTTCTCAAGAGAGATCTTTGGAACAAGTGTATAAAGTTACCAACTTTATTGGATCTTGTGTATGCTCTAGAGATGTGTGGGATATGCATAAGGTTTGAACTAGATTATGAGCAAGGTTTAGTTATGATGAACGCTTGAAAGGAAATAGACACATATGGTGTCTTTCAATAAGTAGGGTTATCACGTGGAATAAAGTCACCATGCGTATGAAAACAAGAATGACGAGATGATGAGGAGGCTCTAGATCCTAGAACTTGCAGATGTTGATTTGAGGTTTAATGAGACATATGCAGAAGTTAAAAGTATTGCTAATACTTTGATAACTTGTGAAAGTGATACTACTTAAACCTAGTGTAAATGAATGTGTGCTTCATGTTCATTTGATGGTGAAGGTTCTAATCCTATAGGTGGTAAAGTATGGTTGACGACCGAGAGTGGATATGTGAAATGAGGTGGTGATTGGTTGACAACACTTGAAGCTTGGATATCTTCTTTGTGTTCTTCACTTGCTAGAAAGTGGAAAAGACTCATTTCATAATGAAATTCACTTGACTTTTGACGACATAGACAAATATGTTAATGAGTGTATGGATATGACAATTGCCCTTTGTTTCAAAGAGCGACACAAGGGTGAACATAGGTTTATGTATCATGAAAGGTGGTTTAATCTTAATGGGTTAGGTTGTAGTGGGGATGACACACTTGTTTGGTTACATTGTGGAATCTTCTTGTGAAGATGACTAGGTGGAGTTATTGGTGAAGATGATATTGACTCTTGGTTTCTTTGAGGGCATGGAAATGGTGGATGACTCGATATTGATAGGACAAACGATAACTTGGTTTCTCATTTCACATTGGTTGTTTGAGGTTTGAGTGATGAAAGGTTATGAGGAAGATGCTTGAAGTTTTGCTCATGTTTGTGAAGCTTATGGGCTGAGATATATCACAAGGTGAATGTGATGAGATGATGGTGAAAGAACAAGTGAACTTAAGTGCTAAATGTTTAAGGATGAAAACCTATTGACATTTGTTTTTGTTCCTATTGATTGGGAGAGTACTATAATAAGTGTTCTAGTTGTGATGAGTGTTTTAACAAACATTGTTAAACTACTTGGGTGTTGAATTTCGGAAATGACTTTTAATGACTATGGTAGTAAGTCAAGTTTACTTGAATATTTTGAACAAAATACTTAAGTTGTCAATCCTACTTAGTTGAGATTGGATAGCATAAAAGGATAGCAAGACTCGATAATACATCTATAACTTAAGAGTAAGTTATGACTCGATGTAAATCCTTATCGTCTTGAAGGATGACACATTATTTTCATGTTAACCAAGTGAGGTAATATATGTAGATACAAGACAATATCTATAGTCATAAGTTGGACTTGTGATTTCGATATTGTATGTAATCTTTGCAAATAATGAGTCCGGATTGGTTAGGAAGTTGTCAATTTACACATCAAGCTAATGAATGAGTAAAGGACAAAAGAATGCAGTGAGTGTGTGTAGTGATCACAAATACTCAATGGTTCGAGGATTGCAAGGAACAAGTTTCCGGATTCCTTTCTCTAAGGAGAAAGGTATCTTGGATTATTCTTGTGAAGTTTGAAAGTATTATTATAGATGATTATCTTATAGGTGCAGGTGAGATGTCCTAATCCTAATATGAGTGAACATTAGTGAGAAGAATCCTAGTGATGAAAGTGAGTGATCTTGAGTGAGGGATTTAAATGAAAATTTAAAAAGGAGTCTGCAGGACTGGCGGAACCATACGAATACACAGGCGGAACCCAGTTTTTGGTTCCGCCTGGTCCGTTGGGCCAAATTCTGGAGTACCCAGAAATTACACTGGCGGAACCCTATATTTGGTTCCGCCAGGGGGCAAAAAGTAGACAGTCCAGATTTTCGGGGGTCGAGACGATTTCCAATTTTTCCGAAAACTCCTAAAACATAAAATTTATAACATATCTGATTAGGAAATGCAAAGATTGGATATAGAAACACTCTAACCGTTAGACTTTGACCGGGGGCTAGCTAATTTCACTATACTTAGTGAAATATTCATAAACTTGAAAATTTGACAACATCCCAAATGTTGTCTACCTGCATATCCGTTAGTACAAGACAATGTACAAAGATAATAAAAGATCCTAGAAGTACATATATCCATGAAACACATTGTTTAATTACCAAATTGTTCAAATTTCAAGTAGTGCCAAACACTCCTTAACAATGGGCATTTATTGACTCCCGAAACCCGTTCAAATATCCTAACAATACTTGGAACATATGCACCTAATTAGATGTGACAGATTAAAACCAAAAACACATATTCTAACACGTGTTAGCATATAGATCAAGCCAAGGATTATAAGCTTACCATAAATGGAAATTAAGCTAAGCATTGAAAATTGATAACAACAAAGTGTTATCGTCCAAACATGATATGATTAGTTTGCATGATCAATCTAAGATGAGTTTCTATCTTATAGCACAACACATTCATTAAACATCATTGTGGAAGCATGTATACCAAACACCATTTTACAAGAATACTACACGTTTAAAAATGTAGTGACTCATTTAGACGCGTGACCATATTCTAAGATATTTAATTAGTATTACTTAATTCTCATTCCTAAGTGAATTATGCAAAATAATCACATAACATATGCAAGGAAGAATATCTAAATCAATAAGCAATACAAACACAAATTTTCAACTTAGTACACAAAATCTAGCAAATATCCTATTGTGTATAAACATGAATTCGACAAACAAGCAAATGAATATCATGACAAGATAGACACTCATGAATCACAAATAAACAAATCCAATCACAACTTTCAATAAGAAAATACTATATATGCATACAACTAAAACAAGTAGTCATTTAGCATAACATAAAAAGAAATATACTTTTCGTCACTTTGCGTTTAAATATGACGATGTATGCCAAGCTTGATTAGTTTCCTTTTGAAACACCCCCAATTCATGGTTGCAGCGGAATTCAAACTGGGTGTTACTCGACGGCACATTAGTCACAATAATAGAAAACGAACTCCAATTGAGTCGTTTTAAAAGATTTATCATTCAAATTGTATAAATATCAGAGATTACAAAATGAGGTCCCAAATGGTTCCATGTTTACAAATCACATTAAATGAGTTTTTGAATGATAATAAAATTTATAGCCCTCTTGAGTATCCGTGTCCTTCCGTGCCATCCTTGATCGTCATGAACCTGAAATACATGCTTGAGAGGTCAACACAAAGGTTGAGTGATATTCATAGAGTTTGTTTAATGTTTGAACACAATATGTTGGTAGTGTGAGCTATAGACTCACACCAATGTTTGGAAAACAAAGATGGGCCACGTTGTTATACGCCCGAAACAGTTATTATCAAATACTAAGCTTATGACACCAAAACGTTAACGTGTACCAATATCGATCGGCGGAGTTATCCCGGTAGGTACTTTGCTGTCATACCTAATGTTTCAAATATTAATGCATTTGTTTGAACTTAGTCAATACAAATGGGATTCGTCAATCCCAATAGGCCTATTCACAATATTCGCGCTCACTATTTCTAGTGATTAAATGGTTCATAATAAGGGATCTCGGTTTGGCAAGGATGATACTTAGTGATAATAAAACAATCATGCAAACATACAATTTAAAAACATTGTGCTCGGTTAAAAATAGCATGTATTCCCCCCAATGGTTTGTAAAACAATTAAGTAATGGAAAGTGGGGCTATGAACTCACCTTGAGTTGGATGATGTATAATGAGAATGATGGATATGTCGTAAGAACTTCTACGAGCAACCTAGAATAATTGTTGCAACTTAGGTTTGGAATAATGTCTAAGGAAACATAAACATGCCAATATATGTCTTGCACTTAGTCCATGATGTGGTATGATGTATAGTGTAAGTCTTTGAAAAGAAATGATTCATGAAACATGTATAGTTTATATATCGTTTACTACCGTTCGGGCCGACATAATTCAGAAGTCATGTAGTAAACGTTCGAGGAGCCAGGACACTTTAATTCGTAAATCCATAACTCATCTCGACGGCTTACATAATGAACTCCTCACATGAGGCTCCCTACTATTGTAGTAGTTGATAAAGTATATATATATATAAGTTTTGATCCGAAAAGTTACATGTCCGATATTTGAATAAACTTAGGAAAGTTTATGATTACATGAAGATTGTTATTAGGGTAAGTTTCTTATAACTTATATGACAATTTCTTGTAATATCTCATGGTTCTTTAGATGAAGTAGATCCAAGTTGCTTGTTCAAGTTATCGCCAATACTTTGGTTCATGTTTACGCCTAAGTAAGCTTACATGGTTATTTCGTCATGGCCTTGCCATGACCTTTGGTCATTGTTCCATGGTCTTAAGACTCAATCTTGGCTCTAGCCATGGTTGTGGTCTTGATTCTAGGTCATAAGACCCCTTTGGTCTTTATAAACCATAACCTATATATAATGACTTTGGTCTAAAAATGGGCTGTTAAGAATTTGAAGAAATTATCACTCGGAAAGTGTTTTCAGGGCTCGAGCTTCTTTGTCCCTGAACGAAAACGTCGTTCCGGACAACTTTCATGTTTTAACTTTTTGATGAATCGGACCAGAAGGGTGACTTTCAAAATGGCAGAATGCAAAACAGTAGGTATCGGCAGTTTCGGCGTTTTGGTTTTGCTAACTTCAAACGGTCATAACTTTTGACTCGGGTACTCGTTTTGGGTGATTCAAATTGCTATGGTTTCCTTGTTAGGTCCTATACTGCAATATGTAATGATCCAACATCATAATTTTACCATTTTGATCAGGTTTTACCAAGAAAGTCACTAGTTTACTTGTTTAAATGACTTATCTTAACAATCATTTATAATAACTTGTTTTACTCATTTTTATACATCATGGACATGACAACAAGACAATATATAGCATGAATGATATGTAAATAGCATGAATATGATATTTAAGCAAAGAAATGTATTAGAGTTTGCTTACAACTTTGGCTTTCTACAAGAAAGGTAAGTAGCATGTAAGGAAAAGGACTTTGATAGACTTCAGTTTCACCCTACTTCACTTCATGCAATCTTTCTACCCTTGTATTCTTGAAAGAGAGATGATGAAAGTTGAGGTGACTTGAGTAGATTTAAACTCAAGAGAATCACCAAAGTTTCAAAAGATTGGAAGTAGTTTGATTACTTAAAATCAAACTAGGGTTTCTATGTTGATGTTGCACTAGATTCTTGTATAAAAGTTGGAGTAAATTAGCTAAGTGAAAGAGTGTTTATGTGTGTCATATGGGGCAGCAAGGAGAGGAGAAGAGGGCTTATATAGTAGCTTGAGGAGGTTACATGGAAGACTTAGTCAAAGCTTGGAGAGAAAGCTTGGCAAGGTGTTGCAAGATTAGGCTAAACTTGGAGCCTAAGTTGCAAGGTGTTGAAATCTTGGACAAGCTTATCATCAAGACACCAAGTGTCATGGTGACTCTTCCTAAATTTGTTCACCATAAGTCTTGGATGACTAAATGGTTAAAATTTGGTATTATCTAGTTTACGGAGTCAGTTTTGGTTCCGGTAATCGATAACAGTAAGTATTTAAGTCACGAAACTTAAAACCGGGTATCGTAAAAATGTGAAACTTGAAAGTATGGTTAAACATGTCAATATACTCCATAATAAAATATAAAATGAGTGGTAGGTTTCATTGGGGTGGTAAAACCCTGCTAAAACTGGAAACACGGGTCTAAAACGCGTAATACGTAAAACGTACGAATATTGCGTAAAATTGAGAAAAGTAAAATGTTACTTTTCTAATAGGATAAAAATGATTTAAAGTGACTTATAATGTCTAGACTGGGCTCAATCTAGTGTCGGTTGGTACTAAATATCTTTTAGACATCAAACCATAAGCCTAAAAATTAAGGAATGACTTATAAAATCAAGGAATGATATTTGGTCAAAGGAGGAGGGAAAAATATGTTGACTTTTTCTAATAAGTTGAAAACTCAAATCGTATTAGAAATGCGGTGCAGGTATAGGCTAAGGTTATGGCTGAGTAAAAACGCTTAAAACTGAAAATTCCAGTTTTTCACGGCCGAGGCTTATTTTGGTCATGTTTTTCTCAGTCACGATTAATTCTCAAATAAATCATGAGTGTGTCAAACATTTTTCTGATGTGGGGTCACTTAACGCGGTCGAGTTTCGTTGTGCGTAGAATTTTTGAATGACGTTTTACCCTAAAACGTGTAATTCCTTATTAACTTTCGCGAAAATGAGCTTATGAATGTCAAACTTTTAACTTTCCATGGAAATGATTTATCACTCGAGGCCAAAAAACAAAAATCAGATTTCAGGAAAATTTCGGGAAAATGAATAGTAAAAGTGAATAGTGAAATTTTCTGGGAATAGTAATTAACCTGAAATTGTGAATTGTTACAGTCTCTACCCCTTACGGGGAACTTCGTCCCGAAGTTCTATGTGTGTTATGTGTTGGAGTGGTGTCGATGAAAAGGTGTGGTTACTTATGAGGACTAAAGTTTGGGATTACCGGTGATGTAGTTTGATTTGTCATTTCAGTGTATGGCGTATGATGAGGCTTACTTTTATGTAGGAAAGGTATGGTAATAGTCGAATATCAAAGGAAATCGATATAGCAGTTGAATATTAATAGGAATTGATATAGTAGTTGCAATCATAGCCTAGTTGGTAATCTGTTGTTGTACCTAGTATTTATTGACTTCAAACTTATGTTATTTCGGATACAAATAAGCCCACTTGTTTATAATTCTTTATTTACATAGAGAGGCATCCCAAACAATGTAAATAGGGGAATATAAACTTATGGTTCGGTGATTTACAATTTCGTTATTTAAATGAAGGCATCCCAATCCATTCAAATAATTACAAATCATCCTACTTAAGAATTCCCAACACAACATTCATACTTAGCCGGTGAGTTACAAGGTAGTGTATTACGAGATGATACTGGTGTTCCAAAACTACAAGATGAATATTCAATCTTGTAAAGCTGATGAGCGTGCTTGTGGTGTAACTATGGATGATTTGAGCTTTAAAAGTGCATCAAGATCTGTTAATGAGCTTGTGTTTGTAACGGTTGTAAAGATAATGATGTGATATGTTGATGAATAGAAGTGTGTAGTGTATGCTTAACATTAATACACTTAGGTATAGATGTTGAGTTTGTTTTGAAAATATCAAGAGATTTTAAAGGTTTATGATGGAATGGTATCCTTAGGACCTAAACAGGATAGTACTTCTACGGGATGAAGAGAATAATTGATAACTATCTCAAGATAGTAGTTCGGATTATCTCATAAATGAAAAATTTCAAGAATGAATTTAGATCATACAAATAAGGTGTTAAGATTTCGCTAAGTGGTAAGACACTATCATGTCTCTAGATTGTTTTAATGTATTCTGGTGGTTTATCGAGTTCATGTAGGAAATCAATCTAAACATAACCCTAGTACAACTATTCTCAGTATTTGAAAATTTTAAGTCGAATATAGTTAGTCAGACTATATTCCACTATCCCTAGGTTAAATATAGGTGACTAGTCTATATTTAGCCAAGGTTCGATAAAATTTTCAAATACCTAAATTAGGTATACTTGTGATATGTCTGTTGCTTTAGGGAAACTGTCCACTAAACAAAGGCGATGTCAAACAATTCAGTTGCAAGTCCCGGCCATACAAGACTTGTAACGTATGTTTTCATATTCCATTGCATAGAAGATAGTATGGGTAGGTACGTGTGGAAAGGAAGTTTTAAGTAACAGTCCATACTTGGCCAGGATCACGAGCTTTTAATAATGAAGTTTCATAAGAAAATTTTGATGAATGTAGAGCTGAACTTCAGCTTTCGTAGGTGATGGATTTGTTTGTCCTTTAGAAATCTCATATTCTATTTTGAAAACGATAGATTGTGATGGGTTTTTGATATTATATGAAATGATATTGATGATGTGATGGAATGATTCTAGAGACCATTGCGCAAAACACAATGTCTCGGAAGTAGGTTAGACCATTGTGTAATTCATAATGTCTCGGAAGTAGGTTAGACCATTGTGCAATTCACAATGTCTGGGAAGTAGGTTAAACCATTGTGTGACTCAAAACATTTGAGAAATGATTAAGACCATTGTATAATACAATGTCTTGGAAAATAGGAAAGACCATTGCAATCAGTTACAATGTCTTGGACATAAAATGTTGGAGTAGGAACATGATTGGGAGAATCTGGTTGTGTCGTAATGCCCTAAAATAGGCATACGCAGATATGTTTAGTCCATTGTTTAGATAAATGATTGAAAATAAACCGAGTTTATATATCAATATACTAATATGTTCATGTAGTATAAAATGCTTACGGGGAAATGCTTAATTATGTTTAGGGTACATATATTAATATGCAATTATGTTTGTGTAGCATAAAAATGTCTACGGGGAAATGCTCAAAATGGGTATATATGAATATACTAATATGTTTGTGTAGCATAACATGCTTACTAAGTTCATAATCGTCTGGAGGATGGAAGACACGAAGAGCGGAAGGCTATAAAAATGTTTTTGCTTGTAAGTGTAGTTATAGTTTAGGTCTCAATTAGACCCGTTTCTCTATAACCATGGCTCTGATACCAATCTATAACACCCCCAATTCATGGTTGCAGCGGAATTCAAACTGGGTGTTACTCGACGGCACATTAGTCACAATAATAGAAAACGAACTCCAATTGAGTCGTTTTAAAAGATTTATCATTCAAATTGTATAAATATCAGAGATTACAAAATGAGGTCCCAAATGGTTCCATGTTTACAAATCACATTAAATGAGTTTTTGAATGATAATAAAATTTATAGCCCTCTTGAGTATCCGTGTCCTTCCATGCCATCCTTGATCGTCATGAACCTGAAATACATGCTTGAGAGGTCAACACAAAGGTTGAGTGATATTCATAGAGTTTGTTTAATGTTTGAACACAATATGTTGGTAGTGTGAGCTATAGACTCACACCAATGTTTGGAAAACAAAGATGGGCCACGTTGTTATACGCCCGAAACAGTTATTATCAAATACTAAGCTTATGACACCAAAACGTTAACGTGTACCAATATCGATCGGCGGAGTTATCCCGGTAGGTACTTTGCTGTCATACCTAATGTTTCAAATATTAATGCATTTGTTTGAACTTAGTCAATACAAATGGGATTCGTCAATCCCAATAGGCCTATTCACAATATTCGCGCTCACTATTTCTAGTGATTAAATGGTTCATAATAAGGGATCTCGGTTTGGCAAGGATGATACTTAGTGATAATAAAACAATCATGCAAGCATACAATTTAAAAACATTGTGCTCGGTTAAAAATAGCATGTATTCCCCCCAATGGTTTGTAAAACAATTAAGTAATGGAAAGTGGGGCTATGAACTCACCTTGAGTTGGATGATGTATAATGAGAATGATGGATATGCCGTAAGAACTTCTACGAGCAACCTAGAATAATTGTTGCAACTTAGGTTTGGAATAATGTCTAAGGAAACATAAACATGCCAATATATGTCTTGCACTTAGTCCATGATGTGGTATGATGTATAGTGTAAGTCTTTGAAAAGAAATTATTCATGAAACATGTATAGTTTATATATCGTTTACTACCGTTCGGGCCGACATAATTCAGAAGTCATGTAGTAAACGTTCGAGGAGCCAGGACACTTTAATTCGTAAATCCATAACTCATCTCGACGGCTTACATAATGAACTCCTCACATGAGGCTCCCTACTATTGTAGTAGTTGATAAAGTATATATATATAAGTTTTGATCCGAAAAGTTACATGTCCGATATTTGAATAAACTTAGGAAAGTTTATGATTACATGAAGATTGTTATTAGGGTAAGTTTCTTATAACTTATATGACAATTTCTTGTAATATCTCATGGTTCTTTAGATGAAGTAGATTCAAGTTGCTTGTTCAAGTTATCGCCAATACTTTGGTTCATGTTTACGCCTAAGTAAGCTTACATGGTTATTTCGTCATGGCCTTGCCATGACCTTTGGTCATTGTTCCATGGTCTTAAGACTCAATCTTGGCTCTAGCCATAGTTGTGGTCTTGATTCTAGGTCATAAGACCCCTTTGGTCTTTATAAACCATAACCTATATATAATGACTTTGGTCTAAAAATGGGCTGTTAAGAATTTGAAGAAATTATCACTCGGAAAGCGTTTTCAGGGCTCGAGCTTCTTTGTTCCTGAACGAAAACGTCGTTCCGGACAACTTTCGTGTTTTAACTTTTTGATGAATCGGACCAGAAGGGTGACTTTCAAAATGGCAGAATGCAAAACAGTAGGTATCGGCAGTTTCGGCGTTTTGGTTTTGCTAACTTCAAACGGTCATAACTTTTGACTCGGGTACTCGTTTTGGGTGATTCAAATTGCTATGGTTTCCTTGTTAGGTCCTATACTGCAATATGTAATGATCCAACATCATAATTTTACCATTTTGATCAGGTTTTACCAAGAAAGTCACTAGTTTACTTGTTTAAATGACTTATCTTAACAATCATTTATAATAACTTGTTTTACTCATTTTTATACATCATGGACATGACAACAAGACAATATATAGCATGAATGATATGTAAATAGCATGAATATGATATTTAAGCAAAGAAATGTATTAGAGTTTGCTTACAACTTTGGCTTTCTACAAGAAAGGTAAGTAGCATGTAAGGAAAAGGACTTTGATAGACTTAAGTTTCACCCTACTTCACTTCATGCAATCTTTCTACCCTTGTATTCTTGAAAGAGAGATGATGAAAGTTGAGGTGACTTAAGTAGATTTAAACTCAAGAGAATAACCAAAGATTCAAAAGATTGGAAGTAGTTTGATTACTTAAAATCAAACTAGGGTTTCTATGTTGATGTTGCACTAGATTCTTGTATAAAAGTTGGAGTAAATTAGCTAAGTGAAAGAGTGTTTGTGTGTGTCATATGGGGCAGCAAGGAGAGGAGAAGAGGGCTTATATAGTAGCTTGAGGAGGTTACATGGAAGACTTAGTCAAAGCTTGGAGAGAAAGCTTGGCAAGGTGTTGCAAGATTAGGCTAAACTTGGAGCCTAAGTTGCAAGGTGTTGAAATCTTGGACAAGCTTATCATCAAGACACCAAGTGTCATGGTGACTCTTCCTAAATTCGTTCACCATAAGTCTTGGATGACTAAATGGTTAAAATTTGGTATTATCTAGTTTACGGAGTCAGTTTTGGTTCCGGTAATCGATAACAGTAAGTATTTAAGTCACGAAACTTAAAACCGGGTATCGTAAAAATGTGAAACTTGAAAGTATGGTTAAACATGTCAATATACTCCATAATAAAATATAAAATGAGTGATAGGTTCCATTAGGGTGGTAAAACCCTGCTAAAACTGGAAACACGGGTCTAAAACGCGTAATACGTAAAACGTACGAATATTGCGTAAAATTGAGAAAAGTAAAATGTTACTTTTCTAATAGGATAAAAATGATTTAAAGTGACTTATAATGTCTAGATTGGGCTCAATCTAGTGTCGGTTGGTATTAAATATCTTTTAGACATCAAACCGTAAGCCTACAAATCAAGGAATGACTTATAAAATCAAGGAATGATTTTTGGTCAAAGGAGGAGGGAAAAATATGTTGACTTTTTCTAATAAGTTGAAAACTCAAATCGTATTAGAAACGCGGTGCAGGTATAGGCTAAGGTTACGGCTGAGTAAAAACGCTTAAAACTGAAAATTCCAGTTTTTCATGGCCGAGGCTTATTTTGGTCATGTTTTTCTCAGTCACGATTAATTCTCAAATAAATCATGAGTGTGTCAAACATTTTTCTGATGCGGGGTCACTTAACGCGGTCGAGTTTCGTTGTGCGTAGAATTTTTGAATGACGTTTTACCCTAAAACGTGTAATTCCTTATTAACTTTCACGAAAATGAGCTTATGAATGTCAAACTTTTAATTTGCCATGGAAATGATTTATCACTCGAGTCCAAGAAACAAAAATCAGATTTCAGGAAAATTTCGGGAAAATGAATAGTAAAAGTGAATAGTGAAATTTTCCGGGAATAGTAATTAACCTGAAATTGTGAATTGTTACACCTTTGCATATATGAATATCACAAAATTCTTTAGTTTCAAAGAAAATAATGTCAATGTTCAAAGGATACTAACTTATATTGCCTAACTCAAAAGTTTGAGTTTCTACGTCAAAATGAAACTTGATATTTTGAACACATTGAAGTATTTGGTTTAATCTTTTGACTTCAGATTATATTTAGGCCATAACATCATTTTTAAAAGAAAGTGGACACAATTCCCTTCAAATTGATAGGTGGCGCGACTCCTACGGACTTACGGTTAATTAGTTATGAATTTTTGAAGTTTACAAAAATTTTTGACTGTGCAGCTAAGGAACCCTCGTCCAAAGTGCAAGGAACCCTTCTGAGGGTTCCGCGGGATCCGCGGGGTTTGCTGTAACAAATTTTCACAAAATGCTAAAAACATGTATTTCGCATAGTGAGAATATGTAGGACTTACTAGATTTGTTAGTAAACATATAATACACCTATTTTAACATTATTTCTTCTTATGTGACTCATCTAATTATTTACGGAGGTGATTATTCAACTAAATTTTTGGTTATCCCAAACACTCCTTTTAAAACTGTATTTTACGTACATTAGCTCTAACCACATAATTTAATTCTTACAAATTATAAGAAATGTTTTCTTTTATTTTTCAAGGACACCTTCAAGCTTGAGTAACATTTAACAACAAAATTTCTAAGTATACTTAGCGAAACATTTTTCATATTATATTCCACTTCAATAGTAATTTGATACATGGATCGTACTCCATTTTAAAAACCATTTGTTTTAAAAATAAGAGCTACGAGGCTCTGGTACCAATTATGGAAAACTAGCAGGGGGGTTGAATAGTTTACCGTTTAAAAACTTTAAACTTGTTGTATTAAATGTCCATTTTTAGCTTGTTCTAATATGAAACATGTTACTTGTAGTTTATGACTTAAAACATGTTATCACACAAGTACAATCAACAAGTCACAACACAAGCAATCACATAATGCAAACATTAAAGTAAAGCAATAAGTAAAAGGAAAGTGCAAACCGAACACGAGGATTTATAGTGGTTCGGTCACGGATCTCCTTTCCGCCCTACTCCACATCCCGAGTACCCAACTCGAGAGTTACTTCACTAGATCAACAACCTCCCTTCTCGGCGGAGAAAACCTTACAATCGTTGCTTACACTTTATCCAGTACAAAGCTAGATACCGAGTTCTTTTACAAGGTACAACCACTCCTATCGTCGCTTACACAATATTTCCGACACTAAGCTAGATGTCGAGTTCTTTACCAAGGGTACAACCACTCCCGCTATGTTTTGTGGCCCAACATAAAAACCTTGTGTTTTATGGCATAAACACATAAACCATCTAAACTATATTGTGATGATACAATGATGATCCAAGGCATAAAAGTCTAATGGATATGAATGACTAATCTACATGAACTTCTTGAATAAGAAGTCTTCAATCATTAAGGATGTTAAGTGCCCTTGAATCTTCATATGTTGGAATGCTTTAATGAAAGATGACTTCAAGATCTTGTAACCTTCTTGGTGGATCATGAAGTATGATATGCTTACAACAAAGATGAATGTTAGAAGCATTATGATCATTATTGAAAGGGTGACTCATGTGTGTTTCTACATTGTTTGCTACTGATCTAGATATGTGTTTTATGATAGAGAGAATGTATGTTCAAAGTCATCAACCTAATGAGAAGACCATGGGCTACTATTTATAGAAAAACAATTTTGCCATCCCGCGGATACGACGGAACCCTCAGAAGGGTTCCTTCCGTTATGCCCGAGGGTTCCTTGGGGACCTGACAGCAAACTAACAAACACTACTCAAAATCTTTTCATATTTTTCACAATGTCACATCAAGTTACTTCTAGTCAAACACACAATAGATAAATCAAAAATGTGTAAGAGGTCTTATGAAAAGTCAAACACTCAACATTTCCATAAATGCACATGATGTGATGTATATATATTTCTATTTTAAGATTAAGATATATATGAAAGTAAACTTGTATATATTACCTAAGTAATGTTGTTATAGTAAGTTAATGAGTTACTAAAAATGTTTGATTCCTAATGTCATCACATTTTTATCATTTGTAAAACTTACTAATATTACTTTAACACCTATAGTGGCACTTATTCTATTTGACACCTAAAGTGCACTTTGACACCTAAAATACTTAAAGACCCTAAAAGTATTTTAGTCATTATAAATGGTTGGTAAAGGGGTTTGATCATAATGCTACATAACAAACATGTACGAACCTGTGTTGTAGCATACGATGACTCGAGACGTTGAGAGGTGTTGAATGTTTGTTGAGACAAAGTATGATTACAAGTAACTTGTACATTTTACGTTATGTATCAAGTTATATGTTTGTCATCAATCAAAACAAACGAGACTGTATAGATTAAATATCGTAATATTTGCACTAACAAAATCGTCCTAATCTCTCCTATTGAAAGGAACATTAGATCATTGCACTTGCAGACGAATCAAGAAGACATAAAAGGATGAACTTGGCTAGCACGTTCTTCCCCCATCGATCACAACCTAGTTAATTATATTGTTTTTAGTTTATTTATTAGTTTAAGTCATCAAATCGTGACAATCTCTCAGATTGAACCCCACGAATTAAGTGTAAATTAGTTTAGTAATTTCCACTAGGTTTAGCATAAGTCAATTCGCTCATTGTGAACGACCATACATACAATCCTAACTATAACTGATCGGGTACACTGCCCGTTATTATTAGTCTATAGGTTAGTCCAATATTAAAAATTTAAGACTAGATAATAACACGTCAAGTTTTTGACGTCACTGATGATGAGCGACTTTAGCTTTTGCATATTTAGTGGTTTTATGTATATATTAATTTACAGCATATAGTGTTGTTATTGATAAATATTATTATCAGTATATCTTAAATTAATGTATTTGTACGGGGTTATAAACTTTAAAATGAAAGCACGAGTTATTGTGATATGTAAATGAATATATGATATTATACATATATGAATGACTCATGTTATTCCTTTTTATGAGATTAAGTAAGGATATCCGGAAATAGTGTGTTTTTTAACTATCTACATTCAATAATGACTCATGTTATTCCTCTTTATAAGTTTAACTCGCTCGTACATGAGTATAAAAAATAAATACGACTAAAATTAGTATTTACATGAACATAAATAGATGAGATTATTATGAAGGCATGACCTCATGAGTTACTGTGAGATGAAAATACTATTCCGTCTGGTTTTTGGTTCCTAGTCTGATTTTATTAGTAGCCATGATTGGGGTAAATAAATGAGATTGTACATATATCAACGACACATATTTTTTTCAATGGTTATTATGTGTTATTAAACACACATAATATATATAGAACATGATATCGATATTTAAATTAAAAAAATATAAACTTAAACAAAATGACACTTAAACAAAGTCAAATTGTTCGTACAATAAAAATTTATATAAAATATTAATCAATTAATACATAATAAAAAAATTATGTAAAAACTTGCGTCTACACGAGTTTTATAACTACGTAAGTATAAAAAATTTATTACAATTTTATAAAATTCTTAAGACATAATAAAACTATAAATTTATAATTGTCGCAATATAAAATTTTAAAATATTATTTAAAACTGCATGATAAAGCTTTTAATAACTTTTAACACCAAATAAACGGTGCCAGTGCCACATAAATACCACCAAGAATCATAAAGCAAACACACACTTTGTAGAAAAACGTCACTCTCATGAGACATGTTCAACATAGATACCACCAAATGAAACCGCTCACTCAACCTTAATTCTATCATTTTTTTCTCCAACCACCACCATGGCGTACGGTGGTGTTCCATTAGAATACTGGCTCCAATGGCAAGTGTTCGTATGCTCCATCATCTTCATACTTCCAACAATAATTGCTGTAAAACTCATTTCCACTAAAAAACAAACAAATATTGGTTACGATCATTTATGGATGCCTTGCTGGAGGAACCTTCATCCGTTATGGCTTCTTGTTTTTAGATTGTTTTCGTTTGTTTCGATGGCGTGGTTGTTGTATCAAACTGTCATGACTTTTGGATTATTCGTGTTCTATTTTTATACACAGTTAGTATGCTCAGTTTTTATTTATTTATTATTATTTTTTTAATAGTTTTGTGGAATGATTAAGTGATATGTTAATGTTTTTTTCTTTTAAATTATGTTTTGCAGGTGGACTTTCTTGCTGGTTACGATATACTTTGCGGTATATGTTAATTTACTTGATATAAGTCGACTGTCAGGGTTTGTGTGGTGTTGCATTGACTCATATGTACGCGACCTAACATGGGTATCCCATGACGATTTCGACCCTTTTCGTGGCCACCCCTAAGATATGTATCTAGCTAGTGCGGCTTAAACTTGATTCCTCTTGTGAGGACATTAGGGTGTCAGATTACTAGGCCACCTTGGTGGTGTTACATTGTTTGATTATTTTTAGTTAGTGTCGTTTTATGTGTAAATGCTTTAATAATCAATGATTTGTTCAATGCTCAAATAACTGATTGCAGGATTACATACATATCTGTACACTATCTTCTGACTCCTGAAGCTTAGTTTTGATACATTTTTGTTTATCTGATTGTTTCATAACACATACAGTAAATACATAATACTTGCAAATCTCCAATGCTGACACTCTTCTCAATATTAGATTACGAAATAGGTGCCAACCATAAGAATGTAAGATAATGTATACTGATCTTTAATTTAGGAGGTAGTTCAGAAACATATGTTTATGTGCTTGTGACGGGTACTTTTGTGTCTTTTCTGTACTTTCAACCTTCTTATGGTACTGCCAATTGCTATCAGAAACAGTAAAGAATATTGAATCAGTTTAATTAGGTTGATGTGAAAAAGCGTTTTATCGGTCTCGGTTCTACATAACAGAAAGTGGCTATTGGGAATTCTATCTTCGAGACAAAATGACCCAATAGGCACCACTTACATGCTATGTGGCGTGTCCTATCCCCTGCTTTCCTCCCATAGACCTGAGTTCTACCTTTCCTACAATACTAATATCTGCAAGCCATAGAAACGTTCCAGTAGTTTCCATACTTTATTTTTTGAGATTCAGCACTTCTTGATTGCTGTACTTTGATATTTACATTTATATCTGCCAAACATGAATGAAGGTTAGCAAGTCAGTAACAATCTTAGGGTGTTGCTAATTTCATCATTGACGTGTAGCTTGGAACCATCATATCGGCTCATGGATGCTGGATGCACTCTAAAGAGCATGGACCTCCAAATCAAGAAAGAGACAAGTTCCTGAAAAAGGATTCTAGCCCTAAAGTTAACGAGGCTACCCAACACAACCATACGCAAGTAAATCAAGAAGCTGGGTTTTGGGGAAATCTTATGCAGAATATATATCAGGTGGTGTTTCTATCACATTCTTATATTCATGGTCAGACTATTTTGTGTTCCTATCTGGCTAAGCTCATTCTTCGTGTATGACAACAGACTTGTGCAGGTGCTGTTGTACTTACTGACATCGTATTTTGGTGCCTGTTACTCCCATTTCAGACTGGGGATGACTTTAAGCTTACCCTGGTTAGCTCTTAAATTCTTAATAGTTGCTTGTCATTAGTGTATGTTTCATTTCATGCTCTAATCCTTATCCTTCAAATAATGGCAGTTGATTGGTTGCATGCACTCCGTAAATGCTGTTTTTCTCCTCTTGGATTCTGCTCTCAACAGCCTAGTAAGTAGCTCGAGAGCTTTTTATTTAAGTACAAGTTAACTAGAGTTGGAAAATAGGCAGTTGGACGGGTTGTGTAATGGGTCAAAGGGACTTTGTTATTTTTTGTATGGGTTAAGGCTGATCCCGACGAAAACACTTTTTGTCCAAGTTTATACTTCATAAATAATAAGGTTGAAAATAGTTAATAAAACTTAAACAAACACCCACTGCTGTTCACAAATCAGCACACACACGCCACATGAAGAAAATATTTTTTTTTCAGTTACATTCTCAACCGCTAGTCAAAGCTTGACAATGACTTTATAACCATCACAAACAAAGTTTAAAACCCACAGTGTTCAAATCTTTATAATCAATAACTGTTAATGATATAACTATTTATCTATTTTTGTGCCTATTTCCATCTCATGTTGCAGCAATTTTCTTGGCTTGGCTTAACTTACTATATCTTGTGGAGCTCAACCTATATAGTTTTCCAGTGGGTTATGCATGCCTGTTGCTTTAAATGGTGAATTTACTTTTTCCTTTATCTGTTTATCAGGCTTTTGCTTATTGATTTTGGTAATAAAAACTGTTGCATTTTCAGGTGGCCTTATCCTTTCCTAGAACTTGACACTCCATGGGCTCCCATGTGGTATGCTGCATTGCATCTCATAATATTGTCTTCGGATATATAATTTGTTTGCTATATTTCATATTCTAAAAACTCTGTACAACCTTCAGGTACTTTGGCATTGCGTTGTTTCACCTTCCATGCTATGGGCTATTTGTTTGGCTTGTGACAGCCAAAGTCTCGATGTTTTCGAAGATGTTTCCCCATGCATTTATAAGGTTGTCGCCCCTTACCTTTTCATTTCAAGCTTGAAGATAAATTTCTAAAGTTTCTTTTTTGAGAAAAAGAAAACTAAACAATTTACCATGGGTTTTACTTGGTTTGTATATTGACTGATGGTATTGTAGCCTTAAGCAGATGGTCACGTGCACATTTTCAATTTCCTGAATTAGCTAATACTTTCGTGACAGGATGGTAGCAAATGAGAAGCAGATGTAAGCTGTTGGCGCATGATACCATCATGTATGTTAGTATGTAATAGGTTCTCATTCTTGTACTCCCTCCGTCACATAATAAGTATCCACTTTCATAATGCACAAAGGTTTAAGAAATCCACTAACTATACTTTCCCAGAATAGCAATGCGGACACTTATTTTGGGACATCCCAAAATAGCAATGTGGCAACTTAATATGGGACGGAGGTAGTACTATTTAGATGTATACATTGTTAGTTTTTATCATCTTGTAGTAACAAAATGAATGTTAAAATAACTCTGATGACATTTCTAATGGCAACATTAATCTCCAAAAGATGTTTCATTTCAGAAAAATAATTTACATCACACACCAACCTAGTAAAGCACTACATTTGACACAACCTATGAATATGATTACATTTGCACTTCAACACAGAGTGATGTTAATTACTTAGTTACCAAGGTACCCAATAGAAGAATCCTACTTCATTATAACCCAAGTTTTGCCGGTACACCGTATTGAGGCAACCAAGTTCCTCCTTGCAAGAATGCGCCAGCAGTAAAACCAAGTGCATCTTTCTCGTTATTGATAATCTTAAAACCATTCCATTTGACCCTTCCACCCAAATTAGCACCTGGTCCTCTGTTATTATACTCTCGGAACATACACGTCATGTGGTTGTTCTTCCCTTCTGGTGACTCCCATGTTGTCCAACCTTCTGGTTTGATCAAATCTCCAATGTCACACAGCATTATCACCGAAGTTGCAGCCGCTTTCCACGGTCTTCCAAGGTACGATGCAAATTGTCCCTTCACAGGAACCAACTCTGGCGCGGCATTAATCTTACAATTATGAAGCACCACACCACCCGCTTCTTCCATTTTCATCCTACCATCTGCTGTTACCATATTCGCCTGATTATTATCTGGTTTCCGAACAAATATTTCTGAATCTTGGATAAAAGCCCTGCCCACCCCGAATATGAAGTCAACGGTTCCTGAAATGAAGCAGTTTTTGTAAAATTGGTCATGGGCATGGTAGTATAACGTGTCTTGGTAACCCTCAAAGCCGCATTCCATCATAACAGTGTGAGGTGACTGAGATCGAAATGCAACCGCCTGATGTCCCGTGGGTCCGATTGTGTTTCTAAAGGTTATTCCCTTAGCCATGAACCGTTCTCCAAGAGCAACCACTGTTGCGGTTTGTGAAGTTCCAATTTTGGCTATTTGAAAGTTTAAATTACCGGTAATGATTGTCTTATCACGGCCGTCACCATACATAAATACATTATTCTGATTTTTATCTACAATGATTTGTCCTTCATTATATGTACCAGCTTTTACATGAATTATAAACCTTCCTTGGTGATTTGGGGGGTAAGAAGCTAAAGCTTGTTTTATGCTTTTAAACTTACCGCTTCCATCTTGAGCCACGACTACATTCGGTGGGGGGTTTGGTGGAAGAGGAGGAGGTGGAGGGGTTTTAAACAGTCCCTGGCCTTTATTAGGTTTCTTGGCTCCACCACCGCCCTTTTTGGCACCAAGAAGCCTACGGTCGACATGAGAGACCCAAGATGGAAAACCATGTTTGTTCATCTCATCAACCTCATCAAGAAGCTTACGTTGTCCAGTGGGTGGGAGTGTCAACTCACCTAAATCAACCCCAATATCCTTGAGAATATCGAGCACATTATAGACAATCTTTTGTGCATTAAATGTTAGCTCGTTAGATGTTTGCAATCCCTGTTGCATGTCTTTTTTTAATTTCTCGTCTTGGATCTCTTCCACACATGTTGTTTGGTATGACCGAACTGCGGTCAACCAAACAAGTATCGGGTCAATTTGTTCAGCTAATGAAACCGCTTCGGTTTCAGATACAAGCTGAAGAACCTGTTCGAGCTCATCGGTTGCATATCCCAACATTTTCTCACACGTTTCTAATTCACCATGTGATTCCTTTTTATCCTCACCTAATTTTTTCTTATCCTCAGTAGCCTTTTTAAGGGCCTTATTCAATTCATCTGCAGTTGCACGAATGGCAGCGAGTATGTAATCCTCGTGTGTGGCTGATGAGTTCTTGGCGACATCTGAAACTGCCCTGTTGCAAGCCTCTTTGTATTCGGTTGGTTTGCATATGCTATCCGCTGTTTTAGTACTCGTGTTTATATTTTTATCGAATCTATCGTCATCCTGTCCACTTTTGACGATTAAGAGAACCACACCAAGGACGCACCCGACCACCAAGAGCAAAGATATGATTGATATGATGATCTTACCCGCCATCATTTATTTGTTTGTGTTCCCAATCTCCTTAACTAAGGAGAAAACTTGGGATTAATGGAAGGAAATTGAAATGTTTGGAGGTCGTATGTATCTTTGTACCATCATTTAATGGTAATCCTATAATGTTGGATTTAAGATGGGTCACTAGATTTTTTCATGGTTTGATTTTAACCAACCCTGATTTTGGTTATTTGTTTACCGTTGGTTTCTATATTATGCATGGACATGGATTTTGGTAAACCTGTTGTAGACTTGTAGTGTTGTCAACTTACATAATAACTAGCTGCATTTGGGTTAACTTTTTTTATTTTATTTTCGATAGTAGTTACTAGTTAGTGGTTTGAAAAGAGCCCGGTTCCCTCTATTCTTAGCCTCAAGATTAACTAACCATGTTCTCGTTTTGTTTAGCTTTTAGTCAATTCTATTTCTATAAACCTTTGCACTTGTTATGAACGTTGGCATTTGGTCTGTGTATGAGTTCAGAATATGTATAAATTTGGCTTCTATATAAGTTAGTAAATAGTATGTATAAATTTGGTTTGAATGGAAGATAAATAACATGCGATAATTATTTGAATGCCAAAGCACTATGCAAGTACATTTGTTGGTCTTAATTTGATTTTTTTTAACATGGTCTTAATTTGATTAAGGGAGGTAATTTGCATACTCTTTATCTTGATCGGGACACTCAATTGTATAACTAGTTAGAGCACATTGTAAATATAATATAACTATGTAGATTTTATCTTTTATTTTTTTTTTATTCATTTAAATAAAACAACACATTCTCATTAAATCAAAAATAATAATACATCAAAAATAATAATAATTATCGAAATACAAAAAATACAATATAATGATTAAGATTCCATAGATACTCCCCAATATCTATTTGAAGCTCAATGTGCACTTTTACATCACGAAGTTCTTTGTGTTTCCTTCGGTGTGTGGTACATCTTACATTGCAAATTCGGCTGTGGACGTATGTACAATTCGTTAAATCCACTAACCGAAAAATCTTGAACTTTTAATATCATGTTATGCAATATGATACAACAATACATGATTCTTCGTAGCATGTTGACTTGGTAAGCGCGTCTGGGGGGTTGTAAAATTCTCCAACGACTTTGAATGACTCCGAAAACTCGTTTAACATCTTTTCTTGCACTTTTTTGAACTCTTTTATACTTCATTGTTTTCTCATTCTGTGCAATTGAATATGTTTTGACAAGCGTAGCCCATTGAGGATAAATTTCGTCCGCTAAGTAGTAACTTTTTTCGTATGTGTATATTTACTACAAACGGATCTTCCAGAGCACTATCGTCAATAAGGTCATCAAATAAGCTTGAAGTATAACATAGAGAACATTATTTGCTCCAATACACCAAAATATACATGTCAAATCTACGAATCATATGATGCAACAGTTTCAAACATTAGAGTCGGGTATTTATGATTACGCCTTTTATATTACCTGTGTATAGTAATGCCTTTTGTCCATTCCTAATGCACACGATCAATACTCGCGAGCAATTATGGTAGATAGTGCTTCCCATCATGCAATTTTTTATAGTTCAGTTAAGAATTTGTTTGTCTCGTATGCTTACACAATCATACTATTTCTATATTGATATAAATTTTCAATAACATCGTTTAGCTCATGTAATATTGATTGGTCCTAAACGGTCAACTAAATTGACTAGGTGATGGTCAACCAAGTTAAACGTCTAAAACCAACTAACCAAGGAGTACAGTGTATTCTCGGGTCGTTATGTCCCAGCGAGGTAAGCAATTGTATTTGAAAACGTTTTTTTTGTGATCGGGTGATTTAACGGGAGAATCAGGAATTTAATTTGTATGATTACACTACGAGATTATGATTGAAAATAACTTGGAAATACTATTATAACAATTACTGATGATCAGATAACCTAATAACGTGAGTTAAATCTAAAAACGCGCGTTTGAATTTAAATTAAACGCGAACGCGCAAAATAAAAAGTGAAACGTGAGCAAATAAAGTCCTACAAATATGAAAATTACTTTTCGAAGATTCTAATGACAAAAGAAAATTAAAAAAAAAAAGATAAATATTTTTTAGACTTTTTAATTATTTAATATTAATTAATTACTAATTACTAATTACTAATTAAACTAATTTAAATTAAAATAAATACTAGACTAATTTAGAAAATTACCAAACTTTTTCTAAAACTATTTAACAACTACAGAAGTCTTACAAAATTACAAAAAGTCCTAAAACTTATAAATAAACTTTTTTAGATTTAATTTACTTAATTATTAATTAAAAGCTAATTAATCTAATTTAATTATTAAAATTACCAAATGAAAAGAGAAAAATATGAAAATTTTTATACAAATACTGTTTGATATCTGGAACCTAGGAAAAATATGAAAACCACTAAGTACTTAATAAAAAAAATAGAAAATAAATTAAAAAGCTAAATCTTCTTAAATAGAAGCTATCACTAAAAATAAAAGTTAGATTTTTTTGGATTTTTCTTTTGGAAATCTACTTAACTACTTAAATTATGAAACTTTTAAAAAGACAGAAAAAGCAGAGCTTAAAAAGAAGCAATTTGGACACATAAGTCCTTAACAGGTTGACTTTTATTGACTTTTCTAGGAAAAGGGCTGCAATGGGCAAGTGTGGGGTCCACTGAGGTATATTAAGGTTCAAATAAGTTACTGGGACAATTTTAAGCAAGAAACAACTGAATGTGGCCACTGAATAAGCACAAAAATAAGCTCTTAAGTTTCCTATGCTGAGACAGTTTGGGGACAACACTTGCAGACCCAAACCAGGTGGGGTCCACAGGGGTTAAGGGCAAAAGCTTGGTTGAAACTACTAGCCAGCTAGCTTGTGAACAACTTGGAAGCAAGAACAAGCCCTGGGGCCCACTGTGGTGTCCTGTGGAACTCACAAAAGTGAGTGCTGAGAGTGGTTTATATGCTGAGACAGGGGATGATCTTCCCCTGCAGCCTCAAAAAGCTAGTTGTACAATCCACACAAAAATTCCTAAAAATAAGCTGCTTGCAGGATTATTTAGTTTAGGTGACATATTTTCATCACAACAAGTTTCAAATCCTCAATCAACCTACAAAAATCAAGAAAAATCCCCCAAGAAATGGGATTCTGACCTTAACAAGCAAATTTGACTTCTGAAAATGTTATACCATTTTGACTTTTGTGAACTTTAACCTTGATCTAATGTTTGAAAATGAAGTGTTAAGCTAAAGTGACACTCAATTAAGCTAGATGGACTACTTAGGAGTGGACTTGATGAGATAATGATCTCAAATTCCTAACAGTGCACTAATGAGTTGAACTAGAGGCTAACTTTGACTTTTAACCTAAAGACTCTAGTATTTTATGACTAGTAAGCAACTAATGGACCTAATATGACATGCTTAAGCCAAAAACAACCCTAAAACAACACTTGATCACAGGGAACTCTATTGTGCCAAACACCACTTATATAAGCTGATTTAAGTGATTTTCAAAGGGCAAAGATAATTTAAACTTCAAAAGTGATATATGAGGACTCAATTAGCTATTTGATGACTGTATTAGCAGGAAGCTTTCAATAATAAGTGGTTTCAAATAACTAAACTCAAATGTGTAAAATAACTATATGAGACAATGAACATGGAAATCTAATAAAACTGTAATATCTAAACTAGATTATGTCTAAATAACTAGAATAAACTTGAATAAGCAATAAAAACCAGGGAATTAGCATTAAGCAAGCAATAAGACAGTAAACTCAGAAACTTGGAAAATGAAACTCACAAATGCTCAAGCTCAGAACCAAGGTGAACCAAGACCCATAATATTATCCTAACACTCCCATGAGTACTAAACCAGAGCCATCCAAGATTTACTCTGCTCCAAAGCTTCTTCTTGCATTTTTTTTATTTTCTTTTCTATTTTTCTTATTTTTTATATTTTTTTTGTTATCCAAACTAAACTGAGTTTCAATGGTTTCTAATAGCTTAAAAAAGCTTCACAGGAGCCTATATGGGATTATTAGTCCAACATGATATCCAGAAACAACATTCCCACTTTTTAAGAATTTTGAATTAAAATAAAAATGCACAATGCTTAGAATTTAAATGAAACTTGAGTTTATTAATTGGAAACTTCAATACAACTGAGATTACATATTACTTAAACTAACTTTTGACTGAAAAACATTAGAACATAAATTTGACGTAAATTAACTTAAGCTAAAACTACACACACTGCTCTGCCCCTTCTCTTTCATTATATATCTGCAAATTAGGGTTTCTGAGCTCCTTTGGACTTTTCCCAGCACTCTTCTTAACCCTTGGATCAATACCACTCAATCTTGACCTTTAATTCATTTTGGCGCCCATTTGGTTTTGACATTTTCCTTTTGATAACTTGTGCCAGAGGGGAGTAGTCTTGGACTGAGGTGTTTGTTTGAAGTAGATATGATGATAGAGGGGGGGGGGGTTGAGTGTTTCAGGGTGAGGCAGTGAGGGGTGATGATGGTGTTTGGTTGGATTGTAGCATGTCACGGGGGAGGGAAAAGGTGGAAGGGTCAAAGGGTGTTGGCCGAATTTTATTATTAAAAGTGGTGTTGGGCTAGGAAGGTAAACGGGCTAGGGAATGGTTGGGCTTGGGAGGAGGTATAAGGTGGGATGGTTTGTTGTGTTTTGGACTTGGACTTTGGGCTTTATATATAAATAGGGTCCGGTTGGTATTATTTAAACAAGGACCATTTATGTAACTTTGGAAACTTTGAGGGGCTGAGTTTGTAGCATTTCCAAACTTGTTTACAAGGACCATTCTTGCCATGTTGAATAACCAAAGGACCATAAATGCAATTTTCCAAATTTGAAACATCAGGGACCAAAATTGCCAATTTGCCAAAGTTCAAGGACCAAACTTGTAATTTTCCAAAAGTTTACCAAAAGGACCATTGATGCCATTTATGAATAGTACAAGGTTTATTTTTGATAATTTCCACTTTTTAAATAACCAAGGACCATTTTTGACATTTTCAAACTTGGGGGACCAAAGTTGTAATTTTGCATTTTTGATATTTAAAGGACTTGTTTTGACAACTTATGAATCCCCAAGGACCTTTAATGATATTTTGCATGTTTTGGATAACTAGGGACTAGATTTGACAAGTTTTGAAACTTGAGGGACTGAAACTGCCAATTATGCAAACTTTGTTCGTTTTCATTTGTTTTTAAACATTTTGCATCTAAAACATATAAAACACAATTCCTGGAATAATTTCTGTGTTTTGATGCATTTCTGAGTGTTTTTGGATGTTTTGGCAGTTCAGATACGATAAAAATGATGAGTATTTACACACTCATCAAATATGTTTCATGCAATTTAATTGTGTGTAGTGTTCTGATTCTAATGGTGGTTAGTTACCAAATTGTGTTGTTATTTGGAAGAATTACGTATGGGTTTTCTTGATTATGAAATTAGGTGAACTTTGTGCATAACATAAACACCAACTGGTTTGATCCTATTGATCACTAGCTATTTTGAACAATTACTTTAGTTGTTAAATACCTTCTTTATGCTTTTCTTTTTGTCTTGTGCAGGAACTAGACTTTTGTTTATAACTTATAAGCAGTACTTTAATTGCTATTGTTATCTCTCCGAGGGGCGAAGCCATGATTTGTAGTTAAGGGGGCCAAAGTTCATTATATAACCCGGAAAAATAAATGTTTAAAAATAGTTTCCAACTTTAGTTTATACAAATAAACCATCACAAAAACTTACGAATGCATTACTAAACCTAATTTTTTCTAACATATTTAGTGGATAAAAATTATAATAAACTCAAAATAAGTTTTTTTTTTTTTTTTTTTTTTTTTTTTTTTTTTTTTTTTTATTTTTAATCTATTTTGTTGCTTTTGAGTATACTAGGGGAGAGCAACAAAGCCGAAACTTTCTAAAATTTCTTGATTTAGGTTTTGGATGTTCAAAAAATATACGTATTCGGATATCCGAAAACTTAATCATAATTTACTAAAAAGTTTTTATGAAAGGACAGTTTTGGAAGTCATATAAAAGTTTTCCAAAAATTTTTAGATATCTGAGATACTTAAAAGTGTAATCTGAAATTTTGGATATCCAAATTACAAAAAACTTAGATAAAATATAACGTCTAACATAAAACCATCATCGGAAATTTCGGATATCTAAATTTGTGATATAACTAGTTGTTGACAAGTCCTTTAAATTTTTTAGATTAACAACAAAAAAATATTGTCAAAAATGTCCCATTTCATATTTTCGCTTTAGTACATGAGATATTTCATGTCGGTTGTTTTCTGCTTCTTTCATGATAGGAAAGTCGCTAGTTGGGAGATGGTAGTGGTATATTAAACGTTAAATTATGGGCTAAACAATGGTATGTTAATACAATCATTGGGCTTATTGGAGGGGGCCTAGCACCTGCTAGCCACCCCCTCCCTCCGCCCCTGATCTCTCCTACTAGATAGCTTTGCTGATAGTTTGTTGATTCGTGCTAATAGGCTGCTGAAATGTTGATTGGTGTTGCATAAACATAATTAATTAGTTTGTTAAATTAGGATGATAACAAATATAGACTTTGCCCACATAGAAGCTAATACACATATGGGCTGTTAGTTACATACATATGGGCTGTTAGTTACATATACTGAAAATAGCAAAGCTAACATGTGACAACCAGTGGCGCATATAGAACATGTAGAAGGAGAACATACAACTAATGAAATTGGCATATGGTCTAAGTACATTTCATGATAGCACAAATACTTAATCGACCCGTACAATCCGGTCGATGTTTAAAAAATTGAAAGTATCAGGGAATAAGTTCAACATCATAATTGAAAATATTGTTCACTATTTGTGAAAAAAGTTTTGAAACTCATACGATACATTCGCCAAAAATTTCTCTCTAGGTATTTAGGTGGGTTGTTCCACAACCTTTCGTTCACGTTGTATGAGTATCCTTGTTTGAGGACTCAAACTCTCGGCTTATTGATTACCCAAAGATTGAAATTGTTGATAAGCTTCATAAAGGCTCATATTTTTTACTCGAATCATCATCGAAGTAAATATCGTACTAATCATAGTTGGGATCCATAATGAAATTGAATGAAAATGTATATTTTTTAAGGTAAAAGTATATTGTGCCGAAGATATAAGTATATATTAGAATGGTAGGAAGAAAATGGTATTTTGTAGGATTTTAAAAGGTAAAATAGATAGAAAAAATATTTTGTTTTCAAATTAACTTTTTGCTTGTTGCCAACTAGAAGGGGGAAAAATAAAAAAATAATAACGTCGATAACTTGGCTAGTCACACTGGCACTCACCCTATATAACACGGGCAACAGTACAATGGCTCGCGTCATAGCCCTATGGCAATAATGCACTCATAACGGATGCTCAGATGCTCTTAGAGTACAATGATTAGAGGCATGCTTATCATAGTACAAAAATTGCATTGTCATAAATTACGAGTATGATCCATTTTATTTTTGTTTTTTAGGTGATACAGTACATTTTTAATGTTTTAACGTTTTACTCCTTTCGTCTTAAAATTATTGTCCTCTTTTGATATTTTCGGTTTTTTTTTCATAACTTTGACTATAAATATTTTTGTTTGTGTCATACAATTTTTGATAAAAATTATACCAATAAAATACATTTAAAACTCATTCCGTTCATGTATGTTGTTACAAGTATTATGTAATATAAACAAAAATACTTAATGTCAAAGTTGAAAAGTAAAGACCGAAAGAGTCAAAATGGGACAATAATTTTGAGACGGAGGGAGTATTTAGTTGTAAAACTAGTAAGAGTGTTTTCTTTTTTTGCTAGTGACAAACAATCTTACAGAAAATACAAATATTTTACCTTTAACCAAAATCTTGGTTAGAGCAACGGGTGTGTTAACGTTATTTCCACGTTAAACCTCGTTAACCCTTGCGTTAACACATCGTCTAGTTGCGTTAAGGTGAGACGTTATCCCCTTAATGCAGCGTTAAGACGCTCCAACGAAAGTTCTCTTTCCCAACCTCCCAACTGAGAATGAACGGGCAAACATTCCCAATCCGTATGGGTTTACTGATGAACAACTCCGATAACTGGAGCTAGATGAAGAAGTATTCAGAGAGTATCAACAAGCCGAAGAACTTGAGGTAGTTGCTCGTAAGGAGCGGGAACAAAGAGAAGCAGAATACCGATGAGCCATGGGATTAGGCCCTCAACAATTAGAGTCTTCGAGTGAGGAGGAGGGCTGGGTCTCAGATGATTTCTTTAATTAATTCGTACTTTTATTTTCATTACCGTATCGTAGTTTGTATTAATCGTATTATGTATTTCATGTTTTCACTTTAATGTTTAATGTAATTTGTGTTTTAAATATTATGTTAGTTATTAAATGAAGTATTCTTTTAAATTTAGGGTTGAATTTGAAAATATTTGATTTAAAGTTGAGTTAAGGTGAGTTATGGTGTTTTTTTTTTTTAGTTAAATTAAAAAGTTAAAGCTAATGTGGCGTTAACATGACACTGAGTTAAAGTTTTAACTATGGAAAGTGATTTGCACACTCTCAAAATTTATTGGCACACTCAATTTAATGCATTAAACAGTTGTACTTTACTTATATCCTGTTTTAACGGTTTATACAATTGAATGTTCTAATAACTTTTGAGACTGTGCCAATCATTTCCAACTATTGCTCTTAGAAGATGATAAACTTGGAAAAGTATTTTTAGAAAGAAGGCCAAATGAGTAATTTTTAGTGGAAAAAATAATAAAAGACTCGACACAAAGTAGGTTTCTTCAAAGTACGTTTACTTCAAGAGTTGAAGCAGGTTTCTTCATCGGCAACTGCTAGGGTTGAGTCGAATGGGGTCCACTCACCGGTGCAACTTCTACCTGCCAAAAAAGAAAAGACATTGTGCTATCCCACCTCTCCCTAACACCCAGTAAGCAAGCACCTAATCACTTAATCATCCCAATCTTATTATACACTTATCACTTCTTTCTTTAATCCAGGTTCTGTGGCAATCACACTAAACGCTCTGATGACACGTGGATTCAATGCTCCATCGACCCCTCTCAGTAAGCCTTCTATTATTCAATTTACTCTGTGTATATGTGTATTTACAAAAAAAAAAAAAAAAAAAAGGCTACTATCTAATGAGGGTGTTTGGTTTAGCTTATTATTTGGGCTTATGAGCTTAACTAAAACTTGGAAAAGCCGATAAGCTCACTTTTAACAGCTTATTAGCTTGACCTTATGGACTTACTTAAGTCCATAAGCTGAAGATGATATAAGCTTTCAAAAGTGAGCTTATTGGCTTTTCCAAGTTTTAGTTAAGCTCATAAGCCCAAATAATAAGCTAAACCAAACACCCTCATTAGATAGTAGCCTTTTTTTTTTTTTTTTTTTTTTTTTTTTTTCGCATATACACAGAGTAAATTAAATGCTCTTGATCAAATCGAAAATGTGCTCAAGTAGCTTTTACTCAGGCTATAACGGGATGCTAATTTTGCTTTTTATTGACTAGCTCTGTACTAGAATCTAACCTTGAGTCTCACCTTAAACGGTGCCCATTGCTCAAACATAAGAATTCGTTGCATTCCCAACCCTTCTACGAAAAGGGGGTAAATGGAGGTGATGACGAGGAAGATGTTACATCGGAGTCTAAGAGGACGGCTGTGCACAACATGACTGTAGAAGAATTCGTGAAGATAATTGAGAAAATTAAGTCTGTTCATGAATCAATGTGTAAGGACATACAAGACTCCTACATTGTTCCGGAAGCTTGTAGTATGTGGATTAACCGGGCTATTGACGGGTATGTCATGCAAACTGTAGCTTTTCTGTGTTTTGGTTTGTGTATTGTAAATGAAAGCTTCCAGTGACCAGTAATATGAATAACTTGTGGCATTGAGCTTCAAGTTTGATTTCGTTAATTTTATGCGTTAATCTGGATCATTATTGAGTATTAAACTAGGGACGGCCTCTAAAAATTGCTGTAATTCTTAGGAATATATGCTTTTGATGCACTAATAATTTATACAACATACGCAGATGCTTGTAAAGCAATACGTTAGGTGACATTTATGTATTTCAGGGTAGGGGGTAGGGGACCAGGGATGGGTTCTTATAAAAGGGTCGTGAATGTATAAACTGTAGGTAGAATTTTGCTGCTGACACTGATGCACCAAAGTGTAAAAATGGGTGCAAGAGATGTGTCAACAGCAAGTGATATCCTACAGTTTTTCCATTAAGGAGGCTTTATTTGAGCACATCCCTTTCATGGTATTGTGATCCTTTTGTTACGCGTCCAGCTTATTCAGCTCAACTGTCTTGTTTTTCACTTTGTCAATCTCTGTATTTTTTTTGTTTTGTTAAATTCATATAGTTTTCAGGAAAATACCATTTCAAGAAAAGCATGTTATCCAGCAGGCATCAATTCTTGGAAACTTGGAAAAGCTTGGGGCAATGAAGTCTACTACCCCCGAGCAGCTTAATATCTGTGTTTCATCAGTGGATGCTAGTGATAGTCCTGCAGTAGTTGAGTTTGGAGCAGGAAGAGGGTACTTGACACAAATGCTAGCAGACTGTTATGGGGTCTCTAAAGTATTCTTGGTTGAAAGAAGGTCATACAAACTCAAGGTTAGTCAAAGTCACTATGCATCTATCTGTAAGTTCACATTCTTTGTCATGTTTGGTTTTGTTTTGTTTTGTTTCTTATGTGTTAAAATAATATTAACTTTAGGCTGATAGAAGCTTGCGACAGAAAGAAAGCTTGGTGTTAGAGCGGTTGAGAGTTGACAGTAAGGGTTTTGTCCAGACTTATATCATTATTCTTACAAAACAATTTTTCATCTTTTCGTATTGTTATGCTGTTTTTGACTATATGGTATGAATTAGTTATAAAAAAAACTTGTATGTTAAATGTTTAAAACCCTGCAGTTTGGCAAAAAGGAATTTATTCTAAACCAAATTAAATACCACCAATTTATATATGACATCTCCAAGCAAAACTTCTTGTCACTTGTGCGAGACAGAGGAAGTATAAAAAGGTTTATTGAACTATGGCAAACAGATAGTTGACTTTTGAGGGACACCTTTTTTCTCTATTGCAGTTGAGGACTTAAATTTAAATGCAATCGAGTCATTAAAAGGACTACTTTATTTAGCAATCGGAAAACATCTGTGTGGACCTGCAACTGGTAATGCTATATTTTAGTTCCATATTAAAGATATATTGTTGTATTAGTGATTAATAGATTCATTCTTCTGTCAGACATGACATTAAGATGCTGTGTCGGGGAAGGTGTAACCACGTCCTACCTGAGAGGAATTTCGATAGCAACATGTTGCCACCATCTCTGCCAATGGAAGCATTACATCAGTAAAAAAAATCTCGAACTCTTTAGAATTTACTATATTTAACGTCCAAACAAAGTAACTTAATAATACTTGTTGGGTTGTTACAGATAAAGGTTTTTTCTCAAGTTTAGGGATGACAAAAGACGAGTTCCATGCAGTTACATGGTTTACCAGCTGGGCAGTAGATGCAGACCATAGTTCAACCCTGGCTGATACTTCTGAGAATGAATCAGATACAAAGATGTAATTATCAATCTAATTTATATGATATTCCAATTGACCCATTACATTGTGTTGACGTATTATTGTCATGTATTTGGCAGAGAAAATGAAAATGTTTTAGGTGAAGTTGCTGATACGTCTGCGAAAGAAACAGATACAGAGATGTAAGTATCAATCTAATTTATACGATATTACCAACTGACCTATTACATTATGTTGATGTATTATTGTCGTGTATCTGGCAGGGAAAGTGAAAAGGGTTTGGGTGGAGTTGCTGACACAATAAGGAATATGTCTGCAAGAGAGCGGGCTGCGCTAGGGTTTATGTGCAAAGATATAATTGATGCGGGGAGGTTTATGTGGATGAGGGACTATGGACTAGAATCCAAGCTTGTTAAATATGTTCCATCTAATATTTCTCCTGAAAACCATCTGCTCGTTGCTAAGCGTTGAGAACTGGAACTTAAATTTTGTAGGGAATAGGTATAGATGCGCTAAACGCTAAAGCATAGATAGATTTGAAGCTGTTTTTGGCTTCGAACCATATGATCAGGTTTTTGGCTCTGGCCATTCATTTAAAATTATGTATAAGCTACAAATTAAAGCACTCTTGGTGAGAATATAGATGGCTATATTACTTTTGGTCATTTGCAGTTGGTTGCTATTATGTTATATTCTACTATAAGTTGTTTCTTGATTTGTATTACTTATCAAGAAACATATTTTAGATTTTGCTAAATCAACCTTAATAGGTATTTTATTGATGTTAGTGTGATTGTATAATGTACATTAGATAGTGTATGTATATATACTAATACTATTGCTTGGAGACCAAGCAACTACCATCTATACAATTGGACCGACCCATGTAATCTAGTTTGGCCTAATACGCCCCCGCAAGCTAAGGGCGGGCAACGACCTGTAGCTTGGATCTTAGAAAGAGGAATCTTGGAGTTGGTAGTGGCTTTGTAAAAATATCTGCAATCTGATCATGTGTAGATATGTGTTGAACCCGAAGATCTCCTTGAGCAACCTTTTCCCGAACAAAGTGGTAGTCTATTTCCACGTGCTTTGTACGCGCATGAAAGATAGGGTTAGCTGACAAGTATGTTGCACCAAGATTGTCACACCATAGTATAGGCTTTGAAGATGAACGTATGCCAAGCTCATGAAGAAGAGCTTGATGCCATGTGAGCTCAGGTCAGCAAGAGCTTTGTATTCAGCTTCTGAAGAGGAACGTGAAACCGTACGTTGCTTACGAGCGGTCCAAGATATAAGGTTGGAACCAAGACATCTACAACCCAATTTTAAGATACAATACTATGAAACAAAACATCTACAACCCGACTTTTAAGATACTTGTTGATCACCTTCTATATTTTTGGCATGTAAGTACATTATCTACTCCATCTGTTACGCGTAATCAATGAGCAAGGACGCCTAAAACGACATGTTTTCTTTCTTTTAACACCCAAGAACCAACTTCAAGATCCTAAAAACTCTAATAAACACATTTAGAACCGAACCCCTTAAGTATGAGCTAAGACATGCCGAGAAAACACTGAAAACGACTTAATATGAGAACTCATGTATTATGTTGAAAGGCGATGACATTGCTATATGTCTATATATCTTGAGTGGACCCTTTCTTTAAAAACATTGATGAAGTATTGAAGTTATATATATACTTAAACAACAAAACTTAGAAGCTTTCTATTTTGATTTAAACTTCTTAGAACTTGTATAAATATATAAAAGATAAGATAAAGTACACAGTTGCGGGGATAGCTCAGTTGGGAGAGCGTCAGACTGAAGATCTGAAGGTCACGTGTTCGATCCACGTTCACCGCATCTCCTTTTTTTTTTTTTTTTTTTTTTTTTTTTTTTTGTACTTTATTTTATTGGGCTTTGTATCTAATTATTTTTCTTATTGGGCTAGACGGCTTATATCACCTTCAAACCCAACGGGCCACCATCATCTTCACCTCCTTCAACCCCCTCTCCAACTGTTTCAAACAACCATAACCGCCTTTTTCCTCCGCCGCAACAATATGAACTCCGGCCAATACATCGGAGAAATCTCCGCCCTCTGTTTCCTCCACCAATCACATCCCGCCACGTCACTACCACTTCTCCTTGCAGGTATATAAACTTTTCATTACTTTATTTTAATTTTTTTTATAAACTATTAACTAATCAACACTTATTATTTTGATAAAATATTATTAGGAACTGGTTCTGAGCTCCTATTCTATGACCTAACTACTTCACAAATGATAGCTTCGTTTCAAGTGTTTAACGGAATTAGGGTTCACGGTATCACATTGCTGACGTCATCTAACTCGTCACGTACTTATACTGTTGCCGTGTTTGGTGAACGTAAACTCAAGCTGTTTAAATTTGATATTGATTTGCCGTTAGTTAGTTTGGTGTCTGTTGAGTCGTTGCCGAGTTTCGGGCACTGGATTTTGGATGTGTGTTTCGTAAAGGTGAATTTATGTTTCGCTTTGTTTCGTTATGTTTTGGAGTTTAGATTAAGGAGGTGATTAGGATTGCTTATTTCCGTGAAGGTTAAATTTTGATAAGTTAGTAAGCTCGTTCTTATGGCTTATGAGGTTGTTTATTTGAGCTAGTAGCTTATTTAAGCTCATAAGCTCAAGTTTATATGTTCGTAAGCTATAAAAATGAAGTCCGCCAAATAAGCTCAGACAAATAAAATACTTATAAGCTGCTTTAATGTATGTGTTTTGTGAAATAGTGTTTGGAGTTGCTTATTTTGTAAAAATTTGCAATGTCTCGAAAAATATAGGAATTCGTTGGAAAGTTATAAAACATTCATTTATACAATGTTTTAGGTTATTATATGTTGTTTAATTGGTAACTTAAATTTCATCCCAAAAAAGCACTTTGAACTAAGCAGCTCTCTACATGCTTATTAGAAACTGCTTATTTCACCTCAAAATAAGCAGTGTAACAGAAAAATTAAGCAATTCACACTACCCTTTAGATATGTTTAGTTGTGTAATTAGTTTTTGGATTGGTAGTAGGATTGTGCAAGTGACGATAGTCGGTTTTTGGCGGTTGGATGTACGGATAATTCTCTGTATTTTTGGGATATGGTTGAGTCGAGAATCAGCTATGAGGTTAGATCTCCAGGTATAGTTGGTTTTTACTATGTGTGATGTAATGTAATGTAGTGATCTGAGTGCGTTTGTTTATGGTTATAAGTTTATTGTTTGGTTTACAGATAAATGTCTTCTATATACGATGAGAATGTGGGGTGATAAAATTGATTCTCTGCATGTAGCATCCGGTACGATTTTTAACGAGGTAAGGTGGCTTGAGTTATATGATTGGATAAGTTTTGTCCTCTGTTTCGGAATTTAAAACCTGATTTTGTTGTCAAATTTGTTTTGGCAGATTATAGTTTGGAAAGTTGTTCGTGGGGATATTGCTTCTTGCTTAGACAGTTCTGCAAAAGACAGTGAGATTGATGTTTGTGATCGCCGATATCAAGCTGTTCCGGTATGTAGGTTGGCTGGGCATGAAGGTTCTATATTCCGTATTACATGGTCTTTGGATGGATCAAAATTGGTGTCAACCTCCGATGACCGCAGGTCGTTTCTGGTCCCAACTTGGTAGTCTACGTATTTTTATTGATTGTTAATTCACTGGAGTGGTGAAGTAAATGTAGAAATGTGTTTCTGTGATTTGTTTTTAGTGCAGTGCTCGTATCTGGGAAGTTGGTACCGGACAAAGAGATTTCGCTGACGTTGCAGAGGTGACTGTTTCTCGTTCTAGTGGCCCTGTGCTATTTGGCCACAGTGCTAGGGTTTGGGATTGCTGTATGTCTGACTCTGTAAGCCCACTATAAATACACTGATTTCTTACATTAAGTCATAAACTGGCATCAAAATAACCGACTCTGTTATCCCACTAATCTGTTTACTATACATGGGTGTCAGTTAATTGTCACTGTGGGTGAGGATTGTACATGTCGTGTTTGGGGACTAGATGGGACTCAACTTAAAGTAATCAAGGAGCACATGTAAGTTAAAAGGAATCACATACGGCTTGCATATTTCATTTTGTAGTAACAGCCTGGATATATGATGTTTTACAATCCTAGTTTTAAGATATAGGAATAGCTAAAGTTGTGTATCTTGCTATACAGAGGGAGGGGAGTATGGCGATGCTTGTATGATCCAGTCTCTCATCTTCTTGTAACTGCTGGATTTGATTCTGCCATAAAAGTGCATCAACTGCATTCTTCTTTGTCCATGGGTTTGGAAGGATGCAATGGGGTGGAAGATCATGACAAAAAACAAATATTTACTCTACAAATTCCAAATTCAAAGCGTACTGCACTAATGGATAGGTATGTCAGTGTTAAGAATACCATAATTCGTGTTATACCTTTTACCTTTACTTATGAATTGTTTTGTTGCACCTGCAGCAAAAGCGAATATGTACGTTGTATGCATTTTGCAAGTGAAGATACACTTTATGTTGCCTCAAACAATGGTGTCTTTTACCTTGCAAAAATTTCTGATACTGGTGATGTAGTATGGACTCAGATCTTTCGTGCCAGCGAAGATATTCCAATAGTATGTATGAGCGTATTCCCAGGTGGCACTTCTTGTGTGGATAACTGGATCTCCCTAGGAGATGGTAAGGGAAGATTAACCGTTGTTAGAGTTGTTGATATCACGACACCAGAGGACAATTGTTTCTACACTTGGCCTGCTGAAGCTGAGAGGCAGCTGTTAGAAACATTTTGGTGCGCGTCTTTGGGGCCCACATACGTCTTCACAGCTGATCCTAGAGGAAGGTTGAAGCTATGGAATATCCAGTCAACTTCTGAAAAAGAAACACGACTAACTAATGCATTATTAGTAGCAGAATTTACGTCATGCTTTCCTACAAGGATAATATGCTTAGATGCATCATTTCAGGAAGAGGTATTAGTGTGTGGGGATCTTCGTGGAAATCTAATTTTATTTCCTTTGTTAAGAGATCTATTGCTTGGGGAATCTGTTGCTTCGGTTTCCCAGATTGCCCCTATAAATTACTTTAAAGGAGCTCATGGCATATCTAGTGTGAGCAGTGTTTCCATCCATGGTTCAAGTTCAAGTAATGTCGAACTACACTCAGTAAGAGCTTCAAGTGTATTTCTTATCAATAAATTTATGGAAATGGTAAAATTTTGGTTTTATTGTAATTCGTTGGTTATTTCTGTAGACTGGAGGAGATGGTTGCATATGCTATATGGAATATGATAAAATTGAACAGAAA
This sequence comes from Artemisia argyi, assembly GCA_030686995.1. NCBI lineage: Eukaryota > Viridiplantae > Streptophyta > Magnoliopsida > Asterales > Asteraceae > Artemisia > Artemisia argyi. Next base: position 195,212,947 of record CM060676.1, read on the forward strand.
CTGGAGTTTGTTGGAATGAAACAAATAAAAGAGCTAAGTTTGGTTCAATCCTTCTATCCCATTGACAATCCTGACTATGCAATAGGCTTCGCGTCAGCAAACTATATACTATGGAATTTGTCAACCGAGACTAAGGTTCATTCTTTCTCATGCCTTTTCCTGTCTGTTGACCATCTTGACCCACTTATGCATATTTTAATACTGTTTGCCCATGCTTTATTGTTGCAACAGGTAGCTGAAATTCCATGTGGTGGATGGCGGCGTCCTCATACTTATTTTCTTGGTGATATACCAGAGATCAAGAATTGCTTTGCGTTTGTTAAGGTTTGTGCTCAAATTCATCCATTATTCCATTTGCATAACTTTTCTTTTAAAGGTTGCATGTCTTAATTTTTGGCACCTTAATTTCTGACTTTGTATACCCTTCTTCACTCACAGGATGAAGTAATTTATGTGCACAAATACTGGGTACAAACTACTGACAGGATATATCCTCAGAATCTCCATCTGCAATTTCATGGCAGAGAGATGCACTCACTATGTTTCATAAATGATCATACAAACTTCAGCACACATGAAAAACAATCAGGTTTCATAGCAACGGGTTGTGAAGATGGAACTGTGAGGTTGACAAGGTACAGCTAATTAACACAAATCAAATTTAATTATCTTTATAATTTTGTGCAACTTATGATGCAAAAATACACAGGTATTCTTCGGGTACTGATAACTGGTCTGCTTCAAAATTGCTCGGAGAGCATGTTGGTGGATCAGCTGTAAGATCACTTTGCTCTGTATTTAAGGTACATACTCTTAAAGATGATAAGGACACGAAAAAGCATGGAATACCTATAGACGATCAGGAAAACCAGTTCCTACTAATTTCAGTTGGTGCAAAAAGGGTCCTAACTGCTTGGAAGCGTAAGATTAGTTCAATGTCGTTCCAATGGCTTTCAAGTGATTTTCCGACCAGAAACAGCGGTACAAATTTGAAAGAGTCAAAGAAGGAGAAAACCAATGGAAATATTGATAATGGTTCAGTTGATTCACTTACTCAAGAAAAGGATGAACTTTGCTGCACTGATAGTTTAGAAAATGACTGGCGGTACATGTCCGTGACTGCTTTTCTTGTGAAGCTTTCTGGTTCAAGGTGGTTTATGATCTAATACGTGGCTATCATTAATTAGTTTTTATTACCTAACTCCACCATTTGAAACTTATTAATCATGTTTGTTTGCAGGACATCTGTCTGCTTCATTGTTGTTGCTTGTTCCGATGCCACAGTTACATTAAGAGCTCTAGTACTGCCTCATCGTCTTTGGTATGCATCAATGTCATATGGTCTATATTCACTTCTTTTTCGCTTTACAAGTGTGTTTTTATTTGTTTATTTATAGAGATGACTTAAACAGGTTTTTCTTTTGTTTTGAAACCCCACGACACATCATTCTCATTCTTTTTATACCATTGCAGGTTTGACATAGCATTATTGGTTCCTTCAGCGTCACCAGTTCTGTCATTGCAACATGTCGTTGTTCCTGAACTTCAAAGTTCTAAAGGTATTCCCTTATCAAATTCAAACCCCCCAACCCATGTTTTTAATTATATTAACCTCCAGTCTCCTTTTTTTCCCAGATAAAAGTCAGACAAGAAACCTGTTTATTGTCATTAGTGGATCCACAGATGGAAGTATTGGCTTTTGGGATGTGACTGAAAAAGTCGAAACTTTTATGCAAAATTTATCAGTCCTGTGCCAGAAAGACAGCAGCAACTTTCAAAAAAGACCACGCACTGGACGAGGAAGCCAAGGTGGACGGCGGTGGCGCTCATTGGACAAACCTGCTGCCACATCAGAGACAACTGACAATGATCATATGCAAGAGCAAACATCATCAAATTTAAGTTCTTCACAAGAAATAGATATGATACAACCCTTGCATGTTCTGAAAAATGCTCACCAATCTGGGGTGAATTGTCTCCATGTTTCGGATGCTAGAAATACTGAATCTTGTTTCTCTTGCTATGTTGTAAGTGGTGGTGATGATCAAGCACTTCATGGTTTTTGTTTTAATGTGACGAGTTCTGATAAATCGACCGCAGAAAAGTACCAGATTGTATTTTCACAACCTGACAAAATTGCCTCAGCTCATAGCTCAGCTGTAAAAGGTGAAATTTAGAACATTTTTGATTTTCTTCTATTTATGGCTTTTACCGTCTAGGGCCAATTGTTAAAACGGTATGATGTTTAATTGTGACTTAAGTCTTAAGTATGATATTTGTGTATAGGTGTTTGGACAGACGGGCATTGGGTTTTCTCTACTGGGCTTGATCAGCGAGTGCGTTGTTGGCGCGTGTCAGTGGATGGCAAATTAAGTGAGCATGCTCATTTGGTTGTTAGTGTACCTGAACCAGAAGCACTGGATGTTAGCGTGTGTGGAAGGAATATGTATCAAGTAGCAGTTGCTGGAAGAGGGATGCAGATGATGGAATTTTCAGCTCCTACAGACGCGTAGTTTGTTTAGAGGGAAACTTTGTTTTTAAGATTAGATCAATAGGTATTTAGATATTGATTTTGTGTATTCTTTCAAAGATCCGTATAATGCATTTTTTTGGGTTAGCACAAATATATTTTGGTTAGCATTTTTTGGTTTGCAATGCGAGCTGGTGCTAATCTATATCAATCAAAGAGAAATGTTAAATGATGTTCATGAAACATTCCTAAGGAGAAATTATAAATAATCTTTATTTCTACTTAACATTCCTATTCAAATGTAGGAGGATACAGTAATACCTAGTAGAAATACAAGGTAACAAAACTGTTTTAAACGAACCAATAACAATTCAACCACCGAATGTAAGATACTCATAAAAAGATGCAGCAATAACGACGGGAAGAAGACAACCCGTCCGAAATAACCATGGACGATAATGCACCACCTCCCGTCATTTTAAATGCCAACACTCGTGCAGAACTTATTTATGATCTAAATCATCACAAATACGAGCTTTAATGAATAATTTCTCATGAAAACCACCATACAAAACTTAAAATTGGAATTAGAAGCAGCAAAAGACATAATCGCTAAAGATGGCATTAAGAAGTCAAAAAATAACTAAATAGTAGATGGGGAGTGTTATTTAAGCTTAACTTTTGGCTTATATGCTTATGTGGTTTTAGTTAAGCTTATCTTTAGGCTTATACGCTTATGTGGTTTAATTTTAGTTTATACTTAATAAGCCAATTCTTCTGGCTTATTTTAAAACTTATTGACTTATAAAAACTTATTATGACATAATAAACTTATAAGTTTTAACATAAGCTGGAAAAAAAAAAAAAGCTTATGAAACATGCGCCAAATACACAAAAGATAACAATATAGGAAAAAAACGATCATTCCCATGTCTATTTTCACTAGACACTTACCAACGCTGTTAACCTTCATTCACCCATGAGATCGTTAACCTTCATCCACCCATGAGATCACTACTGTCATTGTCCCGCCGAACTCACTAACACTCAGTGTCTATGCTACCTTCTTAGCCACCTTTTCCTCACAGACGTTGGAGTACATGATTGATAACTCACGTACAATCATTCAGTTGGCCCTCGCTTTTTTTATTCTTATACACTGGAATCACATTCATTCGTTGCATGTAAATTATCCTTTTACGGTGAATTGCCAAGCTTCCTACGATCCCTGGCATTCGACTTCTGGGGTATTAACTTGGACAGTGTCTGCTGCCTAATTTGTGACACTGTTATTGAGACTGAAGAACACCTTTTATTCGATCACTGTAATATATATCTCAATCAATTGGGAAAGTGTTCTTCATTGGTGTTGGAAAATTTAGTGCACTTGAGGGATCAATTCACACCTGGTAATGGGTTTGGAGGTATGGAGTATACACCCATTTGGTCACTGAATCCCCTGACTCAATAGTGGTTATGTTGTGAATCTGCTACTAGTTGATTCAGCTGCTAGTGTGTTTCCACTGATGTGTTAACGTTACCACTGCAAGGGTTATTGTTTCCACTGCAAGGGTTGTTGTTACCACTGCAAGGGTTGTTGTTACCACTGCTAGTGTTAACATTACCACTGCTAGTGATAATGTTTCCACTGATAACCACTGATCCTATAATTATGGAAATTATTATGATATAATTAATGGGCCGTTAATTATCCATAATACCATGGGCTAGGGTTTTGAGTATTCTCTATTATAAATAGAGGTCACATCATTCTGCATGGATATACAATATCATACGTTTTTCACAATACGACTAAACACAAAACCCTAAACACTTCAATACGCATCTGGTTCTTGGTTTGTGCCTAAAGCAAGAACATCACTTGGTCTTATCCCATAGAGATATTCATGTAACCCAGGCATAGGGTCGAATAGTTTCTATTGGAAAGTGATACCACGATTTCAAGTGAATATCCGGTACCTTCATTGATTATCTTAACCCTAATCTGGAACTGTTTTGCAGCTAAAAAACCAACAATCAATAGAAACTATTAGTGATAATCAATGGCTGCTGCTATGAGACAAATGGCTGCTAACTTTTCCAAGTTGGAAAAGTTTGAAGGTGTGGATTTCAGAAGATGGCAAAAGAAGATGCACTTCTTATTGTCAAGTATGAATGTGGTGTATGTTCTCACGACTGAGATTCCAGAAGATCATGGAGATGATGCTACTATGGATCAGATGAGGGCAAGGAGCAAGTGGGAGAATGATGACTACATATGCAGAGGTTTAATTCTTAATGGTATGTCTGATTCTCTATTTGATATTTATCAGAATGTTGAAACTTCTCAAGAACTATGGGATTCCTTGGAAGCCAAGTATATGGCTGAGGATGCATCAAGTAAGAAGTTCCTTGTAAGTAATTTTAACAATTACAAAATGGTTGATTCTAGACCTGTCATGGAACAATACAATGAACTTCTTAGTATACTTGGTCGATTCACACAACACAAGATGAACATGGATGAGGCTATTTCAATCTCTTGTATCATTGATAAACTACCTCCTTCTTGGAAAGAATTCAAACATATGCTTAAGCATAAGAAGGAGGAGTTAACTCTTGTTGAGTTGGGCAGTTACTTGCGCATTGAGGATTCACTCAAAGCTCAAGACATTGACAAGCCAAAGAGTAGCACTGCTACTGGTCCATCAGTTGTCAATATGGTGGAGCATAACAACTCTACCAAGTACAATGACAACAAGGGCAAACATAAGCATCAAGATAACACCAAATCTGATCTTAACAAGAAACCTAAGGTGACTTGTTGGAAGTGTGGGAAACCTGGACACTTCAGAAAAGATTGCAAGGGTGGAAAAGTTGGAAACAAATCCAATGGATCAGGCACAAGTGGAGGGAATGGTAACACCAATTCTTTGAAAGGTCAGAATGTGTTTAATAAGTCTTTTAAGATTTATTATGTTACATATATATCTGACATTTACTTTGTGCAGGATGATGATGTTGCGTGGTGGGTTGACTCTGGAGCAACAATTCATGTGTGTAAAGATAGAAGCTGGTTCAAGACCTACAAGTCAATGAATGATGGTTCTATTCTTCACATGGGAAACGAGTCAACTGCCCTGGTGCATGGAAAAGGATGTGTTGAGTTGAAGTTTAGTTCTGGAAAGAGTGTTTCTTTATTTAATGTTTTACATGTTCCTGATATTAGAAAGAATTTGGTTTCTAGTAGTGTTTTAAATAATTGTGGTTATAAACAGGTTATTGAATCTGATAAGTTTGTTTTGTCTAAAAATGGTGTGTTTATTGGTTTTGGTTATTTATGTAATCAAATGTTCAGACTTAATATTGTTCATGATAATATTGATTCTGCTTTTATATCTACATCTAAACTTTATGATTCAAACCTTTGGCATGCAAGACTTGGCCATGTACATTTTAAAAGAATGCAAGATATGTCCAAGGATGGGTTAATTCCAGCCTTTGATGTGAACACTGAAAAGTGTAAAACTTGTATGTTGAACAAGATAACTAAGAAACCTTTTCAAGGAGTAAAACGTGAAACTAAAGTTTTGGAGTTAATTCACAGTGACCTTTGTGATTTACATGCTACTCCCTCTTTGGGGAATAAAAAATACTTTGTGACTTTTATTGATGATGCTTCTAGGTTTTGTCATGTTTATTTATTACATTCTAAAGATGAAGCATTAGATAAATTTAAAGTATTTAAAACTAAAGTTGAATTGCAACAAAGTTCCCTGATCAAAAGATTAAGGACTGATAGGGGAGGTGAGTACATGGATACTCTGTATTTTCAGTCTGTTGGTATAATCCATGAAACGACTGCCCCTTATACTCCTCAGCAAAATGGTATTTCTGAAAGGAAAAACAGGGTGCTGAAGGAGATGGTTAATTCCATGTTGTCCTATTCAGGGCTGAGTCAAGGATTTTGGGGTGAAGCTATGTTAACAGCTTGCTATTTATTAAATAGGGTTCCCAACAAAAGGAACAAAGTTACCCCTTATGAACTTTGGACTAAAAAGAAACCTAACCTTAATTACCTTAGGATATGGGGTTGTAGGGCTGTTGTAAGACTCCCTGATCCAAAGCAGAAAACTTTGGGTGAAAGAGGCATTGAATGCATCTTTGTTGGATATGCTGAGCATTCCAAGGCATATAGGTTTTATGTTATAGAACCTAATGAATCTGTTTCAATTAACTCAATAATTGAATCAAGGGATGCACTCTTTGATGAGAACAGATTCTCATCTATCCCTAGACCAAGTCAAAGGATTCCTAATGGAACCAATGACAATGGTGTTTCTGAGGTTCTTGCTGATGAGGTTCCTACTGATGAGGTTCCTGCTGATGAGGTTCCTGCTGAGGTTGTGGAACAACAACCTGAACCTGAGCTCAGAAGGAGCAATAGGGTGAGGACTCCAAAGACATTTGGACCTGAGTTTCAATTATACTTAATTGAAGGTACAAGGAGTGAGGTCTCTGACCAATACTCCTATTGCTTCATTGTGGAGGATGATCCCAAAACATTTGAAGAAGCAATGAAGTCCCAGGATGTTGCTTTCTGGAAAGAAGCAATTAATGATGAGATGGACTCTATTATGGGCAATAACACTTATGTGTTGACTGATCTACCACCTGGTTGCAAACCTTTAGGTAGCAAATGGATTTTCAAAAAGAAAATGAAGGTAGATGGAACTGTTGAAAAGTTCAAGGCAAGATTAGTTATTCAAGGCTTTAAACAAAAGTCAGGAATAGACTTCTTTGATACTTATGCTCCAGTGGCACGTATCAGTACCATAAGATTGCTAATTGCTTTGGCATCAATTCACAATCTGATTATTCATCAGATGGATGTGAAGACAGCTTTCTTGAATGGTGATTTAGATGAGGAGGTTTACATGAACCAACCTCAGGGCTTCATCATGCCTGGCAATGAAAACAAGGTGTGTAAACTGATTAAGTCTCTTTATGGACTAAAACAGGCACCTAAGCAATGGCATCAAAAGTTTGATGAAGTGGTTTTGTCTAGTGGTTATTTACTTAATCAAGCTGACAAATGTGTATATAGCAAATTTGATGAATCTGGTAAAGGAGTCATCATTTGTCTATATGTTGATGACATGTTGATCTTTGGCACTGACCAAAATCAAGTTGATCTTACAAAAGAATTTTTGTCATCAAAGTTCTCCATGAAGGATATGGGGGAGGCAGATGTTATCCTTGGCATTAGGATTAAACATGAAAGTAACAAAATTTCTATTTCACAGTCTCATTACATTGAGAAGGTGTTAAAGAAATTTAATTACTTTGATTGGACTCCAGTGAGTACTCATATGGATACAAGTGAGAAGCTAATGCCTAATACTGGCAAAGCTGTATCTCAACTTGAGTATTCTAGGGTGATTGGCTGCTTGATGTATGCCATGACTTGTACAAGGCCTGATATTGCTTTTGCTGTGGGTAAACTGAGCAGGTATACTAGTAATCCTAGTGCTCATCATTGGCAAGCAATTCAGAGGGTCTTTAAGTATTTGAAGAGAACTATGGATTATAGTCTCTCATATACCGGTTATCCTTCTGTATTAGAAGGATACACTGATGCAAGTTGGATCAGTATCACTGAAGACAATTCGTCTACCAGTGGCTGGGTATTCCTACTTGGTGGAGGTGCAATTTCTTGGGCATCCAAGAAACAAACTTGCATTACTAGTTCAACCATGGAATCTGAATTTGTGGCTTTAGCTGCTGCTGGCAAAGAAGCTGAATGGTTGAAAAACTTGCTTCTTGAGATTCCATTGTGGTCTAAACCTATAGCACCTATTTCTATCCGTTGTGATAGTGCTGCTACATTGGCAAAGGCTTATAGCCAGATGTACAATGGGAAGTCTAGACACTTAGGTGTTAGGCATAGCATGATTCGTGAGCTTATCATGAATGGGGTGGTATCTATAGTGTTTGTTAAATCTCAACAAAACTTAGCTGATCACTTGACGAAGGGTTTGGCTAGAGACTTGGTTTTGAAGTCTGCTAAAGGGATGGGTTTAAGTCCAACATAGTCACTGAATGCAAGGATACCCAACTCCCTTCTAAGGAAACTTGGAAGCTGAGTTCAATGTGGAAAGCTGATCATTTAGTGGACTGAAGCACATGTATTACAAACATCCCAAGGTTGTGCTTGTTACCTGCTGAAAGGAGGATGAAGTCTTCACTTCTTAATGGTTAATTTTCTTTGAAAAAGTGCTAAGCAGGAGCATGAATTAAAGATGAACCCCCTATGTAAATGTTGAAGTTTTGTCGCTTCAGGAAGCTTTGGACTTTTAGCTTTTACAACATTTATGAATTGGATATGGACACATGGCTTGTATAGTGTCAGGAGTATTTTAGTGTTTGAAAACTTGTGTGTATTTATCATCAGGTATTCAAATGGGTTGAAGGGTTCAATTCTTAGAACACCCTGATTCTCGAATATTTGAAAGTATATGTACTAATGTGGAAATTCAATCCTCAGGATATTTTCATTTATGCACTTGTTTTGGTTTGTGTTTGAATTTTCATGCAAAGGTAGTGAACTAAATTTGGGGAGGATTGTTGGAAAATTTAGTGCACTTGAGGGATCAATTCACACCTGGTAATGGGTTTGGAGGTATGGAGTATACACCCATTTGGTCACTGAATCCCCTGACTCAATAGTGGTTATGTTGTGAATCTGCTACTAGTTGATTCAGCTGCTAGTATGTTTCCACTGATGTGTTAACGTTACCACTGCAAGGGTTATTGTTTCCACTGCAAGGGTTGTTGTTACCACTGCAAGGGTTGTTGTTACCACTGCTAGTGTTAACATTACCACTGTTAGTGATAATGTTTCCACTGATAACCACTGATCCTATAATTATGGAAATTATTATGATATAATTAATGGGCCGTTAATTATCCATAATACCATGGGCTAGGGTTTTGAGTATTCTCTATTATAAATAGAGGTCACATCATTCTGCATGGATATACAATATCATACGTTTTTCACAATACGACTAAACACAAAACCCTAAACACTTCAATACGCATCTGGTTCTTGGTTTGTGCCTAAAGCAAGAACATCACTTGGTCTTATCCCATAGAGATATTCGTGTAACCCAGGCATAGGGTCGAATAGTTTCTATTGGAAAGTGATACCACGATTTCAAGTGAATATCCGGTACCTTCATTGATTATCTTAACCCTAATCTGTAACTGTTTTGCAGCTAAACAACCAACAATTGGTGGGGTTTATACAGCACCAGCATATTGAACACACTTGAAATAAACTAACTTCCCAACCAGGTCACCATATCTGCCTCAAGCATCAAGTATTCTGAGATGGTGGTCAGATCCACTCTTTAGGTTATTTCACGGTTTAAAAACAATTCAGTCTTTTATATCAAACGACTCAACAAAGACCTCATTCTTAGCACATCAAACGTTTTTCTATTATTTGTATCTATAGTAGTAGAAAGAAAAAAACCGTCATCAAATTGCATTGATTGGACTCGTGATCCTTGTAAATGTATCCTTAAACTAGTAATAATAATCGCTTTCCTATGGGGAGGACCTCTAGCGGTACTGGAGTGCATCATAACATCACGCACTCAATGAGAAACCGGGATGGACAGCAGGAGTCTGAGTTATGGTTTGAATGACATATTACATACATTGCCCATGATTTGACATTTTGACCCTTCCATTACACACGTAGAACACTTCAGATAACCAACATTATCTTCATGTCGTTCTTTCTTTCAAAAATTACAGCGCCAATTATATCTCAAAGATACTTGAAAATTCATAAAGACTATATAAACTGATGCATAAAACTATTTAATTCTCGAGAATACAGTCATTTATCTTCATAGTTTTTAACAAATACTATTCATAAATAATTCAGATGCCATCGATGAAAGGTTCATGGAAGCAAAGATCTTTTGAAGAGATATGGCCACCTATTAACGAGTCCGCATATAATTATGATGGAGATTTTGAAGACGCAGATAGCCGCATACATGATTATGATAACTAAAACTACAAGAAACAAAGGTGAACGAAATATGAGTACGGATAAATATTCCACTTATAAGCAAATTAACTATTCTTGATAGAAGGAACGTAAACTTGTACCAATGCCCCCAAAATATGCACTCCAGCGAGGTTGATAGCTCAATTTCACATACCATTCACCATCAGATATGCCCTAAGAAATCAGAAGTAGATTTGTGAACAACAACTTCTAAAATGGAAATATACGAGATAGACCGTACTAACTTTATAGAGTTCAAAGGAAGTGATCATTGATGACAAAACCAGCAGAGCTAATTTTAGAATACCATCAGATAAGTATGATATCAATCTACTAATGAGATTACAAAGATTTAATTAAATATCCTTATATATAGCGTGAGCTGAATAGATTCCTAATATCTTTTTCCGGTCATTATGATCTATTATATACCTCATCGCACAACACAAAATCAACTCCTGAATTTCATTTGACATATACAATTTGGAGTATGATTGTGATGCAAGTCATTTTGGACAGTAAATTTTATTCCACTATTGGATGGGTTTGATCTAAGATTAATGGAGCCGAATTTATGTATCATTAGCTGCTTAATAAACATAAGTGATGCTAAATAGCGCATGATGCACTTGCCTGTTTCAGATGAGTAGTCAAAACAGCATAACTTTCTGCACCAAACAGCACAGGAAGACTACATTGACCTTGAGCCACCATACACATGTCGCGAGCCTCACTTGTATTATATATTAATGCTCTTGCAGTGATGTTCAATTGGACCTGTTCAATTGCATGGTTAGATGTAAGTGACTGGTATAAACCTCTAACCAGGAACATCCTAGTTTAGCCAAGACATACAACTACAAGGCAACATCATTAGTTCGCTTGACAGGAATCGAGAACGCTAATAACTTATCATTGTTAGGTCAAGTAAATTAGAACGGAAATGAAATTCTCACTTTCTGTTGATTCTGACATTCACCAAGTAACTTCATCTCTTAATATTAACTAGAACGGTACCCGCGCAATGCGGTGGCAGGTACCTGTGACTATATTTTGCGTTATTCGGTTAAACATTTAGTTGTCTTTATACTTTATAAGTAGAGATGGATAAACCAAATAATTTTAGTTTGAACAACCAACTTGCTTCCTAATCAACTTCCTAACCAACATGCTTCATAACCAATTAATTTTAAAATCTTTCCATAATAAACAAGAAAAAGTCTGAATTTTAAGCCTTTCTAATTATAGAATAGTCTCAAATGCATTATATAGTAGTATAGATAATATTGGACTATTTAAAACCAAGCAATCCCTTAAAAATACTTAATTATAAGAGTAAAATAATATTACCTCCACCCGTGAATCTAAGCTTTCTACCCCAATCCGATACCTACCAGATCGCAGAATTTTCTGGTGGATCACGCCGTTTCCTTGCCAGACACAATTAAAATTTTAGAATAAGTACCAAAATATTAACAGTATATAACGGACTAAACGTGAAAACTTTCATTCTTACCACGAATGATGTTCCCATGCCGCTGATGAAACATGAAAAAAGGGTAATACACTGGAGGATCTTCATGATCTACGATTTAAAATACTGCAGATTAATTATATATGCTAAAAATTTGTCAACACGATGATAATATGCAACAAAACACATTGCCATTTTCAGGTATTGAAATACCTCGAGTTATAGTAAGAAGCAATGATGAAGAGCTAGGAACACTATAAAAAATGTCCATTTCAGATCCCTCATTCAAGAAATACAACCAATCCTGTGGCACATGGTTTGAAAAGAATTATTAGCATTATTTTGGACATTATTAGAATATAAGATGAAAATAATACAACTTGCCTCAGCTATACGGCCAGCCACTGGTGATGCGTAATATGTATCTGACCATGTACGTATTTCATCTAAAGGTGGTTCTTTGTTGAGCATGTACAGAATTGGCTCAATATCCTTGTAAGGGACTTTTTCCGCCTAATTGAACGCAAGAACACGGTTATAATACAAAACAATGTTATTAATACAGTTCAAAACTACCTTATAAGAGCATCAAAATCTTACAATGATCGACTGTATAAAGTAGGGAACTGCTACTTTTATCAGATGAGAAGAACCCGCACCAACTCGGAAAGTAACCATGCCAATGGGCCCAAACACAGCGATCATGAATGCTATAAGATGACATATATAACATAAGTTGCGTTACATGTACGAGTTTAGAACGTAAAATAGTAACACCTCAGTTAATAACACTATGTCTTAACTCTTAACCATTTGTAGTAGCAAATTATACGGTAAATATTTTAAATCTGCTCTCGCATCCATGGGATTAACAAAAACAGGGCATTATTAAATGTGCCCCATATGTGCCATGTCTAGTGAATACCGCACAAGTTGAGTGAGTCAAAACATGTTTTAAAAAGAATACATAATTTACAGTAATAAATAAGATGAGGAGTCCAATTAAGTTTGCTTAGTCGATCTACTAATAATTTACAGTAATAAATAAGAAAATATATTAACAGTACGTTTGCTAAATGTCATCAGTTGGTTGTTAAGAAATAATAATGAACCATTGTAAGATTTCAAATCCTGGCCGTCCTAATGATCTCAAGTAACAAAATGATTTCTTCTGAAGACGGAAACCCCTTATAATATAGGCTGGTTAGATCAAAAAGGAAAATTAAGGATCCTCGCTGGTGAATGCAACGCATCCAAATCTTCATGAACTAGCTAGCTAGATATATCCCAACAAGCATATAGTAATGAACGCAAAAGAAAGGCCATCACGTAACTAAATTATATTACTGATCAACATCTACATATATGCAAAAAGAACAATGAAAGAATACACTAGGCATAATGTGTTAACAGTGAAAATTGTGTTTATACCGAATGTGAATAATATCACCCCGAGACAATAGTATCCTATCAGAAGAGGGTCTCGCCTTGGAGACTCTTGATGTTGAGGAGATTGCTGAAGCAACGGAATTTCTTGTTTACCTTCCATATCCTAGGTACAAAATAATATAAAAATGAACAAGACAAATGCAGTAGGAAATCGGGAATGAATACAAAAACACAAACAATCTAGTGATCAATCGATTGTACCTTTGATTAACAATGAACTGAGAATGGTGTGAGAAAAATCTGAACTTCAGAAGAAGCATTAAATAGGAGAAGTGAGACCATGAGCATACGTAAGCCATTTACTTTTTAAGTTTGGAATTTTGTGAGAATTAGATAAAGGCATTGATGGACGGTTACTAATATTAGTATTTAGTTTTGCACTTTTTACCCAAAATTTATGGCAAGCTTAATGCTTTTAAATGATTTTCGTACTTTTTACCGAATTAGATAAAGACATTGATGGACGATTACTAATATTAGTATTTAGTCTTGGACTTTTTACCCAAATTTATGGCAAGCTTGATGCTTTTAAATGATTTTTGTACTTTTTACCGAAAATAGTGGACTTTCATAGATAATTACATACTAGTAGGGTATTCGTGCGTTGCGTTGACGAGTACCTTAAAATAAATGTTAACGCCATCAAAAGTCAAAAGTGATACTCCCTCAGTCCCAAAATATAAGTCCATTTTTTATTTTTCAAAGTCTTTGTTTTTTGACTTTGACCTTAATTATGTTTTTTCGTGTTGTATGATACTTGATAAAAAGTATACCAATAAAAATGCACTTAAAGCACGAATCCATTTATATATTATGAATCAAGTATTATATAACATGAAAAAAAAATAACCAAGGTCAAAGTCGGAATCAAAAGACTTTGAAAAAGTCAAAATGGACTTATATTTTGGGACGGAGGGAGAAGTTAAGAGTTGTATACCGTTCAGGCTCTAGCTCGTTGGCTCGTGCCCGTTCGGGCTCGAGCCCGTGCTTGTTCATGCTCGAGCCCATTTGGCCTGTTGCCCGTTCAGGCTTGAATATTTGTATAATGTGTTTTATTATTTGTATTAGTGACATTTAATGCAAGAATTGTGTTTAAGTTGGTTGTGCAATATGATTGATAATTTGTATTTCTTATATAAGAAGTGTTTTAATAACTATATTAATTGTATTTATTAATCAGTTAATTAATTGACTACATTAAATATCTTGACCACATTAATAGTGCTTTGTATTGTATTAATGTTAGTAAATGTGTTCTAATTAGTTGTACTTTTAGCTTAAAAACTTGTAATGCTGAATTTTAAGTACATATATATATATATATATATATATATATATATATATATATATATATATATATATATATATATATATATATATATATATATATATATATATATAATATATATATATATATATATATATATAAAGAATGAGTTCTCATATTGAATGTTAACATTAATGCTACAAGCCAAGAAACTCTAATATGTGATTTAAGCTACGAAATTTAGTACATGTAGAGCATATTTTGAAGCATTTTAAGAGCTTTTAAGGATACATAAATATACAATGCCCTCATTCATGAAGCATGGAGTAGCTAATAAGTTCAAAGAAAATCAAAAAGTCTCCAATCATTCTTAAAACTATCGATCAAATTTCTTATGTGATCAATAACACTCATTAATAATTAATGTGGACACTTAATAGAGTCTCTTCATATCTCCATAACAATCACCGACAACTAAGTTATATAAATTCTCCTCATTCGGATGCTCAAAAATCTCAACTTTGGTTCTTTCACAACCCATTCACCAGGGTTGAATGTCACTGTTAATATACCGTCGATAAATAGTAAACTGAGAAATTTGAGCCACTCAAATTAATCTATATCAAAGAACCATAAAAACGTTTACCTACTAAAACCTTCAAACACTCCACCGAGAAAAATACACACCCACATTCCAAAAGAAAACAACAAAGATAGTCTGGCAAGTTCGATGTGCTTTCCGGCCACCATCACATTTATTTCTGCCATTTCATGTGAATCTCAGTTCATGTTGCGGTATGTTTTCTACGATTTTATTTACTTCTTATGCCTATTATCTTTCCGTAACCTTTATATTTTCTTTTAGTGCAGTTTAGATATGTTGTTGTATCTTTCTTGCAGTTGTTAACCTTTCTTGCCAAGATCTTATATGTGTTGCGGTATGTTAACCTTTCAGTGTAATATTGTTAATCTTTCTTGCAGGTTAGATATGTTGCGGTTCTTTTATTTAACAACAATTTAGTTTTAACTACGTTACAAAAGATACAACTTAGATCAGTGAAAGAAACATATCTATACTTAACCTTTTAGGAGTATTTTAATAACATGCTTATTCTAAACTTTGGTTCAGTTTATTACTTCCACTAACACGTATCTAATTGGACCTCCATATTTGATTAATAATTCATGTTTGTTATTTATAACTGTTTACTTAAAAATTTCTTATACAATGAAATCAAACTATTGGCAGTAGGTACATGAAATCAAACTATTTCATGGTTTCTCTCATCAAGACGTGATGGTCAAATCTTTTCACGTGGAAGTAGTTGGATAGATTTTCAATAGAACTAAATATTACTGACATGTTTTTATGTAACTGATATGATTTTGTGAAAGTATATTAAAATTTCAGGCTAGCGTAGCATTATGTATTCATATTGAAAAAGATGAAAGTTGGCAAACGGGGAGAGAAAGAAAGATTTTGTATCATAATGTTCAAGTCAGGACAACTTTAGGAGGTCATAAAAGGTCTCATTTTTAAATGGATCAATAGATCATTATGCAGCTATGGAACATGAGGCTCCATCATGTTCTGATACAATTGATCTCAATCTCCCTGCTCCAGAAAAGGACTAGAATACTGTCAATAGCATGATTTAGCAAAATAAAAGTGTAGAGTACAAACAAATAACTTTGCATGCATTTGCATTTGTATAAACTTATAGAGAAATAAAAGTACGCAGTAAAAAATATATTTAGTTGATATTATATGCTGGCAATAAACTATATCATGCTTTAAGTATATTGTGTTCAATTAAATAATTATTAGAAAGAAAATGACCCGCATAAAGCAAAGCATTTTCTTTTTTTGCGAAAGAAATACGATTCATGCATCACATGAACCTTATATTAGCTGTTTTATAAATGAAAAAAACTGAGTTTTGGGTGAGTGAAGGCAATAAATTAATTAGTTAGTTTCAAAGTGTAACTATTAAGTTTAGCAAGAAAAATACTGACTTTTAATAACTGTTATGATTCAAAAAGTTTCATGGTGTAAGTCGAACCAATTCCTATATGTTAGTCATCTTTGCCAATTACACATTACAAATTTATATTATTATATTGTAAATTTGCAAATGGTTATAAAAGTTAACAGATTCTTTGTTCTACCGATTTGAAGGTGTACAAGATCTACCGATACTTACAACTTGAGGATGAATTATTATGTTCAATAACTGTGGACCGAATGATTCACGAAGATGAAAACCACTTATATTACTGTATTGTAAATCTGTTGTTAGTATGAAGTGTTTGGCATGATTAACATCCACGCAACCATGAGATCATTTTCAAGTTTAGATTTTTATTTATTTATTTTGAAGTGTTCAAAGATTGAGTTAGTTTGTATGTAGCTCAATTAGTAGTAGGCAAGTGGTATTTTTAATGTATGGAACCAGTAGTTTATCCTAAAGTTATGATCGTAATGATCTTCTTGATCCAAAACAACATATCACATTTCTTTTTTTCTTTTTTTTTTTTCTTTTTTTTTTCTTTTTATTTTGCAAAAATGAACAATAATGTCCTGAAGTTAATCCATATCAATGCGACAAAAATGAAGAGATGCAATTATATATCCATGCAAAAAAATGAATTAATAAAAAGACGAATCCATTTGGTATGATTAATAGGATAAAACTTTTAGTCGACCAGTTTCGATCCTTTAGTCTATCCATCTAAAATAATAATCTATTTGAGTCATACATGAAGTTGTGATATAAACATTTGAGCTTGAATTGTGGTTAGAAATAAATCAAATAATAAAGTATGTGCATTTCACAAATTGGTTGTTTTATAGTTATGTGTCAGAACATGTAGATTATACGCTGAGTAAGATTAATATGTTTTTTGAAACATAGACTCATGCATCGCACTGTATTTGATACATTTTTATTCAACCGGAGGTCATTTTATACCTTTGGTAGAACCAGAAGCAACCTTTCTATCTTAGGTAGGGGTAAGGTTGTCTACGTCTCAACCTCTCCCATACACCGTGGAAAACAGTATTGGGACCAATAACCCGTGGAAGACGGTATTGAAAGTAACTTTACTTTACTTTACTTTACTTTTTTATTTAGAAAAAATTAGTTAAATGAACTCCATTTATTCAGTCGAGTATCCCAATCAAAACTTAAAATAATAACTAAATACACATAACCTTTGCAAAACCGATGACTTTTTAAAGTGAACAAAGCCTGTGCATCGCACGGGCCAATGATTTGATGGTACACATGATGAGTGAAGATTAAGAACATATTCAAAAGAAATCAACATCAATATAACCCGAACACTTTTTACCCAAAATACATGTATGATTTAATTATGGTGAACAAAGCCCGTGCATCGCATGGGCCATGCTGTCTCGTTTCTATTTAAAAATTGTATTTAATGTTAGAAAATGTGTTTTAATTAGTTGTACTTTTAGCTTAAGAACTTGTAATTGTATTTTATATTAAAAAATATGTTTTAATTATTTGTACTTTTAGCTTAAGAACTTTTAATACTAAATTTTAATTATTTCTTTTTATAGAAGGCCTAAAGGCTTTATACAATAAGGTAGCGCGTTCCACATACCGATGGTTGTAATTTAGCTTTCCGTTACAACCGAATTTACAATAGTAAAACCATAATATGTCAAAGATCTTCTAGGATCAAGATCCACAATATAATATAAAACTGAGGTATCCGGCAACCACATATTCACGTTCACCACTGTAAATGAGACAAACATCATATGTTCTTTTCAAATAACGAAAAATGTGATTCACCGCATTCCAATGCTCTTTTCCAGGATGAGCCATATATCGTGACACAACATTCATCAAGTGAGCTGTATTCGACCTTGTGCAAACAATAATATTCATCAAACTCCCTGTAGCACTAGCATCGGGTATTTAGGACATCTACTCTATATGTGTTTCACTCTGAGGTGCACAAGCACTAGATAAATGACAATTTGCCGAGGAAGGAGTATTTGCTGATTTTGCCGAAATAATGCGAACACGAGAAATGATATTCTCAATATAGCTTCTATGTGATAAGAAAAGCTTAGCATGTTTTCAGTCTCGAATTATTTCCATACCCAAAAAATTACGAGTTGCTCCAAAATCTTTCATATCAAATTAAGGCTAAGTAGCTGTGAGTGGTAGCAAAAGTAGCTGTGAGCGGTAGCAGTGAGCACTAGCTGTGAGATGTAGCCACATCTCACTGCTCACAACTTCTTAAAGAAGCATTGGAAAAATGACATTTTTTAAAAAATAGCAAAGCTCACCGCTATTTTGCCAAACGAACACTAAAAATCAAAAAGCTCATTGCTTACCGCTCATCGCCCCAAAAAGCTCTGCGCCAAACATAGCCTTTGTATTGAGAAGAATCTTCAACTAATTAACATCGTCTATGTCTTTAGCTGTAACGAGCAAATCATCAACATACAAGAGTAAGTAGATAAGTGATCCAGACGTTATCCTTTTATGATAGACACAACTATGATAAGCACAACTACAAAAACAATAATTTACCATAAAGCTGTCAAATCTCTTGTACCATTGTCTTAACGGCTGTTTCAAACCATAGAAAGATTTTTGGAGATTCACGTAGTCTTCTTTGCCTTGAACAATGAAACCTTCAGGTTGGCTCACGTAAATTTCTTCCTCAAGGTCACCGTGAATTTATGTGGTCTTTACATCTAATTGTTCTAACTCTAAGTAAAAATAAATAAAAATAAAGAGTAAAATACACGTTAGTCCCCAAGGTATTGCTAGATTTCATGTTTAGAGGTGGTCTTTCTAGCTCCGGCAAAGGTAGGGGTGTAGTTACAGTTAGATGTGGTGGTGCTAGTTCTAATCAGGGTAGGGGTGCAATTACAGTTAGAGGTAATGGTGGTTCTTGTTCAGATCAGGGTAGAGGTGCAATTACACTTAGAGGTGGTGGTGCTAGTTCTAATAAGGGAAATGGTGCATTTATAGTTAGAGGTTGTGGTGGTTCTAGTTCAAATGAGGGTAGAGGTGGTGGTGCTGGATCCAGTTAGAAAAAAAGGTGGGGGTTCTAGTTCTAGTGAGGGTAGGAGTGTAATTATATTGAGAGAATGAGAGGTGATGGTGTTAGAATTGATGAGGTGTAAACGCTTATGAAATTATGTATATTTTATCATATATTGTCCTAATTTGCTTCCATTTAAGTTTTAGGTACTTGGGAGAGCAAATGCTGGAAAAGTACAAGTTTTGGCTTGATTGGACGAAGAACGAAGAAAAATGACAAATTCCAGCACGTGCCGACATCTGTGATGTGGTCACTGAATCATGACTGCTCAGTGTGTGGAGACGTCCTTGAGTGACGACGTCAAAGGCATTGTCCAGCTGAATTCACTGACTAAACTACCTTCTTAGCCACTTTTCCTCACAGACGTTGGAGTACAAGATTGATAACTCACAATCATTCAGTTTGCCCTAACTTATTTGGTTCTTATACACTGGAAACACATTCATTCATTGCATGTAATTTATCCTTTTATGGTGAATTGCCAATATGAGGCTTCCTACGATCCCTGGCATTTGACTTCTGAGGTATTAATTTGGACAGTGTCCGCTGCCCAATTTGTGACACTCTTATCAAGACTGAAGAACACCTTTTATTCACTGTAACATATATCTCCATCAATTGGGAAAGTGTTCTTCATTGGTGCGGGTTATGCAACACCAGCATATTGAAAACTCTTGAAATAATATAACTGTCGCAAGCATCAAGTATTCTGAGATGGTGGTTAGATCCACTCTTTAGGTTATTTCACGGTTCAGAAACATTTCAATCTTTCATATAAAACGATTCAACAAAGACCTCATCCTTAGCACATCAAACGTTTTTCTATTATTTGTATCTATAGTAGTAGAAAGAAAAAAAGAAAATAAAAACATCATCAAATTGCATTGGTTGGACTTGTGATCCTTGTAAATGTATCCTTAAATTAAATTTGTAATCATAATCATTTCTTCTAGCCACATTCTAGGTTTTTGTTAGTATCCCCCCCCCCCCCCCCCCCCCCCCAAAAAAAAAAAAAAAAAAAAAAAAAAAAAAAAAAAAGTGGGTATGTACATATTTGGATGGATGAATTGAAGTTGTAGCAAATATAATTCCTTAAACATATGACATTGTCTACACGTGATTCATATCCGATCCATTTTCCTGCTTATTCAATTTTCCAAATCAAAATTCCCAAAATAAATTATGGTCAAAAGATCATGAAAATCTAATGATCGATTACATTTTTACTTTAACTAATTTGACACACTTAGAGCATGATTTTCTTACGTGAAAACATGAATAGAACGCTGCGGACACACGAATTGATATATATATATATATATATATATATATATATATATATATATATATATATATATATATATATATATATATATATATATATATATATATATATATATATATATATATATATATGGGCTTTATTTTCAGAACTCTGTTAAGTGCGGGAACTGCGAGAATTCCAATTTTGCATTAGAAAACATGCATGTTCATATAAAACATGTATGTTTTCTTACATACAGCTTAATACAAATACATGCGTAACATACATGTTCATATAAAACCATTTTGCATTGGTATGTTGCACTTAACATGGTTTTATATAAAGATGTATGTTACGCAGGTATGTGTATTAAGGTGTATGTAAGAAAACATATATGTTTTATATGAACATGCATGTTTTCTTATGCAAAATTAGAGTTCTCGCAGTTCCCGCACTTAACAGGGTTCTGAAAATAAAGATACACTCTATATATATATATATATATATATATATATATATATATATATATATATATATATATATATATATATATATATATATTCTTAAAGTTGTAAAAATGAGAACTATTCTAAAATACCATTAAAACATTGATACATAACCATTTTAGCAAAGATGCACCAAAATATTATATATTAATACTAGTTAACATTAAATCGACTAATAACCAACTCATACATGATAAACGGATTACTGATACACAATTTAATTTTTGATACATATACATTAAAATCTCAAAAAACTAATTTCTTATACATAAATTGATACACCTAATACACAACAACAACTAAAAACTTGATACACAATACTAAACCTTGATACACATTACACGTTCAATCAAAGTGTATCACTTAGTTTACGTCAATTTTCATTAAAAAACCCATCAAATCATCAACAATTTTAGTTGTAATTAATTATGTTTTTATTTTCTTTTAAGTTGAGTGTCATTTGTGAGATTTTGGTTGGTTCTCATTTTTATAACTTTAAGAAAGTTCTCATTTGATCTCAATTCTATATATATATATATATATATATAGGGTGATGTTATTTTCAGAACCAAATAAATTGCGAGAACTGCGAGAACCAGCATCAACCAATCAGATTTTTTTGGATATTAATTTATATTATTTAATACAAAAGGGTATATTGGTAAAATTACCTTTTTCATTTACTTTTTGATTTTTTTTTAATAAAAAACGTTTCTTAGTCCCTAAAATTTAGGATTTTTTTTTTTTTTTTTTTTTTTTTTTTTTTTTTTGCTTTAAAAATGTTTAAAAATACATTATGTGCACATGTGTTTTGTAAAAAGAAGTTAACTACTAACTACATTATGACAATTGTAATTTTCATTTATGCATAAGTGTTTTGTATATGCACATGTATCTATAAGAAATATTACATAAATAAAAATACAAACAACAAAACTTTAACAATAGATTTATGCAATTTCCAAACTTACAAATCGTATTACTCTACTAAATGATATTCAGCTTTATCACAAACGTCAAATTTACAAATCCAATGTTATTACAAATATATGAAGCGTGCACATGTGCATAATCCAATGTCTTTAACTGTTGGTTCGTCTTTTAAGCGTGCACATGTATTCCTTGCCTGGTTCAAGTACTCATGAAATCTGTACATGTGTTGTTAATCCTTTTGCACATGTGTTTTTTATCGTCTCGCTCATCGTAATTGATACAAGCCTGTGCCAGCTTTCACAACGTCAAGTAACCTGCCACAATCGATTATCATTCGACATGTTGCACCCTTAAATCATAGCTGAAAACAAAAACATCCTTATATCATAACTAAAAACTTAAATTCACTTTTAATACATTTAAACTCCGAAGCTGTAAAAACACATGTGCATCACGTTCATCATAAACTGAAAAACATATATGCACTCACAATAACACATATGCACACTCCTTTTATTGATTTTGTATCGACCATAAAACATATATGCATTTCAATAACTATATTTTTTTTAAAAGAAAACAATAACTGCTGTATTAAGACGTATAACTAAATTAATCAATACTAAACAATTAAACAAGAGCTTGCATCATTAACACTTGCCAACCAACAATTCTCAGTGGTTCTTATTGCACTTTCAATTTCAACATAACATATCCAGACACTATTTCCTAATACCGAAGAATCCATTAAGCAATAGATGAAATCTAAATCAAGAATTTAAAAACATTTCACATTATTCAACAAATTAACATACTCTACAAATCTAAAACACAAAAAACCAAAATCCGTTCCATCAATTCTTTAATAGAAGTATAAATCGTTCCATCAATTCTTTAATAGAAGTATAAATCATTACCTCTATTTGTGAGCAGATCTGTACACCAATCGACAAAAGGAGTCTCGAACAAATCATATCAATCTCAGTTTTAACGCGTAAACATGTGAGTCGATCTATAATCCAATTTTATTACAAATATATGAAGCGTGCACATGTGCATAATCCAATGTCTTTAACAGTTGGTTCGTCTTTTAAGCGTGCACATGTATTCCTTACCTGGTTCAAGTACTCATGAAATTTGTACATGTGTTGTTCGTCTTTGTTGTTTCCAAACTTACAAATGTATTCCTTGCCTGGTTCAAGTCTTTAACAGTTGTTGATGTCGTGGGTCTATTAAACTTTTTCTAATCAACAATTTTATAGAAACCAATATCATTTAGCTTTCAATTCAAAAAGTAATTTCAGTTTTTCAAATCAATGTTTTTCCAGATCGAATACCATATATGCAAACCAAATCAGATTAGCAAACTTACACAAATTGTAGATAGGATCATAGAAGAGATCGACATATGTTTGGTTGCGGCGGTTGATCGATCTTGTTTTTCCAGATCGACATATTTGTAGATATATGTTTTGTTGCGGCAGTTGATCGATCTTGTTGCTATGGTTGCCGATGGTGTCATCGGTGAGAGAAACATGTGAGATCTTGTTTTGTTGCTATGGTGGCTTGGCTTTTGGGAGAGAAGAAACACATAGATCTGTATTTTTTTCACATCTCTTAACCTAAAATTGTGGATCAGTTATTGAAAAGTTAAACGCGAAATTCCATTATTACCCCTCTGTCATTTATGAAAAGTTACATGACCTTTTATTTAATTACAGTTATGCCACCAGCATTTCTAACCATTGATCAAAAAAATAAAGGGCTTAGATTGGTTCTCGCAGTTCTCGCAATTTATTTGGTTCTGAAAATAACCTCACACTATATATATATATATATATATATATATATATATATATATATATATATATATATATATATATATATATATATATATATATATATATATATATATAGTGGTAGTTCTGTTGATTAGATTTTAGCAGGGCCGGCTTTAAGGGAGTGCAAGAGGTGCCATTGCACAGGGCCACCGCTTAACGAGGGCCACAAAATTCTATGCACTTTAATATATATGTATATACACAACATGACACTTGAGTTTAATTAGTTCACGCACTAGTGATATATGTTTATTTTGTATGTGTTTTTAAGGGCCTCTTTGTGGTGTGGCACGGGGCCACCGAAATCCATCAGACGGCCCTGGATTTTAGAGAGCATTTGGATAGTGTTCAATTCCCCTTTGGGGAGGACCTCTACCGGTACTGGAGTGCATCATAACATCAAGCACTCAATGAGAAACCCGGATGGACAACAGGAGTCTGGGTTATGGTTTGAGTACGTGACATATTACATACCTTGCCCATGATTTGACCCCTTTCCATTACACACATAGAACACTTTCAGATAACCAACATTATCTTAATGTCGTTCTTTCTTCCAAAAACTATAGCCCCAATTATATCTCAAAGATACTTGAAAATTCATAGAGACTATAAACTGATGCATAAAACTATTTAATTATTATGAATACAATCATTAATGTATCTTCATAGTTTTTAAGAAATACTATTCATAAATAATTCATATGCCGTCGATGAAAGGTTCAAGGAAGCAAAGATCTTTAGAAGACGTATGACCACCTATCAACGAGTCCGCATATAATTATCATGGAGGTTTTGAAGGCGCAGATAACCGCATACAAGATTATGATAACTAAAACTACAAGAAACAAAGGTGAACGAAATATGAGTATGGATAAATATTCCACTTATAAGCAAATTAACTATTCTTAATTGAAGG
This sequence comes from Artemisia argyi, assembly GCA_030686995.1. Lineage (NCBI taxonomy): Eukaryota > Viridiplantae > Streptophyta > Magnoliopsida > Asterales > Asteraceae > Artemisia > Artemisia argyi. The sequence continues at coordinate 195,238,253 of CM060676.1, forward strand.
AACGTAAACTTGTACCAATGCCCCCAAAATATGCACTCCAGCGAGGTTGACAGCTCAATTTCACATACCATTCACCATCAGATATGCCCTAAGAAAACAGAAGTAGATTCATGAACAACAACTTCTAAAATACTATCAGAGAAGGATGATATCACTCTACTAATGAGATTACAAAGATTTAATTAAATTTCCTTATATATAGCGTGAGCCGAATAGATTCCTAATATCTTTTTCCAGGCATTATGATCTATTATATATCTCATTGCTCAACACAAAATCAACTCCTGAATTTCATTGGCCAGATATTTTGGAGTATAATTCTCTTCCTTATATCTTTTTCCGGTCATTATGATCTATTATCTATCTCATCGCACAACACAAAATCAACTCCTGAATTTCATTTGACAGATACATTTTGGAGTGTGATTCTGATGTGAGTCGTTTTGGACAGTAAATTTTATTCCACTATTGGATGGGTTTGATCTAAGATTAATGGAGCCGAATTTATGTATCATTAGCTGCTTAATAAACATAGGTGATGCTAAATAGCGCATGATGCACTTGCCTGTTTCAGATGAGTAGTCAAAACAGCATAACTTTCTGCACCAAACAGCACAGGAAGACTACATTGACCTTGAGCCACCATACACATGTCGCGAGCCTCACTTGTATTATATATTAATGCTCTTGCAGTGATGTTCAGTTGGACCTGTTCAATTGCATGGTTAGATGTAAGTGACTGGTATAAACATCTAACCAGGAACATCCTAATTTAGCCAAGACATACAACTACAAGGCAACATCATTAGTTCGCTTGACAGGAATCGAGAATGCTAATAATTTATAAATTGTTAGGTAAAGTAAATTAGAATGGAAATGAAATTCTCACTTTCTGTTGATTCTGACATTCACCAAGTAACTTCATCTCTTAATATTAATAATATTGGACTATTTAAAACCAAGCAACCCCTTAAAAATAGTTAATTATAAGAGTAAAATAATATTACCTCCACCTGTGAATCTAAGCTTTCTACCCCAATCCGATACCTACCAGATTGCAGAATTTTCTGGTGGATCACGCCGTTTCCTTGCCAGACACAATTTAAATTTAAAATAAGTACCAAAATATTAACAGTATATAACGGACTAAACGTGAAAACTTTCATTCTTACCATGAATGATGTTCCCATGCGGCTGATGAAGCATGAAAACAGGGTTACTCTCAGTAGGATCTTCATCATCTGCAATTTAAAATACTGCAGATTAATAATATATGCTAAAAATTGTCAACGCGTTGATAATATGCAACAAAACACATTGCCATTTTCAGGTATTGAAATACCTCGAGTTATAGTAAGAAGCAATGATGAAGAGCTAGGAACACTATAAAAAATGTCCATTTCAGATCCCTTATTCAAGAAATACAACCAATCCTGTGGCACATGGTTTGAAAATAATTATTAGCATTATTTTGGACATTATTAGAATATAAGATGAAAATAATACAACTTGCCTCAACTATACGGCCAGCCACTGGTGATGCATAATGTGTATCTGACCATGTATGTATTTCATCTAAAGGTGGTTCTTTATTGAGCATGTACAGAATTGGCTCAATTTCTTTATAAGGGGCTTTTTCTGCCTAATTGAACGCAAGAACACGGTTATAATACAAATCAGTGTTATTAATACACTTCAAAACTACCTTACTCCAAGAATATAAGAGCATCAAAATCTTACATTGATCGACTGTATAAAGTAGGGAGTTGCTGCTTGTATCAGATGAGAAGAACCCGCACCAACTCGGTAAGTAACCATGCCAGTGGGCCCAAACACATGGATCACGAATACTGTAAGATGACATATATAATGTAAGCTGCGTTACATATATGAGTTTAGAACGTAAAATGGTAATACCTCAGTTAATAACACTATGTCTTAACTCTTACCCATTTGTAGTAGTAAATTATACAGTACATATTTTAAATCTGCAGCTCTCGCATCCATGGGACAACTAACTAAACCAGGGCATTATTAAATGTGCCCCATATGTGCCATGTCAAGTGAATTCCGCACAAGTTGAGTGAGTCAAAACATGTTTTAAAAAGAATACATAATATCAGTCTATCAAATTTAGCTACATTCAGAGTGAAAAAGATGAGGAGTCCAATTAAGTTTGCTAATTAGTCGATCTACTAATAATTTACAGTAATAAATAAGAAAATATATTAACAGTTTGCTAAATGTCATCAGTTGGTAGTTGGTTGTTAAGAAATAATAATGAACCATTGTAAGATTTCAAATCCTGGCCGTCCTAATGATCTCAAGTAACAAAATGATTTCTTCTGAAGACGGAAAACCCTTATAATATAGGCTGGTTAGATCAAAAAGGAAAATTAAGGATCCTCGCTGGTGAATGCAACACATAGCTAGCTAGATATATCCCAACAAGCATATAGTAATGAACGCAAAAGAAAGGCCACGTAACTAAATATATTATAACGTGTTAACAGTGAAAATTGTATTTATACCGAATGTGAATAATGTCACCCCGACACAATAGTATCCTATCAGAATAGATGTAGCGTCAGGGTATCGCGTTGGAGACGCTTGAAGTCGAGGAGATTGCTGAAGCAACGGAATTATTCTATTTTCCATATCCTAGCTACAAAATAATATAAAAATGAACAAGACAAATGCAGTAGGAAATCAGGAATGAATACAAAAACACAAACAATCTAGTGATCAATCGATTGTACCTTTGATTAACAATGAACTGAGAATGGTGTGAGAAAAATCTGAACTTCAGAAGAAGCATTAAATAGGAGAAGTGAGACCATGAGCATACGTAAGCCATTTACTTTTTAAGTTTGGAATTTTGTGAGAATTAGTTAAAGGCATTGATGGACGGTTACTAATATTAGAATTTAGTCTTGGACTTTTAACCCAAATTTATGGTTAGCTTGATGCTTTTAAATGATTTTTGTACTTTTTACCGAAAATAGTGGACTTTTATAATACATAATTTACATATTCACAAGTTTTTCATGTTAGTATTATTTACGCCTCTATCCATGATGTTTTTGTTATATATTTTTTTCTTGATACATTAAAAATGTTAAATTACACAATTATGTAGCACCTTCATATACGGATGGTTGTGATGTAGCTTTTCGTTACAACCGAATTTCCAATAGTTAAAACATAACTTGTCAAAGATCTTCTAGCATCAAGATCCACAGCATAATCCAAATCTGAGGTATCCGGCAACCACATATTCACGTTCACCACAGTAAATGAGACCAACATCGGATGTTCCTTTCAAATAACGAAAAATGTGTTTCACTGCATTCTAGTGCTCTTTTCCAGGATGAGCCATATATCGTGACACATCACTCATTAAGTGAGCCAACCTTGTGCAAACGATAACATACATCAAACTCCCTATAGCACTAGTATAGGGTATTTGAGACGTATACTCTATCTGTGTCTGTCTCACTCTGAGGTGCACAAGCAGTAGATAAACGACAATTTGCCGAGGAAGGAGTATTTGCCAATTTTTCCATTTTGGCCAAAACAAGAAATGATCTTCTCAATATAGCTTTTCCGTGATAAGAAAATTAGCTTAGCATGTTTTCGATCTTGAATTATTTCCATACCCACAAAATTTCGAGTTGCTCCAAGATCTTTCATATCAAATTCTGTATTTAGAAGAATCTTCAACTTATTAACATCGTCTATGTGTTTAGCCGCTACGAGCATATCATCAATGTACAAGAGTAAGTATATAAGGGATCCAGACACTCCCTTTTTATGATAGATACAACAATCATAAGTACTTCTGCTAAAACCATGCTTTACCATAAAGATGTCAGATCCCTTGTACTATTCTCTCGGGACTGTTTAAAATCATAGAGAGATTTTTGGAGCTTATAAACATAGTCTTTTTTGCCTTGAACAATGAAGCCTTCGAGTTGGCTTCATATGAATTTCTTCCTCAAGGTCACCGTGAAGAAATGCACTCTTTACATCTTGTTTTTTCTAACTCCAAGTTAAAAGATAAATAAATAAAATTTTCATTCCCAAAAAATTACAAGTAATGTAAAATGTTGCAACTTTTAGGGCAAATGGATTAATTTTTATTTTTATATTTTGGCTTTTCGCCTAATAGAGAATGAAAAGATTAGGATATGGTTATTTGATGTGCCTGATTTGAACCGGAGAAAGATAAAGACAAGTCACAAGTTTCAATTGTCATGTCACCTTAAAGCATGTTCTCTGAAAAACATGGACTTTGGGGAAATTCTATGTTTGAAGTGAGTTATTTTGACTTCTTCCCTATACGAGTGATGCCAGATATAACCTATTTATCAAATATATATTTTTCAGAAGTTGCTGACTGCTATTTGAAATATCATCAGAGAATTTCCAAACTATAAAGGGATTCTATAGATTACACAAAACCTACATCGCGGATATGTAAACCGGTGGAACTTATATGCATCTAACATTGAATGTGAAAAGTCTCATGGCGCAGTTTTGCGGTTTTGTTTGTCTTATAGCAGAGGAAAATACCTAAATCTCTTCTATCTCCATCTATGTTAAAGAAGTAAATATGATTTAATCATTTTATTCAAGTTATCATTTCTCTCTTCACTATTGAAGATTCTCACACAGTTCTCTCCCAAATTTTGGAAATACGGATTTTAATAACATGGTAATCCTAAGTTTTATTCCTTCGCATTAGGTAACTATAAAAAAGAAATAACGAAAACATCAAACAACCACGACTTGGAGCAATATAATTGAGACATGGATGATACACAATACACATAATTTCTTTCCACATGAAACCTTACATACATAAACAGAAATATAAAGACATACCAACACTTGATACACGAACGTTTATGATGCTTGTTCAATAAAACCAACTAACATTGAACATTAAAAATGCTAAGCAAATTCTGCAGACAGAGTCTCCCAATGCAAACTCGGTTTCCAGTCAGCTTCTGCAAGGACTTTGAGTATCTCCTTTGCCACAATCTTGCTCCCAACAGGTGTTAAATGTACCCCATCTCTGCCATTACGAATGTTTAGTTAATTACATCTTACAACAAATAATAACAGAAATTCTTTAGATATTTCCTTATCAAACAGTTTCGATAACTAAAGGTGATGAAATCAGTTGATCACGCGCAACGAAGGTTATTAAGATAGAATAATTGGGCTAGAAGAATCTGAATGTACAATAAACCTAGATAAGTGCTCGAAAACTGACATTCTAAATGGCATAATTTTGCCATTTTACCCCTGGGAATAATTTTGTGCTAAATTAAATATGATGTTCTGAACTCGATGCTAGAAACATATATGGTAGGATACTCACGTAAAGCATGTTGTCATCCAGCCATTATGCTGCTTAAATGCATTACAAAGATTAATAGCCTTAATTCCCATCTCATGGCACAACTCTACACAAGCATCTGCATATTTTTGGACCAGCAGATTTTTGCGACCAACAGTACTGGTTTCATGAAAAAACAATTTGAAGTGTCAATGAGAATATAAAATTACAAAGAACTATAAGAAGAAAAAAAAAAAAAAAAAAAAAAAAAAAAAAAAAAAAAAAAAAAAAGCTCATAATAATAATATCACCCGAAAATTTCTAATATTTGAGCTTCATTCACTGGAGGAGCAGTAAGAAATATTAGACGCGTCTTCTCTGAAAGACTCTGGTAACAACACGTGGGTTGAACACATTACTTTGTAAACGTTAGTCTTATGATATGTGGCATGGATTTGTTATATTGTTTTCAAAACAGTTGATATGCTAATTAGATCATAGACTTGTGATAAAACTTGCCTTGAGATGGATAGCTATCTTCCTCATGTTTTCAACATACTCAGAAAGTGGTACATGAGCACTAACGCCATCTGGACTAGGAAGTTTTGAATCGTTACCTCCAAAATAAACTATCACGAGAGATGGTTGTACTGGATCATCCTGTGTACAAACAATTTATTTCTCGATAATCCAAAGATTGTTTGATAACACAATATGATTTAGTCGTCTAATCTTTGTCGGGATTCTGTCTTAATACATGACTTTTTGGTAAGTTTTGAGAATGGACTGTCTAATTGAAGAAGATTTTACTTTTTTATCCTTCTGTATGATTTAGGGTTAAATGGAATATGACTTGTTTGATAAGCATTGTGGATAGATCTAATAAGATTCATTGGAATGTGAAACAGATCCATATGATGGTTATGCAGCACTTCCTATATATGTTTTTACATATAAAATGAATAAATTACCTTTGGAAATACTTGATCCAGAACTTGTAGTGCTTGCCTGGAGTTCCAACCACCATATCCCCGCAAAAATATGTCAGCCTGTACCATTTGCATATAAACATGTTAGATATTAGTGATGATAGTTAGAGGTAGTTAGTTGTAATGTAATCTAGTTTAGGGGGTTAATTGTTTAGCTTAAGTCTTAGTCAACTAGGATTAGGAATGTCATTGCTTGGTATGCAAGCAATGGGCTAACCGACTATAACTTCATGTTGGAGTCGGTAACATACCCCCTCATCTCTATAAATAGAGGGGAGGGGGGACATCCTTCTTTGTACCGTTCATTCTTTTCCTTTGATCAATAAACGAAACGTTTGGGTCATACGTGTGGGTTTTTCTTTAGTCGGGTTTCGGGTGTGCACGGGTGTGTCGATTTACTTTACGAGTTTGGTATTCCGCATACTTGCTTCCGGTTTGTTGATTGCAAGTTCAACAATTGGTATCAGAGCTTTGGTTCGTAAACGCGGAAGCGAAGTCGATCTCGTAAAGGGTTTTCTTGTTGATCGATCACACGTTCAACAAGGGTTCTTGAGGTTTCGGGTTTTTCGGAGCATCAAGGTTGTCGATTTTTAATTTGCAAAGTTTTTGGGTTTACGAGAACTGGTTTGCAGTATCGACAAAGTTTTTCGACTTCAAGGAAGAAGATCGTTATCTTATTTTTATTTTTTTTATTTTTTTTTTTTTTTGGCGGTTCGTTTTCAAAAGTAAATAACGACAAAACAAGTGTATTAATTTACTTGTTACATGCATGTGGACCTTCAAAAATTACATGCATGAGAAGTTCTTTCCAAGCACATGCACACGTATTGGTTGACTAAAGAAGGTTATTTTTGTTTTCTTGTTTCAATCAAGATTAAGAAACTATAATCTTAAGGTATTATTGATTAAAAACAAGGTTGTTACACACGGGTACTTTGTTTAGTTCGGTGTTTTGAGGTTTATATCACAAGGTTATCAGAATAAACAAAGAGATTGGAAAAAGATGACGGGGACCAAGTTTGAAATTGAGAAATTCGATGGGAAGAATGACTTCGGGTTATGGCAGGTAAGGATGAAGGCTTTGCTGGAACAACAGGGATTAGCTGCGGCATTGGAGGAATTACCTGCAACCACAATAATGGCATACGATAACGTCATTCAGAAAAAGGCTTACAGCACATTGATCTTGTGTTTAGGTGATCGGGTCCTACGGGAGATCACTAAGGAGACGACTGCAGCGGGGATTTGGAAAAAGTTAGAGACTTTATACATGACAAAGTCTTTAGCTAATCATTTGTACTTGAAGAAGAAGTTATATACTTTTCATATGCATCCGGGTAAGAGTCAGGCTGAACATATTGATGAGTTTCACAAGCTGGTAGGTGACTTAGCGGCTATAGATGTTGCTATATCGGATGAGGATCAGGCATTATTATTACTCACATCTTTACCATCGTTTTACGATAATTTCGTGGATACTTTGCTATATGGTCGGGATACTTTGAAGCTAGAAGACGTGCTCGCGACACTTCATTCTAGGGAACTTCAGAAGATGACGGAAGCAAAGGTTGATGGTGGTGAAGGGTTGTTTGTGAGGGGGAAATCTGATCAAAGTGATATGCAGCAGGGCAAAGGTAGTGCATGGTCAAAGTCACAAGGAAGAAGCAGCAGACTCAAGTGTTATATATGTCAGTCTGAGGAGCATTTGAAGAGGGATTGTCCCAGGTATAATCACAAGAAATCTCAAGGTTTTGTCAGGCATAAAGATCAAGTATCCGGTTCTGGAGTTGATGGGTATGACAATGCTGATGTCATGATGGCTGTGAGTGTTGAAAAGTTATTAGACTGGATCATGGATTAGGGGGCTCATACCATATGACATACAGGAGAGATTACTTGTTTAATTATACGGAGTATGATGGTGGCAATGTACTGCTGGGTGATGGCAGGGAATGCCGTGTACATGGGACAGGTAAGGTTCAAGTACAGATGAGCAGAGGCGAAGCTTCATAGGGGCCGGGGGGGCGCCCGACCCCCCGAAATTTTTTTTGCTATGTAGGGGGTATATAGTTTTCGTGTAGAAAAATTTCGGTATATTCGGTTTCGACCCCCCAAAAATTTCGGTATACCTGAAATATAGCCTTAGGAAAAAAAATTTAGATCCCGACCCCCCACTTACAAAATCCAAGCTTCGCCACTGCAGATGAGGGATGGGTCAAGTTTCGTTTTGGATAACGTCATGTATGTTCCGGAATTAAGGCGAAACTTGATATCACTGGGTACTCTTGAAAAAGAGGGTTTTACCGTGAAAATGCAGTCGGGCAGGATCAAGGTTATAAAGGGTTCGCTGGTGGTTTTATCAGGAACAAGGAAGGCTAATTGCGTATATACCCTGGATGGTCAGGCAGGTAGGAAGCAGTTAGGAGAATCTCAGACTGGGAGAAAGATCAAGACAGGCAATGTTCTTGATTCTTGTAATCATAGGTATACACAGCAATGTACGAAGAGTGGGGTCGCCAAACATTTGGGTGTTGCAAGGATACAACAGCATAATGGGTTGGTTAAGAAGACGAATGTGACACTCTTGGCTAAGGTACGTTGTTTTCTGATTCAGTCTGGTCTGTCCAAGGTTTTTTGGGCAGAGGATACAACCGGGTCTACATATCTAGTGAATAGGTCACCATCATCAGCGATTGGATTCAAGACTCCTATAGGTATGTTAGGGTTTTTCGGTTGGCTTGCTAGTAATAAGCAAGGGATGCTTGAACCGGTTAAGGTCAAGTGCATGTTCCTGGGATACCGTGAAGGTATGGTGGGTTATCAGCTTTGGAGGTTAGATGACGTTACTTCAAAGGGAGTGCTTTACAGGAATATGGGTTTCAATGAGAGTGAGGAATACAAGAAAACTTTCATTGGTTCTGGTGTAGGTACAGGTTCAGTGCATGTGTTGCAGGGAGTTGAGTTTGAGGTGGAACCGCTTGGGGATCATACATTTGAGGTGGAACCTCAGGGGAATGTCGGTCAGGTAGCTGGTTCACAGGAAGTACAAACTCAGGATTTGATAGTCTATCATTCAGCACGTGATATTGAGCAACACATAGCACGGGAACTAGACATGTATAGAGAAGATAGTAATGAGGCTGCTTTTGCAGTTGCTGTAGTGGAAAAGATATATACACATGAGTCATTGACTTTCAATGATACAGTTGCTTGTGAGGTAATTTCCAAGTGGAAGGCTGGATTGAAAAAAGATATTGATACTCGGTCAGATGTTTATGTGCTCAGCAACGGTTGTAGGAAAAGTAGTGACGACATCGACGACTATTACTGTGAGTATACACCAGGTATGTTCATACATCTATTTCTCTATATAGATGGTATGGTTTTTTTTTGCAGATGCAAGGCTGAGATCTGGGTTACCAAGGGTTTGCTGAATAAAGCAAAAGGAAATACACTTGGTATGGAGATCATCAGGGATCATTAGAGTGGTAATACTCTGAGGGGGTCACAGTCCAGGGTTCACAACAAAAAGTTGGTACAAACTTTGTTGGAGGGACACTCCATACTGTCGTTGGAGGGTAGTCTATCAGGGACTGTGATGTGGAAAAGAATGGTAAGTTGTCATATACATATGCGGTTGGAAGCCGGGAGTATCAGATGGTCTGCACGAGACCTGACATAGCATCCGTAGATGTGGGTATGTTGGATAGGTTCGATCGTGGATTACAGACATACGTACAGGTTTTTGTGGATTTTGACTACGCTATGGGTAGATCGATCACTGTCATGGGCAGATCAATCACAAGGTACGGGTTTATGATACAAGGATGTGCAGTGAGCTGGGAAGCTGAGTTTCACCACATAGGGGCTTTGTTGACAACTGTGGCGGCATATATGACACTTATGGAGGCTGTGAAGGAGGCTATTTGACTAAAGGGGCTCTCAAAAGAGTCAAGATCTAAGCTAAGGTTAGTAGCAGTAATTGCTACTAGTGCCTTGACAAAGGCAATCCCCGGTCCGAGGTTCCAGCACAGGTTGAAGTTGCTGCGTATCGGAGAAGACTAACTATCACCACTAAGGTGGAAATTGTTAGATATTAGTGATGATAGTTAGAGGTAGTTAGTTGTAATGTAATCTAGTTTAGGGGGTTAATTGTTTAGCTTAAGTCTTAGTCAACTAGGATTAGGAATGTCATTGCTTGGTATGCAAGCAATGGGCTAACCGACTATAACTTCATGTTGGAGTCGGTAACATACCCCCTCATCTCTATAAATAGAGGGGAGGGGGGACATCCTTCTTTGTACCGTTCATTCTTTTCCTTTGATCAATAAACGAAACGTTTGGGTCATACGTGTGGGTTTTTCTTTAGTCGGGTTTCGGGTGTGCACGGGTGTGTCGATTTACTTTACGAGTTTGGTATTCCGCATACTTGCTTCCGGTTTGTTGATTGCAAGTTCAACAAAACAGATATTCATGTACAGAAATAACAAATACATTAATATTCCTCCAAAGTAATTTTCACAACATTTCTAAATAAATCAAGTACATTGCATGTAAAAACTGTATATACATAAAAGAGTAAAAGCCATAAATACTATGTACTCATCTCTAACTCATTATGCTTTCTCTACTTTGGAAACGCTCATTGTACCAACTTCATCTTCTACATCTTATAACTCCAGCCAAACCCATCATCAATCTTTGTCAAATCAAAACCCATCACAATAAGAAACCCACCTTAGATCTTTTTAAGACCTTGAGCCGAAAATACAACATCAAAGAAACTGAGTTTTTGAGATTATTAAGGTTGTTTAGGTGAGATTGTTAAGAATCTGAGTTTGTGTGTGTGAGAGATTAGTTGCTGACAAAAGTTAGGTGTGTTTTGTTTTAGAGAGATGAAACTTAGGTGCAATGGTGGCCGGAGGCGGTGCTGATGGCTGGTAAAGAAGACAAAGGGTATGTACTAACGTCTTTTCATTGGAAAAGGGGGAATTTAATTAAGCATAATGACAACTGATCTAACACTTTATTAAGCATAATGAGCTTTTTTGAAGTAGAGAAAACATACTGAGTTATAAAAATTAGTGCGTAGAGTATTTATGGCTTTTACCAATACATAAAAGTCATCGCAAACCATATTACCTCTATATGATAACACCGAAAATCCAACAATGAAGAAATGAAGGTCAAGTAAACAAAATACGAACACAAAAGAATTGCTATACATTATGCATAATTTGGCGTTATTAGGTAAATGGTGGTGGCGATTTAGGAAGGAAGAGGGAAGCTTATGGGTTAGGGTAATCAAAAGTATTCATGGGTATAGTGGGGGTATGGGGGATGTTAGGGCAATGGGTGGGGGGCAAAAGCGGGCGGGGTATGGGTTGACATTATGAAGTGTGGTGTGGAGGTTGATGGATTAGGGTTAGAATTCTCGTCTTCGTGTGTTGGGGTGGTGGGGGATGGGAGGGACATTAGATTTTGGGTAGATCGTTGGGTGGATAATCGGAGATTATGTGATAGATTCCCTAGGTTATATCATTTAGAGAGGAGGAAAGAGGTTAGTGTGAAGGAAAGAGGGGCGTGGATTAATAATAGGTGGGAGTGGGAATGGGATTGGGTTAGAGTTGTTAGGGGTAGAGTAAGTAGGGAGTTTGATGATCTTATGGGGGTTTTGCAATTTGTTGGTATTACTTATAATTGTAGGGATCGATGGAGGTGGTCGCTTGGTGAAGTCGGTGATTTCAAGGTGAAGGCATTATCAAGATTGATCGAGGAAAAGATTTTGATTCCGGAGAATGGTGTTCAAGAAACGCTTTGGAACAAGTTGGTGCCTAAAAAAGTTAACATTTTTGTGTGGAGGGCTCTAAGAGGAAGACTTCCGGTTCGTGTCGAGCTAGATAGAAGAGGTGTGGATTTAGACTCGATTCTTTGTCCAAGTTGCAATAATATTGTGGAAACGTGTGCTCATAGTTTGGTCACTTGTGATCTTGCTATGAGTGTTTGGGATAAGGTATTCAAGTGGTGGAAGGTAGGGGTTGTTAATGCCTTTTCTATAGATGAATTTTTTTCATGTAATGGAAACGTTAATGTCCCTACCTTTGTTTTACAAGTGTGGCAAGCGGTTATTTGGTCTACCGGTTATTTCATTTGGAAAGAAAGAAATGCTCGAGTGTTTGGTAATAAGTTTTCAAGTACTAGCAAGATTGTTCAAGACATTCAATTAAAAAGTTTTGAATGGATTGTGCGAAGATCGAAGAAATATAAAGCGATAGATTGGCAACAATGGTTGTGGGATCCAATAAATATTCGGATTCAACAAGTGTAATTCCAGCTCTGTGACTGTACATGGTGCTAGTTTCTGTGATACTCAATTAGTGTGGAAGTGATTCATCAGTAACTGGATCAGCAGTGGTGTGTTATTGTTCAGTTTTAAGGTATGAAAGTATGTGAGGTAGTGAGGCTGCAGTTTGAGGATTTAAAGAGCATAGTTGGTGACAGTCCAGTTATTTACTGTGTTTCTTTTTATCCTTTGCTGTTTCTCTGGTACTATCTTGGCTCTCAAATCTCAGTGGGTGTGGAACGTTCCTCATGGTCCAATGTTTCGTGGTTTCTGTGCACTCTATAAGTGAATATGCATATGGAAGCCCATCAAAAGGCAAGAAATGAAATATGGTTGTGTCAGCAAAAGTCAAGAAATGAAATAGGTTTGTGTCATTTAGTGTTTGTGTTGTGAATGTTTGATGCTTTGTTTTATGTAAGTTCATGTTACTGGTTTAGGGATTAGATATGTATGGATCACTTTTGATCCTTTGTGTTTTGGTAGTCTTGAACTTTTGGGTCCCTTTCTCCTTTTAATCCGCTTGATTAATCGGAGTGGGATGCCTTCTCTTTGTATTTTGTTGTTTTTGTGGGTTCTATATATTGTTGCCTTTCTAAAAAAAAACATCAGTGCCTCAAAAGAATTTCATCAGACCTGTTATGTGGACACTGGAAGTTGGAACTCCTAATGCCTTTACGGTGTTCTTACAACCCTTAGTTTAGTTTGATGGGATAAATGGCCAAAATGCCTAAACCATGAGTATATATATGAATATAAGGCAAATCAGGTATCAACCTCATGTGCTCAATTTCAATTTAAGGTACTCATCTTTTTTTTTCTCTCAATTTAAGCTATCGATCTGTTTCTTATTGCATTTGTAGGTAAATAATAAGTTTCCAAGTTATAAAATTTAGTTAGCAGGTTAACTTCCAAAACCCCATTATCTCTTTATTACACCAAACACCTTCTTTATCAGCATCTCCTCCACCAGAACTCATCTTCAACCACCCTCTTTAGCAACTAACAGGTTTATAATATGAGTATGTGACAGAATGGTCACTGTAAAGTTGTCAGCAATGATGAGAACTGAGCATACTACACAAGTCGAATAACTAGATTGCCATTTTTTACTCATAAATTTAGCACTGTCACTAGATAGCATATATACATGCATCTAAGCAAAACTTGAACACAATCTCAATACTTCTCAACTTTACACGAACTCCAGTCATTGACCATGATCCTAAACTTGATTCTAACCTGTGATTGTTTATAAATATGTCTCAAAATTATAACTTTTTTAATATAAATTATTTCTGTGTGCAATTGTGCTTTTTATATCACCTATCATGATTAAACGTGAATTTACACATTTACAAAGGATTGGAAACATGTCCACATTATTGGTAGCAAAAAAAAAAAAAAGTTTTAACGCAATTGTGTTTGTCATTGAGCATAATCAATAGTAAATGTGTTTATGTGTTTGATGATTGGTAGAAGGGATATTTAATAATCGAGCACGAGCCCGAGCTTCATGTATAAAGATCGACTAAGCCCGCGAGACTAAACAGAAATATACACGTATCGCGTACACGTATAACTATGAATAAACAAGCTCAAATTAAATAAACGAGCTCGAGCATAGTGAGCTAAACAAGCCGAGTTTGAATCGAGCTTTATTTCGTGTAACTCAGTCATAAATATGAGCCGAGCCCAAGCTTGTGAAATTTGTCATGAGCCGAGATCAAGCTAATATTACAATTTACAAGATTCTAATCAAGCTGCTAGAGCCCAAGCTCGAGCTTTATACTTATACTTATACTATATAATGTATTTGGGACTATTCTATAATTAGAAAGGCTTAAAAATTCAGACTTTTACTTACTAATTATGGAAACAACCACCCCTACAATTTATAACCACTTCAACAACCACCCCCAACAACTTATAACCACCTCAACAACCACCCCCAACAATTTATAACCAACCCAACAACCACTTTCCACCACCCCACCTCCCTCCTCTTTGTTGGTATTTTAGTGTAAAATAGATTGAGTTTAATATGCATATAAGGGTCGACACTTATATGAATATTAACTGGACTAACGGGGGTTCCAAGGGGGCGGTAGCCCCCTTGGTGGGGGTTCGGGGGCAACGCCCCTGAGAGAAGCAGGGTCCAAGGGGCAGCGCCCCTGGCTGGAATTTTTTATTTCCACTAAGTTGCTATGTCAAAAATTCCTCAGAAAATTAAATTTTCAGAAATTGAGGGACTAAATTTGACAGCTTGAAACCTTGAAACTGCCAAAAGGCAATTAACCCTAAAACCCGTTTTCATCAAACAGAAGGATACAGAAAAACGATTCTGATATACAGAAACATAAGAACATACACAAACTTGAATCAATTAGATTTTATCCGGTCGATAATTGGTATCCACTCCAATTTAATCGATCTGAAAGCGTTCATACTCGTGACTTCTAATTGCTATCAGGATACCCTATTACCCCACATACGATACATAAACAACACTCTTCACCCCAATAATCCGTCCCGCATCGCGCGGGCACCTTTCTAGTACTTATAAACGAGCTCGAAATCGAACTGTGGCAGTCTCGGACTAAAGCTCGTTTTCATATTTTAGAAAATAAGATTGTAAACAAATACTTTCCAATGACTAGTTCTTATACTTTTATATATTCTAACCACCTATGTAAATTGGAAAAATACACCAGTATTGTTACAATCCCATTTTCAACCTACCAACAAATAAGCAAATAATAACTTAACAGATAAACAACTACCTAGTGTGCTTCTTAATATGCTTTCAGTGAGAAAATGACTCCTAAAAGAAGATGAAAACAAACCTTACGAGAATAAATGTCAGCAAGAATAGCACCCCAACCTTGTTCACCAAAACTATATTCAACGATTGATGAACCGAACAAAACGAATTGGGGTCTTCTTGGCCCGACCATCGTCACCGCTAAAATCAAATTCTTTGCCGGCAACAACTAAGGTCTTTGTACGTAGTAGTATGTAATACTACGAGAATAACAAGTGTGTTTGTGGGCCTGTTTCATTTTTGGATTTAATACAAAGGTCTTTAATGTCAACTGAGTGGTTGAGCTTTGTTTACTATTAAAACCCGTGATCATATTAAATACTCCGTATAATTTAAAACTTATACTGGAATAATGTTCGTATATAGTCATAAAAACACGTGTGAATATGAAAAAATATGATTTTTTTTGTCCGCACTGTGAGAGGAGGGGGTTTAGATTTAGGTGATGTTTGTTTGTTAAGAGGTCTGGGTCTGAATCTGAATCTGAACCACACATCTGAATCTGAATCTGAATCTGATGTGTAAATATCTGAATCTAACCACATCTGAACGGGGAAAAAACTCATGTTTGAACCGCACATTTGCTTGCTCATACTATTTTTTTTTATTTTATTTTTTTTGTCAGCAAGAGGCAACAAGACGCATTCAGACACCCCTCTCAAGTCTAAACCATTAAGATCTTACTACATCTGAACGCGTCTGAAAAAAAAAAAAAAAAAAAAAAAAAAAAAAAAAAAAAAAAAAAACGGTCTGAACGACCAAATGTCTGACCGATTCAGACATTTAGCCTATTAAGAAGTTGTTAAGATGTTTTTCAAAAAAACAAACACAGCCAGTTAAGGGACTCATAAAATAAATGCATGTAACGGCTCGAATGGTTGTTTACAACTTTTCAAAGACAATTTTTGCAACATAATAAACTGGAGGGGTATTTGTGTAATTTTTGTTACACAAAAGTTTTTAGATTTAACATAGGACTGTTTTTCTAATCGAATATTAACGTCAAGGACTGTTTTTGCAAAGAAAATAAAAGGCAAAGCCCATTTATGTCAAAAACCAAACCGCAACAACCATTTATGCTTTTTTAAAAGGAATGTTTAAAGACTTTTTTGCAATTTTTCTGAGACTATTTTCACAAAGCAAATAAAACACATGGTCCGCTTTGCCTAAAATCAAACCACGTGGTCAATTTTAGCTATTCTTCAAAAGTGTTTTTTAGTGAACTGTAACAATTCTGAGAAATGTGAATATTTAAAATGAATATCTCATTTTAAAAGAATGTTGGTTGCAAAAGAATACCGACTAAATAATATACGAAAATTACGAATATTAGAAAAATAGAAAATGTCAAGCTAAACAAAAAAGATTGTGTCTTCATGATATTTTTTGTTTAGTGAGAAGCTTTTTAGTCAAGTGGTTGAGAATTCAAATACAGCTTAAAACGTGTGAGATATATTATGAAATATTTAATTATCGTTTAAAACGATAGAAAATAGCAAAGGTAAAAAAGTTATGGATATCTTATATACTAAAAGCTTAAGTAGCCTTATAAATGTAAGTGGTCATAATAAATGACTCATGAATTGAAAGTAAATGTAGATGCTTCATGTGTTAGTACATTAATTTAATAGTCATGCATAAGGATAAGTACATAGGAGATGAAGTGTTTGGTGCCATGAATGCATAAATTAAACACACCAATTAGTGGTTAGTCTTTTTACCTTCCCGTCCATGAGTTACAAATATTTTATCAACTATATAATGTGTCAAAAATCACACACAACAAACCACAACTTCCTCCACACCGCATGCACATTGGCCTACAACTTATTATGGTGGTAAAGTAAGCATCATATCGTCTTACTTATTTAGCATATTGATTTCTATTGTTTCATGTAAATTTCATGTGTGTTTTGTGTGTGTAACAATGTAGGACATAAAGATGGTGCTTAGGAGGTTTGGTAGTAACATCATCTTCTCTAATGGTTTAAGAGATCCTACACATCGTTGTCTTATCAATTAAGTGAAACATGCACGAACATTTTTACTTTGATCGAAAATGCAATATATTGATTAACTGTATTTAAGTTACGAATGATCAACTATATCTAATTGTTTTTTGTAGCACGTCAAGAATTATTAAAGAAAGAGATCGAGAAGTCACAAAAATTATATCAAGAACAAAACATGCAAAAAGCCAATGAAGAACAACGACAAAGACAACAACAACAAGAACAACGCCACGGCCATCGGTGGGATGAATACTTAGCATTCATATTAATTGTACGTTACAAATTAAACATGCAATATTTTACTTCATGTAATACCGATAAACGGCCTAATACTATTGATTCGTTAGCAAGTAAGTTTCTTGAAAATAATGTGACAAGTATTCAATTTTTAATCAATAATTATTACTACACTTTGTTGATGCATTTTAATATTTTTGCTCTTAATGTAGTTTTTTGTCTTGCGGTGTGTTAATATCACTATGAAGATTAATTGATTATCTTAATATGATTTTAGTTTCATTTGTAGAATGACAAACAAATTTGACAAAATGAAATTGTTATATTAGTTATAAAGGGTAGAAAAATTATATGTCGAGATTGATGCCTTCAAATATACTTATATATGCAATATGCTGCAAATTAAATATACTAACAATATTTGACTGATTTTCACAACAATAAAAAAATATTGAAACTTAAATGGTTTTTGTGGATAAAATAAAGTTTGAGTAACTAAGCGTAGTAATGTGGAGCTCCCGTATTTGATATGATAAACCAAAAGGATAATTCATTGTCACAAGTTAGATCTCAAAATATAGAGAATATCCACTTTGTTACGATTTTGTATAAGGGTTACATTTATTTTGAAAGAACCGTATGCGTTTAACCTCCTTTTGACATTTAGTATGTAACGTATACATATTAAAAAATTACATGTGAAGAGACTTTTTAAATGTAGCATCTTGAAAAAAGTCTCTTCACATCTACTCTTTTAATGTTAATAAACTATTTAAATGTGTGTCATGCTTAAAAAAGGTGTGATACTATCACAACTTAGATATATAATGACGAAAATAAGTGCCAAAGATTACGCTATGAACACTTATATACAGCCCATGTAATGACGAAAATTAGTGTCGAACAATACACTAATGAACATTTAGATTAAGCCCGTGTTCATCGCACGGGTATGAATGACTCAGTCTAAATATAAAAGTCACCAAACAACTAATTAAACTCATTCATCTTAAACTCATGCGATGCTTACAAAAGTTGTGATACTACCACAACTTACAAACCCAATGACGACAATAAATACCACACATTACACTATGACCAATTAGATAGAGCCCGTGTGCAACGCACGGGTCTGAATGACTAGTATTTATAAAAGTTAAATAGATTTTTTAAATCATAAAGTTAAAAATTTAAGTACAAATATCACTTTTGTACTTTCAATTTTGTCATTTGTTAATTTTAGAAATCTACTTTTTTAAAGCGTCCTGTCACAAGCCAGTTTATCTTTCTGTAATTTACCTTTTCATATATGGATAAATTAACGAGTATTCTGTATAACAATGATGTTTTATGGCAGCAAATAATTACGATTGTTACAATTGTGATATTTAAATTGAAGTACAGAACAAGATTGAGCCGGGAATGAGATGAATCTACATAATACAACAAAAATGAATACAAATGATAGAAAACATAATAAATAAACGATCATAATTATACTAACAATGTTTTGGTTCGAAACTTGTTCATCAGTAACATCAATATTTATTTGATAATTTATTTTCATCAACTATAATCTAACACAATAATAAAAATGAAGTTGTAATATGATATGTTATATAGCAAGTGTTTATAAATGATTTTTTTTTTTTAAATATTAGGTTGCGTTTAAATGGAAAACATTTTCTTTCATTTCCTATTTCTTGTTTTGTAGGAAAAGAGAGGGAGTTTGATTTTCACAAAACAATGAAAAATTTAAAAAACGCGTTTAGTCTGAGAAACATGTGTTTGTGTTTTCCATTTTCCAAAATTAGAAAACATGTTTAAGTGTTCTTGTTTTATATCTCAATTCACTATTCACCTTAGTAATATTATAAAAATATCTTCAAAACACAAAAACAAATATTATAAAGTAACCAACTAAATTATAAAATAACTAAAAAAATCTAATACGAGAAAATAAAGAAATTAAAAAAGTAAACTACAATATCAAATAACGTTTTCGTCCGATATTTTACGTTTTTGTCCGTTTTGTTTGTTTTTTTACGTTTTCGTCTGTTTTTTTACGTTTTCGTCTATTTTTTTACGTTTTCGTCAGATTTTTTACATTTTCATCCGTTTTTTACATTTTCGTCAGCTTTTTTACGTTTTCGTCTGTTTTTTTAAGTTTTCGTCCGATTTTTTGGTTTTTCGTTTTTTTTTACGTTTTCATTTGTTTTTTTACGTTTTCGTTAGATTTTTTTACAGTTTCATCAGTTTTTTTTTTTTTACATTTTCTTCAATCTTTTTACGTTTTCGTCTTTTTTTTTAACGTTTTTATCCCATTTTTTATGTTGTCGTCCGTTTTTTTACGTTTTCGTCATTTTTTTACGTTTTCATATGATTTTTTATGTTTTCGTCCGTTTCTTTACGTTTTCGTCAGTTTTTTACGTTTTCGTCCTATTTATTACGTTTTTGTCTTTTTTTTACGTTTTTATCCCTTTTTTTTTACGTTTTTGCCAGATTTTTTACGTTTTCGTCCGATTTTTTATGTTTTCATCCCTTTTTATACGTGTTCGTCAAATTTTTTACGTTTTCGTCCATTTTCTTACTTTTTTGTTTGATTTTGTATGTTTCCATATGCTTTTTTACGTTTTTGTTAGATTTTTTATGCATTTTTCCATTTTTTATGATTTCTTTCGATTTTTCGTGTTTTCTTCTGATTTTTTACGTTTACATCCGTCTTCGTCTGATTTTTATGTTTTCATCTTTCATTTACGTTTTCATTTTTGATTTATGTTTTTTTAGGTTTCGTCAAACGAAAACGTAAAAAAAATAGATGTAAATGTAAATAAACGTAAGTAAAAGCAAAAAATGGACGAAAACGTAAAAAAACATAAAAGAACGGACGAAAACATAAAAAAAAACGAGCGAAAACGGATGAATTTGTAAAACACCCCACGAAAACGTAAAAAAAAAAACGAATATGGACGACAACGTAAGGAAACGTACGAAAACGTTAAAAAGGACAAAAACGTAAAAAAACATGCGAAAACGTAAAAAAACATGCGAAAACGTAAAAAAAAATATAAAAAATCTGACGAAAACGTAAAAAAACGGACGAAAACGTAAAAAATCTAACGAAAACGTAAAAGATCTGTGTAGAACCTTGTAAAAATTTCTTGTAATTATATCGTTAATAAATAAATAATCTTTCGTTACCGTTATTAATTCCCATTTTCTCAGAAAAATTTGAAATTTTTCTTATTATATTATTTTGTCGTTATCACAAAATAATATAAATCATGAAATGACGGAATCAATCCTCGACACGTTACTCGAAACCTAAAACATTTCATTAATACTAATTATATTTCCTAATCCTAATTAAACTTCAAATTACACTTAATTATTCAAACGGGCCCTTAATCAAAATTCCAGCCCAACTCTCGTACACTATTCATAAGCCCAAGTTTCAAGCCCAACTTCCAAATCTTATTATTTCACTTAATCGACTAGTTACATGCCTCCAAAACGCTTCGCGTATTCACAATTCTTACACACGACACATATATATTTTTACACCACCTCGTTTACCACCTAGCCAACTATTAGTGTGTCGAGTGTCATGTTCATAAGACGACATTTGATACATTTTAAGTGGCAAAGTGATTGACATATATACGACCCAAACGATTCATATTTAACTCAAATCTTAACCGTTTTGATTCCCGTTTGTTCCTACGTGTTCCTAATAACATTTCTAACATGTTTTCATGTTTAAATGTCAATGACAGTCAGCTATGTTCAAGTTGTACAAGATTTCTCAATTCGTGTATAGAATAAATGGTTGGTCGACATCTTGGTGATTCACCAAGGACATTCACCTTATTTCATGCACTCTCAAACTCATATTATATGTTATAATGTAACACCCCCATTTTTAAAATATTTGCAACGGAATAAAGATTGGGTGTTACTTCATAGCTCACAGTTTTTCAGCAGAAAATGATTATCAATTTATTCATTTTAAAATATTTATCATTCGAATATCAAAGTTTGCAAAATGAGGTCCCAGTGGTTTCAAAGTTTGTTAAATAAGTTTTCGAATGATAGTAAAAATTTATAGCCTTTGTAATAATTCGTGCTCCTCCGTACCTGATGAGGCGAAAAATGATCCGTTTTTAGGGGGTCATTTAAGCCCGAATCCGACTTTATTTGATCAAATATTGCCCTAAATCGTTCCTTTTGTGATTTTAGGTGTTTGGAGAGTGAATTCTGGAAAAGAAGCCATTTTGGACGTTTTTGGAGCATAAAAGTGAAGAAAACGGCAAAGTATCAATTTTCCATGCTGAAGACACTAGGTGACGGCGTCAAGAGTTACACCCCGACGGCGTCAGACATCAAGAATAAAATACCGTAGGTGGTGACGGCGTCACATAGGCCGTCATAAGTAGATCAAGGCCGTCCGAGGAAGTATTTGGCGGCGAGGTGACGGCGTCACATGCTTGTCTTGACGTCGTCAGCCCAGTTTTCCTATATATAGTTTTCTAGTTTTTACATTAAAGGAGAGAAGTTTTGGTGAAACCCTAAAGACGAATTTGGTGCCTCTTTTACAGGTTTTTCAAGGGTTCTAAACCCTTGATACCTTGCATTGTAATTGAGATAAGTGTTCTTCTAATTCAATCAATATGTCTATGTGTTGGTTGTTTATCTCTTGTTCTTGTCTCAATTCAATTATGCTAGGCTAGATCTCTCTTGTGTTTGCTTAGATCTAATGAAACCTAGATGTTGATTATGTGTTGATTACTTGTTTATTCTTGTTCTTGGATGAATGATTTATATGTTAGGCTTAAGAAAACTGGCAGATCTCCAAATGGTAACATGCTTGAACGTCTTAAGAAACATGAACCGAGGCGTACTAGGTCTTTATTGGTTTTATTTAATGCATGAGCCACTGTTTACAATCCCTATAGTTGTGCTGGGTCATGGTGTAGGAGGAGATAAGAGCTCATAAAGTTGGGGAGTTATGTATGCCACCCCACGAATGGTATTAAGGAATACAATCCGTCATCCATACAAGTATAACAAGTAATTAACGTGTAAAAGATATCTAGGGAGTAGTGAAGTCTAAGTAAACACAATTTCTCCAATTACTGCTCACAACCTTAGTATAATTAGTTTGTTTTCATTTTTATTATTTTATTTTGATTGCATTTTAGTTTTGGGTTAGTTGAATAGCAACTAATTCCGCCCACTCCTTCAAAACCCGAGATTTTACTTGCTTTCATAAAAATATAAAAACACAAAAATAATCATCCTTCAGCTTTAGAACTAGTAATTAGGTTTTCTAATCCTAGCGACACTATTCCTAAGCTGAACGATCAATCCCCCGGTACTTGTCACTATACTATACTACAACGATCAGGTACACTGCCTGGTGGGGGTTGTAAGCTTCTCGAGATCCCTCGAGAGGTAAAGCAAGGTGCGATTCCCACGCATCAAGTTTTTGGCGCCGCTGCCGGGGAATAGTTATTGTCTAGGTTAGAATTTCTTTTTATTAGGTCTACTTGCTAGATTCCTTTCTAGTAAGATTTTATTTTTATTTTTAGGTCTTTTTTAGTCTATCTTATTTCTTCGTGCCTTTGTTCGTAACTCTTTACCATCCGACATCATGGAAGGTGGTAACATCTTTGAACCCATCATCCCACCACAACAAAACCCACCACTAGAACCCCTTAGGCCCCGAACCTTAGGAGAGTACTCCCGACCTAGCCATCAAGGCTACCGAAACACCATTGAGCTCACCGGAGCCAATGTGACCCCCTTGCGATCCGACACCATCCGGTTGGTGCAAAGCGGATGTGCATTCCATGGACTTCGTTCCGAAGATCCAAACCAACACCTTAAGGACTTCCTCAAAATCGTAGATTCAATAGACCTAGGTGTTGAAACTAGAGAGACTACCCGTTTACGCCTATTCCAATTCTCTCTACGGGATCAAGCTAGTCAATGGCTTGAGCGTTTACCCGCGGGATCCATCACCACATGGGATGATCTCACCACTCGTTTCCTTGCTCAATTTTTCCCACCGGAGAGAACTACTAAGCTTAGGAATGACATCTTGATGTTTCAACAACGTCAAAATGAATCTCTTTATGAAGCATGGACTCGTTTCAAGGACTTACTCCAAAAGTCCCTCATCATGGCATAGATCTTTGGCTCCAAGTCCAAATCTTCTATGACCATATCGACATCTCCACGAGGCGAACCATTGATCAATCGGCCGGTGGTAAGCTACGTGATCTTAGTGCGGAACAATCATGGGAACTCATAGAAGATCTTGCTCTCTATGACAACGAAAGTTGGAATGATCCCCGTGACTTGAACAAAATGGTCAAGGCAATATCTTTGCCTTCGAACAATTCTAGCACTCCCGACCGTAGGATCATGGAACTTGAGGACCAAGTCAAGTTTCTCATGAAATCTTACGAAGCTCCGAAGCATTCAAGCCAAGTGAACAAAATCACTTCTTCATGCGAATTATGTAGTGGTCCCCATGACACTCGTGATTGTATGGAACTCCCCAGAACAGCTTTTGCGGATTACGCATCCATGCGTACCGACGAAGCGGGAGATAAGTGGTACACTTTCAAGCCCGAGCCAAACACATACGGTGATTCATACAACCCCTCATGGAAAAATCACCCAAATCTTAGGTGGAAACAAAATCAACCCAATTCATCCAACCCACCTAATCGTTACCAACCAAACGGTCCACCATCCAACCGTACTTTCAACAACAATCCTTCTAACAACTATAGTAGTACCAACAATCTTGAAGGATTGATGTCAAAATTCATGGCATCTCAAGAAGCCCGCATAGCTAGGTTCGAAACCGAATTCAACCAACAACAAACAGAGATGACCAACAAGATTGACAACTTGTTGAAAGCCCTCAACAACCAAACATTAATCACACCTAGGAAGGACACTAGGGACACCAATAGTGGAATCCAAACTAAGGACCCCTCATCATCCAAACATGTCCACTTTGTCAATGTTGTCACCATTAAGCCGATAGATAAGGAGGTAGAGGAGAGTGACAAGGATGAAGTTAGAGTAGAAGCCGATAGTGAGGATGAGAGTAAGGAAGTTGAGGTTAATAAGGATGAGGAATTAGAGGAGGTAGAACCTATAGAGGAATACTTTGATAAGTTGCCAACCGAGGAAGAACGGGAATACCATAAGGATTTATTCGATAGTCCCGAGAAAACATATATCTTTGGCGACCCCCTTATCAAAATGGGAGACCCCTCTAACATTAACATCCCATGCAATATTGGGCACATGCATATATGGAAAGCTTACATCGACCTTAGATCCCCCGTGAACATCATGACTAGGACTTTTTACAATTGGGTGATGAAGAAGCAACTCAATTTTAGGATGATGCCCGGTAAAAATTGGATAAGTAATTTTGTAGGGAGAGTTAAGGGATTACATGTGATCATAGGGAATCTTACCTATGAGATTGATTTTATGATAGTGGAAGACACTCGTCCGGTGATAGATGCTTGCCTAAGTCAAATAATATTTGGGAAACCATTTGTTGAGGCCACTAGGATGAGTTATGATCCGACTTTAGGGATAGTTAGATTCAAGGAAGAGAATGATGAGGTTGCTTATCAAATGCCCTACAAGATTGAGCAATACTGCCTTCTCTCTAATTTCGAAAAGGAACGCAAGCAAGCGGCTTATTATAGGAATGATGAGGATAGACGTAGAGGAGTAGAGTATGTTAGAAATAGGATGCTTGGTTTCTACAAAGAGTGCTTGCAACTAGGTCCGGAATACAAAACTGGTTTAGAAGACGACCTAGAGAGTGGAACCAATGATGAGATCACGTAGTAACCCATGACTTTGAGTCTAGCTACAAGACTCGTAAATAAAGAAAAACGCTTCTTGGGAGGCAACCCATGTTTTGTGTGATTTTATTTGTTTGATTGTTATTTGCTTCCGTATGCATGTTTTATTTTTATTGTTGGTTGATCATGTTTCTCAATTAAAATGTGGAAATACTTTATTATGTTGTTTGGCCTAGTCTTAACTCCAACCTAAAGGTATTTTTGCAAAAAAATAAGTGTAAGGGGAAACCCCAAATGTGTTTTCAAGAAACAAACCGATCATGATTCTCCACAATATTAAATGAACATGTATATTCGTATTTGTTAGAGTCAAATGCTTGTCTTGAGTTATAATGAAGTTTTGCAGGATTTTCCAGGAAGTAGGACGAAGTTTTTCCACAAATTTTCCGGAAACTTAACATAAGAATTTTTGCAGGTCCATTCTGACGGCGTCAGAGTATTACTCTTGACGGCGTCATGAGTTAAAAATCTGGAAATTTTACCGGTTTTGTTTTTCTAACGGAGTCTTATGGTTTTTATGAATTATTAAGTTTTATAATCTCCAGGAAATCTGCAAACTTCATTCCACAAGCATTATATCTTACTTTGTTTTCTAGGATTAGTAACTTATATAGGATGCCGCCGATTTTACGCGAGGTTGCCTTGTCTATTTTTGTCTGGATTTACAGGTTATGTTTGACAAGAAGATGATTTATATTCTGGAAGGGAAGCTTTGATTGTTCGTTTTCTTGGAAGAAGATTTAACCTGGTCAACCTAAAATCCATACCGAGCGAATCAGGGGAGTATTTGATTTCATTCTCTTTACTTTTTCACTTTTACATTCTTTACTTGAACATTGGGGATAATGTTCATCTTAAGTGTAAGGGGAGGGTAAAAAGATGATACCTTACATATGCACTTTCGCTTGAGTTTGTTTTGTTCGATGGTAGATGTGTAATAAAACTACGAGAAATACTTGTTAGTGCAATTTTAGCGCCAAATTTAAAATTTTTTACAACATTTAGGAGTGAAACTTTAGCCATAGCAAGCGTCTCATGGATAGGAGGTTGTATGACTAGCACTTAACCGTATATTCAGAAAAATTTTCCACCCAAAAATGTGAGGTTCGCCTTTAGATTTGATAGGAAAAGCATTTACTATTAGTGCTTATGAGTGTACCGGTAGCATTTAGATTCTAGAACTTGCGTTAGTGATGCATCCCGAGACCGCTAGTGAGACTACATTCGTGTAGTAGGATTTACTACATGATAAGAGGCATTAGGATCACCCTTGTGTTAAACCCGTATTATGATTACTTGACCATTTAAGTCATATTATTTGGCTAGTTAAGTCAACTAATTTTTCCCACACCCTTAACGTTGTACTCATTTTTAGTACACGAAACCCCTAGTACACCCCTCCAAGCCTATCTTTTCGTTTCTAACTTTAAGCATCTTACTTAAAGGAAGAATTTGTTACACCCCACTTAAATGTACAACCAAATCGCCTTAGCCTTCCGTGTATGCGCTCATTTTTAGTGCATTATTGTTATTTGTTAAACCCTAAGTTAACTTTCTAATTGATTACATGGTTGCTAAGTCGAGTCATATCCTTGTACATATTGTTTTGGGACGATTGGGACTCATGGGTAAGTACTTATTTTATGGAGTAATGGGGAAGAACATCATTTATTACCCCCATATGTACGTTAATCTTAAAAGTGCTCCAAGTGTTTTGATTTTCTTAATTCAAGTCATTAGAATAGTTTAATGTAAAGATTCAAGTGTAAGTGGAATGCTCATACCCCTATGATGTATTATTTTGGATGGTAGGGTAAGAGTGTATGCAAAAAAAAAAAAAAATCGAAAAAAAAATAGAAAAATCAAGAAAAAGAAAAAAAAATAGAAAAAGAGAAAAAACATACGGACTACCATCCCGTTTTTATTCTATGTTTATTTTATGTTTTTGTTATTTTTCATTTATTAGCTTAAGTTGAGTCTAGTCTTGGCTTAGCAACGCCATATTGTACATGTAATTAACCAAGATTGTTAACTCGCCACCAGTAAAACTTCCTTTATCCAACAAAACCGTGTAATTCATATCCCTATACCTAACGTTACAACCCTTTAAAAGACCTCTTTGATAGTTTATCCTAGGTGCTTACGCCATGTGGTGGAGGTTTGATCCTTTCCCAAGCCTATGGTAATCTATTTTGCTATGACAGGTAGTGAGAGATATCTTCCATTTCCATAATGTTATATTACTTTATTACACCCGAGAGATGTGAGTATCTAAACACTATTTGTGAGGTGCTTGTGTATGATCTCCGTGCTTGTCTATTGGTCTTTAGTGGAACGATTATTTGTTGTAATTACTTTTATATTAGTGTTAAATGACCCCTAACTTGTCTTTTGAGTAGAATAAAAGCTCATTTGCTTGAGGACAAGCAAATCTCAAGTGTAAGGGTATATGATGAGGCGAAAAATGATCCGTTTTTAGGGGGTCATTTAAGCCCGAATCCGACTTTATTTGATCAAATATTGCCCTAAATCGTTCCTTTTGTGATTTTAGGTGTTTGGAGAGTGAATTCTGGAAAAGAAGCCATTTTGGACGTTTTTGGAGCATAAAAGTGAAGAAAACGGCAAAGTATCAATTTTTCATGCTGAAGACACTAGGTGACGGCGTCAAGAGTTACACCCTGACGGCGTCAGACATCAAGAATAAAATACCGTAGGTGGTGACGGCGTCACATAGGCCGTCATAAGTAGATCAAGGCCGTCCGAGGAAGTATTTGGCGGCGAGGTGACGGCGTCACATGCTTGTCTTGACGCCGTCAGCCCAGTTTTCCTATATATAGTTTTCTAGTTTTTACATTAAAGGAGAGAAGTTTTGGTGAAACCCTAAAGACGAATTTGGTGCCTCTTTTACAGGTTTTTCAAGGGTTCTAAACCCTTGATACCTTGCATTGTAATTGAGATAAGTGTTCTTCTAATTCAATCAATATGTCTATGTGTTGGTTGTTTATCTCTTGTTCTTGTCTCAATTCAATTATGCTAGGCTAGATCTCTCTTGTGTTTGCTTAGATCTAATGAAACCTAGATGTTGATTATGTGTTGATTACTTGTTTATTCTTGTTCTTGGATGAATGATTTATATGTTAGGCTTAAGAAAACTAGCAGATCTCCAAATGGCAACATGCTTGAATGTCTTAAGAAACATGAACCGAGGCGTACTAGGTCTTTATTGGTTTTATTTAATGCATGAGCCACTGTTTACAATCCCTATAGTTGTGCTGGGTCATGGTGTAGGAGGAGATAAGAGCTCATAGAGTTGGAGAGTTATGTATGCCACCCCACGAATGGTATTAAGGAATACAATCCGTCATCCATACAAGTATAACAAGTAATTAACATGTAAAAGATATCTAGGGAGTAGTGAAGTCTAAGTAAACACAATTTCTCCAATTACTGCTCACAACCTTAGTATAATTAGTTTGTTTTCATTTTTATTATTTTATTTTGATTGCATCTTAGTTTTGGGTTAGTTGAATAGCAACTAATTCCGCCTACTCCTTCAAAACCCGAGATTTTACTTGCTTTCATAAAAATATAAAAACACAAAAATAATCATCCTTCACCTTTAGAACTAGTAATTAGGTTTTCTAATCCTAGCGACACTATTCCTAAGCTGAACGATCAATCCCCCAGTACTTGTCACTATATTATACTACAACGATCAGGTACACTGTCTGGTGGGGGTTGTAAGCTTCTCGAGATCCCTCGAGAGGTAAAGCAAGGTGCGATTCCCACGCATCAGTACCATCCTTGCTCATTATGGACCTGAGATAAACACATGCTAAAAGTGTCAACACAAAGGTTGGTGAGTTCATAGAGTTTTATGGAAAACCATTTATTTTGATAGATTTCAGAAATATTTGGTAATTATAACTACAAACATAAATGAAACAAGTATTGAGTAATGTTGACTATAATCACAAATAAATCATATATGTATTCAATCAAAATCAAGTAAGGAATCAATAATCCTAACATGAGCTAGAAACTCATGATACTAATTCAATCAGATATACAATTCAAGTATGGTCAAATTCCTATACAGTTGTACCTAAATATATGTTGAAAACATACATTTCCTTTATAGATATTGCCCCAAGCCTCATTACACACAAGCTTAACCAAAAGAGGTGTTTTATCAAGTCAATGATAAATTTTGCCATCTTATAATAGGTGATTTGCCAATTCCTATTTGTCTACGAATATAGTGTATCACGACTAATACGACTAACCATTTGCAAATGGCATTCCGTCAAGTATTAGTGGGACAGGAGGTCAGTCCTTAACAGGTTTCGAAACTGTTCACTATATTCGCGCTCACTTAACAGTGATTAATGGCTCATGATTAAGGGACTTTATGGCGATAACGTAACTTAGGCAATATCAATGTAATAATGGGATCATTCAGAATAGCATCACATAATCAAGTATCATACCACAGTAATCAATTTGGGAATATTATCGTCTGAGTATCAGTAATTCAGTTTAAGTATTTCGCCAGTAACATAAGTATATCACTGATGAGTGTCTAAATACTCATCATTTTATATTAATCTGAGCTGCCAAAACATACAAAAACACTTAACTATGCATCATAATACTTAAAATATCTTAGAGGTGTGTTTTATATGTTTCAAATGCAAAATATGCAAAAACAGATGAAAAACGTACAAAGTTTGCATAATTGGCAGTTTCAGTCCCTCAAGTTTCGTAAATTGTCAAAACTAGTCCCTGGTTATTCTAAAAACATGAAAAAGTCATCAAAGGTCCTTTTTAATCATAAAGTTACATATTTAGTCCTTTGGTGCAAAGTTTCACAAAATTACAAGTTTAGTCCCTGTACTTTGGAAATTGACATAAATGGTCCCTGGGATGTAAAAACTTTGAGAAAATCAATTTTGGTCCTTGTACTAATAATCTTTTGCAGGAATGGTCCTTGGTGATAATTTTGGTGAAATTGCATAATTGGTCCCTGAAGTTTGGTGAATTGACAGAAAAGGTCCCCGGTTATTAAAATATTGGAAAAATTACATTATGGGTCCTTGGATTATTCAATATTGGCAAATATGGTCCTTATAATTAAATTTGGAAAAATGCCACAACAGCCCCTCAACTTTGCTTAAATTACATAATTGGTCCTTGTGTTAATATTACCAAACCAGACCCTTTTATTTCATTAAACCCAAAATATAAAACCAAACCCAACATATACCACTAGCCCACCCACTACCAATCCACCAGGCCCAACCCTCCTGGCCCAGTCCACCCTTAATAATAAAAGACGGGGTCAACGCCCGGTCAACAAAACCAAACCACCCTCACCAGTCATCCCCTACCTCTCCTCACCTCCACCTGTATCTCTCCACCTCACCCCTATCTTCCAACCCACTCTCCACCACCTCTTTCACCCTAAACACGCCACAATAAATGCCCTTCACACCCCTTTTTCCCCCAAACCACCACTGTTCCAAAACCAATCCATTAGTACTACAAAAATTTTCAAAAACACCAAAAATATTCATCCCTTTACCCTCTATCCTTTTAATTCTACCTTCTTCCACTTGTCCCATAATTGATTCTAATGACATCTCTTGATTATGATTTCTTTGAAAAAAAGGCTTATGAGAGCAACATCGAAAAACCTATTGCCTTGTCAAAGATATCGAGATGTCATGTTGATTATGATGGACCTTCGATTCATATTCCCTCTCCAGTGAGGGAAATGGAACGAGAAACCGGGGTGACAAAGGACCCTGTACTTTCCTCTGACAATGAAAGTGCTAAATACGTCCAACCTACGGTTGTCCAAGAATCTAAGCTCACAATTGATCCTAACCTTTCACGGTTTACGGTTAAAAGTTTGTCAAGCAAACGTACAGAGCTTAGGGCAGTTACTGAAAAGAACGATTTGCCTAATCTTCACATTTATCAAAAACAAAAACCAGAGACCATAACGGAAGTGGTGGAAATTCCTAGCTCTCAGAGCACACCACTTGACCCACCTCCAGATTTTGTTCCTTGTGTCGGTTGTGGTGAGCCGCTTTTCGGTTTTCCATGTCGTTGGTGTACATGTGAACAATGTGGTAATGATATTCGAGACGGGAGTTGTTTGTTTTGTGGATCGAGTAATTCATTTGCTTATGATCCTAATCAAAACTCATTCAACGACTCCTCAAATTTTTCCAACTACCCATCACATTCATACGAGCAAGAATCATATTATCCAAATATCAATGATGCTTCGTATCAAAATACACCAAGCCAGACTCAACAGTTTTACTGTTGTGAGTACTGTGGAGGTCCACACTTTAGCTCTGATTGTCAAACAAGGAATCCATTTCCTTGTAACAATTACGACTATTCGTTTCAAGACCCACCTCCACAGTGCCAAATGATTCAAGCAACTCCTCAAAACCAGCAAGACCCTTGTCTAGAGGTTCTCGAGAAACTTAAAGATCTTAAGGAGGAGTTGGCTAATATGTCGTCTCTCAATGCACCAAGTTTTTCTTGTGTACATTGTGGGGGTCCTCATGATGATTTTCAATGTCAACCGTATTATAAACCTGAACATTGTTCTAGTACATTCGGTTTTGACACATCCACACCCCCACAGTCTCCACTCACACAATATTCTCGTGATAAATCTATCACGGAATTACTTGCTGAAAAACATGCTGCTAGAGACGAAAGAAGCATGGAAGAATTACTAGTCTTAGAACAAGCAGCTATAACACGTACCAAATTTCAAAATGCTGCTTTTCTCAATGAAGATGATGAAAGTGATGATACCTCATCAAATTCATCAGTTGAGACTTCTTCCATGGATATACAGGGAGAAAAGAGTATAACTGGATCACCAGCAGTAGAAATAATGGAATTTGTAGAATCCATTACTGCTAGTCCTTCTCAGCTCCCTGAGTATGATGTTATCACACCCGAGGTTCCCACTCACTCTCTGAGCATGGGGGACGAGCATCTTGACACTGTTCCTAATAAGGAATCGGATGAATTTATAAAGTCTAGTGTTGAGAACCTTATCTCAATCCCAAGTGAGTCACAGGGAATTCTTGATCTTATGTGTGATATTCCTTCCCCTCTTGTCTTTCCAAATAATCATATTGAGATGTTCTCTGATTCTGATGAGAACTATTCTTTATCTTGTGGAGACATAAGTTATGTGGGGGAATTACCTTCTGAGCTTGTCAACTCAGAAGAAGAGAATGAGGAAGAAATAATCCAAGACGAAGCTCTTCGTCTTACATTACTAAATGCTAATCTTCTCATTTCTAGAATCGAGGCTTTTAATGAAGAGCCTATTTCATCTCCTATCCCCGTCAAGGATAGTGAGATTTTGATCAATGATTCTATTCCGGAATTGCAAACGTTCCATTTTGATCAAACGGAAGAGAAGATAAGTGGTATCACCACTTCTCATTCTTATAATTCTCTTCCCGTTTATGAATCATTTACTTTTGAGGAGTTCCCCAATGAACTCACTCAAATCAATCCCGAATACGAATCATTCACCTTTGAGGAGTTCTCCGGTGAACTCACTCATATCATATCTCCTCCGGAGTATGATAACTTTTATTTTGATCTAGACATACCCATAATATGTCTTGATCAAACGAGCTTAAAATAGGAGATTCATGAAACAATGAATTCTCCTATTGAAGATGAGGAGTTAGTTATGATTTTCATCATGACTTTCTTTCTTTTCTTCATATATCCCGTGGCTTATCCTGTTCTTTACTCTTTCGGGAGTGAAGACATTATCTTTGATCCCGGCATTCTCATTTGTAAATTATGAGCCGGTTACTTATCTCATCGGTGTGGAACTTTCACGTGCTTCAAATGTTTATCCAAATATTTTGAATGAAAGTCCGATTGAGATTGTTCCTTCCACTTACTTCCCCATGGACAAATAAATTCGGGGTCGAGTCAAGCTAGCGACTCGGTAAATAAAAACAATATCATTTACTTAGGGTTTTCACCCTAAGTGTGGGGGAGATACTAACCCACATGATGTATATATGTAAATATCTCTAAAAAAAAATGTAAATATAGTGATAGCTTCTATTTAAGAAGTTTTATCTAAAAAAATATATGTATGTATATACACATAAAATAATGGCTAGTAATATTTCCTTCTTACGTTCTAAGTTCGGTTTAAAACTCGGTACTTTGAATATTGAGGACAATATTCAGTTCTAAGTGTGGGGGGAGATTCGTTATTCTAACGAATTTAAACACATGTTCCATCAAGAACCCCCATTTTAGCCAAAATTTTAAAATTTTTTCTCACTTAGAACGCAATAAATGGTTATCAGTCCGCCATGTCTAACCCACATAAGGATTGGCTAATCCAGGAGCAAACGGTTCTTGGTAAAGATAACTCAAACCCGTTTATGGCTTGCAATTTGCCAAAAATTGTATGGTTCCTCAACTCCCCATTATCCTCAAAAGATAATGAGTTGGCTAGCCCGCAAGATTATGGCTTATGGTAAAGGCAGTGGAAAAACCATAATTGGTAATCAGCTCACCAAGATGTTGACTATTCCATCAAGAGTTGGCTAGTCCAGAAGCAAACGGCTTTTGGTAAAGACTAATCAAATCCGTTGACAGCTGGTGATTTGCTCAAAATCACACGGTTATCAGGTGTACCACAGTTCTTACACCTGGCTACTCCAGAAGTGATGGATTTTGGTAAAGAGTTTTTCAAATCCATTAAGTTTTTCTCAAAAGATTGCTAGGGACTAGCAATAGTTTAGTGTGGGGGATTGATGAGTGTCTAAATACTCATCATTTTATACTAATCTGAGCTGCCAAAACATACAAAAACACTTAAATATGCATCATAATACTTAAAATATCTTAGAGGTGTGTTTTATATGTTTCAAATGCAAAATATGCAAAAACAGATGAAAAACGTACAAAGTTTGCATAATTGGCAGTCAGTCCCTCAAGTTTCATAAATTATCAAAACTAGTCCCTGGTTATTCTAAAAACATGAAAAAGTGATCAAAGGTCCTTTTTAATCATAAAGTTACATATTTAGTCCTTTGGTGCAAAGTTTCACAAAATTACAAGTTTAGTCCATGTACTTTGGAAATTGACATAAATGGTCCATGGGATGTAAAAACTTTGAGAAAATCAATTTTGGTCCTTGTACTAATAATCTTTTGCAGGAATGTTCCTTGGTGATAAGTTTGATGAAATTGCATAATTGGTCCCTGAAGTTTGGTGAATTGACAGAAAAGGTCCCCGGTTATTAAAATATTGGAAAAATTACATTTTGGGTCCTTGGATTATTCAATATTGGCAAATATGGTCCTTATAATTAAATTTGGAAAAATGCCACAACAGCCCCTCAACTTTGCTTAAATTACATAATTGGTCCTTGTGTTAATATTACCAAACCGGACCCTTTTATTTCATTAAACCCAAAATATAAAACCAAACCCAACATATACCACTAGCCCACCCACTACCAATCCACCAGGCCCAACCCTCCTGGCCCAGTCCACCCTTAATAATAAAAGACGGGGTCAACGCCTGGTCAACAAAACCAAACCACCCTCACCAGTCATCCCCTACCTCTCCTCACCTCCACCTGTAACTCTCCACCTCACCCCTATCTTCCTACCCACTCTCCACCACCTCTTTCACCCTAAACACGCCACAATAAATGCCCTTCACACCCCTTTTTCCCCCAAACCACCACTGTTCCAAAACCAATCCATTGTATTGATCAAAACCACCCCAACTTGGCCTAAACTTTACCAAATATCTTCTTGACACCTCCACATTACAACAAGAAGATTTAATTAGACTCAAACCGCCTCAATTCCACGTGTAAAGTTTTGGCGCCAAATCCAAGTTTAAACGGTGTGGATTACTCAGACCAATCCAACGGCTGGGGATTGGTGGGAAATGACAAGTGGGTCCCACAAAACCTCTAAAGTCTCTACAAAAGGAAGGAAAGGCAGTGGTGAAGAAGTATTAGTGTAATTTAGGATTAGTATAATTGTAGTTAGTAAAAACTCCAAAATAGTTGTAATTTTCAATTTCAAAAGCTTGTATCCTGTTATCTTATTGTAACTTAAACTTTAGTAATCATCAATTTCAAGTTTCATTGTGTATCTCAGATTATGCAATTTTTCTTTATTTCAAAAATCACAAAAAGCTCAACTGTTGTTGTTAGTTGTTGTTAAGTTAATTCATAAGCTTTAATAAGCTCTGACAAAGCTTGAAAAAGTTTTAGAAAACCTTACTTTGTTGTTCAGTTCATAAAAGAAAAAATTCCAAAAATAATCAATTAAATAGAAAAAAAAATAAAAAAAATCAAAGGAAACAGATCAAGAAGCTTGGAGCTTAGGGAATTTTGGATTGCACTGGTTGTAGTGCTCATTGGTGAGCTTTAGGAAAGATACACAGACCTTGGTTCCTTGGTTCTCAGTTGATCACTTGGACTTCACTTTGTAAGCTTGTGTTCATATTAGTACTTTATTGTGTTAGCTTTTTAATTGCTTGTATTTCTGTAACTTTATGTTTCATTGTTATTATTATTTGATAATATAGCTTTTAAGTTGGTGGTTGTATTGTAGAAATCACTAGTGCTCATTTGGTCATGTGACAGTCAAATTAGCATCTTGGTGATTTAGTAGTATTGGTTGTTATTGTTGTTGTTTTTGAGTTTCTATAAGTTTTCTACATCATAATAAGTCTTTATAAATAAGTGTAATGATTTAAATTAGTGTTTAACCTTAAAATTCTCATATTCACTTTCTTTAAGGACTGTTTGGTTCAGGGGTTTTCACAAGGTTCTAGTAAGTTTTTGTTGGTAATCTTTGTTTAACTAAGTCACCTTAGGTCATATTAAGTCATACAAATACATAATACCTGTTACTCTTTTGTCAAAAGTCAAAATCACATATTATCCACTCCCACAGTCAGCTGTCAAAGACTTTGGACCCCAAACCCTTTCAAATCTCTTCATAAGTAGGTAAGTTAGCCTTAGTTAGTTCTATTATATCTTAAGATAGCTTAATTAATCAGAAAACTAGCACCAAAGTTCACAAAAGTCAATTTGTGAGTTCAATAGAAAAAGTCAAAAGTTCCATTCTCAGAAAAAACCAAAATTAGTAGGAATTGTTTAGAATTTAGTAGAAGGATTTAGGCTTTGAGCTTCTGTGGATTTATAGTCTACCAGCTCATCTTCAATTTCCCATAGTTGTTATAATTTTAAGATTTTTGTTCTGGGTCCCACAGACCTCCAAAGTAGGTTGCAGGGGAAGAACCTGCCCTGTGTATCAGACCACGGTCCCAACACCACCACTTTGGTGGTGATTTGTGACCACCTCAGTGGGACCCACACCTCCAATCTTTTACCATTGAACCCCCTCCTACCAGGGAACAATAGTTGACCATAAGTTTGACCTAGCACTCAGTGGACCCCACCTAAATTTGGCCCTATAGTCTGTCCCAGTTTCTGAGTTCAGACAAGTTTCAAAGTGCTTATTAGTTGCTTATCAGCTTATTTCAAGGGCTTATTTGATCAAATCATACTCAAACTTGTCCAACTAACTCAGAGGAACAAACTTTTACCATTGTGGGTCCCACACAAGCTCAGTAGAGCTTATTTGCTTGGTTGGTCAACTTTGGTCAACTGCTTAAGTTATTAGCTTATAATTAGCTTATTATT
This sequence comes from Artemisia argyi, assembly GCA_030686995.1. Taxonomy (NCBI): domain Eukaryota; kingdom Viridiplantae; phylum Streptophyta; class Magnoliopsida; order Asterales; family Asteraceae; genus Artemisia; species Artemisia argyi. The sequence goes on from CM060676.1 coordinate 195,275,667, forward strand.
AAGTTATAAATTAATTGTTTTTACAAAAGTTAGTTATATTTAAGTATAATATAGTTTTGTAAAAGAAAAATCCAGAAAAGACAACATAAAAATAAGTGATAGTTTCTATTTAATATAATTTAATTTTAATTTTCATTTTTAGATTTTTATTAAGTAAGTTGTGTTTTTATATTTTTAATAATTTCCTTTTAGGTTAAAGTATTTTTAATAATTTTCTCAGATTTTTATATTATCATTTGATATTTATTAGATTTAAAATTAGTTTTATTAGTAATTAATTAATAAGTAAGTTATAAATAGCATAATTAATTTTTATTAAGCAAGACCTAGTTTTTATATTTTTTATAGCTTTTATAAGTCATAAAATAGTTTTATAAATTTTTCCATAATTTTCTAAGTTGATTTAGTACTATTTGTAATTTAAAATAGTTTAATTAGTATAAATAATATAAATAGTTTTTAATTAATAGAAAATCCATAAAAAGACAAAAACATTTATTTTTATTTTTTATACTTTCTTCAAGTTCATTTTTAAGTTTAGAAATTATTTTTATAAGTTTTTAGTTTAATTTGTAGTGTTTATTATTTTTAGTTTAATTTAAATTGGGTTTAATTAAATAGTTAAATAGTTTTTAATTAAATAATTAATAATAAATAATAAATAATAAAATAATCTAAAAAATAGTTTTCTTTTTAATTTAATTTTATTTTAAGTTTAAGTTTATAGAATTTTCATTTTTAACCCCTGTAGTTTATTTTTCTTAAAACTCACATTTTTCTCAGTACGCAGTCGCGTCTGATTTTAATTTGGTGTACGTTTAAAACGTTTTTAGATACCTAGTTTTTACGTAATTGTTCTAATAGTTTATTTAAGTTATAAAACCCTAGGTAATCACACACACACACACACACTTTCCTGTTCACATTCACTCGATCACAAATTCGTTTATAAATAAAACATCGCACACCTCGTTGGGACATTACGACCCGGGGAAACACTGTATTCCACGGAAGCATTTGGCTTGATTAGTTTGACTTTACTATTGACCATTCACAAGTGGTTGAGAAATAAAAGATAACTAGTTTAAGGCGAATCAATCACATACCACAATAATCGAATTGGAAACATTATCATATGAGTATCAGTATTTCAGTCAAGTAATTCATCAGTAAAATATATATATCACATACCACAATAATCAAATTGGAGGTATTATCATATGAGTATCAGTATTTCAATTAAGTATTTCTTCAAGTATTGTATATATCACACTTTAGATTATAAACCATATCAGATAATTATTAATAAGGAAATTGATTTGAATCATGTAATCTATTCATGTACTTATCAAATTATCAAAGTATATGTAAGCATGTATCTCCCCCAATGAGTTAAAAACAAGTATTGGAAATGGGGCTATGACTCACCTAGATTGATACGGGATTGATGAAAATTAAAGTAGGATGAGATTTATGGGAATGATTATGGAAACGTCTTTGATACGGAACCTGATAAATAAATTTATCTGAGAATTTGACCAAATACTATTTGGTAAATACGAACGAATAGTATTTGGTCAAATTTCTCAGATAAATCTATTTATCAGGTTGTATTTCAAAGCCGTTATCGTAAATTCGTCCGACTTTATTTTCTTCATTTCAATATCAATCAAGGTGAGTCATAGCCTCACATTTACTTATTTTCAAACTCCGTGAGGGGGATACATGTTATAAACAGATCACAACTAATTTTCTGTATGCTTCCTGACTTGATATATGCCTAAGTTACCTATTGCCGAAAGACCCTTGATCATGAGCCATTAATCACTGTTATGTGAACGCGAATATAATGAATAGATCTATTTAAGGTTTGATAGCCTATCTCATTAATACTTGACGGAATGTCATTATGCATGTGGTTAGTCGTATTAGTCGTGATATATTATATTTGAGTAAAAATAGGAATTGACAAATCACCTATTACACGAGGGAAAAAATTAGCATTAATTTGATAACACCTCCGTATTTACGGTATATTGTTAACGTTTTATGTGTCATGAGACTTAGAGCAATATATACTGCAATATCAATTTTTAACTGATTGTATTTCCAATACAATCTTACTTGTGTATCAAAATGATTACCTAATTACTATTCCGCTGCCATATTACAAATTAGGGGGTGTTACATATTGGCATCAGAGACATCGTTATAGAGAACCAAATGTTTTCAAACATTGAACTATAACCACACTTTCAAATAAATTAAATTTACACCATACTATTTTTCACCCGCCGTACCTGCTTGCTACCATACTCAGTAAGTTAATCATTAAGTTTATGATACTTTAATCTTGGTATATTAGAATTTTACATTCTTTGATGATAATAAATTCTTATTCTGCACTATTTACGAATTATTACAGTATTATTTCAATATGAGTATATCAGACTCCGACTCTGAGATTTCCGTCGCATCTGTTACGTCGCCTATTTTTCGTTCTACCTTAGTACCTGACGCTGTTTCCCAAGAAACAGTACCATTCGAGCAAGACGAAATTGTAACAACGCCTAAAAATCCCGATGTATTGGTTGTACCAACACATATACCATTACCACATCATGAATTTGATTCATATGCACCCGATCACCTATTCGATCTTTTTAGCCAGACTTATCCATATACTTTTCACCATAGAGAACAAATTCCTGAGGAAGATATACCCACATCCAGCTGACTTCGTATTTCCGATTCTACTCATCCACTTTCACCATCATTACCATATCCTCCTGGTTTCACTCCCCCAGCTCATATCAATGAAACTGGCGAGAGTGCTAGGATGGAAATCATCCCTACTCTTTCACCTTCTGTAGTAGTGACGCGTTTGGAGCATCACGAAGAACAGATAGACTCACTTCTTCAGATGATTGATTATTCGTCATTTGACCATTCGGATACTATCCACAATACCTTACATAACCTTCTAGCCAATAGGATAGAGTTGCAGCAGGGTTTAGCTCAAATACATTCAGATATCTCCGAGACATGCTCTTTCGCGATATCATTGCGAAGAGAGGGACAGAACCGTACTTGGGAAGCCCAGCTAGCACATCGAAGAGCAGATACATTGGAAAACCTAGTAGGAGATATGCAGATTCAACACCATACCGAGATGCAGGATCTCCGAACCTAGATTTTAGAGATGGGAGGACATGTGGACGTACCTAACCATTAGAGGCAGTTAGTATTTGTATTAGTAATAAGGCATCTAAGCCTGCCGCATGTGGCAATTAATAAAGAATCTTGTATCGTTTTGTTATGAAAACTCAACTGATCAAGTTATTAATGTTATGCTGTTGGTTGTGATATTACTATATACAAATGTTAATTTATGCTTATGGTTGTTCATGTGTATTAATAATGCATCTAACATATCAGAATAATTATAATTGTTGTATCGAAATAAAAACTACAAATGGTGCCCAATTATTGTTAGAACTCATAAACATTCGTTTCCCTACTTCTCAAGATCATTTAAACAAAATTTTTGTTTAAATTCTAAAGCTATATTTTTGTATTATCAATAGAAAAATGGAGCATGCAAGTAGCGAAAATTCCAACCCGGAAGTGATCATGACACCTACTGAGGTTCAAAGGATGATCGCTGAGGGTATATCTGCAGCTCGTGAAGCTGATCGTTTGAATAACATCAATGGAGCAAACCATGAAGCTAATACATCTACTCCTCGTAAATGTACTTACAAGGACTTCATGACTTGCAAGCCAACTAATTTCAAAGGAATAGAAGGAGTTACTGAAATGGCCCATTGGTTTGAGCATACTGAGACAGCATACTGAGACAGTCTTCAAGAGGAGCGGCTGTTCTGAAGATAGCAAAGTTACATTTGCTACAGGAGCTCTTCAAGGAGAAGCACTATCGTGGTGGAATACTACCGCGAATGCTATGGGTCAGGATGAAGCTTTCAAACTCTCCTGGAATGAGTTGAAAAATAAGATGCTTAAGAAGTATTGTCCCAGGACAGAGATCAGAAAACTAGAGGATGAATTTCATCAGCTAGTAGTAAAGTACAATGATCTGAAGACATACGACAGAAAGTTTCTGGAGTTGTTGCTGTTATGCCCAACAATAGTACCCGATGTTAAAAAAGCATTGGAGAAATATGTGGAAGGACTGCCACCATCTATTGAAGGGGATGTTACCGCATCGAACCCACAGACAGTAGAAGAAGCTATGGGACTTGCACAGAGATTGTTGACCCGGGTGATCAAAAGAGGTTCTACCTCCGTGATCGATGAGCATAAGAGGAGTGCTGACAACCGTGGAAACAAAAATAGCAACAACCGAAGCTACAACAACAACTACAGTAGTAACAGAAGCTACAACAAACAACAATCAAAGCAGCAACCGCAACAGAGATCAACAACAGAACCATAGTAATCATCATCAGCAACAGAATCGTCGACAAGAAGCTACCAGAGCTTATGCAGCAGTGCCTGCAGAAAGTAAAGGTTATGCCGAAACTCTACCACCATGTAACAAGTGCAACATGCATCACACCGGATCATGTAAGGCTACTAGTGGCAACTACAGAAGAATTGGACACATGACAAAGGACTGTCGAGCAACTGGAGCCAACATACAACCGATAGCAGTAAAGTGCCATGGTTGTGGTGAAGTTGGACATTACAGAACTCACTGTCCGAAGAATGCCAATAATGTTGCCCGAGGAAGAGCATATGTACTCGGTGATGGAAACACAACTCAGAATTCTGATGTTTTTACGGGTATGTTCCTATTAAATCAACAAGATGCTAAGATATTATTTGATTCTGGAGCAGATAAAAGTTTTGTGTCTACTTCGTTTGCCACAATTCTAAATATTACTCCTATAGAACTAGATACTATCTATGACATAGAATTAGCAGATGGAAATATCCTAAGTACCAATACCCTAATCGAAAATTGCACTTTGACTTTTCTAAGTAAATCTTTCCCCATCGATCTCATGCCCATCCAATTGGGAAGTTTTGATGTCATCATTGGTATGGATTGGTTATCTACACACCGTGCCAGAATAATTTGTGACGAGAAAGTCATTCAAATTCCACTCAACGGTGAAACCTTAATCATCCAAGGTGATAAACCTAAAACTTCGTTCAATATTATCTTGTAGCCAAAACGATGAAATACATAAGCAAAGGATGCCATGTATTCCAAATTCATGTAACGGGAGGAGAAACAAAAGAAAAGAAGAAACAACTTGGTGAAGTGCCAGTTGTAAAAGAATTTTCTAATGTATTTCCTGAAGACTTGCCTGGAATTCCACCAACCCGACAAGTAGAATTTCACATCGATTTAGTGCCTGGAGCAGCACCAGTTGCAAAAGCACCATATCGATTAGCACCCTCCGAAATGAAAGAATTATCTGAACAGTTGAAAGAACTATCAGATAAAGGATTCATCCAACCAAGCTCATCCCCTTGGGGAGCACCAATCCTATTCGTCAAAAAGAAAGATGGAACGTTCCGAATGTGTATCGATTACAGAGAGTTGAACAAACTCACGGTGAAGAATTGATATCCATTACCAAGGATCGGCGATCTATTTGACCAATTACAAGGATCAAGTGTTTACTTAAAAATCAATCTAAGATCAGGATATCATCAATTAAGAGTCAGGGAAGAAGACATTCCCAAGATAGCTTTTCGAACACGGTACGAACATTATGAATTTCAAGTAATGCCATTTGGTCTTACCAATGCACCAGCAGTGTTCATGGATTTAATGAACCGAGTGTGCAAGCCATACTTGGATAAATTCGTTATTGTGTTCATTGATGACATCTTAATCTATTCGCGAAACAAAGAAGAGCATGCCGAACACTTAAGGATTATTTTGGAGTTACTTAAGAAAGAAAAGTTGTACGCCAAGTTTTCCAAATGTGATTTTTGGATTTCTACCATTCAATTTTTAGGCCATATCATCAACAACCAAGGTATCCATGTAGATCCCACGAAGATAGAAGCAGTTAAAGGTTGGACATCACCCACCGCTCCAACAGAAATTCGTCAATTTTTAGGTCTCGCCGGTTACTATCGAAGATTTATAGAAGGTTTCTCAAAGATTGCAAAACCTTTGACGGAACTCACCCAAAAGAACAAGAAGTATATCTGGGAAGAGAAGCAAGAGTCAGCATTTCAACTGTTGAAACAGAAGCTTTGTGAAGCACCAATATTAGCATTACCGAAAGGAAATGAGGACTTTGTCGTGTATTGTGACGCATCTCATCATGGTTTAGGTGCGGTACTGATGCAAAGAGACAAGGTCATAGCTTATGCTTCACGACAGCTAAAGAAGAATGAAGAAAATTATACCACCCATGATCTAGAATTAGGAGCAGTAGTTTTTGCTCTTAAGATATGGAGACATTACCTATATGGTACAAAGTGTACGGTTTTCATCAATCACAAGAGTCTTCAACATATACTGGATCAGAAGGAGCTGAACATGAGACAACGAAGATGGTTGGATTTACTCAACGACTACGACTGTGAAATTCGTTACCACCCTGGTAAAGCGAATGTAGTAGCCGATGCGTTGAGCAGAAAAGACAGAATTAAACCTCTTAGAGTTCGATCTCTAGGAATGACAATTCATTCGCCACTTCCAGCTCAAATCATCAAAGCTCAAACAGAAGCTCTCCAAGAAGAAAACCGGCAATATGAGAAAATTGACAGAAGGTCAAACCCTGAAGATCAGGTTGATAGAATGCCAATTAATGAAAAAGAATTTGTGAGAAGAAATGATGGAATGTTATGTTTTAAGGAAAGATATTAGATTCCTCTCTTTGGAGGTATTCGAGACCTTATCATGCATGAATCTCATAAATCCAAATATTCTATTCATCCCGGTTCCAATAAGATGTATCAAGATCTTAAGAAGAATTATTGGTGGCCAAATATGAAAGCTGATATCGCAGAGTATGTTGGTAAATGTTTAACATGTTCTAGAGTAAAGGCAGAGACTCAGAAACCATCAGGATTACTCGTGCAACCAGAAATTCCGGTCTGGAAATGGGAACGAATCACCATGGATTTTATTACCAAATTACCAAGGACTTCGACCGGATTAGACACAATCTGGGTTATCATCGATCGATTAACCAAGTCTGCACATTTTCTACCTATCAAGGAGAATGACGAGATGGAAACACTCGCTCAGTTGTATTTTAAGGAAATTGTGATTTGACATGGAGTTCCAATATCCATTATTTCTGATAGAGATAGCCGATTCACCTCAAGATTTTGGGAATCTCTACAGAAATCTCTTGGTACTCGTTTAGATATAAGCACCGCTTATCATCCGTAAACCGATAGACAAAGTGAAAGAACAATCCAAACCTTGGAAGATATGCTCCGAGCATGTGTGATTGATTTCGGAAAAGGTTGGGATAAACACTTGCCATTAGTTGAATTATCTTACAATAACAGCTATCATGCCAGCATAAAGGCTGCACCTTTTGAGGCACTTTACGGAAGGAACTGCAGATCACTAGTCTGTTGGACAGAAGTTGGTGATATGCAACTCACCGGACCGGAGCTAATACATGACACGACCGAGAAGATATTCCAAATCAAGCAACGCTTACAAGCTGCTCGTGACAGACAGAAGAGTTATGTTGATGTCAGGAGAAAGCCTATGGAATTTCAAGTAGGAGACAGAGTCATGTTGAAAGTTTCTCCCTGGAAGGGAATGATCCGTTTTGGAAGACGTGGAAAGTTAAATCCAAGGTACATTGGACCTTTCAAAATTCTGGAGAGAATTGGTCCAGTTGCTTATAAGTTAGAACTTCCGGAAGAACTCAATAGGGTACATCCTACGTTTCACGTATCACAACTCAAGAATGTTTGTCTGACGAAACTCTCGTCATTCCACTAAAGGAGATTAGATTGGATGACAAACTAGTGTTCACAGAAGAGCATGTGGAAATAATAGATATAGAAATAAAACAACACAAACATAATCGTATCCCCATTGTAAAGGTTAGATGGGACTCAAAGCGAGGACCAACTTACACATGGGAAAGAGAAGATAGATTCCGTGAGAAATATCCACATTTATTTTCATAGAACGCACTTGTTAGATTTCTTAAAATCGAATTTCGGGACGAAATTCAGAATAACAAGTGGGTACTGTAGAACCTTGTAAAAATTTCTTGTAATTATATCGTTAATTAATAATATTTCGTTACCGTTACTAATTCCCATTTTCTCAGAAAAATTTGAAAATTTTCTTATTATATTATTTTGTCGTTATCACAAAATAATATAAATCACGAAATGACGAAATCAATCCTCTACACGTTACTCGAAACCTAAAACATTTCATTAATACTAATTATATTTCCTAATCCTAATTAAACTTCTAATTACACTTAATTATTCAAACGGGTCCTTAATCAAAATTCCAGCCCAACTCTCGTACACTATTCATAAGCCCAAGTTTCAAGCCCAACTTCCAAATCTTATTATTTCACTTAATCGACTAGTTACATGCCTCCAAAACGCCTCGCGTATTCACAATTCTTACACATGACACATATATATTTTTACACCACCTCGTTTACCACCTAGCCAACTATTAGTGTGTCGAGTGTCATGTTAATAAGACGACATTTGATACATTTTTAAATGGCAAAGTGATTGACATATATACGACCCAAACGATTCATATTTAACTCAAATCTTAACCGTTTTGATTCCCGTTTGTTCCTACGTGTTCCTAATAACATTTCTAACATGTTTTCATGTTTAAATGTCAATGATAATCAGCTATGTTCAAGTTGTACAATATTTCTCAATTCGTGTATAGAATAAATGGTTGGTCGACATCTTGGTGATTCACCAAGGACATTCACCTTATTTCATGCACTCTCAAACTCATATTATATGTTATAATATCATCCTATAAGCATAGAGTTACTGACATGCATAGTACTTGTGGTTTCTTTGAAAATTTCACACTTACGTGTGATAAAATGACACCATATATACATCATATGCATACACCCGTTTCTCTCAATTATCATACACTTTCAAATCTTTTTTTCTTCCTAAAAACTATATCTTGAAGGCCAGAGGTTGTTTCAAAATCGTTTGGACGCAAGAAAGGGTAATCGACTTTAATATATTCGTATATTACTTGGGTTATAGTCGAATTTGATCGTATCTTGTGTTTCATTCACCCACTCTCAACTCTCTACCACCCTAGAGGTGTTGTAAGTTGTTTCAAACTCATTTCCATCTATTTCACTCGTTACAATTGTGTCATGCATCATATATACATGTTATCGATCTTATATTAGTTTTACATATTATTTCACGTACATATTGTCATATAGAACACCAAACGTGGCTAGCCTCTATCTTGGAAGGCCTAGGAGTCACGACACACACATATTTCACGTTAAATTCACGTTACATGCATCAAATAAACATATTTCGAACCATGCTCAAACGTATAAAAACTATATATAAACACTTAGAAATATTTCAAACTCTTTCACAAATATATAACATCCTTTACATGCTACAAAACGCTCGTATATCTTTAAATATCACGTAACAAGCATATCATATTTTTACACGACTTAATAGACCTCCTAGCTAGCAAACAATTTCGTATATATAACTTGTGAAAATAACTTGATCTCGACACATAATTTTCATCAAAGTAAATTGTTACCGATCATGTTTTAAAACTTATATTTTTAGCGAGTGGGCCTTAAAGCCCAATAAGCTAAAAATAAGCTCTTACGATAAGCTAGCTTATCTAAACGTTTTGATATGAAAATAGAACAAGAAAAATGATATTTTTGATGAGCCAAACTCGTCTCACGAAGTACGGATTTTAAAACGTTAACGGGCCTTGAATTTGACTCGTTAAGAGCCCATAAGTTGAAAAATAAGCTTTTAATCAAATAAGCAGTTAAAATAAGTTTATTATTAACTTAATAAGCCACTGAAAATTTTATATAATTTTTATAATCATTTTTGTAACTTTGGACTAAAAATGTAACGCGACGACACCTAGAAGGACTAAAATTGTAAATATTGAAAAGTAAGGACTAAAACTATAAAATCAGAACCATAAGGGTAAAAACTGATAAAAGTTAATATTCTAAGCCTAAGTTTGACTATTGGACAATTAGAGGACTATAGTTGTAATTTATTTGTAAAAAGGACTAACGGTGTAATGCTAACGTCGTTAGGATAAAATGGTAAAATTGGAAAAGTACAGGGACTAAACATATTCTATTTAACATTCTTATTTATTTTCTATTTTCGTAAATTTATTTCGTATTGCATCTAAACTTTCATTTTTGTTATATATATATATATATATATATATATATATATATATATATATATATATATATATATATATATATATATATATATATATATATATATATATATTATTTGACGTAACGTTAATAATATATATAACGATATCATAAAAAATTAATATTTTTACTTACGATTAAAAAGGTAAAACTTCGATGGATAATTTAAATAACATATTTTGTCATATCATGCATATCATAAGAATCACACTGCACATTATCTATTCGTCATAACGAATAATTATTATTCGTTATTCGTTCGTATTTACCAAATAGTATTTGGTCAAATTTCTCAGGTAAATCTATTTATCAGGTTGTATTTCGAAGCCGTTATCATAAATTCGTCCGACTTTATTTTCTTCATTTCAGTATCAATCAAGGTGAGTCATAGCCTTACATTTACTTATTTTCAAACTCCGTGAGGGGGATACATGTTATAAACAGATCACAAGTAATTTTCTGTATGCTTCCTGACTTGATATATGCCTAAGTTACCTATTGCCAAAAGACCCTTGATCATGAGCCATTAATTACTGTTATGTGAACGCGAATATAATGTATAGATTTATTTAAGGTTTGACAGCCTATCCCATTAATACTTGACGGAATGCCATTATGCATGTGGTTAGTCGTATTAGTCGTGATATATTATATTTGAGTAAAAATAGGAATTGGCAAATCACCTATTACACGAGGGCAAAAATTATCATTAATTTGATAACACCTTCGTATTTACGGTATTTGTTAACGTTTTGCGTGTCATGAGACTTAGAGCAATATATACTGCAATATCAATTTTTAACTGATTGTATTTCCAATACAATCTTACTTGTGTATCAAAATGATTACTAAATTCAAACTCTATGATATCACTCAACATTTTTGTTGACTTTTAAACATGTTATCTCAGGTAATTAGCAGGGGAAGCAAGCATGGAACGGGCGGAAAAACTTCAAAACTTATCTACTTTATTTAAATAATGGTGCAAAATAAAAGATGTTTGATTTAGTTTAAAACATCAAGACTTTTATTATAATACTATGATAGTGACCTCTTGTATTTGAATTATTATTAATGAACTTATATTTTAAAACCTCTCTTTCGAGTCGTTTTCAATCATTATTACTTCAATCCTCACCGTAACACCCTAATTACTATTCCGCTGCCATATTACAAATTAGGGGGTGTTACAATATGACAAAAACGTAAAAAATCTGACAAAAACGTAAAATATCTGACAAAAACGTAAAAAATCTCTCGAAAAGGTAAAAAATGGACGAAAACTTAAAAAATGAGACGAAAACGTAAATAATCGGACGATAACGTAAAAAATCTGACGAAAACGTAAAAAATCTGACCAAAACATAAAAAAGGGACAAAAACGAAAAAAATGGGCAAGAACGTAAAAAAATCGGACGTAAACGTAAAAAATCTTACGAAAATGTAAAAAAATGGGCGAAAACGTAAAAAATCGGACGAAAACTTAAAAAACCTGACAAAAACGAAAAAAATCTGACGAAAACTTAAAAAACCTAACGAAAACGTAAAAAAACAGTCGAATTCGTAAAAAACGGACGAAAACGAAAAAAATCGGACGAAAACTTAAAAAACCCAACGAAAACGTAAAAAATCTGACGAAAATGTAAAAAACGGACGAAAACATAAAAAAAGAGACGAAAACGTAAAGAATCGGACGAAAATGTAAAAATCTGACAAAAACGTAAAAAATCTGACCAAAACATAAAAAAACGGGCGAAACGTAAAAAATCGGGCGAAAACGTAAAAAATCGGATGTAAACGTAAAAAATCTGACGAAAACGTTAAATAACGGACGAAAACGTAAATAATCGGATGAAAGCTTAAAAAATCTGACGAAATCAGTAAAAAATGGACGAAAACGAAAAAAATCAGACGAAAACGTAAAAAACCCGATGAAAACGTAAAAAACGGACGAAGACGTAAAAAACGGGCGAAAACGTAAAAAATCGGACGAAAACATAAAAAATTGACGAAAACGTAAAAAAATTGACGAAAAAATAAAAAACCAGTCGAAAACGTAAAACAACTGACGAAAAGGGATTTGAGGTATTTTAATGGAAAATAGGGGAAAACAAAAAAAAAAGTGTTTTGTAGTTTTGTGTATTAAAGTTGGAAATAGGAATTTTGTGTATTGTAGAGAATTTTATTAGAAAACACTAATTTGAACGCAATCTCTGTTTTTCTTGTTTTTCACAAAATATTTTGTGAAAAAATAAGGGTGTTTTCCCTCAACTAAACGCACCCTTAATGTTTATTAATAAATAAATAACTAAAAAACTCTCCTCTTTTCTTTTATTTTGTTGAGAGGTTTTGGGCTGTGAGAACCGAATTTGAAAAGCCAAATACAGAAGCCAATAAGCCGAAAATAAAGGTTAAACAAACAAAATTGACTTGTTGAGCACACGCGTAAAATAGAAAGGAGGGTTTTACTAACAACAACGGGTTGTAGTTAAGAGTATATTTTTTCTTAAAATTTGATATAATAAACTATTTTTATATGTTTTTGAAATTATTTTTGCAATTTTAATGACTTTCATCATGGTAATTCATTAATAATATTATATAGCACTTGTTAGCAAAACCGAAATAGAAAAGTATCCATTAAAATTTAGACTTGTGACTTTGTGAGTTGTGATACAAGTTTGGTTGTTATGAAGACACGACAACATTCTACATAAACAGAGAAACTTGTAGAAGAAGAAGATGCTCGGTGAAGAAGCCAAAGTGCTGCTAGGCTTTCTTCCCAATTCCACACCTTCATCTTCCCAGGTACCAATTCACAACTAATTATTTCATTTCTTTAATGATGATGTCACTTTTTTATATAAAAAATGAATCACAGGTGAAAGAAGCATACAAGAAAAAGGCATTAGAAACACACCCAGATCGTTTCCCTCTTTCTCAAAGGTCCCTTGCTGAATCCAATTTTAAACTTGTATGTATCCCACCTTATTTTATACTTTTGTTATAATAATTTAAATCATTAAATTTTGTCTTATTTTTTGCTTTGTTTTGGCAGATATCTGAAGCTTACACATGCTTACAATCTGGTAGTAATTTTTATTATCTTATCTCTGTTTAACTTTTATCATTTTTTGGGTATTAATAAAACTGATTCGGATTATTTTGGAGGTGTTTGGCATTGTGTTTAAATGTCTAAGATAATCGTCACTTTCCAGTGTTTGGGTATAGTAATTACTACTAGTAATTAGTAACAAATAATCAGAATTTGTCCAACCGAAAACAAATGATCACAACTTCAGACATTGTAAGCACATCCAAACACTGTTTTTGTTAGAGCTGCGGCAACTTATAAATTCTGATAGCACAATCGCTTCCAAAATGTAACACTAAGCAACGCCCAAAATAACTAGTTTTTGATTATTAGACAAGGAATACCTGCAGCACTTTAGGACTATTTGACAGTCTCCAGTATAGCCCATTTTGTTACAGCAGATTGTATGATTTAGATCGTTTCATGTCACACAATCACTTTTAAAACGTTGCCAATCAGCCACTAAAAATATATGTTAAATGTGAGTTTCTTACATCAGTTAGAAAATGTTCCCAAATGGAAATGGAAAATGTTGATACAGGTATAACAAGTGCTGACTCTTGAGTTATTATGAATAACAGGCAGATATTCAACAAATGGCACATATTCGCGGGTGGTAAGATATGGTAACCCGAGGTCAAATGGAGGAAGTAAAAACCATGCATTGATTCGAATCCCATTCCTATTTATTGTTTTAGGAACAGTTGCACTCGGTGGATCCAGTGCCACCAGGTGAGTGATTATACATTTACCAATGTTTAAGTCCTTGTTCCTTAAGAAGAAATTTCAGTGATATGATTTTCTTTTCTTTTTATCAGGGCCTACAGAAGGCAGAAAGAGGCATACCCCTCACATAACCCTTTTCTTCCTTGAGGTTACATACATTCGATCAGAAGACTGACAGGCAGGCAAGCATCATGAGGCTGTACCTCACATTTGTTAGGTGTGATCAATAAATGTTTTTGTTGTTTGGATGCCAAGCCTGTGCTTACTTGCTCTTTGTAAATGTCGCAGCTGACTAGGCATTTTGTTTTAAAATACCACACAGAAAGTCAAAAACTATATCTATATCTTCTTTAGTCTTGTACTGTATAAATAAATAACAAGTTATTGAACTGAATATAATTTGACAATGTGTCTAAATTGGGTGCATTGCTTGAGGTCATATTATCTGTTTTTGTGTAGCATTAGTATTTGTTGTTGCTAATCATGATTATAAATTTAAATAAGGTTACTGACTATATAGCTTCTTTCATTAACATTGCCATATTTTGGGAGTAGTCTAGAGGTGGCAATTCTGGTGGGGTTCGGGTTGGCGGGTCAAAAGACCCCAACCCGGACCCAACCCGTTTAAATAATACGGTCAACTATGTCAACCGTAACCTGTTTATACATAACCTGAACACGTTCTATTTAACCCGTATACATGCATGGGTTGGCTGGTTAAATAGGCTACACGAGTTAAATAGGTTAAATGGGTTTGTGGTTGACCCATTTAACACTTTCTAAACAAGTTGGCACATGACACGGGTTAAACGGGTTCATGGGTCGACCAATTTAACCCATTAAACCCGTATAATAAAGTATATACTATAATTTTTTAATTTTTGAAAAAAATCTTAAATGGTTTGGCGGGTTGACCCGTTTAATCTATACCTAACCCGAACCTAACTTACTTAATAAACGGGTCAGATGGGTTGACCTGAACACGACCCAAAACCTATTTGAACTCAACCCGAACATGTTAATTTTCGTGTCGGGAGAAATTGCCACCCCTAGTTGGGACTACTTTGTTGGCCAACCATTATGTATTCTGTTCAGCTTATACAAAATCTAGCCAAATCCATGGTGGACGATATACCCCTTAAATTATATACAGATCATTAGTTTTTCACTTTACATATTAGCAAAAGTAACAATCATCCCAAAAAATTTATAGACACTTTTGGTAAGCAACATGTTTCAGCTAGATCTGAATGTAACCGGATACTTATACATAGATGCTTTTGTGGCGTATAAAACACAATAGGTTATATGAGTGACTTAATCTGTCTAGGAGTTGTTATATATCTATTTAAAGAAATTGGGGGCAAATGGGGAAAACTAAAATCGAAAAATATGGCAAAAGTTTCTGCTTATATATCGCTTGCCATGAATTCCTTGGTTAGTGATCTGACGAAGTTAAGGTTTAGGAAGATGATTTTGTAATTGTTGTTTTCTTTGCTCAGCTCTATCATCGTCATCTTGTTGTTCTTCATCTATCTGTATATTCACAGATGGAAGAAGATACATATAATTGATAAATAACAATTAAAATGAGATCAGTGAGAAACAAAATTGGGATATTGGCATCATGTATAACTATCATCTTGTTGGTGGGTTGTGCTATTTTCATCATAGCCACAATGCATAACAAATATGTTAATGAGAAAAAGGATGTTAACAACAAAAAGAACATTACCACCTCTTCCGTCAAAGCTGTCACCATCATTTGTCAACCAACCGAATACAAAGATGTTTGCCACGAGACCCTTGATCCCCTTGCTAACGATTCTAAAGCCACACTAAGAGATTATATTTTGGCTTCCATTCGATCTGCCAAACTACATGTCGACAAAGTCTTGAAAGCTTCTTTTAACCAAAGTTTGGATAATGTTAATGCCCATGATCGGGACCGTATTGAAGAATGCAAAAAGTTGTTGTCTTTTGCCATGGAAGATCTCGAGTCATCCATTGTTATGTTGGGGAATACTAATAACCGTACCCTTGGGGAGCATGTGAAGGACCTTCAAAACTGGCTAACCGCGGTTTATAGTTTTCAATCACAATGCAAGCACGCTATCAACAACACGGATGAAAAATTCAAGTCCCCGATTTTGGAATTTATGCTTAATTCCACACAACTTACTGGTAACGCATTGGCTATTGCTTCTGGGCTCTCGGATATCCTTAAGGATCTTAGCATTGACCTAATTACCCTTGGTCTCAATGATATTAACCTCCACCATTCAAGAAGGCTTCTAGATGCTACCAATTATCCCACGTGGTTTCCTGCAGCAGATCATAAACTCTTGTCCTCTGAGGAACAACAAAAACCTGATGTGGTCGTTGCAAAAGACGGAAGCGGAAAATTCAAGACTATTGGAGAAGCGCTAGCGGCGTACCTGACCCCACCACCACCTGGCAAAAACCGGTATATAATCTATGTAAAGGCTGGTGTGTATAACGAGCAAGTTGTTATACAACGACACCAAGATAATGTATTCATATATGGCGATGGCAATGCAACAATCGTCACGTGTGATAAAAGTGTAGTTAAACATAAACTCGATACACCTAATACAGCAACATTTGGTAACGAGCTTAGCGATATCATTTCACTAAAGGTTTAGATTATATATTATGCAGTGCTTATGGGCTTACTGAAATTTGGAAAATTTGACAGGCTCATTTATAATAGGCATATGAGCTTATCAGCTTAATATTATACACTTGAATACAAGTCTATAAGCTCATAAAGCTCTTAAAAATGAAGTTATAGGCCTTTCCAATTTCAACAAGCTCATAGGCCTTACAGATAATCTAAAACCAAACGCCCCCTTAGTTTCCACATAATGACTTGTAACTTATAAAGCTTTTATGGGGGTGCAGCGGCAGAAGGTAAAGGATTCATGGCGAAATCAATGACATTCAGAAACACAGCGGGCCCTGAAGGCAAACAAGCAGTAGCACTAAGAGTACAATCAGAAGGTGCGGTGGTGTATCAATGTAGAATCGAAGGATACCAAGACACCCTTTTGTACCAAAACTACCGTCAATTTTATCGTGAGTGTGTTATCACGGGGACTGTTGATTTCATATTTGGTGAGGGAACAACGGTGATCCAAAACAGTCAAATATTAGTAAGGAAACCATTACAGAATCAAAACATTTTAGTTATAGTAGCAGATGGTAACGAGAAATCATACATGATTGGTGGATTAGTGCTTCATAATTGTACAGTCGAGATGGACAATGATCTTGAAACGGATGTTGATAAGGGGAGATATGAGATATATTTGGGACGGCCTTGGATGCCTGCAGCAAAGATGGTGGTTATTGAGAGTGATTTGGGTGGCTTTTTGAACCCGGAAGGGTATGTACCTTGGCCGCAGGCTCAGAATGAGAAAACTTGCAAGTTTTTTGAGTATAAAAATAGAGGACCTGGTGCCAATTTGGAGAATAGAGTGAACTGGAGCTCGTTAAGTATCCTTAAAGACGATGTTCAGGCGCAACCATACACTGTTGCTACTTTTATTGATGGTGAACCGTGGTTACAACAGAGTGGTGCACCTTTCCGTCTTGGTTTAGTTGGATCATAGCTTTAAGTATTTGATTAGTGACTAGTGGTAAATGGTGTGTTAGTTTCTAGAAGTTAATACAGTTAATGTTTCTGATAGATTCATACTTGTATAAATAGGTTTTTATAACAAAATGTTTGTTCGTGAAAGTGATTTTGCGTTCGATTGAGAAACTATCTCCTAGTGTAAAATTGTGTTATAGGGAATGTTTGCAAATCAACTCAATGGATTCATGACTGAAGTTATACTTGATTTAAAGAAAAAAAGTCTCAACAGGGTCAAGTTCTATTATAAGTCACACTCTAAGCATAGGTAAAAACTTGTGTTCACATTAAGAATCACTCTTATTACACTCAAAAGAATGACAGTGATAAAGTTTGAAACGATTTTACTACTAACAAGATCAAGTATCTCAGTGAGTTGTCATGCTCTAAATAATTTTGCATTATCCCCCAAAATAAGGCGAAATCTATTTAGTTAGTGAAAAATTTCTTAATTTTTTCATCTCTAAATTCTTTGAGAAGGGGATGATTTTTCTTCTCTAGAGAATAGTTGAGAATTTTGAAAACTAAACAGAGTTATATGTATATATTTTTAAAAATGATAAGAAGATTACCTCAAATTACGACGGTGGCAGCGACGGTCGGAGGTGGAGGATGACACGAGAGATTAGGGGTAGAATGGTATATGTGTTTTTTTTGGAGTTGAGAAGAAAAATGAGAAAGAAAAAAGTGAGAATGGTATAATGGTTTTTCAATTTCTTAGTTAAAATTTAGAAAATGAGAATTTCATTTTTTTGAAAATTGTTGAAAAAAAGTGCGACTAAACGCGTTTTCAATTTTTTCATTTTCTTATGAAAAATTTCTTTGGAAAAATGAAGAATTTCTCTCCAACTAAACGCACCTTGAGCTTTCCATATTTTAAAACTAGGTGACATCATACAAATTTTAAAAATAATTGCTTGAAGAGAATACTACTTTGCTTGCAATATAAAGTCCGCAAAAAATGAGACTCGAAACAAGCTTAAGTTTGAGCTTTACAAATAAGGAGTTCAAGCTTGACTCTAGAGACTGAACTTAATAAGTTTTAAATGGGTCAAACTGTAATGTATTTGTTCTAAGAGAGCTAATTCACATTTTCATTAAGTAATCATGCTAATATTGCCTACCACTACAAAGTGTAAGGGCTATAAATATATTTGTAGATAAAAATTTAAGAGGGGCTGCTCGACTCAACTCGTTAACGTCTATGATTCCCAACTTTAAGGTATGTTTGGTTTATGGGAATAGAATGAAGCAATGAATTTCATTCCTAATAAATTGGTTGGTTGGTGGGTTTTATTTTAAGATATGGGTATGAAACTCATACAAATAGGCAAATCTCATACCCATCAATCATGGTAGGTTTACAAACCCATACTGATTCCTGTTAACAAATCAAAAGCCCCGAATATTTAAAGTTGGATATTTACCAAAGCAACCCTAGAGTTCAGCAGGTTGCTCAAATAATAATATAGGTTTGGGGTTCAATCTAAACCCCAAAATCCATACATACTCTGTACTTCTGTAGTTTCCTTTCCAAAGGAATTGATTCCATTCCTCCTAATACAGCAGCTAATATCTTAGAATCAAATACTACTTTACAAAGAAACCCTAATTACATAGAAGAAAAATGAGGAGAATGAATTTATGCAGAAACCTAATTCGTGCAGTCTCATCTCCATCCTTACTTAATCGAAACCTTAATCATCAGCATCATCATCATCATATGCTACAGTCTCACTTCTCAACTGGTCTGTTCATATTTATTTATTTATTTTTTTGGTCAATAAACGTATAAATAATGTTTGTTTATTTATGATTGATTGATTAAAATGTTTTTTATATAATAGTGGTGGAGATGCAACCACAATCATCAGCTGAACTAATCAAGATTATGGAGAATAGGTTGTCGGCTATCGAGCATAGAAATGCTTATCTTCAAAACATTATTAATCAGGTAATAGAACATCGTATTGCGCTCTCGGGCTCCCGAGCTGCGAATAATCAATTTCTTGTGTTTGTTTAGTATGGTAAAATTCCAAACAGTATCTCCTGCAGCTTGTGTTGTTATAACTAAATGACTAATTAGTTGGCCAAAAGGTCGGAAACCATGGTTACCCACAAAAAATAAGAACTAATTGACTGGTTCTGTTATCACGTAACATGTAATTAGTTTCGAAATGCAATGCCAAACACCCTTCGAACTGTGTGTCGTAAAAATTAAAGTTACATGAGCTGTAACCCTCGTAGCATAGGTGAGCATCTCACGTTTTGTTTAAATCCGCATGCTTTATTTATTTACTTGTTATAAATAGGACATTCCTGACTTCTAAGCGATGATAATTAGCTGTTTGATTCTAGTACACAATGGGTCAGTAACTTTATATAGTTAATTTACAAATACTGGGTAGTAACTTACGTATTTGTTGAGTCTGTTTTTGCCATGTTATCCTAGTATCTTCATTATTGCATTAGATTAGCAAATCATGGGTAGCTCACGACTCTTTTACTGGTTTCATTCAAGGTTAGGGATAATGTTCCAAAAATGACTAAGACACAATTACTCACAGAAAACATAACTAATTAGATATGCTTTCTTGTAAATGTTCTCTTTATAAATGCTTATATGCTTTTGAGTTCATTGTTTCAAATTTCCTTATAGTTTCCTTGTTATTGAGTTTATATACTAATATCATGTTTTATTCTATATTTGTCTCTCTTGAATAAAGACAGCCAGAAACCACACCAACCGAGTATTCAAGAGCAAACAAGGAGCTTCAGAACCTCAGTGCTAACATGGATCTCATAAGTAAGTTGAGGGCCATTGAAAAGGTGATTCCTTGTGCTTATGAATAACTGAAATTAAGCTTATGTTATTTATTTTGTCTTGAACGGCGATCACACACACACACACACACACACACACACTATACATGGTTCTGTAGTAGTCAAAGCAACTTTGTCACTTTTGTGTACCCATCGGGCGCAGCCCTTTCGTGGTTTCTTAGTTATTTGTGTAGAGTATAGAAAGTGAACCTCTTTCGAATTAAGGCAAAACGTATAAGAAGTGCCTTAGAGAACACATTTTTGGACTATTTATAATTGGAAGGATCAGTTGTATTGTAGTAATAACAAAGAGTTAGATAGGAATGAAACCATACCAGCAGTTGTTAAGGCATGGGTCAACCTCACTCAAAGTGAAGTGATATATACTGCGCAAGAACCTGCATTAGAATAGGAAAAGCCAGACATTCATTTTTTCGGAGTGAAGTGGTATCCTTTGAGTATCATAATTAAGAAACTTTATAAATATTGGCAGCAGGTAGCCTTTTATTACACATGAGGCCTTGATTTGATTTTGTACGATATTTGAATATAGGTTAAACTATGCATCATTTGTCTGTTATAAGTTAGTTATGGGGATAATCTATAAAAAGACCATCTTCCAAGTATGCAAAAAATCCACCAAAAATTCCATTTGGTGTCATTCGTATGAAATTTAGGATATAATTCATTTGTTTGAAAATTAATAAAACTTTAATCAGAAGTACCTTAAAAGCCGAGGAAAATTTTCTAAAAAAATAAAATTTAAAACTAAACCTTTTTTTATGCAGTATGACATGTGTCGTATTGTTAAAAATAAAACATTTGTCAGTATCAACTACCATAAGCAACCACCATGCCCTTATGGTTGGTTCTAGAATGGAGCTTATCAGTTTGAGAAAATATGTTGGGAGCTTGCGCGAAACCCTTGTTTCAAATAAGGTAATATTTGATTCCGGATATTGTCGTATTTCAGTTTCTTGTATCAGTGTTTATCCTGTATAAATGTCATATCATGTTGCCCTTAAATCTCATAGGGATGATTTGAAATTGACCGAGAACTTAAGACTGTAGGTTCAAAGGTTGCCTTTTCTGAAAACCTTTTTCATGCTAGCTTCTTCATATTTTCTTTCTCTGGTGAGTTCCTCACTAGAACCATTGCCATTAGTCCATGACATGCTTTCAAATAGATGTTGATTAAGGAGCATAGGTAATCGATAATAACATAAGGTAAAACCGTAAAAGTTAGTGGCAGAGTCAGTATGAAGATTGTCTGATAAGGCAACATAAAGAAGTTGTGTTAAGCATTTAAAGATGCAAACAACAAGGCTACTGGGGCCAAGCTGCTTGAGAGAAATGATAAAATATGGGACAAAAGATCAAGGATACAAAAATCACTTAACATTCCAGTAATGGGTCAACACAGTGCTACTTTAAGTTGTAAGAGATTGAGGAAACATGTATGGCTGCCAAATCCAGTCAACAGAAGGATCGTATGCCCACCAATGGTTTCTTGATGTCCTTAAATAAGCTCCTCATTAGGACACCTTGCTAGGAAAGTATCTGTGGTTTCTTATTGAATTAGTGTCTGCTTTTCTTTGAAAAAGAACAACTACTTAAAGTAGTTATATTTTGCTAAAAGCGATATATGGACTTTTATACAGTTGCCATACAGCTTATCAGTAATGGGTCAACACATAAGTTGTAAGAGACTTAAGTAGCAGATTATACAGTTCGGTAGCAACTTGATTTTTAAGCTAACCAGTTAAAATTTGGATGAGTTGAGCAAATATATAGCAAGTTAAGTAACTTGGATGTATAAATTTTAACAGTTTAGCGAATATTAAATTAATATGTTTAATGACCTAGACGAAAAAAATAAAATAGTACCCTGACAAAAATGAACTTTCCGCAATGTACACCCCCAGAGATCATTAACCCATCCATAATGTGTTGTATCTGAATGCCTGATCTTTGTTTGGCTGTAGGAAATTGAAAGTTTGAGATCACTGGTCACCGATTGCCAAGAAGATAAAGACATGCAGGCCATGGCAAATGAGGAACTGGATCAAGCCTTAAAAGAGGAACAAAATCTGCATAATCTGCTACTTAAGTCTTTACTGCCCAAAGACGATGCAGATGAAAGGGATTGCATTTTGGAAGTTAGAGCAGGTAACAGAAAAACCGATTATTACAGTTCTCCGAGCACAACGCTTAATCTTATAAAAATAAGTTTGTTTACTATAATTGGTTCCAATTTTGCAACAGGAACCGGAGGGGAAGAGGCATCTCTGTTTGCAATGGACGTCTTTAAAATGTGATTATGGATCTTTTATGTTTATATCAAAATGTTTTTACTTGTTTTTTGACCTTTGATGCTTGCACTACACCAGGTATGAGAGATATTCGCAGAAAAAGGGTTGGAGGTTTGAAGTGGTAGATATCACAGATTCAAATCTGAAAGGGTTCAAGGTTGGTTACATCATATTGGACTAGGGTTATATTCATGCGTACATTTCATGTGTACGGTAACTGGTGCAGAACATTTAACGAGTATATTCTATTGGCAGGAAGCCAGTGCTGCTATATCTGGGGCAGATGTATATGGAAAACTTAAATTTGAGAGCGGAGTTCATAGAGTGCAGGTTTTACCATCTCATTAGTAAATTGGCTGCTAATTGGAGAAGTTATGTCTTTAACTGTTCTTATAGATATGTTTTTTTAATTTGCAGCGAGTTCCCATCACAGAAAAATCTGGACGCGTTCACACAAGTGCTGTTTCTGTTGCCATTCTTCCCCAGGCAGATGAGGTGATGACTTGCTACAGCAATTATCATTCTGCTATATGCTTATTAATATGACACGACACTTGTGATTCACATTATAATTGGATGATGATGTTTTGTAGGTAGATGTTCATCTGCGCAATGAGGACTTGAGAATTGACACATACAGATCAGGTGGATCTGGTGGTCAGCATGCAAATACTACTAATAGTGCTGTTAGGATCACACATATTCCATCCGGCCTCACAGTTGCTATACAAGATGAACGGTCACAACATATGGTAATTCATCTTTAATAAACTTATTAGTTATTACAATTTTATATATAAACCTTGAAAATTACATTTTACTTTCCATTTGGTTTGATAGAACAAGGCTAAAGCGTTAAAAGTATTGTGTGCAAGACTATATGAGATGGAAAGATGTAGAGCTCAAAACAGCAGATCAAAGCTACGAATGGAACAGGTATTATTATTAGACATAATTATAGTTTTGCGCAAATATTGAAATTGTTTGTTTAATAACTTAGTTTGACACCTTTTGAAACAGATTGGTAGTGGGGATAGATCTGAACGTATACGAACATACAACTTTCCACAAGGGCGAGTTACAGATCACAGGATCGGCTTCACTCATCATTCTATTAGCGATGTGATGCAGGGAGAGAGTTTAGACTACTTTATTGATGCCCTTCTTTTGCAGCAGGAGATGGATGCAATTGCAGACTTTACCTCCGGTCATTGAGTACTAACAAAGATTTTCTTACAGTTTTTAAGTGTATTGTAATTGCTACTTGATTATTAAACAAGAACAATAATAAGATTAAAATACAGTTTTCATCCATTTGTTAAAAGTTGAGTGTTTCTTCTATATAGAAATCTTACTATAATTGTGTCTGTAAATAACTTAAATTGAACATGTTTGGTCCAAAGCTGATGATACTTACAAATGACCAAATACCTGGTCATCTTTGACCTCAAATTCCATCTTTATTGCTTATTTTTTAAACTGAATTTATGACATTCAAAATCCTTACTTAAGCTTAATAGACTATAAACCAAAATCAAAATGATTGTTGAAAATCAAACCTTATTGAAGTTAAATTCAAAACTTAAAACATTTCACTTTCTTCATAAAGAAAAAGATCAGGACCCACAATCATGTACAGTATTTAATTCATAAGTTGATGGCTAAATGAAGAAAATGATGAAAGAAGCTTGTTTAACTTGAAACAAATTGGCATCATGGTATGCACAGGTTGATTTTGGACCAACAACATGCAATCTAAAACTAAACACAATCTAAAGAAATCTTGAACTATTATCTAAACACATGGACCAAAATTATCTGGAACTTACTCTAGTAATAGAACATTCGATTTCGATATCTGTGTTAGACTATTTTCAACTGATCATGTGAGAGGTACAAACACAATCTCTAAGCAAAAAATAAAATAAATCATAGTCAATTTGCACAAAATCGAAGTACAGAAAATAAACATCTAATCCTCATCACTTTCGTCGCTATATGAAACAAGCCCGCCTGTAAAAACACCCTGATTAGCCCCCTCGTTCAACCCCGAGGGTCTTTGTGCATCAGTAGTGCTAATATCAGCAGAAACATTTTTTCTTAAATCGCCTTCACATTCTTCTGAGTTTGTCTTTGCTTGCTCCTCTGTCTTTGCTTTCTTTGCTTGAGGCTTTACTTTTATAACTACTCCTAATGGACGTGGGTGTGTTTTCTTCTTTGCAGAAAATTGTGGTTCCTACAACCCAGTTACAGAAATACATATATGACTATCTAGTTGGTGCAGGACCCAGTATACATATTTGTCAGAAAATGTAATGATAAAATCTAACCTGAACTTTAGGAACCACTGCCGGCAATTCTTGTAGCTCATATAGAGTGGCAGACTGTGCAGCTACTTGTTTCTGCGCGATACATCAGAAAATCGTTATGTAGATATTAACCATTAGAAAGAATACACCATATATTTGTGTGGTGTGAGAGATATATACATAATCAAGCGTTTCAAGGGTATCACACACATTTTTTAGTTATATCGCACCAAAAAACATGGCCTAAAATGAATATATAGGAAACTTACTTGAAAACTCCGCAACTGTTGGGCTTCATCATCAGCCACTTGCTGTTCATGTTGTCTTCTTGACTAGTCAAACAAATGAACCATCAATAATATTTCAAGTTGTGGAAAATGTATAAAAAGTAAAAGCTAAACATGACATAAATATGTTTGTATATTGCAACCATCTGAAATCCGCACAAATTTCATTATTTATACAAAATAATATCAGAGCCAGAGAGGATAATCACCAGCTCAAGCGTATCAAGAAACTCGGTCTCATCTTCATCCAATGCTTTTGGAGGCCCTGTAACATAATAATATACAGAATCAAACACTCAATTATTCATGTATCTTTCCAAGCTATACACACTAATAAGGACCGTAGTTATTTATGTAATTCTGTAACATATCATGTCTATCAATTTTGCAAGTGTTTCCTGAAAACACTGCTTCTTTGAGTAATCTCCCAAAGAGAGATGTGCATAAAAACTACTAGTACTCACTATGCTTGAACCGTTCATTGAACTCTGCATCCTTTTTGTCCTTATTGTCCTTTAAAATCTGCACCAAATTATTTAAACAAGCCCAGATCAATTATTTGTAGGTTGAAAGCAAGCTTGAAAATATTACAAATCAATGCAGACCTAATCTACAGATTGTCAGCCAATTCAATCTCGATTCTTGGATTTTCCAACAAAATATTAATCCGCATTCGAGTTCAAATGGGGATTTCAGATTTGAAAATGTGGCACACGTTGTATAGCACAAGTTCAGTAGCATAAAATATACAATGAAAGCCAGATGCAAAACAATGAACGCACATAGCTTTTCTTCAACAGCATAGGCAAACTTACGCATGACGCCCAAAACTCGTTGCAGGAATCTTAAAGTGAAACCCTTCAAGAACATACTGAAGTAACCAAAGTCTACATATAGGTTATGCAACATAAATAGCTTTCATCTTTCAATTTTAGTGCCTACTTTATATTCTGATTATTTATACCAATTTTCGCTACTTTTAGCAGTCAGTCCCGGGTCATGCCCTACAAATCCCATTCCTAGGCCTGGATGAGCCCATCAGTTGTACTTCAATCCAAGACTATATAGAAAGGGCCAGGACCTCAAAGCCCAGTTATTTGACGTACGCAGTTTGGAATGCTTTTGTGGTAAGGAATTTTGATGAATCATACAAGGAACTCTGATCCAGTTCATTCAAGATTGTAATAAAGGCATGATCACGAATGTTCACAATCATGGAGACTAATTAGACCCTGCTTTTCACAACTCGTTCGGTACGCTCAAAATGAGTTTGTTATCCAATAACAACCTAATGGTCAGTTGTTTCGCATTAAACACCAAGATACATAATACTCGTTGACCTCCGATTGCAAAAGTAAAACTATGTACATTTTGTCCTATCATGTCTGGATCTACCATCTTGTGTTTTAAATGTGACTCCTAATGTAGCTTTTGTGTCTTGACAGAAGTTCTTACGACTGAATAAACCATTTGATTTGTACTGTAATGTTTTTTTAATATACAATGACTTATTTTTCGCCAAATAATTAAGGAGAAGGTGAAAAATGTGAAAGGGAAGATTAAACAAAATACAGAAAACAGCTTTGCCCTGGTGTATGAAAGCTGTTACAGTATTGCAGCAGCATTCGATTACGATTATAAGTTTCGAAAGATAAACAAGGCATATAGTGTTTACATATAAGTAACTATCCAATATGGAATGATCAAAATCACACGATTATATAGTATTTAGAATAAGTTTTGTTGCAGCTACGTGTAAACTAATTTATGCCCAACAATCCAACATTATGAGTTTCACTGTACCCAATAACTAAACAATTACCGCAAGTCGAAAAAGCAATAGTTATGTAATCATTCAACATGTAACGCCATTCAAATAAACAATTGAAGTTAATGTAATGTAAAAGGAAGGAATAGAAACCTCGAAAAGCGGGCGATCTCTCCCAGCAGTCCCGTCCTCAAGTGTAGGACCTCGAGTTTTCTTATTCTCCTCCAACTGTTAGGCACAAATAAAACAAAGTGCTTATTCAAACAGTATGTAAACTAAACACAATAACAACGCAACAATTAAATTATATTTTAAAGGAGTGTTTGGGAATGCTTAAGTACCAACCTCCTTATTTTTTAAACTCTTATTAAAGCTAAAAACCGAATAAGCAAAATCCCAAATATAAGGGAGGGAGGGAGAGTTGGAATATGACCTGTGACTCGGATACAAAATTCATCAACCGTGGTATACCGTCGTCCGCCATCTCCGGAGCCGGTGGTGGTAGTTATTGCGGTCTTTTCGTCGCTGCTGCTGGGGACAGAACAGGAGAAAGAATATATCCAAAATCCAATTTACCCCCTTCTCTTTTTAAATACTACCCAACTTCCCCAATCCCACAATTATAGTTAGGGATAAATTCATAAATGCTTAATGTACTTACAATTTTAACTCATTATACATAATGTACTTTTTTTATTGTCAAAATGCTTAATTAAGTTTGTGTTTTTTGTCATTACGCATAACTAATAGGATTTCTTAAGGGTACTTTCGTCATTTGTTAAATCTTCATCTCCTACCTCCCCCCTTGCATTTCAGGCCACTTTCCGGCCACCGGAGCTAACACCGTCGACCACCAAATATAACCGCCACCACCACCTTACTCCTCTCAACCTCCCCGTCCTCTCAACCTCCCCACCTTAATCCGCCACCTTCGCGCACATCCTCACAACCCCATTTTTCACATACTGAAAAAACACCAGACTTCTTTTTGCCTTTGCTGCTTCTATATGAACCAGCCGATTGCATATAATCAGGCTCTTTGTCTTTAGGCGAACTTTCATTAACCTCGTCATCCTCTTCTACTTTTTCCTCCATAAAACAACCAGCAAGCTTGAGTGCAACATTGTGAAAAGAATGCCCAGCAGGTTCAAAGCGTGTCGCTTTTTCTGGAAGGCAATTTGAAGAAACATAGATTGTTTCTCCATTTATAAGCTCGTTTGAGTAAGTGATTTGAAGAATGCTTGCTTTGGCTGTCATTGTTACAGCAACTCAAGCATCCACAGCTCCAAACTACAATAAAACAATATAAACAAGCCATAAGAAACCAAAGATATAAATAAATAGGCATACTAAAACACAACAGCGTATTCAAGGGATAAACAATTTATTAGCACATGTGATTACATTTGTACAACACATAGCAGTCATGGCACCCGGCAAAAAAAGCGACACAAGCACACACAAAATGCCATTCTCAAACACTCGAAAAAAGCGACACAAGCACACACAGTTCATGGATTTAGTTTTGGTTTGGGTTTGATTATGGTTGTTGTGGTTTGGTCTCGAGTTGGCAGCTGTGACTCTAAAGGAGCATTTTTAAAAATGCAGATTTTTTGTGGTGATGATGATCCAAGGGTATTTAAGTCATTTTGCATAATAAAGAACCATTAGTTATGCGTAATGACAAAAAACACAAACTTAATTAAGCATTTTGACAATAAAAAAAAGTACATTATGTATAATGAGTCAAAATTGTAAGTACGTTAAGCATTTATGAATTTAACCCTTATAGTTACTGTTAGGGGTGAGCATCGGGCTAAAATCCGACCGAACCAAGACTGATTTAGCCAAAAGCCCCGTACCGAGGACCGGACCAAATGTATCCGGTCCAGTCCGGTTAAGAAACCATGATGGTCGGTTTATATGTAAGACCGAACCAGACCAAACCGATCTGAGACCGAAATAAGGAAAACGTTGGAACCGAGACCGGATCGCTGGTCCTTCGGTTCGGTCGGGTTTGTGTCGACTCGATCGATTTTTTCATTCCGGTCGGTTTTTGGGGTCCACGATGCTTAGCTCTAGTTACTGCTATCATTTCCATTAATTATACTCTTCATCAATCAAATATCATTTCCTCTCTCTAAAACCTCTTATCATTAGTTAAATTGCAAACAAAACACTTAATTTGAGATATCTCAAAATAGCAATGTGAACACTTATTATGAGACGGAGGTAGTGGTATTTTTATTTTATTTCAAAAGGAGAGTTTTATGCTCTAACAATTAATCATACTTCTATTTAGTTTTGTAAAGAATAACTTTGATTAGAAGTGATATAGTAAACTTAAAAACTTCTAACTACTATGTTTGGTAGTAGCGAATAACTATAATAGTACATTTTAAAAATGGAGACATGGCCAGCAATAACGTTAATACAAAAAGAGTTTTTTTTTTTTTTTTTTTTTTTTCCTCATATGTGTCAGGGAAATTTACACCGTTAGGGTGGTGGCAGTGGTAACAACTTAACCTCCCAACCAACCAATAATATCACTCCACCTTACTTACACCTTTTTCAAACCTCCCAACTATTTTTAGTGGCAATCATACCTTTTTAAACCTCCCAAACTACCAACTATTTTTAATGCCCACGCTCCACTTCCAACGTATATATCAACGGCTAGTTTTCCTCAAACCGCACCGGTGAAGTTTACCTCCGAAACAAACCGCCGAGCCAAACCGTTTAGGTGGCAATGGTGTTTGCCGCCGGTTTGGGTTCACCGGTGGTGAAACCGGCACCACTGCCACCACCCTTAATGTCTGATATTAAGGTTTAACACACATTCTCTAAATCAATGAAATACGCCAATGGTATTCGAAATTTTCTAAACACTTCGACTGACATCTAGTTTTCTAACATTAGTTAAAAATTTCGTTAAATGCACGTGTGTTTTTGTATTTTCATAATTTAATGTCAACACACATAAAATAACCCTTATGTAAGTGTATAAGGTTTAGGCAATATTTTTGCCAATTTAAGGTTTAACTATTGAATAATGTATTTTTCACATAAGTAAGAAGGGCAAATGGTACAAAAATATACTTAATTTAGGGGTAATTTTCAATTAAAATATCGCATTTTTTTCTATGCATAAAAGATACCCGACTTATTTTTTTGGCCAATTTGGGTATTTTCGTTAAATATTTAACGACCATCTGTTAAGTTTTACATTTCAAGTCCACCGCTGTTGCCACCACCACCACTCATCGTCGCCACCACCAACCCTGCCAACCACCATCACTACCAAGCACCGCCTCCACCACCAACCCCACCCACCACCGTCGCAAACCACCAACCCCATCAACTACCCCCGCAAACCACTAACCCCACCCACCACTACCACCGAACATCGTCGCCACCACCAATACCACCACCAACCACCTTTGCCACCAATAAGCTACCATCATCGGTTGGTGGTGGTGAATGGGTTGGTGATGGTGGTTGAGATTGGTGGTTTCGGTGGTCATGGTGGGGTTAGTGATTTTCGGCGGTGGTGGGTGGAGTTAGTGGGGGAGACGGTGCTTGGTAGTGGTGGTGGTAGGCAGGATTGGTGGTGGCGATGATGACGGTGGTGGCAGTAGCAGTGGACCTGAAATGCAAAACTTAATGGATAGTCGTTAAACATTTAACGAAAATACCCAAATTGGCTAAAAAATAAGTTGAGAACCTTTTTATGCAAAGAAAAAAATGCGATTAGAAATTACCCTTAAGTTAGGTACCTTTGTGTGTCATTTACCCAAGTAAGAATTGTGCAAAATGTCGTTTATACCAACAAGAACTTGCAATTATATAAATGTATCGTAGTTTTACGAAATATATCTCACATGTTTGACTGAAATCACAGTTTCCCAATTTTTAAGACCGGTTACTTTGCAACAATGTTACAATTTACTCCTACAAACTTCGATTTATTAACCAAGTCTTTGTATTGCATACATGTATTTCCTACACGGGTCGGGTGACCACTTTTAAAAAAGGTTAGAATGGAACTTACACTATCATTTACTTGCATGAGTGTTAAACATCAGCATAGACCTAGTCACTCTAGATAATGGGAGTATAGTTTTGTCACTGTTTACACTCAAGGGTGCGTTTGGTTCGAGTCATGGAATCACACAGGGGTATTGGTTTAGGAATGAGTTGGAAGTGGAGTTGATCAAACATTTAAAAGTCATACACATCTACAATCACAATCGTTGTCTTGTATCTGTTTTGGTTTGGGGTTGCTCTTTATCAGAGTGGCTGCCTTGTTTTGTATCTTGGTTTCGCCTAGTGATTTTTGTAATATCTTCACCTTTGTAAAAAAAAAAAAAAAAAAAAAAAAAAAAAAAATCATTGTCAATCCTTTATTTCCATTCCCCCCATACCAAACATAACCTGAGATTTACTATATCGTGAAATCAACTCAAGAGGATAAAATTCAAGAAAAAGAATTGAATACAAATAAGGATTACTAACTCGTTGAAGCTTTTTAAGCACTTCACGTAAGTTTCTTACACATTTACATAGCGGGGACTTTTCTATTGCAATTATAATTTGTATTCCTTGTTACAGAAGTTGCAAATTGGAGGATAATCGTTAGGACATTGCAGGCTCAAGAACCTTTGATACATTTGAGGTTTCTGTCTTCTCCTGTATGACTACATTATCTGCAATCTTAAGACCCGAGAGGGCATTATTCAGTGACTCGGTTTCATCTTTCCTAATGGTATTATCTACTGATGACTTTTCACTTTCTTCCATGAGTTTATCCAACTCATCTTCGAGATCTTCATCAAATTCATCATATGACGAAATTGACCCTGAAAACCACACAATTAACATGTTGTACTTGATATATAATTATATGAGACAAAAACCAAGTAAGATGAGGAAGTACCTATGTCTTTATCTACTTGCTTCTGTGAATCAATTGTCTCATCAAGTTCATCTAAACACTGCTGCACTTCTTCTAAGGTGATCATCTTATCCTTCATTGCCTTTGTGCCACTTTTAATAACTTCAAAAACCTGCCATCACAAAATAACACAGTATGAATACATGTGGCAAAGTGGGTGGGATGGCAGTTTGGTTACGGGTCAAAAAGGGCACATATCAGAAGGTTGACACCCAAACATAGTTTGTCAGGTCTTATTTGTTCATGAATGACAAATGTGTTTATATGATTACAAAATCTACATTCTCACAATAATGATGATTTTTTAATGGACGATTTAGGTCATATGCACTAAAATTTTAGACTAATCACTTCTTTGACCCATTCCCTTTTTAGGCTTAGTCGTTTGAGTTAAAACACAAATCAGATTAACTTATTTGAGTCTTTTCAGATAAAAGAGAAAAGATTGGACAAACCTCTTTCGAATCTTCAGCATCTGCTATGGCTTTGAGGACTTCCTCTACTCGCCTTAAAAGCACATCACACTTGTCCCTACTTTCTGAAGATAACTTAAGTTCCCGTGCATGCCTCAATGCCTTAGCTTTGTTCCCAGATTTTAGACAAGCTAGAGCCGACAATTTGGACCTAGAAATCGCACAATAACACACCATCTTTAAGATTTTATATGATATTCAAATTTAGGCAACGAAGATCTGTAGATATATAAACGTTGTATAACAATATGAAAGGAAGTGATGAGAAGTAAAATTATTATCATTTAGATCAGTACTTTTGTATTCAACTCACATATCAATTACTAATCAAAGATTCGTCTGCTTAAGAAAGTTTCAGCACATTGAGCATAAGTAAAAGGCTATGCTTACTTGTCATGACGCTGATCGATCATATCCAATTGTAGCTGAAGTTTCTCTGCTGTCCATGTCAAATGCAGAACATCGTAATCTGAACTTGTAGTACCAGATACTGCTTTCGATGAAAGAGAGACTTTCACACCCTGTTATTGCAAATAACAAAGAATAAGTAATCACAAGTTGAAGTACACTTAGAACCAATGCAGTAGTTGACAATGGAACATATGGTCCAATTTGGTAATTGTACTTTTTTATGTTCTAGCTTGGTGGTTATAGTTACGACAATGAGCTAGTTTAGTAATTCAAGTTTTTCTATGCTGCAATTAACCTTGTTTACATCTATTTGGTCATTACTTTCTACGCAGTAATTACCAAACTAGTCTGTAAAAAGAAATTCAATGACCAGATTCGCACATAAAATGTATAAATATCGATGTAGAGCATTAGACCATCTCAAATAGTACATAGATATTTCATGAAACTTTCCCTCGGAATAAACTACTATGTTCAACTTGACCTGCAGGCTGCAGCAGTACCTCTATAAGATCATTCCGTCTAACAGCAAGGTACTTTGCTTTCCCACATTTAGACAAATGGCTCAAAATGATTGAAGCTTCTTTTGACCCTCCACAAATCGCTTGGAATTTGCTCATCGTGATGATGCATGAAGAGGTCCAGTGATCGTCAGATAAAAGTTTAACAACTTCAGCAGATTTATCCTACATTGCGAAACAGTTGGATATTATCATCACGACTTAGGATCAAATGAGAAGAACTACTAAAATGAGAAAAATGAGAAATAACTATAATTACATATTAGAGATGCATCAACTTTAATTAGATTCATCCCTAATCTTTTAGATGCACCCTAATATATTTTCTAACTAAAAATTAGATGCATATACATATATTAGATGCATTTTAGCAAGTTAGGAAATCATACGTATTTTTCGTCCTCTACAGGTCAAATTTGTTGCAAGTACTACTTTGCAGCGTTTTCACTTCAAAATTACTTTTGAAACTAATTGGGATGCATCTAAATAAATAGAGATGCATCTAATTCAAGTCGACGGATCTCAAATATATGGTTATAGTTATTTCTCATCCTTCTCATTATAAGTTTTCTTCTCACTGGATCCTTACCCCATCACATCATAATCAAGACATCTTATTTCATTTAATGCACGACATATTGTACTAGTGATGTTTATAGCTTACCTCTAAGAGTGTCTTTACAATAAACTCGTCTTCTGATGGAAACGCTGATTTGGATAATGGAAGCAGATATCTTACTTTGTGAAATAACTGAGCGAGTTGACCACTTTTCGGGTCAACAAGATCTCCACTACTTAAAAGGTCGCCGTCATTATACATTTCAAGCTGCGGATTGAAAACAAAACCCTGGTAATGATAAATACTAATGTACACCAGAAACATAAAAAACAGCAACTGTGTGTTTGGCATTACGTTTTGAAAATGTTAAGTGGGTGTCTGAGATTGCCTATGCTTATTTGCTTGTATTAAAGATCCATAAGTTCTTTCAAGTGTTCAGATAAAACTATCTATCTGCTTACTTTCGATCAGATAAGCACTTCAAAACAAGGATGCTGATTTTATAAGCAAATAAGGGGGTGTTTGTTTAAGCTTATATATGGGCTGATGAGCTTATTTGATTTCGACTTATATTTCATAAGCCTCAATTTTCCGGCTTATTTTGAAACTTATGGGCTTATATAAGTTTATTGTATCATACGGAGTAATAAACTTATGTAAGCCCACAAGTCTCAAAATAAGCGGAAAATCGGGGCTTATGAAATATCAGCCAAAAAACAAATAAGCTCATAAGCCACATATAAGCTTAAACAGATTAAGATAAGCAATCAATATGATTATTGCATTTTCAAGTCCTAAATAACTAGTTGCTAGCGTTTATGTATATAGAAATAATCCTCATTTTTACGGGTCAAATAATTAGTTTTGGATATTCGGCTACTAAGTAGTAACTGCAACTGAACTAAAAACTAAAATCAGCCAGAATTTGCAAATACTAAGATAATCACTTTCAAAACGCAACGCCGAAAAACATTAAACACCAAAGAGAGTAACAAGAAACTAACCAAAACATGATCAATGCATAAAGGGGTCAACCCACCTTGATTAAACCAAACATTTTTAACCTTCAAAAAAAAAAAAAAAAAAAAAAAACAACAACAACAACAAACAAACATTAATCAAATAACCCACAAAAAAAAAAGGTTTTATATAAATGAAGATTAAGAATCGCACCACTGACCACAGAAGGACGGATGATGAAGGTGTTGAGATGTCGGGCAATTTTGATGATTAAGTCTTTCCAGAAATGGAAACGTGGTTCCCAATCAGACTTTTGACCGCTGAATGCTTTGAATCTTGCGCTTATCATTACGTCTGAATCCCAATCCGGGACTTGTTGAAGTATGAACTCTTTTACTTCTACTTCCATTTTTATTCAAACAAGTTACTGAAGATTTTTAGACTTTGTTGAAGTGTGATGGAGAACACTTCTTCTTACTTTTGGATTTCTAACAAATTAAAAACCTATTAAATGGTCACGAGACACTTTGGAACAATTTAGTGCCTAAAAAGGTCAATGTTTTCGTGTGGAGAGCTCGCAAAGGGAGACTTCCGGTACGTGTGGAACTTGATAGAAGAGGCATTGACTTGGATTCGATTCTTTGTGCATCTTGCAACGA
This sequence comes from Artemisia argyi, assembly GCA_030686995.1. NCBI lineage: Eukaryota > Viridiplantae > Streptophyta > Magnoliopsida > Asterales > Asteraceae > Artemisia > Artemisia argyi. Next base: position 195,311,608 of record CM060676.1, read on the forward strand.
TAGTGTGGAGTCATGTGCTCATTACTTAGTCACTTGTGATTTAGCAATGAGCGTGTGGTCCAAAGTATTCAATTGGTGGAAGGCGGGGAATGCTAACATTTTTACTATTGATGATATTTTATCTCATAGTGGATATGTTAATGTTCCTACCTTTCTATCGTCTATTTGGCAAGCGGTAATTTGGACTTCCAGTTACTTCATTTGGAAAGAGAGAAATGCTCGTGTGTTCGGCAATAAAGTCTCAAGTGTTAATAAGATCGTACAAGATATTCAAATCAAAAGCTTCGAATGGATAGTTAGACGATCAAAGAAATATAAAGCAATAAATTGGCAACAATGGCTTCGTGATCCTCGAAATATTCATCTGCATTAATAATTTGTTGTCTTTTGAGCAGTCGCAGTTCCTCGAGTCTGATTGATACGTTCTTTGAGTTCGGCATAGTATTTAGACATCAACAGTGGGCTCAGTACCCAGGTAATTTCATGGCAATATGTTTCGGTTTGCGACAGTGATATAGTGACTTCTGTTCAAGTTAAAATGTAATGGGTGGTCTTGGGTCGCTGTGGGTCTTGAGGTATCTACATTGGTTAGTGGGTTCGTCCGACCTTTTTCGGATGTTTTTATGTCTGTCCGGTGCTCTTGATTGGTTCTGTGTTAGTGGGGCTGATTTCATGGTTTTCATTTGTGTTGTGGGATACTACATACTGTCATTGTTTTGCTGTCATATATGCGCTTCTGGGATCAGTTCTTGGAAGGTTGATATAGTAATCTAATAGGAAAAATGGGAACAGGTGGTTTTTTTGGAAAATGGGAACATGGTTTTTTGTGGGTAAATGGGAACATGTGTTGGTGGCTGCATATGGTGGCTTTTTTGCTGTCAAAGATAGGATTCTAGTCTTCACGCTCCAACTGTGGACAACATTATTTAGAGTTACTTTCAAGAGGCAATGGGTTGGTCTATATATTGTGAGTCAGTAATTTAGTTTATGTTTTATTCGAGCTAGCTACTTTGTATCGCTATGGTAGGAGTTGTCTTTGTTTTTGTTTTTGGTTTGTATTGTCAATTCTCTTTTGGGCCTCACACTCTTTTAATTATCTTGATTATTAAGTGGGGCGCCTTGTACTGTATTTTAGTCTCTTTCGAGGTTCAATGTTATGTTGCCTTTCAAAAAAAAAAAAACCTATTAAATGGTAAAGAGATGAAATTTTATGGATTTTTATTTATTTTTTTTAAATGTTTTGCCTTTTTTTTGTTTTAAGCAATGTTTTGAAAATAGTTTCAAATCAACCCTGTCGAGTCACGACCGGGTCATCGGGTTATTGGTTCATCCGACTCAACTTAGGTTTTTTATTCGAGTATATTGCAATATTTAAGCTAACCAAACACCTATAAAACATTTAAGGCCCGAATTTGGTATGGGGTAAAATGACAATGAATTTGAAAAAGTGTATCATTACGATTGTTTATGTTTGGATGACAAAATATAGAATGAAAAAGTGTACAGATGTTTAAGTTTTGTAGTGTAAAAGATATGGGCCCACGTGAATGGATTTCATATACATCAAATTGATGGGTAATGAATCTATGACAATGATATACTCAATTTATTACCGGGCTCACAAAACAAACACATTCAATGACTTTCAAAGTCATAGACTCATTCCCATTAACCCCAACCAAACCGGCCCTTAATACTTAATAGTTAATACCAAACATATATGCAGCTTTAAAAATCAATATTAACCACAAAATAGGTTTATAAAACATATATTATATGATACCAAAAACATACAATTCAACAATAAGTTTTAAACTTAAAAAAAAAAAAAAAAAAAAAAAAAAGCCATCATGCATCATGAGTCATCACTATCAATCCAAACTTATCATATATATTTTCTGAAAGGAAAAAGAAAAAAAAAAAAAAATCAGACACGGCCGACTTTGGTGAATCGGTCTGACTCGGGTAAGGTTTTCAAGCATAAAAAAAACCTGTTCATTTTGGCCCTTGTAACACCCCCAAATTTGGGATACGCAGCAGAATTAAAGCTGGGTGTTACTCAATGGCACAATAGTTATAATAATAGGAAAACAATCTCTAATTGAATTGTTAAAATGATTTTATTATTCAAATATCAGAGTTTACAAAATAAGGTCCTAATAGCTTTACAATTTGTTAAATAATTTATCAAAGAATAATAAAATCTTAGCCTTCCTTCCGTATCCATGTCCTTTCATGTCATCCTTGTTTGTTATGGACCTGAGATAAACATGCTAAAAAGTCAACACAATGGTTGAGTGAATTCACAGCGTTTATAAATAATAATTTGAACACAAGTTAGATATAAAACAAAGTATTGAAATGTAATATATTGCTCTAAGCCTCATGAGCGCAAACGTTAACTGCTAGAACATTACCGAGATAATGTTTTATTACTAACATAACCAAATGAAAGTAATAATGCCCTCCGGTAGGAGTTTGTCAGTCTCCTATGCAACTCAAATATAGTACATCTGTCTATCAATCCGGCTAGCTTATAGCTATCTATTTGGCTAGTACAAATGGGCCGTCAGCTTCCAATAGATCTATTTACTATATTCGCGTTCACTCGCAAGTGATTAATGGCTCATGATATGAGGGTCTTTATCAAGAAAGGCGACAGTGGGAACTTAGGCAATATAAATCAATATAGCATACAGAAAATACTTGTGTTCGGTTTTGTAGCATGTATCTCCCCACAAGTTTAGAAAATGTATGAAAAGTGGGACTGTGAACTCACCTGGGCAATCTGGATGGAAAACAAAGTTAAATGAAGTTGATAAACGTCTCCGGCTTGAAACCTGATTTATTAGGTCAAGTTTTTAGTAATTGCTTCTGATTATATAAGTTTTTCAATGTTCGTTTCGTTTTAGTTTAATGGTTAAATATTTTATTGAACCAATATGTAGTTTCAAAAGTATTATTCTATTATATTTTCTTATCTGTAAGATTTGGTTCTGTCCGTTCATTAAATGGATACTCGTTTGTTAGTTACGGTACAAAACACATTTTAGGTTTCCTTTCCAAACCCTAATAATAATAATAATAATAATAATAATAATAATAATAATAATAATAATAACAATAATAATATTAAATAATTAATTAGGGTACAATATTTTTATTTTAGACCCTCAAGTTTCTAAAGTTGGCAACTTTTACCCTTGAACTTTGGTCAAACGACACTTTCTCCCCTTAAGTTTCAAAATTGACACTTTTTACCCCTGAGGGATTTCCCGATCACCCAACAAGTCCAAAAGTAAAAATATTATAGAGTTTTGGCAAAAATAACCCTTGTGTTTAATATTCTACTACTCTCGATATCCTTTCGAGCAAAAACAATTTATATCTTGCGTTTTACCTCAAAACTTTTTACGACTCCTTTTCTAAATTGTTTATAAGTGTTTTAAGAGTATTCTTGTAAAATGTTATGGCCTGAATCGAACCCACGACTTCAAAATAATTAATAGAAACTCGCGACCCATGGTTTAACTCGACACAGAAAATACCGAATTCTACATGCCCCGTTCTCCCTCGTTTCTCAATGAAAATGGCTGATTCTTTTTCCTATGTTTAGACCTTCTAGTGTACTTTAACCATGTCGAAAACTAGAGTTTTAGAACCATGTTTGATACACGAAATTTGGGTCTAAAATTCCATGTCTGCTGCTGCCTTTGTTTTTAAATCTGTTCTGAAATTAATTAAAAGCACCATTTATTATGCGTTTTCATGACTCGAAGTCTAAAGAAGTTTTGAAGAAAACGTTGTTCCGGAGAACTTTCGTGTTTTAACTTTTTGATGAATCGGACTGGAAATGGCTCGTTTTGTATGTTCTACGTTTCTGTTACAGTGGGCGAACAAACCCAAAAAGCAACGAATAAAAGCGAGACACTGAAATGTTTTTGAAACGTTTTTGATCCTTGATGATCTATGCTAGGAGGACTTTAAATCCAGCAAGTTTCGTAATTTTTAGAGCTCGTTTGATAGGGGTAACGATTGACCAAAGTTGACCTCACAGAAACATGTCTCGACATGTTTCTGTTTCAAAAAGGGTTTTTGTTTTTGATGTATAACTTTCCAAACCAACTTTATAAAATTAGTTTCATGATATTAAACATATATAAGTTATTTTTAAACAAGGTTTAGGGTTGCTCGTTTTATTACTCATGCCACAACTATTATGGTTGTCTGATGGTGCTCGACCAAAACAGAAAAGAAAACATACAAAGTGTTTTATCCTAAGCTATACTAGGGCTGCTGTAACAGTATCTTAGTACTAATAGAAGTATACAAAATAGTTAGAAAAGTGATGAGAATACTTACTTAGTTATTGTTCGAGTATATATAGATGGACTTTGGACAAATGAGACCTTGAAAAGAAAGCTATTCTTCCTCCTTTTATTGCTTCTACTAATATTCTTTTTAAACTTCTAGTTATATGTAGGAACAGTAGTTAAGTGTGCATGTTTACTTGGTATAGATTTTTAGCAGATTGTGTTTAGATTAGATGACTATGGTTCGAAATATATAGGAATGAAATGATAAGGTTTCTAGAGCATACTAGGTCATCTTGTTAAGTTTATAGGAAACATAGTGATGTGTATTACTTTCCCTAATCTGCCATTTGGAGTACTCGTATGGTAGAGATGAAAACAAGTGAGGTGGTAAAATTTCTAACCATGTAATTTACCTACAATCTTTGACTTAGTTTGGAGGCATGGTGATGTGTTCCTCTAGAGTTTATAAGAATGTATGTGGTTATGGGGAGGAAGTCGCATGGTGTTCAAAGATTGTCCAAGAGTTTTGCCCATAATATTTGACCATGGTAAAAGTATGGTGACGTGATGCATATTTGATCATGAGCTTGTTAGTTAGGTTGCAAAGATTAAAAGTGAACACATGTGTATAAACTTGTTTAATTCTTAACCCTTTAATTCGAATAGTAAAAAAAACCACATATGCTTAGCTCTTAATATTTGCCCATGGTTGAAAACCTAAGAAACAAGGTATGCCTTAACAAGTTGCGAGTTGGAATCTGAAGTAATATAATAAATTTGGTTACAAATGTAATTTGAAAATAAAGACGTTTGACAACTAAATAAAAATAGACATTTTAGAAAAGAAAACATATTGATAAAATGGTTGGAACATATCTAACTGAACCAAGAGTAGAAACAAGAAAATGAAATTTAATAACTGTATAAACTCATGTGAATATGGATTTTTGGTACAAAGTAGATTTTAATAAAACAAACTAATGATTATAAAATGATTTTAAATATAACTTATGACAATGTCTGCATGAATTAATATGTGCATAGATACTTGTACCACATGTTTATTAGGGTTGTACTAGGGTTTAGAATTTATAAAAATATATTTTAAAGGCTTGTTCATAAAAGACTTGTACATAATGTTTATCTTGTGTATTCATTACAAGTTTTAAGGACTCTTGTTTAGTAAAACATGTTGAGAAGATAAAAATAATTAAGGGTGTTTGATTTGGTTTCTCGACAGAAAAGAAAGAAAAGAAAACTAGTTTTGACCTTGGTTTCTAATTGGCACATGCTTGGTATTATATTTATGTTTCCATAGATTAGAGCTTGGTTTGAATGGTTTAAAATGTACCATAAGGCAAATGAGATGACACGTTTGTTTAAAATATATGTGTGATTCTTTCATGATATATACATATACATTTGTAGTAAGTCATCATGCATGGTGTAATTATATGACACGCATTACAGCTTATACACACGTAAGGAAAGTATTTTTATCATGCAATCTTATTCAAGTAGTTGGTGCAAGATAAACGTGGCACCATGGGTTTAAGATGTAAGACTTTTGTATTTTTGTTATATAGTATAGAAAGTTTTAAGGTTTATAAGGTATAGATTGATCTCGGTAATTACTAACGTTAAGTCCTTAAGTCACCAAATTTTAAACCGAATGACGTAAAAATATAGAGTTTATAAAAATGTTAAAACTTATCAATATACTAAAATTTTGTATTTAAAATGAGTCGTGAGTTTATCGGAGTGCTTAAATGTTATTTAAACTAAAAATTTATAATGATAATAAATAGAAGTTAATAGTTAATTTATTAACCAGAAAAGTTTCGTTAAAACTCTAAATGACTAATGTTTAGTTTGAACGTTAAATATTAAATAACGTAAAGTGGTAAATAAGAAATTAAAAACTTTGGTACTTGACATATAAAAATATTTATTCAAAACAAAACTAAACAAACTAGTTTATTTAAAATATGAGTTACGTCATATTAATTAGTTGTTGTGATTAATTAAACTGATAATGTTTAAAAAAAAATAGACGTGGAAAAATGGATAAATTTAATTTAAGTGGAAATTTACCGGTGGTTACAGTCTCACCCCTCTTAACGGAATCTCATCCCGAGATTCAATCTATGTTAGGTGTTAAAGTGATAAGGACGAATTGTCTAATTTATGAAAACTTATAATTTAGATTTACATGTATAAATATTATTGCAAAGTTCATATAAACTTAAGAAAAAAAAATTATTTTAAATGAAATTGTTATTTACAAAATTTATCCTGTTTCAGTCATCAATTTTTTTTTTTTTTTTTTTTTTTTTTTTTTTTTTAAAGAAACTTTCGGATGAAAACTTTTATGAATGTAAAGAAAAATTTTTAAATTTAACTTTTGTAGATGATGAATCCGTTTGTTCCTTAGTAAATATTTAAAATTTTCAAACGTTCATGAATAGTGTTCCAACGGTCATGAATAGTAAATTCTAACGGTCATGAATAGTGAATTCCAACAGCTAGTTTTTGATTCCATAAATACCCCATTTCAATCCTCATTCTTTCCTACCAACCTTTCCATCTATAATTCTTACAAAATGCCGCACCCCATTACCATTATCGCGATTATCTACACCGTTGCTGCTGTGATTTATTTCGCCTATGTTCCGGAGGAAGACTATGAGTTCTTGGCTATAGTCTTAGCAGTTCTCATACCCCTAGTGGTCCTAGCTATCGGAGTGGATAAAATATGGGGGTAGGAATGTCTAAGCAAATTTTATTTCATTTGTATTTTCTTGTAATCGTTTATGAATGTGAAATAAGACTCATTTGTTTCCGCGTTTATAATTCGTTTTATGTTACAGAGTTTTCAAGATTTTACATCCAGTCGTGATTCTTGCTTTAGTAGGCGTAGTGTTGTTCTTCATTAGCCTAGCGGATCAACCTATTGGCGATTCTATCGTTTACTTAGTGGTATTTGTAACATTAGCACTACCGATACTAATTATTTCGTTATGTATTAATATTTATGGATTTTAATGAAATTTTACGTTATTTGTGTTTTATTCTCGGATTTATAATTTATGAAAAGGCGTTCTAAATAATATGAATAGAGAAATAATAGCTTATGGGTTAACGATTTATAATAAAATGATGTAAGTACTTAGGAGACGTGGACGTTAGAAACGTTTGCTAAGAGTTTATCTTGATACAAGGTTTTGTTTTTAAGTAAAGTTTGTTTTGGAAATCTACAAAAATGCTTGTTTCCCCCATGACATGATCTTTCCTGAATTAGACATAGGTGATCAGGCTATGTATAATTAAGGACAGATGATGTAATGCGTGATTCAGTCAATTTTTGATATTAGATTTCACAAGTTTTAGATGGTGTTCAACGTTTTATTTTTATAAAATAGCATCCTGAATACTTTTTAGAGTAATAAGGAATCGATTCGGATAATGATAGTATATAATTGGTAGGATGGCAGGATATCAACCTTTGGGGTGATAGAAGAATAGCTTGAAGAAATTCTTAGAAATATATTTGTAGAAAAACCTAATAGAATAGATATAGTTAGGTATGAAATGGTAGTACATTGTCACGAAATGGCTATGAATAATATGAAAGGAAAGTGAAATGGACGATGGTTATAGTAGTATTGGGATTATTAGGTGGGAAAGTACTAGTTATAACTTGGTTACATCATTGTACCCAAGGTAAAGTACAGAGAAATAATTACAACCCTAAAGAGCTGAGCTATGGTTTATTGTTATAACAGAAATTTTTTATTTTTATTTAAACGTTGTTGTTGTCTTCTGACGATTGTTGGGATCCTGCTGATTTTCTAGGGTAATCTTTGGTATGAATTGTGTAGTGATGGGAAGACGTTATTCAAGATTTATGAGTTAATTATCCTACTTGGGAATTTCTAATTTAATATTACTAATTAGTTAATGAAATAGGTATTCTAGGAGTACGGGGAGAGTATTTATACCCATTTTTGGATATGAGAGTAGGTAATCAAGGTGACTTGACATAGTTTTTAAAATAGTGGAGAGTATATTTTTAACGTAAATAGGATAAGAATTGTGGAAACCACAATGTCTTAGGAAAGTTTTGTAAATTTATGAAAATATTGAAGTAGATACATGCTCAAGGAAATAGGATTAAAACGTAATGCCTTAGAATAGGCATCTGCAGACATGTTTATTTGTATAAAGTGATCAGAAGTATATCATAAATGTATATACCAGTTTACTAAAGTTTTTGAGTAACATAATTACCTGAAAGTCACATAATCATCTGGAGGATGGAAGGCACGGACAACGAAAGGCTATAAAATATTTTTGTGAAAAAGTGGTTATAGTTCGGATCTCAATTAGACCCGTTTCTCTATAACTATAAGCTCTGATACCAATCTGTAACACCCCCAAATTTGGGATACGCAGCGGAATTAAAGCTGGGTGTTACTCGATGGCACAATAGTTATAATAATAGGAAAACAATCTCTAATTGAATTGTTAAAATGATTTTATTATTCAAATATCAGAGTTTACAAAATAAGGTCCCAATAGCTTTACAATTTGTTAAATAATTTATCAAATAATACTAAAATCTTAGCCTTCCTTCCGTATCCATGTCCTTTCATGCCATCCTTGTTTGTTATGGACCTGAGATAAACATGCTAAAAAGTCAACACAATGGTTGAGTGAATTCACAGCGTTTATAAATAATAACTTGAACACAAGTTAGATATAAAACAAAGTATTGAAATGTAATATATTGCTCTAAGCCTCATGAGCGCAAACGTTAACTGCTAGAACATTACCGAGATAATGTTTTATTACTAACATAACCAAATGAAAGTAATAATGCCCTCCGGTAGGAGTTTGTCAGTCTCCTATGCAACTCAAATATAGTACATCTGTCTATCAATCCGGCTAGCTTATAGCTATCTATTTGGCTAGTACAAATGGGCCGTCAGCTTCCAATAGATCTATTTACTATATTCGCGTTCACTCGCAAGTGATTAATGGCTCATGATAAGAGGGTCTTTATCAGGAAAGGCGACAGTGGGAACTTAGGCAATATAAATCAAGATAGCATACAGAAAATACTTGTGTTCGGTTTTGTAGCATGTATCTCCCCACAAGTTTAGAAAATGTATGAAAAGTGGGACTGTGAACTCACCTGGGCAATCTGGATGGAAAACAAAGTTAAATGAAGTTGATAAACATCTCCGGCTTGAAACCTGATTTATTAGGTCAAGTTTTTAGTAATTGCTTCTGATTATATAAGTTTTTGTTAATACAAATATCGCCTAAAAACGTTATTTATATTTTACGATCTTTGCTAAGTTTTGTTAATAACAAAGTATGAACTTTATTTAAAAGTAAATTATCACTTTGAGTGTTTAAGTCTTGTTTAACTAATGTTTACATTTCCTTTTAAACTAAACATTGGTTTTATTTCTTAAATTAGAAATAGTCACATCACATTTATGGCAAGTTTTGTCATTATGTATTTATGGCAAGTTATGTGTTTGACTTGTTTTCATGTTGCTTGCAAGTATCATGTTTGACTTACTTTAAGTGATGTGACATTGTTTGGTTGCTAGAAGTTATGAGACAAGACATTGTTTGGTTTGGGAAGTTATTGCAAAAACCTACTGCAGACCCGGCGGTACCCTGGGGGTACACGGGCGGAACCCATCTCAGGGTTCCGCCTGATCCGCCAGACATGCAGAATAGTTTGCTATAAATACAAAACCATTTGTTTGTTTTGTGTAACCCTTTAGGACTTATTCTCACATATTCTTTCAACTAACTCAGTAACCCTTGACTTGTGTGATTCTCTTATGTAGCAAGGAACTCCACAAGATCGTTCAAGAAGTTGCAAGCTTCAACTCTAAAGTTGCAAGTCTTGGTAGCTTGGTCATGTATAAGCTTTGGTAGTTTATACTTCATGTGTGTCATGTATGTAGAAGTTATAGGTTAGTATTTTAGGCCTCAAAATACAAAGAGTGTTGGGAGTTGTTGTACCCTAGTAAAAGAACTAACGGGAGTGGTTGTACCCTTGGAAAAGAACTCGACATCTAGCTTTATGTCGGTAAAAGTGTAAGCGACAAATGGGAGTGGTTGTACCCTTGTAAAAGAACTCGACATCTAGCTTAGTGTCGGTAAAAGTGTAAGCGACGTTGTAAAGGTTTTCTCCGCCGGTGAAAGGAGCTTGTTGATTAGTGTTTATAACTCTCAAGTTGGAAACTCGAGGCGTGGATGTAGGGCAAGGAAAAAGAGTCCTTGTAGCCGAACCACGATAAACTATCGTGTTGTGGTTTGATTGTTTCTATCTCTATCTTTGCTTATTATATGTTGGTGTTTAGTTAGAATTGTTGATCACATATAAAGCTTTTCAAAGAACCAAAACAAGTAATATTGTTCTTATATCTTTCAACATAAGTAAAGTTTTTCAAAGAACTAAACAAGCAAAGTTAGAATCATTACAAGTAAAGCTTTTCAAAGTATAAAACAAGTTAAGTTAGAATGGTTATCTACATGTAAAGTCTTTTCAAAGAATCAAACATTTTAAGTTGTGTTTATATCTTTAACCAAATGTCAAGTTCTCAAAGATTATTTAAGCAAATAAGAATCGAAAATGCGGTAAACTATTCAACCCCCCTTCTAGTTTTCCACAATTGGTATCAGAGCTACATTACCCAAGTTCCTTAAAATTAACTGTATTTTAAAACTTGGATCGATCCATGGATTTTGAAAATCTCAAAGAAGGGCAACCTATTCAAAACCCACCGCTATTTGAAAAAGAAAGCATGCTTAAATGGAAAAGTCAATTTGAAAACCAAGATGATCAATTTGATCTCATCTTTGAGTTAGTGGTCTTAGAAATATTAATGGATAGGCATCTAGTTGAGATTAATACATGTGCTACTAGTTTAAATGTTTTAAATGAAGGTGTAAGTGAAGATGACTTCTCATGTCAAGCTCTTGGTGGACTAGCTTATGATTCATGGACTAACACGGATGAAGATGAAGTCAACCATCCGGTTTGTGATTCTCTCTTAGCCAAATCACCAAGCAAGGTACATCTTGAAACCAAACATTTTTGCTTTGACACATTCACCCTAGAGTTTTCTAAAATAGAAAATGAGTCTAAACTTTCATGCAACATGGACCTAAAAACTATCTTTAACAATGAAGATCTTGTGTAAACACTTTTGAAAATGAAATCATGTTAGAAGATAAGATGTCTAGACTTGAGAGTCATGTTGAAATTGATTTAGAATATAAAGTATGTCTAGAGTACAAACATGAAATTCTAAAACAAAATGAAAAAGGAAAAATGCTTGCTAAATTTGATGAAAGTTCAAAAACTCTTGAAAGTTGTTTGAAGAATCAAAGGTCATTTAGAGATAGAACCGGATTAGGATTTAACTCTAATGAATCATCAACAAGTAAAACAAAATATGTTGTGTTTGTGAAACCTAAGAGTATATTGTAGGAGTTACTCTAGCTCTAGTAGGAACACATGATAAAGGGATAAAAATATCATGTTCAATACATTTATGTGTCTTTCTAACTTTCTTGGAGTTATAAGAAGTTGTGGTTAGCCTCTCTACATATCAAGATTATGTGCTTTATGTTTATCTTCTTGATGGCTAATCTATGGAGCTTAAAAGGTACACGTCTCTTCAACTTACCTTTTAATGTTTCTTGTTGATTAGTTGTATGATTTGACATAAGTGTTAGTATTAGTCTTTACTATAAGGCGTCTATGTTGTGAGAGTAACAATAAGGATTTGATCCTTCATAGGTAAAGTAGTTTGATACTACTTCTAGTAGGAGATATAAGGTGTCTTGCCTCGTTTAATCTTTTGGGTAAATACACGAGTAACTCTTGAGTAAGTCTCACTTAATTCTTATCTACAAGTGAGTGAACTAAGAATCTCTTAAGTGATAAGACAACCAACACTTTTGTAATGCTTGCAAATCTAGCAAAACCACTACATTTCATAAACACTTGAAGTACAAAAGTCTTTTGGTATTATACCCTATATTTTCAATATCATCTTAAGTCCAATCATTCTTTTGCTAAAAGTTTCACGAAAGACACACAAAGTAAAATAAATCTGTTGAATTTTATTTGAATGATTGGGAGAAAATGATGTATTAAACTTCTAGGATGTGAACATCAAATTCGACCCATAGTCTTATGATGTTGCATATCTTAGACATTTACACTTATGAGGTTTTACGAAAATAAACCCAAAGAGTCGAGGAATCATTGAGTTTAACATTCAATGAAAGACCACCTCCTTCTAAGATATCATCTTTGGAAGATGATGACTTAGTCGAAAGCCCAACATTGATAAGACAAGATTGTCAAGATCAAAAACAAGGAAGATGGACTATTAAAAATTGAAAAACAACATTCTTTCGTCTTGTGTCAAACATTGAGTCAAGCAATAACAAAAAGAATGATAATCTTTAAAAGATTGTTTATTAACCTAAGCATGCTCCAAAAGAAATGGATAATCACTCAAAAACATTCCTAGTTATTCACTTGTTCAAAATGATTAAGTCCTTTATGACTTATCGAGAATAAGATTAGTAAATCCATAGGTAAAACTAAATGTAGAGAAATATTTGGAAGACTACTTGTTCTCATAACAATTAGATTCAACATTATGTTTAGCTTTTGCCTATGTGCTCGTGTCAAAGAAAATCCTAAAACAACTCTTTAGTTGAGTCTTTTTGGATACATCATAGGGTACTACACAACTAGAATTATGGTCTCCCAAAAGAACGGGAATAGAAACCATAGTATTTGACAAATGGAATTATGTCGGTAATAAGTTGATGAGAAAAGCACAAGTGGTACTTGCACTTTTATACTTACTTACCCAATGATTCTCCAATAACGCGCATGATTCTCAAATTTGTATCGAATGGAGAAACACATCAACAAGCTCCGCTTGAACAAGCAAACTCACATCAACAAAGGAATTCATCTTATCAACATTGTTATACCCTCAACAAAGGAAGCATCGACTTCAGCGACAATTCAATCCATTATGTTCTTTATTGACATATTGTGATCCATCATCATCGTCTTGGTAAAAATGTTCATTGAGGAACATCTTAACTAAGAAAGTCTTATACGTTAACCATTCTATTAACGTTTTCACAAAACCTCTTGAATGAGAATCATTCATCATCCCTAGGCTTAGTCATGAACTCATAAGACCAAAAACCTTAGTTTTGAACATTAGGATAGAACCACAAAAATCAAGACAATTCCTTTTAAGTTTTTCCCTGCAGAACCCACGGAACCTTCAGACCATACGGGCGGAACCCATTTTTTGGTTCCGCCTGGTCCGCCAAACCTCAGAGTGTTTTAAACTCTTTATTTCAAAGCCAAACACCCTATTAAGTCTTAACAAAAGCTAACAAACAGCATCATCCTCTCTAAAACACATATCCTCACGAATTTTAGGGCTTCTAATCCAATCTCTTCTAATCCAACTAACTTTGTAAGTATTCTAATCACAATTACATTTTTAATTTAATCATAACATTTTTGCTTACAATCATTAACTAGAATCTTAGGGCTTTTGCATAAAACTTCATGATTCATGAAAAACTTGGTGGCTAGTCAATTATGTATTTCATTAAGTTAAGAAATGTATCTTTTCATTGTTACCTTGATTTACCAAACACACCAAGAGCATTATTTTTCTAATTGCAACATGATTCATCACCACATTGTTAAAACAAATGAAAAACATCATTTAAACATCACTTGCATACTATCTCTTGAATGCTAAAGGGGATACATAACTAATATGTATTTTCGGGTACATTCAATCGAAGACACATTCAATTAGGAGAGTGTTGGTTATCTTTTGTTTTTACAACAAAATTTGCATAACAAAACGATTTGGGAATCAAAATGAGTCAAGATAACCATGTCTTCACATTGTCTTGCATATAAGAATATATTAGAACATCCTCGTTGTTAAAAGTCATTAACATACAATTTTATGTTTTCTAGGAATCAACATGCCTCCCGCAAACAAATCCGATCACAAAGAAACCCTTAAATACATGCCCAAACACCATATGACCAAAGGTCTCAACCCGGTTCAAGTAGAAACCTTTAAGGCATTAGAAAAACGCTATGTTCACGAAGGTAGAACCATTGATCCATCCTTTCTAGAAGGAACTTCCATTCGCCAAAACTTTGCCGCAATTCACTTTGATTGTCTCCTTGATATAGATGAGCCCATTTGTCCTAGGTTCATCTTGGAATTTTATGCAACCGTAAACCTTTCCTCATGTGCCGGTGGTAGGATCTCATTAAACTTCACAACCAATCAAATATCACATGATATAGATTTAAAAGACTTAGCTATAATTCTTGGTGTACCAAATGAGGGAACTTGCCTCTACACGGATAAGTGGCCCATTTCAAGTCTTGATACTATTGATCGTTTTTATCCATACGATACACCTCTTGCTAGTAAGAAAACTATTAAGGAACACCTCTTTGTTAAAACCTCTACCACTAGGGTGAACCGTTCGGGGAATACTATAGATAAAGATCCTTTTGGTATGGAGCTCAATGAGCTTAAACCGCAATTTAAGAAATGGGAAGAAATTCTTAGGGCTAACGTCATAAGTACCATAGGAAATAGAGATCACATCAACACATGTCTTTGCTATATGCTCTATAGCATTTCAACCGGTCAACCCTTCAACTTAGCCTACTACCTAGCCAAAAGGATGGCCGACATATCCTTAGTTGGAACAACCGCTCTTCCCTATGGTATGCTTCTTACTCGCCTCTTTAGAGGAATCTCACCCATTTCTCCTAACGAAGATGGAATACGCCTTGACTATTTTCTAGTTCCTCACACCTTCGTTCCTCTAAGTGATAAACGAGTTTTCAAAAATAAGGGCAAACGTACTCGATCACCTACTCCATCTTCATCATCATCCGGCATGAGCGACGATGATAAACTACCAAACTCTAAGTTACCTCCTTTAGAATATCTTCAAGCTCTCCCCCATCATTGACAATGCTTCCGAAGAATTCAAGCAAACCAAAGGAATGTTCAAGTGTTTTGGAAGGTACCTAAACAAGCTCAAAAAGAAGATTGACCGGTTGTGAGAAGATTAAGGAGCGTTTGTCTTATGTGTGCTTTAGAAGCGTCTTTGTGTTAAAACTATGTGAATTATGTGATTTGTATTACTTCTCATATTCATGTCTTATTACGTTTGATGGATTATGTTTTGTATGCTCTTTTATGATTAATGACAATATTGGTGGTATGTGTCAATTTCATGCTTATGGTAAAATTCACTAAGTTAAGTGAAACTCGTTAGCCCCCGGTCAAAGTCCTAAGAGATGAATGTCTATATGCCCAATTTTTGCATTTCCTAATCTGTCATATAGTAAATTTTCATTTCCAAGAGTTTTCGAAAAATTTGAAAATCGTTTCGCGGGTCAAAAACGCGGACTGTATACTTTTGCAGCACTGGCGGATCAGGCGGATCCCAAAATTGGGTTCCGCCAGTACAATTTCTGGGAATTCCATAATTGGCCCAACGGACCAGGCGGATCCCAAAACAAGGTTCCGCCTGTGTAGTCTCAGGGTGCCGCCAGTACCTGCAGAAAATTTGTGAACATTTTTCTTAAGATCATAACTTGTAAAGTGTCAAATCATTATCCCAAGTGAGAAACATCTTTCATTAACACCAACAACCATATTGGAACAAACCTCACTCACTAAAACAATTAGGAAGACACTTCCCGCCAAAATTCAAATTCAAAACATAACTACCCAAAGGAACCCTTTTAAAGGATCCTTCAAACCTTTGATACATTTTCAACCAAACCACTTCCCATGATCACAAAGCATTGAGTGCTTAGGTTGGTCTTTCACTCCATCCTATTCATTGGATTGACCTCAAATGATGTGACATGGTCATGAAAATCATTTGACACTTCAATCTTAGAATAGTAAAACATCAAATCCAAACACTATTTCAACACTTTTCCCATCCTATAAAATTGAAAGCTTCACAACAATTCAAATCACACCATCACCATCAAGACTTCTCCCCTCAAACATCAAAACCAAAACCTTTAAAATGACCAAATCCAACACCTCATCCGAATCATCAAAATCATGTGCTAAAACCACTAGGATTAGTGTGAAACCTTGTTGCTTCAACAAAACCACAAAGTCAAGCTCATCTTCATCAAGTGATGCTTCACTTAACATCTCCTCACCTATCCAAGATTTTCTTAATCTAACTACCTCAACTACACCTTCAACACCTTGTAACACAAATGTGATCACCATTCAAGATTTGCTTAATCTTGCTACACCACCACCTTCTCCACCTCATTGCAACTCAAACCTAGCCATTAATCCATCACCAACTAGACCTTTGAGTATATCAACCTCACCTTCTCAACAAGCCTTTAAATCAAAAACTCCTTCACTTCAATCACCAACACCTACACCAATGGAACTTTTCCATACACCACCAACATCACCACTACCAAATTTAGAAACTTTTGATGATCTATCATCAACTCCACCATCCTTCTCACTTTTTGACACCATTGCTCAAATAGAAACCCAACAACAACCTAGTGAGCAACTAGATGATGAACCCCATCACCCATCTATAGTAGAACGGTTAGCTTACCGTTATGCTAGACCATCCATTTTTCCAAATGATCAAGGTCATACCCACCAACAATCATTTGTGTTTCACCCAATTTACAAAGATCTTCATAGCAATCCTTCCGGCGAACCAAGCTTTCGCCATTTTGTTCAAAATCAACAACCACAACCACAACAACAATCACCACAACAACAAAATTCCCAAAATTTTGAAACTCTACTTTCTTCTTATAAGAAAATAGAAACATCCTTATGGGAAAAACCTCCAACCATGAATGAGGAAATAAGTACTCATTTAGCCCACCTTAAGGCCTTCAAATGAATGGTTGACTCTCAAATCAACCATGTTATGGAATTTCATACGGCATTAGACTCAACAAGTGAAGGAAGCAAACACACCTCTCAACCATCCACATTTGCTCCTTCGAGTTCAAACTATCCACCACCATCATTCCCCCGCCATGATTGCGGACATTGCGAGAGAACCGCTCACATTAGTGAAAGATGTCGAACGGAACTTCGTGAGTTATCCGAAGAAATGAGGTTTATTCTAAACCACATTTTGGAGCGTCTACAATCCTTGTCTCACCCACCTCAACCTTAGAGTCTCCAAAATGAAACGAAACCGTTTCTATTGGAAAATGTCCCCATTTTAACCAACAAACCAAAACCAAGACACCTCCTCACCTCTCCAAATAAAACCCGCTACAACCTTCAACCCACATTTTTCATCCCTAAAACAACCCAATCCTTATTTTTGGAAAATATTTCTCATTAAGGAAAATGATGATTTCCTTGTAGCATTGTTAGTTTATTTTTAGTTTTTCTTAGTCTTTAAAAGTAGGATGTTGTCATCTTAATGTTGTGTCTTTGACTAACTAAGAGTCAAAATTTTACAATTTAATGAATGTCATTCTACTACAAGGTTTAAATTGTTTAATGACCATTTAGGTATGATGAGTGAACTATATCTTGGTATGGTAACATACATAAACCTTGTACTTTAGAAACTAACTTTTTTTTTTGTAGGTTCATTATCCATGTCTTCCTTCCTTGAAACTCCATTTAGGGGAGTAACATTCAAGGGGGAGCATGAGTCGTGCTTTATTCCGCTTCACAACTCTTAGTTGTGTTTTTAAACATGAAATGCTTTCATGACTTATCTTGTGCGGAAACTAACTTTTCTTTTGTAGGTTCAAAATCCATGTCTCCTCTCTTGGCACTCCATTTAGGGGGAGTATCAACCAAGGTCCAAGGGGGAGCATACCTATAATTCCGCTTCGATACTCTTCTTTTTGTTTCGACAAAAAGGGGGAGAATTTATATGAAACTTGCTCTATTATTTTAAACTTCCGCGTAGCTAACTCTTTGCAAAAACAAGTTTCATTACTAACTTTATAAGACTTAACACTAAATCTTATGACTTACTTTTAAATAAAGTTTATGTTTTGTCATCAACAAAAAGGGGGAGATTGTTAATACAAATATCGCCTAAAAACGTTATTTATATTTTACGATCTTTGCTAAGTTTTGTTAATAACAAAGTATGAACTTTATTTAAAAGTAAATTATCACTTTGAGTGTTTAAGTCTTGTTTAACTAATGTTTACATTTCCTTTTAAACTAAACATTGGTTTTATTTCTTAAATTAGAAATAGTCACATCACATTTATGGCAAGTTTTGTCATTATGTATTTATGGCAAGTTATGTGTTTGACTTGCTTTCATGTTGCTTGCAAGTATCATGTTTGACTTACTTTAAGTGATGTGACATTGTTTGGTTGCTAGAAGTTATGAGACAAGACATTGTTTGGTTTGGGAAGTTATTGCAAAAACCTACTGCAGACCCGGCGGTACCCTGGGGGTACACGGGCGGAACCCATCTCAGGGTTCCGCCTGATCCGCCAGACATGCAGAATAGTTTGCTATAAATACAAAACCATTTGTTTGTTTTGTGTAACCCTTTAGGACTTATTCTCACATATTCTTTCAACTAACTCAGTAACCCTTGACTTGTGTGATTCTCTTATGTAGCAAGGAACTCCACAAGATCGTTCAAGAAGTTGCAAGCTTCAACTCTAAAGTTGCAAGTCTTGGTAGCTTGGTCATGTATAAGCTTTGGTAGTTTATACTTCATGTGTGTCATGTATGTAGAAGTTATAGGTTAGTATTTTAGGCCTCAAAATACAAAGAGTGTTGGGAGTTGTTGTACCCTAGTAAAAGAACTAACGGGAGTGGTTGTACCCTTGGAAAAGAACTCGACATCTAGCTTTGTGTCGGTAAAAGTGTAAGCGACGAATGGGAGTGGTTGTACCCTTGTAAAAGAACTCGACATCTAGCTTAGTATCGGTAAAAGTGTAAGCGACGTTGTAAAGGTTTTCTCCGCCGGTGAAAGGAGCTTGTTGATTAGTGTTTATAACTCTCGAGTTGGAAACTCGGGGCGTGGATGTAGGGCAAGGAAAAAGAGTCCTTGTAGCCGAACCACGATAAACTATCGTGTTGTGGTTTGATTGTTTCTATCTCTATCTTTGCTTATTATATGTTGGTGTTTAGTTAGAATTGTTGATCACATATAAAGCTTTTCAAAGAACCAAAACAAGTAATATTGTTCTTATATCTTTCAACATAAGTAAAGTTTTTCAAAGAACTAAACAAGCAAAGTTAGAATCATTACAAGTAAAGCTTTTCAAAGTATAAAACAAGTTAAGTTAGAATGGTTATCTACATGTAAAGTCTTTTCAAAGAATCAAACATTTTAAGTTGTGTTTATATCTTTAACCAAATGTCAAGTTCTCAAAGATTATTTAAGCAAATAAGAATCGAAAAAGCGGTAAACTATTCAACCCCCTTCTAGTTTTCCACATTTTTCAATGTTCGTTTCGTTTTAGTTTAATGGTTAAATATTTTATTGAACCAATATGTAGTTTCAAAAGTATTATTCTATTATATTTTCTTATCTGTAAGATTTGGTTCTGTCCGTTCATTAAATGGATACTCGTTTGTTAGTTACGGTACAAAACACATTTTAGGTTTCCTTTCCAAACCCTAATAATAATAATAATAATAATAATAATAATAATAATAATAATAATAATAATAATAATAATAATAATAATATTAAATAATTAATTAGGGTTTACAATATTTTTATTTTAGACCCTCAAGTTTCTAAAGTTGGCAACTTCTACCCTTGAACTTTGGTCAAACGACACTTTCTCCCCTTAAGTTTCAAAATTGACACTTTTTACCCCTGAGGGATTTCCCGATCACCCAACAAGTCCAAAAGTAAAAATATTATAGAGTTTTGGCAAAAATAACCCTTGTGTTTAATATTCTACTACTCTCGATATCCTTTCGAGCAAAAACAATTTATATCTTGCGTTTTACCTCAAAACTTTTTACGACTCCTTTTCTAAATTGTTTATAAGTGTTTTAAGAGTATTCTTGTAAAATGTTATGGCCTGAATCGAACCCACGACTTCAAAATAATTAATAGAAACTCGCGACCCATGGTTTAACTCGACATAGAAAATACCGAATTTTACATGCCCCGTTCTCCTTCGTTTCTCAATGAAAATGGCTGATTCTTTTTCATATGTTTAGACCTTCTAGTGTACTTTAACCATGTCGAAAACTAGAGTTTTAGAACCATGTTTGATACACGAAATTTGGGTCTAAAATTCCATGTCTGCTGCTGCCTTTGTTTTTAAATCTGTTCTGAAACTAATTAAAAGCACCATTTATTATGCGTTTTCATGACTCAAAGTCTAAAGAAGTTTTGAAGAAAACGTTGTTCCGGAGAACTTTCGTGTTTTAACTTTTTGATGAATCGGACTGGAAATGGCTCGTTTTGTATGTTCTACGTTTCTGTTACAGTGGGCGAACAAACCCAAAAAGCAACGAATAAAAGCGAGACACTGAAATGTTTTTGAAACGTTTTTGATCCTTGATGATCTATGCTAGGAGGACTTTAAATCCAGCAAGTTTCGTAATTTTTAGAGCTCGTTTGATAGGGGTAACGATTGACCAAAGTTGACCTCACAGAAACATGTCTCGACATGTTTCTGTTTCAAAAAGGGTTTTTGTTTTTGATGTATAACTTTCCAAACCAACTTTATAAAATTAGTTTCATGATATTAAACATATATAAGTTATTTTTAAACAAGGTTTAGGGTTGCTCGTTTTATTACTCATGCCACAACTATTATGGTTGTCTGATGGTGCTCGACCAAAACAGAAAAGAAAACATACAAAGTGTTTTATCCTAAGCTATACTAGGGCTGCTGTAACAGTATCTTAGTACTAATAGAAGTATACAAAATAGTTAGAAAAGTGATGAGAATACTTACTTAGTTATTGTTCGAGTATATATAGATGGACTTTGGACAAATGAGACCTTGAAAAGAAAGCTATTCTTCCTCCTTTTATTGCTTCTACTAATATTCTTTTTAAACTTCTAGTTATATGTAGGAACAGTAGTTAAGTGTGCATGTTTACTTGGTATAGATTTTTAGCAGATTGTGTTTAGATTAGATGACTATGGTTCGAAATATATAGGAATGAAATGATAAGGTTTCTAGAGCATACTAGGTCATCTTGTTAAGTTTATAGGAAACATAGTGATGTGTATTACTTTCCCTAATCTGCCATTTGGAGTACTCGTATGGTAGAGATGAAAACAAGTGAGGTGGTAAAATTTCTAGCCATGTAATTTACCTACAATCTTTGACTTAGTTTGGAGGCATGGTGATGTGTTCCTCTAGAGTTTATAAGAATGTATGTGGTTATGGGGAGGAAGTCGCATGGTGTTCAAAGATTGTTTAAGAGTTTTGCCCATAATATTTGACCATGGTAAAAGTATGGTGACGTGATGCATATTTGATCATGAGCTTGTTAGTTAGGTTGCAAAGATTAAAAGTGAACACATGTGTATAAACTTGTTTAATTCTTAACCCTTTAATTCGAATAGTAAAAAAAACCACATATGCTTAGCTCTTAATATTTGCCCATGGTTGAAAACCTAAGAAACAAGGTATGGCTTAACAAGTTGCGAGTTGGAATCTGAAGTAATATAATAAATTTGGTTACAAATGTAATTTGAAAATAAAGACGTTTGACAACTAAATAAAAATAGACAATTTAGAAAAGAAAACATATTGATAAAATGGTTGGAACATATCTAACTGAACCAAGAGTAGAAACAAGAAAATGAAATTTAATAACTGTATAAACTCATGTGAATATGGATTTTTGGTACAAAGTAGATTTCAATAAAACAAACTAATGATTATAAAATGATTTTAAATATAACGTATGACAATGTCTGCATGAATTAATATGTGCATAGATACTTGTACCACATGTTTATTAGGGTTGTACTAGGGTTTAGAATTTATAAAAATATATTTTAAAGGCTTGTTCATAAAAGACTTGTACATAATGTTTATCTTGTGTATTCATTACAAGTTTTAAGGACTTTTGTTTAGTAAAACATGTTGAGAAGATAAAAATAATTAAGGGTGTTTGATTTGGTTTCTCGACAGAAAAGAAAGAAAAGAAAACTAGTTTTGACCTTGGTTTCTAATTGGCACATGCTTGGTATTATATTTATGTGTCCATAGATTAGAGCTTGGTTTGAATGGTTTAAAATGTACCATAAGGCAAATGAGATGACACGTTTGTTTAAAATATATGTGTGATTCTTTCATGATATATACATATACATTTGTAGTAAGTCATCATGCATGGTGTAATTATATGACACGCATTACAGCTTATACACACGTAAGGAAAGTATTTTTATCATGCAATCTTATTCAAGTAGTTGGTGCAAGATAAACGTGGCACCATGGGTTTAAGATGTAAGACTTTTGTATTTTTGTTATATAGTATAGAAAGTTTTAAGGTTTATAAGGTATAGATTGATCCCGGTAATTACTAACGTTAAGTCCTTAAGTCACCAAATTTTAAACCGAATGACGTAAAAATATAGAGTTTATAAAAATGTTAAAACTTATCAATATACTAAAATTTTATATTTAAAATGAGTCGTGAGTTTATCGGAGTGCTTAAATGTTATTTAAACTAAAAATTTATAATGATAATAAATAGAAGTTAATAGTTAATTTATTAACCAGAAAAGTTTCGTTAAAACTCTAAATGACTAATGTTTAGTTTGAACGTTAAATATTAAATAACGTAAAGTGGTAAATAAGAAATTAAAAACTTTGGTACTTGACATATAAAAATATTTATTCAAAACAAAACTAAACAAACTAGTTTATTTAAAATATGAGTTACGTCATATTAATTAGTTGTTGTGATTAATTAAACTGATAATGTTTAAAAAAAAATAGACGTGGAAAATGGATAAATTTAATTTAAGTGGAAATTTACCGGTGGTTATAGCCCTTTTTCGACGAAAAATGGTTCAACTGGCCGGGTCGAACCGTGTTTCAAAACACTAGTTTTAAGACACTAATTTTTTGTAGAAACTAGTATAAAACATCAATTAATTTTTCTAATTTGTATTTCAAAATATTTTTATACTTTTTGAAAATTAGTAAGCTACCCAATTTTTAAAGCATGTTTAAGAAAATAATATGTTATTTTGGAGTTTGTTTATATTGTTGAAATTTGCAATAAGTTGTGTTGTTCCCCCAAAATATGGAAAATTTGAGGATAATTCGACACACCAAGAATCTTGCTCATAATTTGAGATCATGGTTTAAACTTTAAACTTTGAAGGTATGTTTGTCAAAATTAGTCGAGCTGTGATGAATACGTGTTTATTATCGAAAATGCATGAAATTAACTAATTAGTGATTATAAATTATAGTCAATATACGTGCATAATAACGAGATTTTATAGCGTCAACCTGTATAGTTGCGTGATTATTTATTTTTATCATGAACTAACTATATAACAAAAAAGAAGTTGTAATAAGGTCTCTTATATAATAGAGTTTGTGGATGAACTTTTTAAAATTATTAGTGTTGGGATTATATAAAAAATGTATTTTTTATTATTTTTTTTAAACTACATTAAAAAAATAATAATAAATAAAATGTCAAAAGTTTTCATGCATTTTTTTTAAATTTTGAGTGGGAATTAATACGAGTAACTATTTTTATTAAGAAATCATTGTTTGAAGTTTATGCGGGAATTTAAGATTGAAATTGTATTCCAGAGATTAAACATTACTCACTTTTAAATTTTTTAAGTTTTGAAGAAAAAAAAGTGCATATTTTATGTAGGACAAATAAATGACATAAAACTTAAATGCTAACACCAAAAGGTTCTTCAAGTAGCGTTTTTAAAATGAAAAACAAAACGCTAAACGTTTGGGCCGTTTCGTGGTTTTCGGTGGCCCTATGCAATAACAAAGAGACTCTATTACACTTGTAAATTAAAAAGAAATTACATATAAACTTGAATTATATGACTCGTATATGTTTAATCATACGTATTTATATGCAAACTAATAAAAATGTAACCTCTTTTAAGTGGAGGTCTTGTGCGACGGCACCTGTTACACACCTCTCTGAGCCCTCTGTTCGTGACTTTTCTTGTTAAGTCATGCTTCTTGATTAAGTTTAGAATAAACAAACCTCTATCGACTTATCAGATTAAGTAATTTCTTAGTTAAGGCGATAAAGCCGAATTCAAATTGCACCTAAGAATAACATGTACCCTATAGTCTATAGACCTTTGAAGTTTGAACTATCATGTTATTGCAATATTTATTCAACATATGTTATAGAAAAATTTTGTACACCGTGATATGCACCTTTTAAACATTTAGTCACTTATATGTTGACGTCGTTTACTACAATAAGAAGTGTTTGTGATTCCAAGAGAGTTTTTTTAAAGCTGAACTAATAACCAAATTATAATTTGGGTAACTTAGCTGCATCTATAATAATCAACTTTCATAAATCAAATATTCTTCGTAGTATCCTGTAGTAAAGTGTAGAAATACAATCTTGTAAAATCGGATAAATACTAATAAAAAGGGATATAACCAAGGGTTTTTATAAGTCGTTAGTTGGTTATCACTCTTGTAGTACCCACTACAGGTCAGAGGATCGAATCCTACTAACGACTCTGTTGACTCCTTTTTTTCATTCTACTATCTGTTGATGTTTTACTTGTAAAATTATTGTTTCTGTCATTCTCGATCCAACACAAGTATGAAGAATTGTGTAAATGCACGTTCAGAAAAGGGTTTTAAAAATTTCAGTTTTGATTTGGCTTAATCTTTCAAATTACACTGGTCATAAAACAAACGAGCTTTCAGTTTAAAACACCAAATGTTAAGCGTTAACCGCACTCGGATGCTCTTAAAAACTCCTTGACAAACAATACCGTAAGCCTAACTTTCCTCAAACAATAGCATATAACTAATGTAAAATACATAACTTGGTCAAACCAGGCACATACCCAAAACTGAATATTCAGTACCCTGTTCAGATTTTGCAATTTCGTCCCTGCTTTTGCATACTTCTACTAAGATGTGGTTATATCACTTTATGTCTTTCCAGTTATCATACATGACAACAAACCTACACATTCCAACCAAATACCATCAATGCAATGATAATACCATCAGCATACCATAACATTCCCGGTTCCTTCAAATGAACCAAGCTGCAACTGACCTCGGTTCCTTCAAACGAACCAAGGATCAAAAAGTAGTAAATATACTTGTATGTAAAGAAGAAAACCTGAAATAAAGCACTTGAGCTCACAATATAAGAAAGTACCAAACGCAGGTAGTTATACAAATCTGACATTGAGTGTAATATCAAAGAATTGGCTACAATTTATTGAATGGCAAAATGGTCCTATTAAATACAATGAGTTACTTGGCTAATTCAACTTACAAATAACAAAAAATAACAGATGAATCGTTTGTATCAAATTAACTATCTGTGATTTGACCGAGTATATATGCATCAAGGGCAATTATTAACCCACTCACAATGTTTACTTATTACACCAAAACAAAGCCGCATAGTGATGAATATAACTAAGCTCAACATATCTAATCATCAAACTGATAACTTTCATATACTTTTAGCAAAATGTCACGGCAAGGAACTACAGCCCCAATCTTGATGCAAGCCAAGAACGCACCAGCAAGCTTGCGATGTAGACTATAGACCTCATCAGGTGGTGGTGTCAATCTGTGTTTCAGCATCGTTCCACCAATGTTTGAAAGGCTTTGAGTTATATTGTTAGCACGAAAGTCGTAACCCCCAGGTTTTGCAAATGGTAACCCTACAACAAAAGCAGCCTGGACGTGTGCCTCCAACATTATCTCTGATTCTTGACCCGATAGGAAACCGAGCCTTTGTGACATCTCGATTACACCTTCCCGGTCACAATTTGCACACGCAACAACCTGTTTTAAATATTACACTTCAATAATTAGAATACTTTCTAGTTAATTTTATAAACTTATGTGAGAATCCCATATCCATTAAAAGAAAACCACAATGATAAAAGCTATAGTTGGTCATTTCGGCCCATTGCTATTATTTGGGTTATGTCATACCTTTAACAAATCAAACGGGTAGGATAATAAGTATAGCCTAGAAGCAAATGGGTCGAAAGAGTTAAAAGTGACCCAAAGTGTATTTTGAGTGCATATAACCTCCTAGATCGTTTTATTCAAAAGAGAACTTAGATTTACTGAAATGTTTTATTTTGTAATCATATTACACAGGCTAATCATTTATAGAAGTTAAATTTGTGGGGAAAAAAGGTTCTGCTTCAACCCAACCCAGCCTTCTCCGAAACATAATACAACTAAGCGTTTTGACCAAACATATGCAGACTCTTACCCAACCACCCATTTTGCAACTAATAGCCAGGAACAGCAATAAGAAAAACTCACCATCCTCAAGTAATTATCAACAAAACGCTTAGGGTAACTTCTAGCTGCACCAAAGTCGATGAGATTTATTGTTCGTGTAGACTCATTGTACAAAAAATTGCCCCAGTTAGGATCAGTCTGCATTGAATAAAGTAAAAGGACAATATGAGAAACAAAAATAATTTAACTATGTAACCTTGCATCTATAGGAAATGAATACAAAGTGCAGAAAGGACATGCCTGCATGAATCTGAAGACAAATAGTTCCATTAATGTAAGCTCAAGCAACTTTTTACCCACATAACTACGGGTCTCTTGATCCAGAAGTGCAACCTTATCGATAGGAATCCCTGTAGCAAGAAGAAATAAATAACTGTTGGTATATTTTAGGACTCTAAAATAATGCATCTTTAGAAACATATTATAATGTTTTACCATGAATAAGTTCACTTGTAAGAACTTTTTTACTTGATAGTTCATCTACTACTGATGGAACATAAAACCCATCTACATTAGATAACAATTCTCGGAACTTTTTTTGATTTGATGACTCCAACTCGTAGTCACATTCACGTGATAACTCTTCTTTTGCCACCTGTAAATGGTTTCAGATACAATCATAAGTTGATCTTCGTATTATTCTAACATAGAGCACTTTTAGCATCATAAGATACATACTGAAGTAGCATCATATGACATAAACATAATTTCTACTATCCTGAGTGTTTTTTCCTTCCAGATTACAATTTTACAAGTTTCTTTCTACAAGAACAAAAACATATAACTTTTACATATACTTACTATCCTGATACAATATAATTTCTGATTCAGAAACTTGGTATTTATGTTTTCAGAAAATGTATTTATCCTGATACAATACAATATAATTTCCTAGAGAATTTGATTTTCTATTCAAAGTTTTCAGAAAATGTAATTTCTTATTCAGAAACTTGGTATTTATGTTTTACAAATACTTACTATCCTGATACAATATAAACATTAGAAGTTATGACTTGTAATCTACAAGCATAAAATAGTTGATTACTCCGTAACTTATTATAAATATGGAGAAAAAAGGATAATTATCTGAAAATGAATCTAACTTGACACTTTTTCGAGTTCTATATGTGGCTATCTTTTCTTTTCTTTTTTTTTTTTTTTTTTTTTTTTTTAGTTTCTTTATAACACAAAAGTTTTGAATTCGGACTTTTGTGTGTATTAAAGTTTTGAATTCAGACCTTAGTGTGTATTTTGTTCATGCACAATGACCATTTTACCCTTTAAGGTGGTAAAATCAGAGTAGGGGTAAAATGGTCACAAATATTACAAACATCAAAGGAAATTATACTCATAGTAAATATATAAAACTCCTGTGGGACCAAACATATGATCAGATGCTGATGGAGAACTAATTCACCTTATATGTACTAGACTATTAACATTCTTCATCCTTTAGATCACAAAAAAGGTCGCTTGTGATAATGAAACTTACCTTCATAGCTTTATCAAGATACAAACCCTCCGGAATCAGATTTGTATAATCCAGCAGCAGTTTTACGTTCTCAATATCACTCTCAATGCTATCCGCAACACCAGGGTATTGAATTTTCATTGCAACTTGAAAATCATCCTTAGTAACAGCTTTGTGTACCTAAAATTAATTTCAAACAACAAACACCAAAACATGAGAACTTTATTTAATAATAATGCATGTGTAACAGAATGAACTGTGAATGACAGCGGTTAAGATCTCAAAGACTCAAACTAAGGAAATGAATATCCTTATAACCAACATGTAAACTGCATAACATTTGGAGCCTCTTAGTTGTGTAAGTTGATTAATATGCCTAAAAGAGCTAGTGCCAATTGATAACTAAAAATAAGCCAAAATATGGAAAAGTCCCTCAAATCTCAGATGTCGATGACAAGTGACTCTGTGTTTCAGTTACTAGCATGTGTACTAGAGAGGCTGGATATGAACAAATCAATCAAATTTGACTAGAAAATCACCTGGCCTATACTTGCAGCAGCGAGTGGTTCATAATCAAAGCTTTTCAACCTCGATGACCAGTCAAGGCCCAATTCAGCATTCAAAACTTGATTGAGCTGGCTTCTTGGCATAACATCGGCACCTTGACGAACAATATCCAAAGCAGCCAAGATCTACAAGAAATAAGAAATCAATGATTCAGAACCAAAAAATAGCCAAAAAAATAAACAGAGTCAGAGTCACTCCAGATGAGCTAAAATCATTGTATCGACCAATTTTTGCTAAAATGTTTACACATTTGCCACACGTTTATTAGTGTGATGTTTATCAAGTTGGTATATAAAAAAGAAACGTACCGGAGCAGGGACAAGAGATTCGTCTTGGATACTCAACATTTGTCCTATTTTCAGTGCTGCTCCACGCATCCTACACAGTGCAAGAGCCAGACGTTCTGCATTTTTATCAGATAAAAACGGCGAAAGAGCAGACTGCTTTCCTTGCGATTGACTGGGACCAAAGACAAGCCTCCTAGCAGATTCCTGTACAGTTCCCCAGGCGAGCCCAGCTCCTAGGCCAGCAAAACTTAACAACTAAAGTTAGCAATCTAACCACATGCTGGCTGAACTTATGTATGACATCTAAGTTTCAATTGTTAACCATTCAATTCCAAAAGAAAGCAAAACCATTCTAAACGTTACAGGACATGTCATTAAACAAAGCACAAAATACTATAGGATGAATACGAATAAGTAAAGTGCTATAGTAGTACAAATCTGTAGGTAGTAACATCAGCAGCTTGGTGAGTGGAAGAACTTTTGCTTTAGACCACAAAACAGTGAACTAAACAAAGAAAATCAACCAAAACGAACAAGAATGGCAATCCTAACACAAATTTTCTAATATCATCCAAACTAATTATTCACTGCTGAAAGTGAATTTTCTAATATCAT
Source organism: Artemisia argyi (assembly GCA_030686995.1). Taxonomy (NCBI): domain Eukaryota; kingdom Viridiplantae; phylum Streptophyta; class Magnoliopsida; order Asterales; family Asteraceae; genus Artemisia; species Artemisia argyi. The sequence goes on from CM060676.1 coordinate 195,341,467, forward strand.
CCAAACTAACATTAATCCTTATAGAAAGATGAAAGAATAAGGGGAAGTATTTCGATGAATAGACATAGGCTGATAGGCATTATCTAAAACTGAGGCAAATTCAACTTTAGCAGCAGCTAACACAAGATGCTGAAATTCCCTACTTAAAGAAATAATCAGCTGCCTAAAGTTCCTCACATAAGAAGACTAATATTTCTACCTTAGTACCTTGTAAAAGCAATGTAAGTAACACCCATACATCCAATCTGTTATCAATATAACTCAAATTTAATCTTTTATGGTCCATTTTTGGCATGACATAAAGGCAAATCATGGTATCAAAGAGCTGTGCCAGAAGACAGCTGCTTTAGCAACAGGATCCCTAAGGTTCATATGATGTAGTAAAGAGAAAGTAGTTAACTAAAGGCTCAAAAGAAGCTCACAACCATTTCTTGTACAAAGAGAATAAGTTATTCTAATGACTGGGAGAGTGTTTTACTAAAGATCATATCATATAGGATAATCAGAATCCGATGATTAACTATAAAAAAACGACTTCAAGGTTACAGTGTTAGAATGTACTACAATTTGTAACACCTACTCTAAACTAAACCAATTACCCAAATCAGATTACTTGGCCCCTAAATAATCACTTTCTAAACACAATAGCTATTTGTGGCAAAAATAGCCGTAGTTGTTTGTTTTATAAAAGTGTTTGTAGTGTCTAAAATGACATAAAAGCTAGACGCTTTTTTTAATTAGCATTCTCATTTAAATAGAATCCAAAAGCTAAACCGTCATTGCCAAACAAGCAATCTACTCTAAACGCTCCAAAAATCTTGTCGCTAAACACAACTATTAAGTACTTCCTAACAAGACGAAACTAACTACACGTGTTTTCTATCAAACAATATGCCTATGCATCATTCTATAAACTCGTCAATAGTAACAATACAAAACTAAAGTATAATATTCAAAAATTCACTAGCATGAATAAAGCTTAACATTACTGCTAACTCACCCCATAGCCCTCGAAAACGGAGTAGACGGAACCTTCCTCTCCCTCCGTATCCTCTGCTTCGTCATTATCGGCGTCACATTCACATTCACATTTTCCGCCAAATCTTTCACATTTACATTCGCATTCACATTCTCCCTCACATTTACACCTTTCACTTCTTCAACCGCCGCCACGTCAGCACCACCAACAGCCACGTCACCACCACTACCCGCCACGTCAGCAACCGCACCAACACTCTCATTAACAGGTATAGATAACGGTATATCATTACTAACTGAAGAAGAAGAAGAAGCTACCGTCGTATTATCATCAAAATAAACAACACTACTGTTACTGGTATTATTTTCGTCGCTAATTGCATTAGGTTTTGAAGGAGTGAAATTATTAGTCTGGCCTTTCGTTAGACCGGATATATCGGTTACTGATAACACGGCTTGACGTATTAGTGACTGGACATTTGGATCGCTCCGTCGTATGGCTTCTTTGGCTACTAGTGACAGTCCGTTTAATAGTTTTCCGATGTCTTTTGCTTTTAGCGACGACATTTTGCGACAGCGTGGAGGCGTTGGTGACGAATATGTGTTTAGTGAGGGGAAATCAGCGTCGTGTAGGTGTAATAGCCAAGGATGGGTGGAGTGTTGCGCAAACTTGGTTTTTATGTTTTTATTTTTCCGTAATTGAGTTTTGGGGTTTTACTAATTTTATAAGTCATGGTTTTGACTTTTTGATTGTTTTTGGGGTGTCATGACTGACTTTTGTTTACTGAGTTTGTGGGTATTGCTATTGTGAATATTCAAGCGGCTCGGGTCCTTTTACTGGGTTAGTCAAGGCTATTAAGATCGTGTGTACGAGTTTACGTACTCACTAGCTAAAACCGTGTATAATCATAAGATCGCATCTGAGGTAGGATCGTAAATAAGATCGTAGGATCGAACGTAAGATCATAAGTGTCGACCCGATTTTACCTAGGCCCAAATCCATTTTATTTATTTATTTTCTAATCTTTTAGGCTTTTACCTCATCTTTTTGCTTAAGCCCAAAGAAAATAAACAAGTAGCAATAAGTCAATAACTTGTGACGTCTTATTTACTCCAAATCAAATTCTAAGAGATAACTATTGTATTTTTTTTTCAGGGCAAATTGCATAAAAAAGGTACTCATTTTAGGTCTAATTTCAATTAGAGGTACTATTTTCTTTTCTTAATTTAAGGTACCCGGTTTTTTTTTTTTTTTTTTTTTTTTTTTTTTTTTTTTTTTTTTTTTTTTTTGCCGATTTAGGTTTTTTCAACTTTCGTTAACAGTTTCGTTAGTAAATTACATGTTTGATCCTTGAGTTTGTATAGACATTTCATATTTGGTCCATTTTCTTCTGTTTTCATACTTTTTTATACGTTTTCGTCAGTTTTTACACGCTTTTGTCCATTTTACATGTTTTCACCCGTTTTTGCACGTTTTCATCCGTTTTTACACGTTTTCGTTTGTTTTTACACAGATAGTTTTGCACATTTCCATCCTTTTACACGTTTCCGTCCGTTTTTACACGTTTTCATCCGTTTTTACATTTTTCCTTTGTTTTTACACGTTTTCGTCTGTTTTTGCACGCTTCCGTCTGTTTTCACATGTTTTTGTCCGTTTTTGCACGTTTTCGCCCATTTTTACACGTTTCTGTCCGTGTAAAAATGGACGGAAACGTGTAAAAATGGACGAAAACGTGTAAAAACAGACGAAAACATGTAAAAACAGATGGAAACATGTAAAAACGGATGGAAACGTGTAAAAACGGATGAAAACGTGTAAAAACTGACAAAACGTGTAAAAACAGACGAAAACGTATGCAAATGTATGAAAATAGACCAAACATGAAATGCCTATACAAACTCAAGGACCAAACATGTAATTTACTAACGAAATTGTTAACGGAAGTTAGAAAAAACCTAAATAGGGCCCAAAAAAAAGTCCGATACCTTAAATTAATAATAATAATAATAATAATAATAATAATAATAATAATAATAATAATAATAATAATAATAATAATAATAATAATAATAATAATAATAACCCTAATAATAATAATAATAATAATAATAATAATAATAATAATAATAATAATAATAATAATAATAATTATTATTATTATTATTATTATTATTATTATTATTATTATTATTATTATTATTATTATTATTATTGAAGCCGCACAACGTAAACGTGTCAAATACGCGGCTAAATGCGCTGATATCGGATATGGGTTCCTCCCTTTTTCATTCTCTTCTTTTGGAGAACTTGAAAAAGATGCAGTGACCTTATTAAAGCGTATTCGACGATTCTCTATGACTCAAGACATTGGAGCACGTGCTGCTCCACATATTTTTAGTAGGATTGGTTTTGCTATAGCTAGAGGTGTGGGGGCTCAGTTAGTCTCTCGGCTCCTCACTAATTTCTTGTAAAATCCTATTTGTTTTTCAATAAAGTGATGTTATAATTTAAATAATAATAATAATAATAATAATAATAATAATAATAATAATAATAATAATAATAATAATAATAATAATAATAATAATAATAATAATAATAATAATAATAGCTAGAGGAGTGGGGGCTCAGATTGTTTCTCGGCTTCCCACTTTTGAGTTTCTAATAAAAGTGATGTTTTTTTTATAGGATTGGTTTCGCTATCGCTAGAGGTGTGGGGGCCCAGCTGGTTTCTCGGCTCCCCACCAATTTCTTGTAAAAATCCTATTTTTTGTTAATAAATGTGATGATTATAATAAAAATAAAATAAAATAAAATAATAATAATAATAATAATAATAATAATAATAATAATAATAATAATAATAATAATAATAATAATAATAATAATAATAAAGAACCTTTAATTGAAATTGGACCTAAGATGGGTACCTTTTATGCAATTTGCCTTTTTTTCATTTCATCACTTAATTGAAGATCTTGTATTTTAACAACCAACAGGTAATTTCGTAATTATTTTTGTTTCTTGATTTTTTTGTGTACATTTTCATTAGTTAGAGTTTACACTTGCCATTTAATAGTTAATTTAAATTAAATGTAAGCAATCTTTCTTATTGATTCTGATATGTATAATATGGGGTGCACATCTTTTCATATTGGACGTCTAATGTTTGCTCACATCATTTTGAAGAGGATAATATATAAATTTATCTTTGGCGTTGAGCAGAAATGTAAAATAGTTTGACTCATTTATCCTTTGTTTACAAAATATGATAAATTGATAGGATAGTAGGATCTCGATCTTGCAAAGACAAAAACGATCTCAGGTGGGATCACGATTTTGACAGCCTTGAGGTTAGTGGGGTTTTACTACATTTAAATTAATGGACTGGCTGAACCGACTCGGGTCTTTTTTCGGTTGTATCGGCCGGTTCGGTTCGGTTCGTATTTTGAACCACTCACTGCAAATAGGTATCAAGCCCATAAAATCAAGCATAAACTCAACAACGGAGATGGGTTTACTAACTCAATCTAATTGTCATACTGATATTCAATTTTATAATCAGACACTCCCCGAGTTTAAACTTTAAAGTAAATTGGTTTCTGTTTAATCATTCGTTTTACATGGTAAAGTGTACTCAAAGTTTTTAAAGAGAATACCAGGGTTTAAACCATACAGATGGGCATTTTGAAATGGTTAAGGATACATCTAAAAAATAGTTATGCATACGCTAGTTAGACTATGTACATCATAGTAAATAAGGACCAACTTCTGCTTTTCGGGGTAAAGAGTTTTACCCAGTAAATTTCAATAAGAGCATCGGGTATCGTGACTTAAATTGACTTGAGTCAGTTTGTTGCCTCAACGTCACATCAACAACTCATTCAACTCACTGACACACCAAAATACCTCCTCCCACATGGCTTGAGCCAAAAAGGCCTCACCCACCATTTTTCTTTTCTTTTTTTTTTTTTTTCCAAATTTTCAAACAAATTAAATTTTATTAATTCATTCAAATAAAAATACAGTTATGTTATTTAAAATAAAAAATAAAATAAAATACAATGAAGCATAAAGCTAAAGTCCAGACACGATTTGAAGATCGCAACAAACGAATAAATATGCTAGAAACAAAATTAAACAGCTAACAAATCTAATTTAGGCTTAAGAAGTTCGACTTTAGTTTAAATAGACGGGGGCTTAGTGTAACAATTAGAAGACGAGCAACTAAGCACCACCAAGGTGGCTAGTTGTTAGGCGTCATGATATTCTAATAAGAAGTTTCAGGTTAAGCCGTGTGCTTCTCCCTCCCCGAGGTACCTGAACGCGAAAGACCTCATCTGTTTGATTGAAAGATATAGCATACAGGGGTGTCCATTGTACTTGAACCGGATCGAACCGGAACCGGAAGAACCAAGAACCAAAAATAAGAAAAAGGTGAAACCGAGAACCGTCTCAAGTTCTTCAGTTTAGTTCCCGTACGGGAAATTTCGGTAATTCCTGACGAGTACCAAAGTGTTTGAAAAAAAAAAAAAAAAAAAAAAAAAAAAAAAAAAAAAAAAAATCGTCGTATGAAATATTTCAATTAGTCAAGAAACACGTTTCTCAATTAGTCACTCTATGGTGGAACAATGCATGCGTTTGTATGAAATATTTCAAGAGTAGTTTTCAAACAAACTAATTGAATTCATTGGTTATGTTGATACATTGTAGTGGGTTGATTTGATTTTATTGTTTGTAATTATGAAAGGTGAGTAATTGGACAGCCCATCCAATTACATGCTTGCTTCAACAAAGAACATGAATTTTGATGATTTTGAAATGAAAAGAGTAGGTAGCAATTAAAAAAAAAAAAAAAAAAAAAAAAAAAAAAAACAATGAGCGTACAAGTTCCAAAACTAAGTATAGTTAAACATAATAAATATGATATGTAAGTTCATACATATTTCTAACATCAAAACGAATTGAGATCCTTATGTTCAAAAGGTCATGTTGACCATATAGAAGCAACAGTTAGAAGCAAGATAGCTCATTACCAACATGACATCTCATGTTCACTTTGAACATGAGGATCTCTTTCCCATCAAAAGATTGTCTAGTCATCGTAACATAATAACATAACATACAACCGGATAGATATCAAATATATCGACCTTGGTAGTTCCACTTGACTTCCAGTTCCAAAGAGCAATCTCTAGTCCCACTAATAGAACCATAGCTGCAATCACCGCTTTGTGGCTTAAATTTGCAACTGCCACGCATGATCACGTCCCTAGAATAATAATCTTCCAAGTATGCTTTAATTATTAGAGAACCTTTTGTGGGAACAGCCAACACAGATTGTATCAGCGGAATTTGGCTAGCCTTCAGAATATAGGAAGACTTAGGTAGGAAGAGTAATGAATAGAAGGAATCTTTATTTATATATTCAGACTCGGACTGACATTCTTCAAGAAAGTCGTCACCATAGTATGCAAGAATATAGCCACTAACTTCAAGACAAAGAGTATCCGATTTTGTTGCAAACTTGACCTCGAGTGCAGTGTCTACCGCATCTTTTAATAGGATGTAATACATGCTTGTACATCCATCCTCAACATTAATGGAAAGACAACCACACGCACCATCAGATTTCTTGTCCCAAAAATTTGCGAGGTCTATTACTTTTCTGTCATTACAAACCTGATGACACTCGTTCTTCATAGTGACATAGAGTTCCATATAAAGCTCAATGAAGGAAGAGAATGATGTAAAGGGAATTGAATGACCAGAACTGGAATGGTCAAGGTATACAAGCTCCCCTTTGATCATGTTTATGGGTTCATGGCAATCATACTTAAATAGAGGAACATGAGCGAAGTCAGGCTCAAAAAAGTGAGACCCGCCATGTGATAGCAGCCCATGCTTATCTGATGCTGAGATGAGCCCAAATAGCTTACCTTCTTCAACAAACGCGAATGATCTTAGAGGTCTGGTACGAAAAGAAAGTAGCTCAAACCGACAGTTTCTGTATGGATACCTGAAGAAAATCAAAACAGCATCCACAAATTAAAACCAAAAAAGTTGCAACTATAATAACTAATTTGTGTTGATCAGAAAACAAAAATCTTGCAATAGAGGTGGAGAGGGGACTGCTTGGTTTTAAACAGTTGTATACCACTAAGTTATGCTAAGTCCTTGTCATGTACACAGTAGACATGAAAAACACTTGTGCAAGAAAGTGATTATAAATGCAATCTCTAAGCAATACCTCTTTAGAACATAATCTCTATTCCCTCACATTATAGTTCTTTATCCAAGCATTATTTATGTTGATTCATCAAATTGTTGCCCATTACGGGTTGTTGAATATACGTATATATATGGAATTTCATCAAACTTCTTGATTTATTCAAAAATAGATTATTTTGGGAAAACACACAAACTACATAATTCCCTCACCCACCCCACCAGCCATAATAGAAATTCTTATTTTGCACATAGAGGTCGTTAAAAGATGGTTTATAATATCTAATAACATTATAGAACTCCAAATTTTATATATAAAAATCTCAATTCTAAATGTCGGTGACCCAAACAAAACTATCTTTTAATAACTCAACGATTCATATATATGTAAATGTGCGGTGGAACTCAGAGTCACTAAAAGATGGCTTTTTAGCCAAGTTTGGGTCATTTAATAACCAAAAAACCATAAAACTAATCTCTCAAAACTGATTAAAAACTAATTATAAGTAATTTTGATTTTATTTTATATGCGATATTACAATTACATACTAAAAATGACCCAACCTTTAATGGAAAAGTACAATACTTTAAGCAAACAGCCATATATTTGACTTACATTGCATGAAATGAAATAAACTTCGTATAGAAAATATCTATTGTTTTCAATATGAAAACGGGGAGTTACCTAGCATTTGCATCAATTGGTCGTTCCACGGCAGAAAATAGTAATCTCGAAGGCAGTTGGGTCATTGATAACGCAAACAATGAGGATCTCTACACATAAAAGAAGTTAAAAACTGGTTATAAAATGTCGAATTGTGACTAACATTGTCTTTTTATACTACCGTAAAACTTTTACTTGGGTTTTATAAACTTGTCTTGGTTTTGAAAAAGCCTTTTATACTTTACTTCTTCATAGTGAATTATTTAAACATGAATCGATTCAATATTATGTTAAAGAGTAATTTTATAGTTAGCATAATACACCCAATCCAATTTTTATTAAAGAACCTAAACCCAAAAACAAGAATAAATCTCAAATACTCCCTTTCAAACAAAGGAGTAAAACAATCCATGGTTTATAGGCAAAAGGTAGTCCCATATAAGAATCCCGGGAAAAAAATATATATATACTAGATGATTCATACCGGCGCGATACCAAGAAGATGAAAGCATTTTTCCATAACCACAGAAGTTGCCTCATACAGCAATAATGTGCTTGATGCCGCAACAGACCCATCCTGCCAAAGCTTATAAAGTTACGCTAAATCCCAACATAAACAATCATATGCCTTTCTAAAATTAAATTAGTTTCTTAGAAAATTAGCTCGATTTAAGAGAGCCTGAGATTAGATTCAATAAAACATTTGGTACATAGATATTATGCTCTTTCTTCAGCAGACCTGCTAACTTAGCAATACTTTCAATATGACACAATTACCTTTTTGAAAATCAAATACTTTTCATAAAAGTTAACCTTGATTTAATAGAATCGGAAATTAAATTCAATATTACATGTAAGTTAATATACCTTGTAGACACAGGAATGGTAATGGTTAAATTTCTTAGCTAAATCATAAAGATATTCGCACAGGATGTGTGGCAAGACAGAGAAACATGACTCTTCGAGAGCCTGGAAAAGAAAGTTAAAGTATTAATACGATAATATAATTTACACAATCATATTAACAAGATTATGAAATTTCTTAAAATCAAACTTTTCACTTCATTTTTTTCGTCTACGTTTGTGAAATATCTTCATTTAGGCAAGTAAGTTATTATTTTATATTCAACCTAAATGTCTATGCCAAGTTAGAAACTGAACTAGGTTTTTAATTGGTATACTGTCTACTTATGTGTTTCATTATTCTCAAATTTTCCTTAAAATCTAGAACGCTTCACATAGTGTTGTATTATTGCCTACCTATAAGCATGGGACTAGATAACTTAAATTAACCATACATTTAAGAGCATATTAAAAGAAACTACAATGTTTTAGAGAAACCTAGGGAAATAAAACCAAGTATTCACTCAATTAGGGCTATGTATGTTCAAAGTACTAAAAGTTCATTACGGTATTGTCTTACCTCAGTAAACTCAAGTAAATGCAATCCCAACTGTTAGGAATACAAATATTCCAGTAAAAGTCTCGGTCACCTAATGATTGTAATAGCATTAAGGTAGCTCGTAGTTAGTTAGTTTATTAGTTAATTAGTATTAGATTAAGTAACACCGTGGAAGAAGGAACGGGTCTTTACCCACTGTATGCCTGATCCACAGCCCGGGAGTGGGCGTAATATTGTAACTATAAATACCCCTCTCCACATGTGGAGAGGGTTGGACCTTCATTCATTTTTAATCTAATCTTTTCCTTTTTCTTTCAAGGTTCCTCTCTTTCTCTCCTCTCCTCCCTCCTCCTCATTTCTACGCCTCACTCATTACCACTTGATCATGTTTCCAACATAGTTAGTATTCTACAATTGGTATCAAGAGCCAATGTTTCATCTTAGGGCCTTGTAGAATCGAATTTCATGATGTTTTGAGTGGTTTTGTGAGTTTGGTGTCACTTTCTTGGAAAACACCTTGGTTTTATCCCTCTAGTATTGTTATACATGTTTGTGATGTCCTTTTATGTTCATTAGTGTTTGTGGAACATTGTAGTGTAGAGTGTGTTACAATATCATCAAGCTATTTGAAGTTTGGAATTGATTTTAGGCGGTTTTCTTGGTTGCGGTTAAGTCGACTGTTCCATTGCTTGGTTGCGGTTAAGTCCTGCGAGCTGCGTTTAACTTTCTGCGTTTACTATTTCGGGAATACAAACAAAACGCAACGATAGTGACATTTTTGGACCATTATCACTGCGATTAGTTGTCTGCCTGCGTTTAGTTTTCTGCGGTTAATCATTTGCGGTTAACTGTTTCTGCGGTTGGTTATTTTCTGCGGTTAGGTATAATCTGCGGTTAGTGTCTGCGGTTAGGTATAATCTGCGGTTAGTGTCTTGCGGTTAGTATCTTTGGCCTGCGGTTCGTTTAGGTTGCGGTTAGTTCATACTGCGACTGGACTTTGTTGCGGTTTGGTACAACTTGCGGTTAGTTCTCTGCGGTTAGTATCTTTGGCCTGCGGTTTGCTCTGGTTGTGGTTAGCTCATACTGCGGTTAGATTGTGTTGCGGTTTGGTATTGTTTGAGGTTAGTACTCTGTGGTTTGGTCAAGTTGTGGTTAAGTTGCGGTTGGATCTTATTGTGGTTAAGTAGTGGTTAAGTTGTGGTTAATTTATCTGTAATGTCGACTTCTTCCGATGACATTCAAGCTGCGGGGTCTGACACCCGACCTCCGATGTTGGATAGAACTGACTATGAATCATGGGCTCAAAGGATACGGCTGTACTGTCTAGGTAAAGATAATGGGGTTAACATCCTGAAATCCATCGATGAGGGACCCTTTCAAGTGGGTACTACTAGAGACACGATTTCAGAAGCAACTGATCAACTACCGGCCGTGTTTGGTCCAGATAGACCTCGCACTTACAATGAGCTGTCTGAAGAAGAAAAGAAACGCTATGATGCAGACATCAGAGCATCTAATATCATCATTCAAGGCCTTCCCAAAGATGTCTACAAACTGATCAACTTCAACACTGAAGCAAAGGCGGTCTGGGATAATGTCAAAATGCTTCTTGCAGGGTCTGAGTTAACTAAAGAAGATCGTGAGTCACAGCTATACGATGAATTTGAGCATTTCAAAATGAATCCAGGTGAAAGCATCACTGACTATTACGTCAGATTTCACAAGCTGGTCAACGACATGAGAGCCATCAAGATGACAATGCCCAACATACAGCTCAATTCCAAATTCGTGAACAACATGGCACCGGAATGGGATAGGTTTGTCACGGCTGTTAAGCTCAACAAGGGTCTCAGGCATACCAATCATGAACAACTGTATGCGTATCTCCAGCAACATGAGAAACATGCAGCTTACGATCGGCTAATGCGAGAAAAGCTCAATCCGTCTGCAACAAATGAATCTCTTGCTTTTGTCTCCAATGTTCAACAACCTAATCAAACCTCTAAAGATCAAGTTCAACCATCACAATCATCCTCCAGGTCTACCCCAACCATTAGTCAATCATCAACTCCCTCACCATCTGCATTGAATACTCAACTTGATTCTGGGTATTCTCACACTGACATGATGATTGATAATCTCTCCAACCAAGTGTCTTTACTGGTCCAACAGTTCAGGGCTGCACTCCCATCTACTAACAACCAGCTCAGAATCTCATCTAATCCACGTAATCAGGCAGTCATTGAAGATGGTCAGGTAGTGGTGCAGAATGTGCAGGGAAGACAGAACTTCAACCAAAGAAATGCTGGTAGAGAGAATGGGCAGTACAGAGTTGGGAATGCTCTTCAAGCACAAGCTATGCAACCGAAATGCTACAACTGCGGAGGGTTGGGCCATATTGCTAGGAATTGCACTCTCCCAAAACGTCCCCAAAACTCTGAGTACTTCAAAGACAAGATGCTGCTGATGCAGGCACAAGAAAATGGGACTGTGTTGGATGAAGAAGCTTTGCTCTTTCTGGCTGGTAATGATGGGAACACCTTTGATGCTGATGTGGATGATCAACCTGTTCAGGACATGGCACTTAATGATCCAAATATCTTTCAAGTTGAAGAGTGTGATGCATTTGACTCAGACGTGGATGATGAACCAACTGCTCAAACAATCTTCATGGCAAATCTGTCTGCAGCAGCATCCTCTTCACAGCATCCTGATTTATCCATCACGTCTGCTATCTCTGAGGTACCAACATCTTCTAAACATGATCTGAATAATTCTGCACCTGTACAGGGGGCATGTGGCTCTGTACAACTCAAGAATATTGTCAACACAGACATCACAAATATGGGTAATACCAATAATATCCCATATGAAATGTATGTGATTGACAATGGAACCCAAGTTGTACCGAGTGACATGCCGTCTATTGATTCTAGTAAGCATGAGATATATGAGCACTCTATATACAACCCTGATGATTCTCTGATCACTAGAATTAACGCCCTTAAGGATCAAGTAAACATTTATGAGCAGCGTGCTAAGTTTGAGTTGAATGAACGTGAGCAGAAAATGGAATGGCAACTGCGTACTTACATATCTGAAAATAATTCCAAACAAGAATCATTAAAAAGGGAACTAGTTTCTTTAAAGAACCAATTGAATCAAACCGTCAAACAAAAACTTGAGGTGCAAAAAGGTTTGACTACAATCAAACAAGAATTCAAGGATAAAGAAACTAAACTTCTAAATGACTTCTCAAAATTAAAAACGTTAAAAAATAAATTGGAAGATAAGTTGTACACACAGGGCCAAACCATTCAATCTGCTCAAATGATGGAAAGCCACAGGAAGTTAAGTGATGAATTTAGTGAACATGATACCTCCAAACCCAAAGCAAGATTCCTTAAAATAGGTCTAGGTGCACAACCTGCATTATATGATGCAAAAACTATGCTTGAACCTAACCATGCACCTCCTGATACTCGATCCTATGACCACATCAATGAGGCAGAGGATAGAACTAGGGCAAAACTTGCTGAACGGTTAAAGGATCCTAAATGCATTGCTAAGAATCTCGTGTTTCACTATGATTATGCAAATGACAATCACACTGCAATTTTTGTTCCTCAAAAGAGAATTTTTCCTGAAAAAGTGTTTTGGAATATTGACATTGAGAAAATGCAAGCTGAAAGAGTTGTAGGCAACACACGCACTATGTTTAGAATTGCTCACCCAACTGCCTATCCCCTGAACACACCCAGGCACCTTGTCCCTTTCACTCTTCCCACACAATGTAATACTCTAATTGGGCTGTATGTGCTTGGTCAATTGTTCAATGACTTTGAGAAAACCTGTAAAATAAGAATTACACCTACAGGGATTACAGAAGGGGAAAGGGGTTTTGAGCAAACAAAACAGTGTTACCTAACTGAAGTTATGCCATTTTTTAAACTTCTAAAAGAACATTTTGAGGGACTTAAAAACACCATTAATGATGATGTGACTCAAATGAAAAAGGTTTTTGATGAAGTGGAAAGTGAGGGTAACCAACTTGCTATTGATCTCAAACACAGTGAAATTGACAGGAAAAACATTCTCATCATGAATGATAATTTGATTGCTAACTGCATTGCTAAAGATGTGTTTTATACTGTTACCGACTCTGCGCTATCTGCTCGACAATTTCATGAAATGTCGGTTACTCTGAATGTCTTCCAAAATCGTGTGATTGAGCTTGAGGGGGAGAATTACAAACTTATTAAAAAAATTCAAAACGATGATCATGATAACATGGTCAGGAATTTCTCAAAACTAGAAGTTGATAATTTGAACCTACAATTAAAATATCAACATCTAGAAGAAAGTATAAAAATATCAAATGCCAAGATATCTTCGGATGTTCCTGAATTTGATACATGTTTTGAATTAGCCAAAAAGGATGAAGTAATTCAAGCTCACTCAAACACGATTCGGAAGTTGAAGGTCCAAATTGCACAATTAAAATCGAACAGAAGCGATGTGATCAATACCAATTACTAGAAGTCTATGGATTCTCAAAATTTTCAAAAACAGGGCATTATCAATGAGTTACAACATGAAAATGAGTGGCTTCGTGCTGAAATGTCCAACGCTAAACAACGTTATAAAGAATTGTTTGAGTCAATCAAAACAACACGTGACCAAAACAATGAAAAAGTCACTTCTTTGTTAAATGAAATTGAGAATCTAAAGACCATGGTAAAGGGTAAAATGCCCGTTGTTTCATGTGATCATGCAATGTCCAATGTACCTGCTTGTAATAAATATGCGTGCGATGCTGTGAATGTTTCTCTTCCCCTTAGGAACAATAAGTTAGTTCATAATAACTATCTTAGAAATCTTAAGGATTGTCTGGCCATACTTAGAGAAACCATTGAAGATGAGAGGATTGCTAAACCACTTGATGATGTTATTATTGGTGCGTGCTTCCTCACTAATAGGGCCCAGGAATTATTAGAATATGCCATAGGATCATGCCCCAAGAATGATACCAAGTCGGATAGGACAACTGCATTGCACCCTCTCAGTGGCAACAAGCATGTCACAGTTGACTTTCCCCAAATCATGCCACAATCCTCCATCTTGATCACCAGTAAACAAGTAGCAACTAATCAGACTAATGTTCCCATCATTGCTTCTACAGGAGTAAAAGGTGTATCTAATGCTAGCAAGTCACAGCCTAAGGGCAATACAAAGAATGATAGGACTTTGCCGGCTAAGAGCTCACTTATGAAGGAAATAGAAGAATCATCTAGGAACAATAAAGTGTTGCTTAGTGAAAGGAATCGAGTTATTTCAAACATTTGTGTGAACAATGATGTAATTAATTCGAATTCTGATGCTATTTGTAAGACATGTAACAAATGCTTATTTTATGGTAATCATGATGCATGTGCTGTGCCTTTTCTTAAATCTATTATACGATCACCAGATATGAATGTTTCTAGTGTTAAACGAGCAAAACAACTGGAATAAAACAGGAAAAGTGTTCACTAATGTTGGTTATCAATGGAGACCTACTGGAAGGAAATTCACTCCGAGGAAAATGTGCTCAGTGACTAGGACTACTAACTCTAGAGATATGCCTATTAGGAAGTGGAGACCTACTGGTAGACTATTTCCTATAGAAGCAATAGATACCACTTCTAGTTCTAGTGCATCAAAATGTGAACACTCCAGTGAGATACCTGTTACTTATGATAATCCAATATTTGTGTGTTCTAACCAAACGGACCCCAATTGTGTGTGGGGCTCCAGCTTTTTCAGTTATCCACGATTGTCTGGTTTCAAATGCAGGTCGTACAAATCGTCCTTTGGTATTTGGACTCAGGCTGCTCAAAACATATGACTGGTGATCGCTCAAGGCTCAAGAATTTCGTGGAAAAATTTATTGGTACGGTTAGGTTTGGGAATGACCACTTTGGGTCTATAATGGGTTATGGTGATTATGTCTTTGGAGACAGTGTTATATCCAGAGTCTACTACGTGGAAGGTCTTGGGCACAATCTATTTTCTGTTGGTCAATTCTGTGACTCAGATCTCGAAGTCGCCTTCAGAAAGCACACCTGTTTTGTTAGAGAATTAGATGGTGTTGATCTTCTCAAGGGGAGTCGGGGCACTAATCTTTACACCATCTCCATCGAAGATATGCTACGGTCCTCTCCAATTTGTCTGCTCTCTAAAGCATCCAAGAACAAGTCATGGTTGTGGCATCGACGTTTAAACCATTTGAACTTCGGTACCATCAATGAACTTACACGTAAGGATCTTGTTCGAGGCTTGCCCAGACTCAAGTATGAAAAAGATCATCTGTGTTCCGCCTGTCAAATAGGCAAAAGCAAAAAGCATACCCATAAACCTAAAACCGTCAATTCAATCATGGAAGTTCTTCATACCCTTCATATGGATCTTTGTGGACCAATGAGGATTCAAAGTATCAATGGAAAGAAATATGTGCTGGTTATTGTTGATGATTACTCTCGATTCACATGGGTGAAGTTTCTACGATCAAAAGATGAAACTCCTGAAACCATCATCAAACTCATCAAGATGTTGCAAGTCCGTCTTAACAAAACAGTTAGAGTCGTTCGTACTGATAATGGAACAGAATTTGTGAACAGACAACTTACTCTATTTTATGAAGGTGTCGGGATTAGTCATCAAAAGAGCATACCAAGAACTCCTCAACAAAATGGAGTTGTAGAAAGACGCAATCGCACCTTAGTTGAAGCTGCAAGGACTATGCTCATCTTCTCCAAAGCTCCTCTATTTCTTTGGGCTGAGGCAATTGCCACCGCATGTTACACTCAGAACCGATCCTTGATACATCCTCTCCACTGCAAAACTCCCTATGAACTGGTTCATGGCAGAAAACCCGACCTTTCGTTTCTTCGAGTTTTTGGTGCACTGTGCTATCCTACTAATGACAGTGAAGACCTTGGGAAACTCAAGGCCAAGCCCGACATTGGTTTCTTCGTTGGCTATGCTCCAGAGCGAAAGGGGTACCGAATCTACAACAAACGTACCAGAGATATAATGGAAACAATCCACGTTACTTTCGATGAGCTGACTGAGCAACCGGTTCCTGGACAATCAAGTTCTGGACCCGTACCTAACCTTTTGTCCCCTGGACCAATTAGTTCCAGGCTTGTACAGAATCCCATCCCTGCTGCTCCTTTTGTACCCCCTACGAGTGAAGATTGGAAGAAATTGTTTGACCCAATGTTTGATGAATACTTTGAACCTCAACAGATGAATGCTCCCGAAGCTACAATGGTTCAACCACCAGATGGGGTGGTGAATGATCAAGATGACAATAACGGTCCATCCACTTCATTGTCATGGGATTCTGAAGCCCCCGCCATCAGTCAATCGGTCAGCACGTCCAATGTCCAACCTTCACTTGCACATCGAGCGGCAAATGTAGATAATTCATCTGAAGTTAATCCTTTTGCTCCACCTGATAATGAGCCATTTGTTAACATCTTTGCCCCTGAACCATCAAATGATGTAACATCCTCTGATGAATCTAACACGGCTACCTCAGTTCCACATTCTCAACCCCATGAATACCTTCGAAAATGGACCAATGATCATCCTATTGACAACATCATTGGGAACCCTTCACGTCCAGTATCAACCCGCAAGCAACTTGCAACTGACGCATTATGGTGCTTCTTCAATTCTGTTCTCTCTAAAGCTGAACCAAAAAGCGTCAAGGATGCAATGTCTAAACACTCATGGTTCACTGCAATGGTGGACGAGATTCATGAATTTGACCGACTGGACGTCTGGGAACTAGTACCACCTCCCGAGTGTGCTATGATCATTGCTCTCAAATGGATATTCAAGGTCAAACTTGATGAGCATGGAGATGTTCTGAAAAACAAAGCTAGGCTTGTGGCAAAAGGATATCGACAAGAAGAAGGTATTGACTTTGAAGAATCCTTCGCCCCAGTTGCTAGAATAGAAGCCATAAGGATCTTTCTCGCTAATGCTGCAAGTCAAAACATGGTGGTTTATCAAATGGATGTCAAGACCGCATTCTTAAATGGGGATCTGAAAGAGGTGGTGTACGTATCTCAACCCGAAGGTTTTGTGGATCCAGATCGCCCTAATCACGTGTATCGATTAAAGAAGGCTCTATATGGGCTTAAACAAGCACCCAGGGCGTGGTACGACACCTTGTCTAAATTTCTTCTGGCCAACAAATTCTCCAAAGGCGTTGTTGATCCTACCCTCTTTACCAGAAAAACAGGCAAACACCTCCTACATGTACAAATCTACGTCGATGACATCATCTTTGCCTCGTCTGATCCCTCAGAATGTGATCGTTTCTCTCAAGAGATGAGCTCCGAATTCCAAATGTCTATGATGGGTCAAATGTCATTCTTTCTAGGACTGCAAATTTCTCAAAACCCCAATGGCATATTCATCAATCAATCCAAATACGCCAATGAAACGTTGAAGAAATTTGGATTCGACTCCAGTGATTCAGTTGATACTCCAATGATTGAACGTTCAAAGCTTGACGAAGATGATGTGGGAATTCCGGTCGATCAAACCATGTATCGAAGCATGATTGGCTCATTAATGTATCTTACTGCAAGCAGACCCGACCTTCTGTTCGCAGTTTGCATTTGTGCCCGGTATCAATCCAAACCCACCAAGAAACATTTGGAAGCTGTCAAGAGAGTCTTTCGATACCTTAAAGGAATAATCCACTTGGGCCTTTGGTACCCTAAAGAAACTTCTATGGCTCTCACAGCATATTCGGATGCTGATCATGCTGGATGTCAAGACACTCGTCGCAGTACATCTGGGGGCGCACAGTTTTTAGGAAATAAGCTAGTCAGTTGGTCTTCAAAGAAACAAATGAGTACATCCATCTCCTCCACTGAAGCTGAATACATTGCCATGTCATCATGCTGTGCTCAGATCCTCTGGATGCGATCTCAACTTTCTGACTATGGTTTCATTTGCAATAAGATTCCTATGTACTGTGACAACAAAAGTGCAATTGCACTCTGCTGCAACAATGTCCAGCATTCAAGAACTAAACACATTGACATTCGACATCACTTCATCAGGGAACAAGTTGAGAAAGGAATTGTGGAACTTTACTTTGTGAGGACTGAGTTCCAACTAGCCGATATCTTCACCAAAGCACTTTCTAGGGAACGGTTTCACTTCATCCTCCCACGCCTTGGTATGAAGAGTCTCACACCTGAGGATCTCAAATGTCTTCAGGAAGATCAAGAGGAGTAAAGGGGCTGCTTCACATATCCTTGTATAGTATCAAATCAAAAAGAAAATAGAAAAATATAAAACCTATAAAAAAACCATAAAAATCTGAAAAATCACAAAATCTCAAAAAATATTCTTCTCTCGACATGTCTCTTGTATAATCGATATTATGTACGATTCTAGAAATGTCATTCAATAATGACACGGAATCATACATATGCTTGAGCAAGAGTTTTTCGGTTTCAAATAAAGTTCTTTTCAAAAACATGTCGTATCTCAAAACATTCTTTAAATATGGTTTGCTATTACTTCAGATAGCAACCCGGTTTTCATATTTAAGGAAAACACGTCGCCAAAAAGACGGTTGTTCCTAACAAAGGGTGCCGTTCATCCGAGCGTGAATTACTTTATATTCATGCACCCTCGATCTAATGTACGCTTCAGTGCATTATTTCTTGATAAAGAAGAGAAATCTTCTTTTTATCGCCAAATACTTTCCCTTCTATGTGTTTTCCGGAAAGTGTTTGTGCAAAACTTGGTGGTACCATGAAATTTTGAATGAAAATCGAATTGAACTCAAATGTTTGATAAAATTTTCACTCAATCAATGACGTTAATAGTTTATGAAAATATTTATGCTTTAACATCCGTCATTGATTGAGGGGGAGAGTGATTTCTCAAAATTTTATGTATCATCAAAACTCCCCACACTTCGTACATAAAACCTTGCAACAAAATGTTTTGTGATGTGTTATGTGTCAGAATAAGTAAATTTTCAAAGAGTTTTCACTAAAACTTCGAATCTTTTACAAACTCTTCAAATCTGACACATAACAACCTCCCTCACAGTTTGAGGGGGAGCTAGAAAAAGTTCCTTTTTATCAGAAAATATTAAAATTAACCGCATTTCTCTCCCAAAACGCTTTCTAAATTATTTAAATCAATTGAGATCAAAAATCTCGAAAGATTTGAAATTTTTGATCGGGGAAGAGAATGTGATTTAAATATGCAATCTGATATCAAATGTGATCTTTTCGACTCAATAATATGCTCCCACATATGTGCTAAACACTTTCGAATATCGATGCACATATTGAGGGGGAGCGAAAGGCATTTGTGGAAATAATACCTAAGACCGACCATTTACTTTAATGCACGGAGTTATAAGGTTGGTTAAGGTTAGGTATAAGTTCCCATGATCCACCAGAACCGGAAGGATCTTCCCAGGGACAATCCATAGATAGATTAGAAGTACTTAGGAATGATTGAAAAAAGGAGTAAAGTGAGAAAGGGAAGAGTGCGGACTGAGATAGAGCTAGGACTGGAACAAACCCAACAAGGTTCTAGTGATGAAGTCTCGGTAAGCACTGAAGGGGTTGAAGAATGAAAAAGAAATGAAATGAGAAAGGGTGAAAAGAAATAGCCCTCCATATATTCAACCTTAGGGCAGAAACCGGGTTCAATTCATAATCTACTGGCGGTTACTAAGGTAACACCGGTATTGAAGACAAGACGTCATGGACCCAGTGACGCACTGCACTAAAACTTCCCAACCACTCAAGTTCTCTTAAAAGAGCTTGTTTCAATCTCACGGGGAACCCTGTGCAATGTATCGACCGCTCATTGCGAGCTATGTTGATACCTAAAACAGGAGACGCCTCCCCAGTCTCCAGGAGCGGATCAAAACGCACTATTGAGTCTAGAGCCATGAGATCATCCATAAATCTCGATAGGACACATTCCAAATATGCTTATTGTTTCACATAATGTGGAAAATAAGATAAAATATTTAGAGTCCTACGCATTATCCTTGTGGTATTGCCAGAACATCCGAGTGATATGAAAATATTCACAATGAAGATGGAAATCCTTCTAGAGCGAACATCACTCAAGCTCTTGGTAGGTGACATGTGAGATCCATCTTGGATCAATGATCAAGTGACAACTGGAAAGCAACAATGGTGCGATTCAACATTGAATCAAACTTGTTCCAGGATATGGATTGACGGATACTTTTGCTAAAACCTCTCAATGTGCTCACAAACAAAATTTTCGAGCACATTGATTGTATATAATGTTTCAAACAAAAGTATTTTTGATGGAAATTTGATTCAAAGCTTAAAACTCTCGTCGTGTCTCAAAAATGTTTATCAAATGACACGCGAGTGATTTCTATAAATCAATCTCTCATCAATCCGTGAATATCAATTCACCGATTCACTCTATCGTGCTGTCTGCTTTGAGACGTTCCGGTATGAGAACATGCTTAGTATGAAGATTCCAAAGTGGATTCTTTGGAAAATTCATTACTACAAGCTGGAAATTCCTGTCAAGGAGAGTCTTCTTTAAAAGAGACTCTACCTGATCACAGGTCGGTTTTCACAAAACCGGAGGGTAGTCTGTCCTCGCAGAACGAATGACAAAGCCATATTCGTTCTCTATCTTTATTGCTAACTGTTTCATTTCAGGGACACCTATAAAGATGGCGTTGATGGCTCCAGTTTCCAGCTGAATCGGGTCAATCCATACCTCATGCTCACACATCCTCCACACTAGCAATGAAGATGAGAGACTTGCTACAGCAAATGTTGAGAGACTACCAACAACGTTTCCGCAACTCTGATGAAAAAGTCTCCTGATCCACAACTCTAAAGTCAAGTCTCCTGATCTAGAAGGGTGTGAGCATGATGGTCCTTAAGTCACTACATCACATGAAGGCAATACGACTATGGATGAGCTTGGAGATTTACATTAGCCGATGATCTCAAAGGAAGCTCAAAGATCACATATCTTAAAGGAACTCTAATCACAAGCTCGCTTGCTTAAAGTACGAAGAGTGCTGAAATGAGAAGAATCAGATCCTACGAGCTACAAAGACTAAAGAATGCTTAAAGACCAAAGATCTTAACTTCAAAGGTGACCTCGCTTAGGGGGAGATTGTTAGGAATACAAATATTCCAGTAAAAGTCTCGGTCACCTAATGATTGTAATAGCATTAAGGTAGCTCGTAGTTAGTTAGTTTATTAGTTAATTAGTATTAGATTAAGTAACACCGTGGAAGAAGGAACGGGTCTTTACCCACTGTATGCCTGATCCACAGCCCGGGAGTGGGCGTAATATTGTAACTATAAATACCCCTCTCCACATGTGGAGAGGGTTGGACCTTCATTCATTTTTAATCTAATCTTTTCCTTTTTCTTTCAAGGTTCCTCTCTTTCTCTCCTCTCCTCCCTCCTCCTCATTTCTACGCCTCACTCATTACCACTTGATCATGTTTCCAACATAGTTAGTATTCTACACCAACATACGCTCCTCACCTTCCTCCCATCCTTCATCTTTCTCCAATATTAACTCTAAAGCCTGTCGCAAACATATATATCCGTTCTTAGCATTCAAGAAGAAAGCATTAATAAAATTGAGTCCGAGATGAAAAGCTGGTAACATTGAAAGGAAGCAAAAATTGTGACCTTTAACTCACTTATGTCTTTGTGATAATAGTCGGTAATTCTACAAATTTCAGCTTGAGTATTTAGTAGATATAGGAAAGTATTTCCCTATTTATCAATGAATTTGAGCAGATGATGAGAATACAATTATAACATTACTAGTAATTCAAGAACACCATAAAAATACCTCTTCATTAAGCATCTCAATATCAAATGTGCAAACAGCCAACCGATGGTTCGTCAAGGATTTATACCTGTTAAGAACACAAAACGCAAAGCATTGAATATGAATAAGTACGAAACTTGACCTAAAAGTAGGGTATCTTGTTTTATGAGACAACGGAAATTGCAAGTGTGAACATTGCTAAATTCAATATATATATTCAATAAAAAGATTAGGAAGTAAAATTTTGATTACAGAAAGTTCATAGAAAGTAACAATTATTACTTGAATTATGAATAAAATAGGATAAGTACAATAAGGGAAAAAATTATGATAAAAGCATGAGAATCTCACCTGAAGACACAATCTAAAACTACTTCAGCGGTATACCCAAGCAACTTAGCAGCATCGCCTTATAAGAAAGAAAAAAAAAAGGTGAAATTTAGCCATTTCAAAAAATAGACGAAAATGTAAAAAACGAAGTAAAACGTAAAAAAATGGACGAAAACACGCGAAAGCTGACGAAAACACGTAAAAACTGATGAAAACGTTAAAACGGACGAAAAAAGGATGGACACTGCAATGGTCATTGGCCACAAGGACTAAACTTGTAACTACTAACGGACTTCATTTAACGCCAGTTAAAGCCAGGGACCAAAATGATGAAAAGTTTCCCCCCGCAGGGAGGCCGCCTGCAATTAGCCAACCACAGGGACGTCTGGAAAACCACAGGGACGATTTTTGCAGTTTACTCTTTTAAAATCAATCTCGTTGTAATATTAATGGACTGATGATTTGGGACATGTTTTATCTCTAATGGGTCAAGAAAAGTAGAATCAAAACAGGTTAAACAAGATGAAAGCTAGCCAACTTTATGAAAGGGTTCAATGAGTTTTATACCAAATTAATTTTGGTAATCACATTATTTATTCATGAAAATAAATAATAAATAAATGAACAATATCTGGTATACCTTGTTCCACCGCCACACAACGAGTCCTAACTTTGTCTAACAAATTATCATCCAGCACAGTAGTGCAAGCTCGATATCCTGCATAACTTGTTCTAGGAGGTTTGTGCCTATCACTTGGAATCATCCCCCCTTCATGTTTAACAGCCTGGAAAAAATAATTGGTACTGAATTTCTCATCTTTATTTTGAACACGTAATCAGTTATGTTCTATGCTGCTGTGTGAAAGTACTTACAGCAAAGCACATTTCAATATACACCTGTTGCCGTACAGGAGTCAAATATATTATCCAATCTGCTTCCTGCTCGCAAAGTCCATTCCTACATATGACAGAAGATTTGAAAGCCACTGTTTATAAAACGTCGATGAAACGTAAGAGTTTTTACAATAAATTTACAGGAAAAACAAATCTATTGCTGGCCCAATCAATTATATAGGTTTTGATAAACTTAGCAAGTAAAGTACCACAAAGCAAAGATATCTTTATAAGCATTTTCGAAATCTCTTTTCGGAAGAATAAAAGGTACTTTTCCTTTTATCAGCACATATCCTTCTATTTCTTCATACAGAAACCATCTCTCCAATACTCCTTGAGCAAACATACCATCCCACTGAAATAAATGGAATTATTATTAAACTCAAAAACTGCAAAATATGCCTACTTAATATCAAACAGGGGGAAATGTAATTTCATATACAGTAATATATATAGATGTAAATATAAAACGATTTAATATAACAAAGATTCAAACGATGACCGATAATACATACTCTTTTTTCAGAAAATGTTGGCAGAACAATGGCCGGTGGTCGCATCAACTTTTGAATACTCTAGAATACTCATTAGCGTGTATCCAATAGAGCATCTTCGAAACAAATCCACAGGCATTTCCTCATCCAATGAGGGATAGTCGAGTATTACCCTTTTCACAGGAAGTTTTGGTGCCCATGTTTCTATTCCATCTTTTAGCATCTTATGAATGCACTGCAAGGAATTATGAAGAATCTAAGTAAAAGTTTTATTACATTTTGGTTTAAACGAGTGGGAAAAAAAAAAAAAAAAAAAAAAAAAAAAAAAAAAAAAAGGGAACCTTAGCAATCCATTTTCCTGATAGCTTTATAGTTACAACACCAAGTTCATTTATGGAGGGAGTTTCCTTTATCATGTCTGATTCCAGATATAGTGCCTTGATTTTCTGTAATAATAACCACAGGAAACATATAATTACAATTAAAGAAAACTCTAGTATATTCAAGAACCATGATTGACCAAAAAAAACATTACCTCCCCAACAAATACTGGTCCTTTTCTTAATACTTTTAATGGTATTCCAGGGCAGTTTTTTAATTTGGTCCATATCCAAAAGGCATTTCGGCTGCCAATATTCAGAAGTAAAAATTAAAGGTATATGTTACATACCAAAAAGTAAAAGCGCACAAATACCATAAGCAACATATACCATTCGTAAAGACCATGCTTCCCTTTAAAAGTATATACTGTATGCTCTTGTTTTAAGTCTGGGTAACTATATCCATCTCCAGGGTCGCTACGTTTCAATGCACATAGCTTTATATAGCTTTGAATATGTTCCAGTGCAGTTTCAAGTGGCTTTAAGATTTCTTCTTGAAGGCTCCATCTATTACGTTCCTGTATTACAAAATCAATGCCATCATCTTAACTGTGTGAATGTACATTTATTAAAAAATAACAAAAACATAAATAAATGATAATTCGTAGGTTAATAATAAACTTACATCAGGAGAAGTATCATCTGCGGTTGCTGTACGATGTGCCCACTTTAATCTCTTAAGTTCCTGTATTACAAAATGAGTGCCATCAGCTTAACTATGTAATATCATATTTTTTTTTAAACAAACTAATAGACTTACATCAGGAGACTCCCTTGGTGATGTAGAAAGCTCCCAGTCTAAGAATCTATCATCTTCCTGTATTAAAAAACACGTGCCATCATCTTAACTGTGTAGTGTGTACATTTATATGTAAAAGAAAAACATGCTATTGTGTACATTAATGATAGACTTACTTCAGGATCAGGAACATCTACAATTGGTGTATATAAAAATTCTGCGTAGTCTAACCATCTCTTCCATTCCTGTATCACAAAACCAGTGCCTCCATCATCAGCCTAACTGCGTAAATTCATATTAAAAAACATGATAATGCGTATATAATAGACTCACCACAGGATCTTCCCTATGTTCTTCTGTAGAATATAACCACTTTCTAAATTTCTCGCGTTCCTGTATTACAAAACAAGTGCCATCATCTTAACTCTGTGTGTGTGTATATATATAAACAAGATATGTGTACAAAACCAGTGCCTAACTGCGTAACTGCGTAAATTCATATTAAAAAACATGATAATGCGTATATAATAGACTCACCACAGGATCTTCCCTATGTTCTTCTGTAGAATATAACCACTTTCTAAATTTCTCGCGTTCCTGTATTACAAAACAAGTGCCATCATCTTAACTCTGTGTGTGTGTATATATATAAACAAGATATGTGTACAAAACTTACTTCATAAGTGGATGTGACACGTATCCACTCCTGTATTACAAAACCAGTGCCATGTGTAAGTAAATTAATATAAAAAAAGGGTAATTTGGAACGTTGACAATAGACTTACAAATTCTTCCGGTATTTGTGTTGTAAGTGACATGGTTGTCGATGTAGAATGTGGCATTGTTGGTGTAAAAAGTAATATAGGCTTAGCAATTTCTTGTCTACTATGTTCATGTGGTAAACTCTGCAAGGCCATATTCTCCAAGGGTCTCAGGATTAAACCATCCAATTTGCCATCCAATTTGCGGCTCTCTTTTTCAATAACTAGCTGTCTAGAAGCTTTCATTATCACTGTATCTGTTATTTCAGGGGTCGGTTACAATGCCATCATTTTGTAATTTATAAATGAATAACATGCATGGTTATGTGTAATATTGACGGCCATCGTGAGGACCATATCGATGGTGAAGACAGTTATAAGGTTTCGACATCTATAACAAACAGTTACCAAATTAATAATAATAATAATCTTATTTTATAGTTTTTATCCCAAGTTAATTAGCAATATACCCACCCTCCTATGATACAAGTTAATCAGCAACAGTCATTAAATTGAATATCTTGTATAAATCATGTTACAGTTTATTAACTAGAATCGAATTGAAAAACTAAAAAATAAATAAAATCTGCAAACATTATCAGTTACAATCGACTTGATTAAAAAGAGGCTTCTCACCGATAAATAAATTAGAAGATGCGAGTTGGCCTTTGGTCGTCCTAGAAAAAATGACCGAGCTATTTTCAATTAATTATCATGGTTAACTTGGAGCCCATTTAGGACAATCGGGCTGGATCGGGATTATTAACAAACGTTTTTAGGTCAGGGCTTTGTTAAATGAACCAAGCCCAAAGTAGTTAACACTCCGACATAGCTCCTGTTTTGACTTGTGGTAGCCTCTGGTTGCATGTGTGTTTGTGGTTTAGCGTCGAGTTGTGATATTTAGGCCGGTCACAGTAAGGCGACTCAATCCTTTCATTTTTCTTTGTCACGTCAGCTTTCTCTCTCCAGCGACTTGCAGGCGATTAGATGCCCCAGTAAAAGCGACTAAGTGGTTTTATTATTATTATTATTATTATTATTATTATTATTATTATTATTATTATTAATCAACTACATGCATATCTAATATATATCCACACACATGGTTAAACATGCACAACCACTTCATGTAGTATATATCCACACACATGCATACCATCAGTTGGGGTTGCACCATCAACTTGAAAATCCACTTTACAACTTTGCTCCATCAACTCATTTGAGAAACTGATTAAGATGAAGATGTCAAACAGTTTTGTTTTTTTTTTTTTTTTTTTTTTTTTTTTTTTTTTTTTTTTTTTTTTTTTTTTTTAACTTCTAAACGTTTTATTCAAACGGTAACATGGAAATATGGATCAAAAAGCAACACCAAATGGAAATGACAATCGTTCGCAGGCTCGACCCTTTTCGTTTTTTTTCGTCCCTCGAATCGGTCGCGACCGAGTATGCACAACAAGGACGACCGAGTGTGACCGAAACGACCGACTCGGTCGTGGTCCTTACTGTGGCCAGCCTTAGACATGGGACCTACTAATAAACCACATCATTCATTTTTTGAAAAGTGTCATGTACCTTTTCTTTTTCATCATTTTCCACCAATTAATTTTTCAAATACACCAATAACATTTTTAGGTCTAATTTAGGTCTAGGTTTTACGTATACAAATCATTTTTCTTTGGCTATTGCTCTTCTTCTGAGTCACGCATCTTGCTGATTAAAGAGGTTTTATTCATAGAAATTTTCATTGGACTGTTTACTCATCTGACTCCTTTTTTGTTATGTTTTTCTTAATTTTTGAACCTAATTTAGTTTATGACATCTGCAAGGGTGTGTGAAAAGGGTTCAAGCTGATTAAACTGGTCATGACAGTATTTTGATTATTGGCAATGTGTTGACAAATGTGTAAGTATATAACCTTTTCTATTTCTTTTCGATAGTCACTATGTATGTAACTTTATTCCTGCTAATCTAAAACCGAACCTCATGTGGATGCAGGTTACACCTAGGCTATTTGCAAAACTGAAGTAACAAGATATATACACCAAGATGATATCGAGATCACATTACAATTTTCATTCTATTTACAACGAAACACATTTTTGGTAAAACTAATACCTACGAGCTGACCTTGAATAAGGAGTGTCTTGATTGCCATGAATTTAATCTGTTATGGTGGCCATGCCTTTTATCATTTGATCATTTTTTGGTTCATCATCCTTTCTGGTCATCTTTTTTATTTTTTTTATTTTAGTGCTTGCTGTGTCTTTTTGTTTTCTTTATTTAGATAGCATCTACCACTTATGAAATGGGATTTAAAACTCCATATTTGAGAATTACGGAGCAAAGATTGGAGATACTGTTAGTCTTGGGCCATACATATAATTTTCAAATTAAAACCTCGGTATATATAATCATAAACGGCCAGGGGAAAGAATGAGAAACACCCACCACTTTGTCAAAGCAAACCTAGATTATATATCTAAAAGCCTTCATCCACAACTTATTTAACTGTATGAGCAACACAACATTAATTAGGCTAACACAACATGTTTTGAAATTATACTTGAGAATGAATACTTCTGTTAAAATTAAAGGCAACTTCGAAAGTTTAAGTGATGATTCCAAGTTTATTTTGTATCAATCAATTGTAACTAACAAAAGAATCACAAATAAGATAACGGGATATTTTTGTAAGATATTTTATTTCCATGATCGAGTAGTGTACTTTGTAGTATAAGATATTTTTGTCTGATTTGATGTAATGAATAAATCAAAAGTTGAATATTAACATTTTTTTTATGAAATTTGTTAGTATGTGAACAGTCAACCTTAGATAATAAATAAGAAAATTGAAGAACCTAAGATGAGCCCTTAACATTGCAGTGAGTGTAACCAACTGGGTTAGCTCAGTTGGCCACCAAGGGTAACCTTAAGAAGGTATCTTTGGAGAAGTCTCGTGTTCGAGTCTCACTATGGACCTTCAGGGGCCCGAAAAATAGAAGCAGGAGTGGGGTTTATCCCCTAAGGAGAAAGGTTCGATGCTTGCATACTGCCCAATTGGATGTCACTGTGGGCTCATCCCCTAAGGAGAAAGGTTCGATGCTTGCATACTTCCCAATTGAATGTCACTGTGGGCTCGAATCACTAACTACTAACTCGCCATTCAAAAAATATATATTGTAGTGAGTGTAATGTTCAGTTGGCATTTCCATCGTTTTTAAGGAGTTTTATTAGGCTTGTGAGTTATGATCTGCATGTTATAGGTGATATTGATGAACTTATGGTATACATGACAAGTGAATTGTATAAATTATTTATAAATTCATACATAAAGATGACAATATCTATGAAAATGACATACATGAACTTTTAACACGTATATAAAACATAATTAAAATTTTTGAATTAAAATGACATACATTATTAAAAGATTTAGAAAAAACCCCGCGCGTGCGCGGGCATTATAACTAGTAATATTCTACGAAAAACACCCCATGTCTTTTGAACTAAATTCACTTCATATTAACCACTTTTGCAAATTGTTTGTATCTTTTTGGCAACAAAGGAATGCCGTTGAATTTTATATTCTTCATTTGATATTTATGATAAAATATAAAATTACACTTAGTTGTATAATGCTTTCTTTCAATGTCATTTTGATTCAATTTGATATTAATGAACAAGTTTACACCAAAGGCTTATGTCCAAATATTATCTAATGTTATGTGAGAAGCTCCTCAACCAACTGGTGGTGAGTTCAAAGTCATGCTAGTTAGCTACCGTTCAAAAGAAGAAAAATGTCAAGTTTACAATTGGTAATTGTGTCTAAATATCTAAGACATGGATATTTTAAGAGTGCGACCCCGTTTGATAGCCTAATTTTGAAATTTATGGCCTAGAAACGCAATTTTATGTTTCTTAAGTCCTAAATGACTAAAAATAATTTTAGAAAAAAGAATTTTATTTTTTTGTTTTTTTATTTTATTTATTATGAATTAAAAACTAATTTAAACTAATTAAATGAGTAAAAATATTAAATCTAATGAAAAAAATCTGAAACTTTTATAAAAACTACTTTATACTAATAAGAGTCTAGGAAAATTAAAGTTGACACCACAGCTTATTTGATTAAGATGAAAAATAAGCAAAACAATTAATAAGCTAAAAGAAGAAAAGAAGCTTAAAAGGATTATAAAAGCATAGGATAACAGAAAAGTCCCAAGGGCTGGATGGTGAGGGTGTGTTGTGGTTAAGGTTGAGACTAGGTTGAGGTCAGGGGTTCGAGTCCCCACTAACCCCTGATTTCCCTAGTCTCCTGATGCGTGAGAATTGCACCAGGTTTTACCTCTCAGGGGATCTCGAGAAGCTTACAACCCTCACCAGGCAGTGTACTTGATCGTTGTAGTATAGTATAGTGGCAAGTACCGGGGGATTGATCGTTCAACTCAGGAATAGTGTCGCTAGGATTAGAAAGCCTAAAAATTAAGTCTAGAGGTGAGGGATGATTCTTTTTGTATTTTTATATTTTTATAAAAGCAATTAAAATCTCGGGTTTTGGAAGAGTGGGCGGAATTAGTTGCTAATCAACTAACCCAATAACTAAAGATGCAATCAAAATAAAATAACAAAAATGTAAATAAAGCTAATTAAACTATTGGTGTGAACAATAAACGAGAAAATGTGTTTACTTAGATTTCATTACTCCCTAGATATCTTTTTACAGGTTGATAGTTTGTTACAATTGCGTGGATGACGGGTTATATTCCTTAATACCAATCGTGGGGTGGCGTACGTACTTCCCCAACTCTATAAGCTCCTACTTCACTCCTATGTCGAGCCTGCAAGAAGCTCCTAACATAGGATCATTAGAATTCGCTCATGCATTAAATACAACCATAAAAACCTAGTACGCATTGGTTCATGTTTCTTAAGACGTTCAAGCAAGTTACCCTATGGAAGTCTGCCAGTTTTCTTAAGCCTAACATCGAAATCATTCATCCGTAACAACTATAAACAAGCAATCAACCCATAATCAACATCTAGGTTTCACTACATCTAAGCAAACACACAAGAGATCTAGCCTAGCATGTTAAAATCAAGACAAGCGTAAGATATATTCAAACAACACATAGACATATTGAATGAATTGAAATGATACTTATCTTAATTGAACATGAAAGGTTTCAAAGGGTAAAAACCCTTGAAAATACTGATAAAATCGTGCTAGGGTTTCTCCAAGTTATCCCTCTAATTGTCCTCTCTTTATGAATGAAAATTACAAAACTATATATAGATTTTCCAACGTGACGGCGTCAAGAAGAGAAATCTGACGCCGTCAACTCACCGCCCATAATTATATCGGATTGCCTAGATCTATATCTGACACCGTCAAGAGCAATTTTCCTCTGGGCCGTCACGTGTAAAGGGACCATGACGGCCTATGGTGACGCCGTCATGCCCTAGTGTAAAAACTCTCTGGACCGTCACGTACTCTATCCACTTCACCTCTTGTTTTACTCTTGACGCCGTCATGTAGAATTTGGTGACGCCGTCAGGTACTATTCCCAGCAAGGAAAATTAAGACTTTGCCATTTTCTTCACTTTTATGCTCCAAAAACGTCCAAAATGCTCCCTTTTCCAGAATTCACTCCAAAAGTACCTAAAATCACAAAAGGAACGATTTAGAGCAATATTTGATCAAATAAATTCAATTCTGGGCTTAAATGACCCCTTAAAAACGGATTATTTTTCGCCTCATCATCTCTCTTTTTGCCATTTTCTTTTTTGAAACTTGATTAGAAGCTTAAAATATAAAAGTTTTGTGAAAACAAAAATTTTACTTTTCAAAAATAATCTGGGAAAAAGCAAAATAAGCAAAACAGTTGAAAAAAACTTTTAAATCGAATAATGCAAATCTGATTTAAACTAAAACTAAAGGAAAAGCTTTAAGCTAGATCTAAATGGACTAAAAAGACTTTAAGCAACCTAAATAAACTAAATGAAACCTAATTAAGCTATCCTAATAAGCTATTAAGCTAAAAAACAAAAAATAAGCTATGCTGATCAAACTTAAACCAAACAGACCTAACCTATCAACTTTAAGCTAGTGCATAAGCTTCTATTCTAAAAGCTAAAGGCGGAAAACATGAAAACAACATTTATAAGCTGGAAATGAACTTGTAAATCAAATTTCAGATTATAAGGAGCTTATATGAGCTTTTTATCAAGCTGATAAGGCACCTTGTTGAAACATTTATACTCTTTTCAGCAAAAGTTGATAGAACATACAACTATTTTGGACTATGAAATAAGCTATTAAATAATTTTGAAATAAGGTAAAAAAAAAAAATTGAAAACAGCATAAACTAACTAACAAACAGCTTATAAAATGAATTTCAAAGTATTTGGACTTCAAACCAGCTTATAAATAAGCTGATGCTAACTCAGACAACTTTTTTTTTTGGTTTTTTACTTTTTGACACAAAATGAGTAAAATTGACAAATGACTCAGACCCTTTAACAAAACACTTAAACAAGTTAATTAAAAAGATTTTATACCAAATATAACAACCTAAATACCCTATTTCTAATAATAACAAGTTAAGTTGATTTAAACTAATATGAATCCATAAAACTTTTGGAAATAGAACTCAAACCTATAAAACTAATTTAAAATTCTTAAAATGACTTCTAAAATATTACTAAGACTTAATAAGACCTTGTTGAAATTTGCCCAAGTTACCAAAACAACATTTTGACTCAAAAGACATACTATTCCAAACACCCCTTTATATGACAGACTTGATTTGTAAAACTGATTCAAACCAAAATAAGCTCAGACTTTGCAAAACAAATGATTAACTGAGTATATCAAAATGTAAAAAAGCAGTTTCCAACAGAAGATAAGCAATATTAATAAGCTAACACTATTGAGCTTTTTTTTTTTTTTTTTTTTTTTTTTTTTTTTTTTTTTTTTTGGGATTTTTGATGAAAACTTCAAAAAATGAGATTACAACTATAAGTATGCAACTAAAAAGGAATAACAACTACTCCGTAATATTAAGCGGGAATAAGTAAATAGAAAGCAAATAAGCACTTAATTAAAGCAATAAGCTGTTTGATTTAGAAATGGAATTAAATGAGAACTTACAATTGCCCTTGCTCAAAACAGGGCTTAATTATCAATCTACAAGCTCTATCTTGTCAAAGACAAGCTAGTAAGACCCATAAGCTCTTCCATGACTAGCTTATCATCCCATAAACCGCTTATTTGACTTTTTGTTGACTTTTTGATTTTTGAACTTAAAATGATTTAAACAGAACCAAACACCACTAAAACTCAGAGTAAGCTATTGATAAGCTTAAATGAGCTTATGAGACAGAATTTAAGAGATAATGAAAACTTATTAACTATTTGAGAATATTTAAAAGCATAAAAGTAAATTAAGACAAGTATTTAAATGAAACTGAAATTATAAGAGTTGAATTACAAAGCTTTGAAAAGTAAAAGACCTAATTTAAAAGCTATTACAAATAAGCTAAAGCTATACTAATTTTCTACTCTAAAACTACACTACTCGGCTTAAATGAGGGTTATGAGGTCATATTTATAGCTGGGGAGGGTATTTAGGGTTTCCAAAGGAGCTTCTGGATTTTCATCTTGACCTTTGATCATCATATGTCAACATCCACAATGCATTTGTACCCTTGATTTGAGTGCCACGGATGAGGAGCCAATCACATGCTTCTGATTTTCCAAGGTTGACTCAAAATGGTGTCATTCCCTCTTCCATGTCAGATTTCTAGAAGAACTTAAGTTGTACGTGTTAATTTTGCAGCAGGGTTAAAATCTGGGTGAAGGAGATGTACAGTAATGATGAGGCAAAAAATGAACCGTTTTTAGGGGGTCATTTAAGCCGGAATTGGAATTTATTTGATCAAATATTGCCCTAAATCGTTCCTTTTGTGATTTTAGGTACTTTGGGAGTGAATTCTGGAAAAGGAAGCTTTTTGGACGTTTTTGGAGCATAAAAGTGAAGAAAACGGCAAAGACTTAATTTTCCTTGCTGGGAACAGTACCTGACGGCGTCAAGAAGGAAAATATGACGGCGTCAGGAGCAAAATAGATGAAGACCCAGAGAAAACGTGACGGCATCAGAAGTAGGGCGTCAAGAGTTATTTTGGTGACGGCCTGGAGCAGAATTACACATGACGGCGTCAGACCCAGATCTAGGCAGTCCGAGAACTTTATTGGCGGCGAGATGACGGCGTCAGAAATTTCCTCTTGAAGTCGTCACCTCACAAAATCTATATATACTTTTCTATTTTTCATTCATTAGGAGAGGAACTTGTGTGGAGAATTCTAGGGCCGAACCTAATAAACCCTAGGTCGTTTGTAACAGTATTTTCAAGGGTTTTCACCCCTTAAAACCCTTCATGTTCAATTGAGATAAGTTTTCTTTCAATTCATTCAATATGTCTATGTGTTGTTTGAATATATCTTATGCTTGTCTTGATTTTAACATGCTAGGCTAGATCTTTTGTGTGTTTGCTTAGATGTAATGAAACCTAGATGTTGATTATAGGTTGATTGCTTGTTTATAGTTGTAATGGATGAATGATTTCAATGTTAGGCTTAAGAAAACTGGCAGATCTCCATTGTGTAACTTGCTTGAACGTCTTAAGAAACATGAACCGATGTGTACTAGGTTTTTATGGTTGTATTTAATGCATGAGCGAATTTTAGTGATCCTATGTTAGGAGCTTCTTAGCCGGATCGACATAGGAGTGAAGTAGGAGCTTATAGAATTGGGGAAGTAAGTACGCCACCCCATGAATGGTATTAAGGAATATAACCCGTCATCCACGCAACTATAACAAGTAATTAACCTGTAAAAGATATCTAGGGAGTAGTGAAATCTAAGTAAACATAATTCTCCCACATATTGCTCACACCACTAGTTTAATTTAGTTTATTTACATTTTTGTTATTTTATTTTGATTGCGTCTTAGTTATTGGGTTAGTTGACTAGCAACTAATTCCGCCCACTCTTCCAAAACCCGAGATTTTACTTGCTTTTATAAAACATAAAAAAAATACAAAAAGAATCATCTCTCACCTCTAGACCTAGTTTTTAGGCTTTCTAATCCTAGCGACACTATTCCTGAGATGAACGATCAATCCCCCGGTACTTGTCACTATACTATACTACAAAGATCAGGTACACTGCCTGGTGGGGGTTGTAAGCTTCTCGAGATCCCTCGAGAGGTAAAGCCTGGTGCAATTCCCACGCATCAAGTTTTTGGCGCCGCAGCCCGGGGAATAGTTATTGTCTAGGTTAGGATTTCTTTTTATTAGGTCTACTTGTTAGATTCCTTTCTAGTAAGATTTTATTTTTATTTTTAGGTTTTCTTTAGTCTATCTTATTTCTTCGTGTCTTTGTTCGTAATCTTTACCATCCGACATCATGGAAGGTGGTAAAATCTTTGAACCCATCAACCCACCACAACAAGACCACCCACAAAACCCACCACTCGCTAACCAACCTCTTAGGCCCCGAACCCTAGGAGAGTATTCCCGACCTAGCCATCAAGGCTATCGAAACACCATTGAGCTCACCCAAGGAGCCAATGTGTCTCCCTTGCGATCCGACACCATCCGGTTGGTGCAAAGCGGATGTGCATTCCATGGACTTCGTTCCGAAGATCCTAATCAACATCTCAAGGACTTCCTTAAAATCGTAGATTCTATAGACCTTGATGTTACAACTAGAGAGTCAACCCGATTACACCTATTCCAATTCTCTCTACGTGATCAAGCTAGTCAATGGCTTGAACGTTTCCCCGCGGGATCCATCACCTCATGGGATGATCTCACCACTCGTTTCCTTGCTCAATTTTTCCCACCGGGGAAAACTACCAAGCTTAGAAATGATATCTTGATGTTCCAACAACGTCAAGGTGAAACTCTATATGAAGCATGGACTCGTTTCAAGGACTTACTCTAAAAAGTCCCTCATCATGGCATAGATCTTTGGCTCCAAGTCCAAATCTTCTATGACCATATCGATCTCTCCACAAGGCGAACCATTGACCAATCGGCCGGTGGCAAGCTACGTGATCTTAGTGCGGAAGAATCATGGGAACTCATAGAGGATCTTGCTCTCTATGACAACGAAAGTTGGAATGATCCTCGTGATTTGAACAAAATGGTCAAGGCAATATCTTTGCCTTCAAACAATTCTAGCA
The DNA here is from genome assembly GCA_030686995.1 of Artemisia argyi. Lineage (NCBI taxonomy): Eukaryota > Viridiplantae > Streptophyta > Magnoliopsida > Asterales > Asteraceae > Artemisia > Artemisia argyi. The sequence goes on from CM060676.1 coordinate 195,377,483, forward strand.
CTCCCAACCGTAGGATCATGGAACTTGAGGACCAATAATCTTGAAGGATTGATGTCCAAGTTTATGGCATCTCAAGAAGCTCGCATAGCTAAGTTTGAAACCGAATTCAACCAACAACAAACGGAGATGACCAATAAGATTGACAACTTGTTGAAAGCCCTCAACAACCAAGCGTTAACTACACATAGGAAGGACACTAGGGACGCAAATAGCGGAATCCAAATTAAGGACCCCTCGTTATCCAAACACGTCCACTTTGTCAATGTTGTCACCATTAAGCCAATAGATAAGGATATAGAAGAAAGTGACAAGGATGAAGTTGGAGTAGAAACCGAGACTAGGGATGAAATTAAAGAAGTTGAGGTTGATAAGGGAGAGAAGTTAGAGGAAGTAGAAAACATAGAAGAATACTTTGATAAGTTGCCCACCAAGGAAGAACGGGAATATCACAAAGATTTATTCGATGATCCCGAGACACCATATATCCTTGGTTCACCCCTTATTAAAATAGGTGATCCCTCTAACGTCTACATACCATGCAACATTGGGCATATGCATGTATGGAAAGCTTATATCAATCCTAGGTCTCCTATAAACATTATGACTAGGACTTATTATAATTGGGTAATGAAGAAACAACTTGGTTATAGGATGATGCCCAATAAGAATATGATAAGCAATTTTGTAGGAAGAGTGAAAGGATTGCATGTGATTGTTGGAAACTTCACTTATGATACCGACTTTGTGATAGTGGAGGATACTCGTCCGGCGATAGATGATTGCCTAAGTCAAGTAGTGTTCGGAAAACCATTCGTTGAGACCTCTAAGATGAGTTACGATCCGACTCTAGGGATAGTTAGATTCAAGGAAGAGAATGATTAGATTGCTTACCAAATGCCCTATAAGATTGAACAATAACGCCTCTTACCGAACATAGAAAAGGAACACAAACAAGCGGTTTACTATAGGAATGATGAGGATAGACGTAGAGGAGTTGAATATGTTATGAATAAGATACTTGGTTTCAACAAAGAATGCTTGCAACTAGGTCCGAAATACAAAACCAATATAGGAGATGACCTAGAGAGTGAAACCAACGACGAGGTCACGTAGTAACCCATGACCTTGAGTCTAGCTACAAGACTCGTAAATAAAGAAAAGCGCTTCTTGGGAGGCAACCAATGTTTTGTGAGTGATTTTTAATTGTTTGATTGTTATTTGTTTCCGTATTCATGCTTTATTTTTATTGTTGGTAGATCATGTTTCAAACTAAAATGGTGAAAATACTTTATTTTGTCGTTTGGCTTAGTCTTAACTTCATCCAAAGGTATTTCGCAAAAGATAAGTGCAAGGGGAAACCCCAAATATGTTTTTAAAGAAACAAAACCGATCATGATTCTCCACAATATTAAATGAACATGTATATTCGTATTTGTTAGAGTCAAATGCTTGTATCGAGTCATAATGATGTTTTGCAGGATTTTCCAGGAAGTGGGACAAAGTTTTTCCAGAAATTTTCTGGAAACTTAACATAAGAATTTCTGCAGGTCACTTCTGACGGCGTCAGGAAGAAATTCCTGACGGCGTCACGTGTAAAATTCTGGAAATTTTACCAGTTTTGTTTTTCTAACGGAGTCTTAAAGTTTTTGCTAATTCTTTAGTTTTATAATCTCTAGAAAATCTGCAAACATCATTCCACAAGCATTATATCTTACTTTGCTTTCTAGGATTTTTTAGCATATATAGATTACCGCCGATTTTACGCGAGGTTGCCTTGTTTGTTTTCTCAGGTTTAACAGGTTATGTTTGACAAGAAGATGATTTATATTCTGGAAGAGAAGCTTTGATTGTTCATTTTCTTGGAGGAAGATCTAACCTTATTACCTTATTATCCATACCGAGCGAATCAGGGGAGTATTTGATTTCATTCTTTTTACCTATTTCACTTTTACATTCTTTACTTGAACATTGGGGACAATGTTCATCCTAAGTGTAAGGGGAGGGTAAAATGATGATACCTCATAGGAAACACTTTCGCTTGAGTTTGTTTGTTTGATGGTAGGTGTGTAATAAAACTATGGGAAATACTTGTTACTGTAATTTTAGCGCCAAACTTAAATTTTTTTACAACATTTAGGAGTGAAACTTTAGCCATAGCAAGCGTCTCATGGATAGGAGTCGTATGACTATTACGAAACCGTACTATTCAGAAAAATTTTCCACCCAAATATGTGAGGTTCGCCTTTAGATTTGATAGGAAAAGCATTTACTATTAGTGCTTATGAGTGTACCGGTAGCATTTAGATTCTAGAACTTGCGTTAGTGATGCATCCCGAGACCGCTAGTGAGACTACATTCGGGTGGTAGGATTTACTACATGATAAGAGGCATTAGGATCACCCTTGTGTTAAACCCGTATCATAATTACTTGACCTTTTAAGTCATATTACTTGGCTAGTTAAGTCAATCAATTTTTCCCACACCTTAGCGTTGTACTCATTTTTAGTACACGAAACCCCTAGTACACCCCTCCGAGCCTATCTTTTCATTTCTAACTTTAAGCATCTTACTTAAAGGAAGAATTTGTTACAACCCACTTAAATGTACACCCAAATCGCCTTAGCCTTCCGTGTATGCACTCATCTTTAGTGCATTATTGTTATTTGTTTAAACCCTTAGTTAATTATCTAATTGATTACATGGTTGCTAAGTCGAGTCATATCCTTGTACATATTGTTTTGGGATGATTGGGACTCATGGGTAAAGTACTATTGTTATGGAGTAATAGGGAAGAACATCATATTATTACCCCCATATGTACGTTAATCTTAAAAGTACTCCAAGTGTTTTGATTATCTTGATTCGAGTCATTAGATTAGTTTATTGTAAAGTATGTAAAAATTCAAGTGTAAGGGGAATATTCATTCCCTATGATATATTATTTTGGATGGTAGGGTAAAAGTGTATGCAAAAAAAAAAAAAAAAAAAAAAAAAAAAAAAAAAAGAAAAAGAAAAAAAATATAAAAAAGAAAAGAGAGAAAAAATATACGGACTACCATCCCGTTTCATTCCATGTTTGTTTTATGTTTTTTTTTTTCATTTATTAGCTTAAGTCGAGTCTAGTCTTGGCTTAGCAACGCCACATTGTACATGTAATTAACCAAGATTATTAACTCGCCACCAGTAAAGATTGCCTTTATCCAACAAAACCGTGTATTCCATATCCCTACACCTAACGTTACAACCCTTTAAAAAGACCTCTTTGATAGTTTATCCTAGGTGCTTATGCCATGTGGTGGAGGTTTGATCCTTTCCCAAGCCTATGGTAATCTATTTTGTTATGACAGGTAGTGAGAGATGTTTTCCATTTCCATATTGTGATATATACTTTATTACATGTTAGGAATACGATTATTCAGTTAAAGACTCGGTCACCCCAAGTATTGCTAAGCATTACGTAGCTCGTAGAATTATCCTTATTATAGTTAGTATGTAGTTTATTAGTAGTTAAACATGTAAATAGTATTCGTAGAGTGGGTCGGGTCTTTACCCTCTGTCAGCTCACTCTACAGCTCGTTTCATGGAGCACCAAGTATTGTAGTATATATACCCTCTCCCACCCAAGGGAGAGGGTTGGACCTTTCATTACACTAATCTAATATCTCTTGTTTCTCTCTCTAGAAAAGGCTCCCATCTCTTTCTCTCTCTAACATCTCTCTAGAATTTCTCTACTCATTCGATCCATTTTATACATAACCATACGTGTTTAAGATTATGAGTATCCTACAATTGGTATCAAGAGCCATGGTTTCATCCTAGGATTGTTGGTTCTCGAATTTATAGATTGGTTTTTGTGTTTCTTGTTTGGTTCGAATGGTAGGAGTAGTAATATCACTAATTTGATCTCATCTTGTGATTTATTGCACGTTATTGATGTACTTTCATGTGTAAAGGTGTTCTAGGGTCTTAGTTTTTCACTTGGATAGGTTGAAACACTCACGGAATTGGTTTTGGAAGGGATTCGTGACTTAGTTCTTCATAGCGAGTTGGTGTTTTCTTCCTAGCGAGTTGGTAATCTTTGGTAGCGAGTTGGTGATTTTCTGACTAGCGAGTTGTCTTTTACTATATTGGGAAAAATAGACAAATCACTAAGACAGCGACACTTTTGTCTCATTATCTAGCGAGTTGTCAGAGTTCGTCCTCTAGTGGAAGTAGCGAGTTGATCAAACTAGCGAGTTGATCTTTTAAGATTCCAGCGAGTTGATCAATAGCGAGTTGCTCATTTAAGATTCCAGCAAGTTGATCAATTGACATTTTAGTGAGTTGTGAGTTCAGCGATTTGCTAACCTAGCGAGTTGATTAATATAGTGAGTTGCAGTTTTAGCGAGTTGGTGAATTCAGCAAGTTGGTCAGTTAGCGAGTTGGTCGTTTAGTGAGTTGGTGTTTAGCGAGTTGGCATTCTGCGAGTTGGTGTTCAGCGAGTTGACCAAAGTTGACTTTTTACGTCAAAACTTCAAACGACCATAACTTTTGAACCGTAACTCCGTTTTCAGCGAAATACCTGTCAAAACGACCGGAACAGGCTGAATATTGTGAGGTTTCACCAAAAAGTCGTGAAACGAATTTTTCGAGGCCCAAATCACCTCCGGAGTGAAGTTATTGAGGTTTTAAGTTTTCATACCATAATTTCACTATAACAACTTTCATCAACCGAACCAAATCACAGTGCTAGGTGATCAAGTTGTTGTGAGTTGATAATACGCTGCAAGTTGAATAGTTCTGTGATTCGAAAATTGTTGCGATTTGAGTTGTTGCAACTTGCCCAATTACAATCTGACGTTGCAAGTTAATTCCTGCAATTTGACTAATTGTGATTTGACTTGGTGTGATTTGACTCGTTGTGACTTGACTTAGATAACTTACTATACCTTGCAAGGTTTATCATCTCATACTCAATCACTTAAGTACTCAGCATCATTTCACGGTTTCTTTTGTTGATTTTATAAAATCCTGCGAAAGATTTGATTTCTCGGTTTAAATCACAAGAGTTGTAAAATCCCGTGCACGTCTACGTCATGTCGAATTCTTCAAATTCAGTCATACCTGAGATACTCAAATCTGCAGCAACGGAATCGTCGTGCTCGAATTCTCAAGAGAATGAACTTCATCAGCCAATTAAATTGCCCGATAATGCAAAGGATTGTTGCATTGAATGTTTTCGATCACTCCATTCACATCTCAAGGTTCTCTTTGCAAAACCTGGATACTTGGGAGGTTTCAATCGTGCATTCGCAACACTCTTTGGTCAAAATGTTGAGACCTTCACAGTCAAAATGACTCTACACTTAGATCAACTTCAACAACAATTTGAAAAAGGTGAATTTTCTGAAGATAGATCTATGGCTGCATTCTGTGTGATCAACAACCAACTCCAAGCGTTCACTGATTCACGATTCACTGAGGAGTATGATCATGAGAGTCAAATGACGAAAACGAGCTTTGCTACCTACACGGGAATCGAAGTTGAGGTGTTTAGGGACACACTACTCGAGCTCATGGGTAATGTGAAGGGGTACATTATGGAAAGAGCACAGCACGAACCCAAGTATGAAGACAAGGTGATGGCATGTAAGGTGCAATCAAGTGATGGTAGTGTGGATTCGGGTAAAGCATCAAATGCTGGATCAGTTGTCACCGAAGGCAGAAGATCAGTGACTAATAAGCTTGACTCTACCAACAGCTCAATGACTCTTGTTTCACATGATGTGGATGCATATATCAGACCAGTAAAAGAACAGGTATCATGTGCTAAGGTAATCGAACTATGTGACATGGTTGATGAACAAAAGATTCCTAACAAAGTACAACCGACAAACGATGTCGATTCAGATGTTGTTGGCATGAGAAATAGCAATGTTGACCCATGTGAACAACATATGAAACACAACGAAGTGTCTGTTGTACAATGTAGTGCATCTTCTGTTTTAAATGATGATTGTGTGTTGCATGAGAACACTGCCTATAACCCTGATGACTCCTTGACCACTAGATTTAATATCCTTAAGGATCAGGTGTCAATGTACGAACAACGTGCTAGATTTGAACTCACTGGACGTGAGCAGAACATGGAATGGAAAATGCGTGCATACATATCTGAAAATAATCTTAAGCGAGAAACATTGAAAAAGGAGTTATAATCTTTGCAAAAACAACTGGATCAAACTGTTAAACAAAAACAAGAGATTCAAAAAGGCTTAAACACACTCAAACATGATAATGAGAAGGAAACAAAACTCCTAAATGATGTCTCTAGTCTTAAAATGCTAAAAAAATAAACTTGAGGATAAGTTATACACGCAAGGCCAAACCATTCAAACTGCTCAAATGATGCATAAACATAGGAAGTTGAGTGATGATCATAGTGAGAAGGATTCTACTAAGCCAAAAACCAATTTCCTTAGAAACGGTATAGGTGCACAACCGGCATTATTTGATGCAAACATTATGCTTGAGCCTAATCATGCCCCTCCTAATGCTACATCCGATGATGAGGGCAATGAGATAGAAGATAGAACCAGAGAAAAACTAGCTGAGAAATTAAAGGATCCCCTGTGCATAGCTAATAAAATCCTGTGCAATTATGATTACACTGAAGATAATCAATTAGCTGTCTTTGTCCCACAAAAGAAATTTACTCCAGAGCAAGTCTTCTGGAACATAGACCTAGAAAAGATGAAAGCAGAAAGAATAGTGGGAAAAGCACGTACAGCTTTTAGGATAGCTGACCCAACGATATATCCCATTAACACACCAATGCATCTTGTTCCTTTCACCCTCCCCACGCAAAATAATACTCTAATTGGATTATATGTTCTCTGTCAATTGTTCACTAATTTTGAGAAAACATGTAAAAAGAGAAGCACACCTACGGGGATTACTGATGGGGAAAGGGGTTTTGAACAAACAAAACGGTGCTACTTAACTGAGGTCATGCCATTTTTCAAACTTCTCAAAGAACATTTTGAGGGTCTTCAAAAAACCCTAAACCAAGATGTTAGTAATATGAAAGAAGTTTTCAATGCTATGGAAAATGAGGGTAAACAATTGGCAATTGATCTTAAATGCAGTGAAATTGAGAGGAAAAATATTTTCATCATGAATGAGAATTTGATTGCTAAATGTATTGCACAGGATGTATTTTATACTGCTACTGATTCTGCATTATCTGCCTGCCAATTTCATGAGATGTCTATTGCATTAAACGTGTTCCAGAATCGTGTTGTTGAGCTTGAGGGGGAGAATTTAAAATTGCATGAGAAAATTCAAAACGATGACCATGATAACATGGTCAGGCATTTGTCAAAACTAGAGGTTGATAATCTTAATTTGCAATTAAAGTGTCAACATTTAGAAGAAAGAATTAAAATCTCAAATTCCAAGACATCCTCGGATGCTCCTGAATTTGATGCATATTTTGAATTAGACAAACGTGATGAAAAGATTCATGCTCACACTAACACGATTCGGAACCTGAGGGTCCAAATTGCCCAATTGAAGTCTAACAAGAGTGATGTGATTGGCACCCAAAAACCACAGTCTATAGATTCTCATAATTTTCAATCTCAAGATACCATCAATAAATTGCAACATGAAAATAATTAGTTTCGTGCTGAAAATTCAAACGTTAAACAACATTACAAAGAGTTATATGATTCAATTAAGATCACACGTGATATAAACAATGAAAAGATAACTTCTTTGCTTAAAGAGATTGAGAATCTAAGACTCAGGTGAAAGCGAAAATGCCAATCATCAATTGTGATAATGTTGTTCAAAAGGTTTCTGCTTGTAAGAAGTATGCTTGTGATGCTGTGTATATTCCTCTTCCCCTTAGGAATAATAAGTTAGTTCATAGTGACTATCTTAAACATCTTAAGGAGTGCTTTGATTTGCTTCGTGAAACCATTGAAGAGGATAGGATAGCAAAACCACTTGATGATGCCATTGTTGGTGCCTGCTTTCTCACTAATAGATCTCAGGAACTCTTAGAATATGCTATTAGTACATGTCCTAAGATTGATAGCAAGCAAGTTAGGTCATCTGCATCTTCCTCTAGGTCAACAAACAAGCATATTACCTTTGTGGTACCCTTAGAAACTTCAGATCCCAACACATCAAAACATGTTCAGCAACCGGAAGTGAAAAAGACTAAAATTCCCGTTAGTCCGCCTACTGGAGTAAATGGTGACATTAAAGCTAGAGAGTCTAAAACAAGGATAAATAGAAGGAATTATAGGACTTCACTTGCTAAAAGTGTTCCTAAAAAGAAAGTAGACGACCACATGAGGAACTTTAAGTCCAACTTGAGCAAAATGAGTCATAATTCAAAACCAAATTCACTTTGCAAAACATGTAATGAATGCATGATTTCGAGTAATCATGATAAATGTGTTGAGAAATTTCTAAAGTCGTTTAACAAAACCCCAGTTAAGAAAGTTTGGAGAGCTAAACAAATTAAGCAAATTTGGAAAGCAACAGGAAAACTGTTTGCCAATGTTGGTTTTCAATGGAAGCCCACTGGAAGGAAATTCACTTTAGGAGAACAGTGCCCTTTAACTAGGATAACTAACTCTAAAGTAGTGCTTATTAAGGAATGGAAGCCAACTGGTAGAACTTTCCCTTTGGAGACCCAATGTCCTTTAACTAGGCCCATTGCATCTACTAGTGAAATTTCCACCATTGAAACGAATGCACCTAAGGTCTTGGTGGCTCCAGTACTTGTTTGCACTAACCAACTGGAACCCAACTCAAATTGGGGATCCGACACTCTAAATTTTCTGCTCTCGTCTATTTCCAAATGCAGGTCATACATTTCGTCCTTTGATATTTGGACTCAGGCTGCTCTAAACCTATGATTGGGATCGCTCAGGGCTCGAGAATTTTGTGAATAAGTTTATCGAGACAGTTAGATTCGGGAACTATCATTTTGGGTTAATTATGGGTTATGGAGATTATGTTTCTGGTGACAGCTAATTTTGTGGGTATACTACATGGAAGGACTTGGGCATGATCTGTTCTCTTTTGGTCAATATTTTGATTCCGATCTTGAAGTTGCCTTCAGAAAACACACATGCTTCATATCAGAATTGGATGATATTGATCTTCTTAAAGACAGTCATGGCACAAATCTATACACCTTTTCTATCTAATACATGATGCGGTCCTCTCCAATTTGTTTTCTCTCAAAGGCCTCAAAGAACAAATCATGGCTATGGCAACAAAGTTTTAATCACTTGAACTTTGGTACCATCAATGATCTTGCTCACAATGATCTTGTATGAGGTCTACCCAGATTAAAGTTTGAAAAAGAACTTCTTCATTCGGCTTGTCAACTGGGTAAACGAAAGAAGCATACTCACAAACCTAAAATTGTCAACACCAACATGGATGTTCTTTACACCCTTCACATGGACCCAGGCAGACCAATGAGTGTGAAGAGTATAAATAGGAAGTAATATGTACTCGTTGTTGTCGACGAATACTCTCGGTTTACATGGATAAAGTTTTTGAGAACCAAGGAAGTGACTCCAGAAGTTATCATAAAACTCATCAAACAACTGCTTGTAAGACTCACAAAACCGACGGAATCATCCGGTCAAACGATGGAACGGAGTTTATCATCAAACAACTCGTTCAATTTTATGAAATTATTGGCATCACCCATCAGTAAAGTATCCCATGCACTCCTCAGTATAATGGAATTTTTGAAAGACAAAACTGTTCTCTTGTAGAAGCTGCACAAACCATGCTAATATTCTCCAACGCACCGATGTTTCCATGGGCGGAAGCAATTGCTACAGCTTGTTACACCCAAAACCAATACTTGATACATACTCTTCACAACAAAACTCCATATGAGCTGATACATGGCATGAAACCGGATCTCTCCTCTCTATTTGTGTTTGGTGCTTTATGCTACCCTACAAAACGACAGTCAAGATCTGGGAATGTTATAAGCTAAAACTAGTATTGGATTCTTCGTTGGTTACGCTCCAGATAGTAAGGGATACCGAGTCTACAACAAACGAACCCAATAAATCCTAGAAACCGTTCACGTCACATTCGTTGAGCTGGCTGAGCATACAGCTCCTGTACACATCAGTGCAGGACCCGCGTCTAAACTTTTGTCTCCTGAACCAATTAGTTCAGGTATTGTACAGAATCCCACTCCTGCATGTACCTTATGTACCACCTACAAATGAGCATTTGAAGATCTTGTTTGACCCAATGTTTGAAGAATACCTTGAGACACCTACCGATGATACACCGATACCACCAGCCGTTGCTGCTCCAGTTTTGTATAACTCAAATGGTCCATCAGTGTCTACTTGAATTGATCAAGATGCTCATCTCTATACATCTAGGTACTGCAGTCGACAATTCTTTTGAAGAGAATTCATTTGCTCCTCTTAAAGATGCTCCGTTCTAAAACCTGTTTACTCATGAATTTTCTTCTGAGACATCCTCTTCAAGGGATACAAACACGGCTTCTTCATGTTCCTACCCACATCCACATGAACATCTCAGAAAACGAATATAGGATCATCCGATTGACAACATTATTGGATATCCTTCTCAACCGGTGTTCACATGAAGGAAACTTACCACCCATGCCTTGTGGTGCTGTTATAATTCCGTACTATCCAAAGTCGAACCCAAGATCTCAAGACTGCTATCTCTAAAGACTGTTGGGTTAATGCGATGCAAGATGAAGCTCGCAATTTTGATCGACTTGAAGTATGGGAATTGGTACTACCTCCAGACTGTGCAATGATTATAGCTCTAAGTGGATTTTCAAAGTGAAACTTGATGAGCATGATGTCGTTCTGAAAACAAGGCAAGGCTTGTTGCTAAGGGATATCGTCTACAGGAAGGCATTGATTTAGAGGAATCTTTCGCACTGGTTGTTCGTATTGAAGCTATCATAATGTTTCTCGCCAATGCTGCAAGTCAGAACATGACGGTCTATCAAATGGATATAAAGATTGCATTTCCAAATGGCGAGCTGAATTAAGTTCTTTTTTTCAGTCAACCGGAAAGATTTGTATATTTTGATCATCCTACCCATGTCTTTCGTCTGAAAAGGGCTCTATATGGCCTAAAACAGACGCCTAGGGCATGGTACGATACACTGTCAAAGTTTCTCCTGGCAAACGGATTTTCGAAAGGTGTAGTGGAACAAGTTGAGAAAGGGGTAGTGGAACTATTCCTTTTGAGGATTGAGCATCAGATGGCAGATTTCTTCACTTAAGCCCATCCGAGAAAGCGGTTTCAATTTATTCTCCCGTGATTTGGAATGAAGAGTCTTATGCCAGTCTCACTCTAAAGTCTTCAGGAAGAGACTGAGGAGTAATGGATTTACTTCACATATCCTTTGTACATAGTATTAAAAAAAAAGAAAATAGAAAAATATAAAACCTACAAAAACCATAAAAATCAAAAAATTATGAAAACCAAAAATATTCTTCTCACGACATGTCTCTTGTGTAGTCAATATTATGTACGTCTCTAGAAATGTCATTCAATAATGACACGGAAACATACATATGCTTGAGCAAGAGTTTTTCTTTTTAATAATGTTTTTCTAAAACATGTCGTTTCTAAAATATTCTTACAAGATGGCTTACAGTTATTTCAGACTGTAACCCGGATTTAAACTTATGGCTTGCAGTCATTTCAGGCTGTAACCCGGACTTAAAAAAAATTAAATAATGGTTTGCTATTACTTCAGATAGCAACCCGGTCTTAATATTGGGGAAAGTTTGTCGCCAAAAAGACGATTGTTCCTAACAAAGGCATGAATTACTTTATATTCCTGCCTTTCTGATCTAATGTACGTTTCAGTGCATTATTTCTTGTTTAAGAAGAGAAGTCTTCTTTTTATCAAAATAAATAATTTTATTTTATGATTCTTCGAAAAATTATTTTAGTGATACATGGTGGTAACATGTTGCTTGTAAATCAATCAGTCTTAGATACTTCATCAAATTTGTCACTCAATTAATGACAATGGGTCATCAATTGAAGGGGAGAGTGATTTCCAATTTTATATCATCAAACGGATTTCTTGGTTGTCTCATAATGGTTAGAAAAGGTTTTGTAGTTAATGGGGTATTAGTTGAATATGAACTTACTAAGCTTTATCTTAAATGGCCAAATGTGTTAGTAGTTAGAAAGATTAGGGCATTGTGTGCTATTTACATATAGTTTCCTAGCTTTATGTAACTAAAAGGTCCATTTATCTCACGTTGGTATCCTCGCTTAATCCCCTAAATACGTTTTAATCCAAAATCTTAATGATGTTAGAAAACCATTGTGTTTGATGCTCTTGTTCTCTCCTCTGGCATTCGTATAATCTGATTGATTGTGTTTTGTTTGATTGTTGCTGGTTATGTGTTCGTGTTCTCAGGATTTGCTTAGGTATGTAGTTACCGGGTTAGAATCTTATTCCTAAGCTCCTGATTTGAATGTTGAAAATATGCGTGAATTGCCATGTTAGTGATTGTTGTTTATGTCTGATAGAAACTTGCAATGAATGTTCATGATTGCAAGTTTCTCTTCATGCTAGATAGCATTTTGATGAGTTGCTTGAATGTTCTTTGAGCATGATATGAATATGGTATTATGAGTAGGCTAGCTGCTACGTGGTAGCAGTTAATTAAGAGTGAATCTGTATGTATGCATATCTTTGTTGATACTCTTATGCAGATTCCACGGCTGATGTGAATGTGCCTGCTCCTACTCTAACCATTTGATCAGATGTTCAAACTTCATTGACTGGCTTTGATTTCACCACAACAACAACATCGGTAGCAACAACGACAACAACTCTTTCACCACCACCAGTTATCTTGTGCGTCATAAGTAGTGTGGTATCAAATGTTATGTGTCAGTACATGATTTTTATTTCATGAGTTTCTTGTTAAACTTTAAATCTTTTATAAACTCATCATAACTGACACTAACATTCTCCCTCATTGATTGAGGGGGAGTAATGAATTGTCTCAATATCAGAATATCTTTAATCAGACCACATCTTGCTCCTAAACTTTTCTAACTTATTTAAATCACTTGGGATCACAAATCTCAAATGGTTTGAAATTTTTAATCGGGGGAGAAAATGTGATTTAAATATGAAATCTGATATAAAATGTGATTGTTTTGGACTTTAACAAATGCTCCCCTATATGTGCTAAACTCTTTTGTATATCAATGCACATATTGAGGGGGAGCAAATGGTTTGTGAAAAAGGATCTTTAGCAGCTCCCCTATATGTGCTAAACTCTTTTGTATATCAATGCACATATTGAGGGGGTGGAGCAAATGGTTTGTGAAAAAGGATCTTTAGCATCTCATGTGAGCAAGACTTAGACTTCACCAATGAATTGATGAAACAATAATTGTCATGAATCGAAAGGACTAGTCCTGGACGGGTAATAACTTCAAGCTGGTCTAACCAGTGATGTAAGCGTGTCTCGAAAAGGACTTGTCTGAGTAGAATGTACCGTTTCGAGAAACCTTTGGTGAATCTGATCGGGCCGGGTAATAACTTCAAGCTAGTCTAACTAGTGATGTAAGCGTGTTTCGAATGCCCGCTCATATTCACTTAAGGTAGATCAATTCAAAAAGTGCAACTCTTCCCGACATGTGCAAATTTTCAAATCAATACATATGAGCACATGTTGAGGGGGAGCATTTGAAAATGACAAAACTCTCAATGTGTTAACAAAATGGGTTTCTTAATCATAAACACGTTGAGAGAATTTTCAATGATTTGGTGTATGGCAACATAGGATAGTCATGAAGTTATAAGGTGGCTAAGGTTAGGAAAACCGTCCTATGATCCGCCAAAGCCGGAGGGATCTACCCATGGACAATACCAAATATATAGTATTAGAAAGTCCATAGGTATGATTATGAAAAAGGGAGAAATGAGAGAATGGAGAAAGAAGGGGTTGAAGAATTAAAAAGAAATGAAATGAGAAAGGGTGAAAAGAAATAGCCCTCCAATTATTCAACCTTAGGGCAGAAATCGGGTTCAATTTATAATCTACTGATGGTTGCTAAGGCAACATCGGTATTGAAGACAAGACGTCATGGACCCAGTGACGCAATGTACTAAACCTTCTAGCCACTCAAGTTCTCTTAAAAGAACTTGTTTCATTCTCACGGGGAACCGGTGTAATCTATTGATATATCTCTTAGAGATAGTTGATATTGAAGCAGGAGACCTCTCCCTAATCTCCGCATAGGAAAACCAAATGCACTTATTGAGTCTAGAGCCTCGAGATACATAATAAGATCTCATAGGAACACGTGCTACTTCTACCCTGGTTGTTCAACATTAAGAACACCATTGGTAAACTTATGAGTCCTACGTAGATCTTAGCAATCTGCCAGAACATTTATGAGGGACGTTGCTTTAGTAACTCCCAGTGATTGAATGGAAATTCCTGCCAGGGTCAACATCAAGCAGCCTTGAAAGCAGGCCACTTAGGTAATTCCTTGTGGATTACGCTTAGTGGTCAGGATGGTTACAAATGGTCAACAGTCGTGGAGTGATCTCCAGCGACTCACCCAATCGTTGATCTACTTAGGTAGGTCGTGTGAATCCTTTCAGGGTTTGCCGATTGGGAACGGTCTTGGTAAGGGTTAGAAGGAGTCTTCACACTATGCTGTTGACAATCTCTAATTCCAAACCTATAAGTACTGGACGATTTATTGCTAACTGTCTGCTTGCATGAAATTCTGACGGTTGCTGTCGATTGCAGAGAAGATGCTGATCCATCACCACATACTCGCACTTCAACATCAGTATATAAGAAATCATGATCATTGATTAGGCCTCATCTATGCTTCCACAACTCTGATGCAGAAGATCATGATCCAGAAAAGTGTGAGCATGTCAACTCAAAGATGTTCAAATCACATGGAGACATTACTACTCAAAGATGACTTGCAGATACTCATTTGGATGATGAAATCGAAGTAATGCCGAAGATCATCCAACTCATTGAACAAGTCATCTAGAGTATGCTACTGAATGTACAAAGACATGTTTGAAGAATCAAAGTCTACGAGCTACAAGATTTCAAGGATGCAAGAATTCAATACTCATCTTCTGGGGTGACCTCCCTTAGGGGGAGATTGTTAGGAATACGATTATTCAGTTAAAGACTCGGTCACCCCAAGTATTGCTAAGCATTACGTAGCTCGTAGAATTATCCTTATTATAGTTAGTATGTAGTTTATTAGTAGTTAAACATGTAAATAGTATTCGTAAAGTGGGTCGGGTCTTTACCCTCTGTCAGCTCACTCTACAGCTCGTTTCATGGAGTACCAAGTATTGTAGTATATATACCCTCTCCCACCCAAGGGAGAGGTTTGGACCTTTCATTACACTAATCTAATATCTCTTGTTTCTCACTCTAGAAAAGGCTCCCATCTCTTTCTCTCTCTAACATCTCTCTAGAATTTCTCTACTCATTCGATCCATTTTATACATAACCATATGTGTTTAAGATTATGAGTATCCTACATTACACCCGAGAGATGTGAGTATCTAAACACTATTTGTGAGGTGCTAGTGTATGACCTTCGTGCTTGTCTTTGGTCTTTAGTGGAACGATTATTTGTTGTAATTACTTTTATATTAGTGTTAAACGACCCCTAACTTGTATTTTGATTAGAATAAAAGCGCATTTGCTTGATGACAAGCAAATCTCAAGTGTAAGGGTATATTATGAGGCGAAAAATGAACCGTTTTTAGGGGGTCATTTAAGCCGGAATTGGAATTTATTTGATCAAATATTGCCCTAAATCGTTCCTTTTGTGATTTTAGGTACTTTGGGAGTGAATTCTGGAAAAGGAAGCTTTTTGGACGTTTTTGGAGCATAAAAGTGAAGAAAACGGCAAAGACTTAATTTTCTTGCTGGGAACTGTACCTGACGGCGTCAAGAAGGAAAATATGACGGCGTCAGGAGTAAAATGGATGACGACCCAGAGAAAACGTGACGGCGTCAGAAGTAGGGCGTCAAGAGTTATTTTGGTGACGGCCTGGAGCAGAATTACACATGACGGCGTCAGACCCAGATCTAGGCAGTCCGAGAACTTTATTGGCGGCGAGATGACGGCGTCAGAAATTTCCTCTTGACGTTGTCACCTCACAAAATCTATATATACTTTTCTATTTTTCATTCATTAGGAGAGGAACTTGTGTGGAGAATTCTAGGGTCGAACCTAATAAACCCTAGGTCCTTTGTAACAGTATTTTCAAGGGTTTTCACCCCTTGAAACCCTTCATGTTCAATTGAGATAAGTTTTCTTTCAATTCATTCAATATGTCTATGTGTTGTTTGAATATATCTTATGCTTGTCTTGATTTTAACATGCTAGGCTAGATCTTTTATGTGTTTGCTTAGATGTAATGAAACCTAGATGTTGATTATAAGTTGATTGCTTGTTTATAGTTGTAATGGATGAATGATTTCAATGTTAGGCTTAAGAAAACTGGCAGATCTCCATTGTAACTTGCTTGAACGTCTTAAGAAACATGAACCAATGTGTACTAGGTTTTTATGGTTTTATTTAATGCATGAGCAAATTCTAGTGATCCCATGTTAGGAGCTTCTTAGCCGGCTTGACATAGGAGTGAAGTAGGAGCTTATAGATTTGGGGAAGTAAGTACGCCACCCCATGAATGGTATTAAGGAATATAACCCGTCATCCACGCAACTATAACAAGTAATTAACCTGTAAAAGATATCTAGGGAGTAGTGAAATCTAAGTAAACACAATTCTCCCACATATTACTCACACCACTAGTTTAATTTAGTTTATTTACATTTTTGTTATTTTATTTTGATTGCATATTAGTTATTGGGTTAGTTGATGATGCGTGGGAATCGCACCTTGCTTTACCTCTCGAGGGATCTCGAGAAGCTTACAACCCCCACCAGGCAGTGTACCTGATTGTTGTAGTATAGTATAGTGACAAGTACCGGGGGATTGATCGTTCAGCTTAGGAATAGTGTCGCTATGATTAGAAAACCTAATTAATAGTTCTAGAGGTGAAAGATGATTATTTTTGTATTTTTTATATTTTATAAAAGCAAGTAAAATCTCGGGTTTTGAAGGAGTGGGCGGAATTAGTTGCTATTCAACTAACCCAAAACTAAGATGCAATCAAAATAAAATAATAAAAATGAAAATAAACTAAATTATACTAAGGTTGTGAGCAGTAATTGGAGAAATTGTGTTTACTTAGACTTCATTACTCCCTAGATATCTTTTACATGCTAATTACTTGTTACACTTGTATGAATGACGGATTGTATTCCTTAATACCATTCGTGGGGTGGCATACATAACTCCCCAACTCTATGAGCTCTTATCTCCTCCTACACCATGACCCAGCACAACTATAGGGATTGTAAACAGTGGCTCATGCATTAAATACAACCAATAAAGACCTAGTACGCCTCGGTTCATGTTTCTTAAGACGTTCAAGCATGTTACCATTTGGAGATCTGCCAGTTTTTTTAAGCCTAACATATAAATCATTCATTCAAAGCAATAATAGACAAGTAATCAACACATAATCAATATCTAGGTTTCATTAGATCTAAGCAAACACAAAAGAGATCTAGCCTAGCATAGTAGAATTGAGACAAGAACAAGAGATAAACAACCAACACATAGACATATTGATTGAATTGAAAGTACACTTATCTCAATTACAATGCAAGGTCTCAAGGGTTTGGAACCCTTGAAAAACCTGTAAAAGAGGCACCAAAATCGTCTTTAGGGTTTCACCAAAACTACTCCCTTTTTTAATGAAAAAACTAGAAAACTATATATAGGAAAAGTAGGCTGACGGCGTCAAGAGTTACTTCTGACGCCGTCACCTCGCCACCATATACTTCCTCGGACGGCCTTGATCCACTTATAACGGCCTATGTGACGCCGTCACCACCCACGGTATTTTATTCTTGCCACTTTGACGCCGTCATGAAGCCTTCTGACGCCGTCACCACCTACGGTGTTTAATTCTTCATGTCTGACGCCGTCAAGATGGTGGTCTTGACGCCGTCACCTCGTATCTTCAGCATGGAATTTTGGTACTTTGCCGTTTTCTTCACTTTTATGCTCCAAAAACGTCCAAAATGGCTTCTTTTCCAGAATTCACTCTCCAAACACCTAAAATCACAAAAGGAAGGATTTAGGGCAATATTTGATCAAATAAATTCGGATTCGGGCTTAAATGACCCCCTAAAAACGGATCATTTTTCGCCTCATCATATACCCTTACACTTGAGATTTGCTTGTCCTCAAGCAAATGAGCTTTTATTCTACTCAAAAGACAAGTTTGGGGTCATTTAACACTAATATAAAAGTAATTACAACGAATAATCGTTCCACTAAAGACCAATAGACAAGCACGGAGGTCATACACAAGCACCTCACAAATAGTGTTTAGATACTCACATCTCTCGGGTGTAATAAAGTAATATAACATTATGGAAATGGAAGATATCTCTCACTACCTGTCATAGCAAAATAGATTACCATAGGCTTGGGAAAGGATCAAACCTCCACCACATGGCGTAAGCACCTAGGATAAACTATCAAAGAGGTCTTTTAAAGGATTATAATGTTAGGTGTAGGGATATGAATTACACGGTTTTGTTGGATAAAGGAAGTTTTACTGGTGGCGAGTTAACAATCTTAGTTAATTACATGTAAAAGATGGCGTTGCTAAGCCAAGACTAGACTAGACTTAAGCTAATAAATGAAAAATAACAAAAACATAAAATGAAAACGGGATGGTAGTCCGTATGTTTTTTTCTTTTTCTTTTTTTTTTTCTATTTTTTTTTCTTTTTCCTGATTTTTTCAATTTTTTTTTTTTTTTTTTTTTTTTTTTTTTTTTTTTTTTTTTTTTTGCATACACTCTTACCCTACCATCCAAAATAATACATCATAGGGGATGAGAGTTCCCCTTACACTTGAATCTTTACATACTTTACATTAAACTATTCTAATGACTCGAATTAAGAAAATCGAAACACTTGGAGCACTTTTAAGATTAACGTACATATGGGGGTAATAAATGATGTTCTTCCCCATTACTCCATAAAACAAGTACTTACCCATGAGTCCCAATCGTCCCAAAACAATATGTACAAGGATATGACTCGACTTAGCAACCATGTAATCAATTAGAAAGTTAACTTAGGGTTTAACAAATAACAATAATGCACTAAAAATGAGCGCATACACGGAAGGCTAAGGCGATTTGGTTGTACATTTAAGTGGGGTGTAACAAATTCTTCCTTTAAGTAAGATGCTTAAAGTTAGAAACGAAAAGATAGGCTCGGAGGGGTGTACTAGGGGTATCGTGTACTAAAAATGAGTACAACGCAAAGGGTGTGGGAAAAATTAGTTGACTTAACTAGCCAAGTAATATGACTTAAATGGTCAAGTAATTATGATACGGGTTTAACACAAGGGTGATCCTAATGCCTCTTATCATGTAGTAAATCCTACTACACGAATGTAGTCTCACTAGCGGTCTCGGGATGCATCACTAACACAAGTTCTAGAATCTAAATGCTACCGGTACACTCATAAGCACTAATAATGAATGCTTTTCCTATCAAAACTAAAGGCGAACCTCACATTTTTGGGTGGAAAATTTTTCTGAATATACGGTTATGTGCTAGTCATACAATCTCCTATCCATGAGACGCTTGCTATGGCTAAAGTTTCACTCCTAAATATTGTAAAAAATTTTAAATTTGGCGCTAAAATTACACTAACAAGTATTTCTCATAGTTTTATTACTCATCTACTATCAAACAAAACAAACTCAAGCGAAAGTGCATATGTAAGGTATCATCTTTTTACCCTCCCCTTACACTTAAGATGAACATTGTCCCCAATGTTCAAGTAAAGAATGTAAAAGTGAAAAAGTAAAGAGAATGAAATCAAATACTCCCCTGATTCGCTCGGTATGGATTTTAGGTTGGCCAAGTTAAATCTTCTTCCAAGAAAATGAACAATCAAAGCTTCCCTTCCAGAATATAAATCATCCTCTTGTCATAAATAACCTGTAAATCCTGACAACAATAGACAAGGCAACCTCGCGTAAAATCGGCGGCATCCTATATAAGTTACTAAATCCTAGAAAACAAAGTAAGATATAATGCTTGTGGAATGAAGTTTGCAGATTCCCTGGAGATTATAAAACTTAATAATTCACAAAAACCATAAGACTCCGTTAGAAAAACAAAACCGGTAAAATTTCCAGATTTTTGACTCCTGACGCCGTCAAGAGCAATACCCTGACGCCGTCAGAATGGACCTGCAGAAATTCTTATGTTAAGTTTCCGGAAAATTTCTGGAAAAACTTTGTCCTACTTCCTGGAAAATCCTGCAAAACTTCATTATGACTCAATACAAGCATTTGACTCTAACAAATACGAATATACATGATCATTAAATATTGTGGAGAATCATGATCGGTTTGTTTCTTAAAAACATATTTGGGGTTTCCCCTTACACTTATCTTTTGCAAAAATACTTTTAGGTTGAAGTTAAGACTAGGCCAAACAACATAATAAAGTATTTCCACATTTTTAATTGAGAAACATGATCAACCAACAATAAAAATAAAACATGCATACGGAAGCAAATAACAATCAAACAAATAAAAATCACACAAAACATGGGTTGCCTCCCAAGAAGCGCTTTTCTTTATTTACGAGTCTTGTAGCTAGACTCAAAGTCATGGGTTACTACGTGATCTCATCATTTGAAATGATGTACCCCATATAATTGCGATCATTACTGTTATGGTGGTAGTGCCTCAATCTATCAATACTCGCAATCACCTTTCCACCTAATTTGCTCCTCAAGTTAGCTACCCCATCTTGGCTCAATCCATCGATTGTGAATGGCCCATACCACCAAGGACTTGGTTTATCGGGTGGTATTGTTGTTTCTAAGTGTCTCAAGAGTACTAAGTTCCCTTTCTCAAACGGTGTATGATTGCTTTCGTGTTGAGTATGTTTAGGTTCAATCGGAACCTTATTGCTTTTTCTTCTTTCATCCTTAGCTTTCTTATACCTTTTGATTCTTGCCTCCCATGCAAGAATTTTATTCTGAACACGAATGGGTGTCGTGCCAATGTTGTTTTTAATCATTCTCCAACTCAAATTCTCATGCCCACTTCACGGAGTCATGTGGAAGCTAATCTTTCTCTTCCCAGATTTAAGCTCAATCTTCCTATCTTCATACTTAATGACAGCCCTAGCGGTGGTGAGGAATGGTGCCCCAAGGATTATTGGCATGCATCCATCCCCTTTATCATCAATGATCATAAAATCAACGGGGTACATGAATCCTGCAACATTGACTAATACATCTTCTGCTATTCCTAGGGGGTATATGTACGAGTGCCCAACAAGAGATAGCCTAACACGAGTGGATATTGGCATTTTTTACGTCAGTTAGATGTAGATAGTCAGGGGCATAAGATTTACTTCCGATCCTTGGTCGGCGAAAGCACTAAGATGTTTCAAGTCCCCGATGCTCGTTGGTAATTCAAAATTCCCACATGCTACCTGCTTGGTGGCCACTTTCTGTACCAGTAACCTCTCGACTACTGATCCTCCAATAAGCGTATCATACTCATCTTCCTCTTCTTTCTCTTTCTCAGGAACCTGTTCGGAGGATTGGTTGCGCCCATCACCCTTAATCCAACTTGTTATGGTGTTTTTGTTTATGTCGTGTTTCAGGTAGTAACTCAAAGGTTGGGACTCAGGCGGTTTTTCTAAGGTCTGTTTAGCAGGAGTTTCTACCTTCTCGTTATCTTTATGGACAATGGTGATGGAGTTAACAAATTGGGTGGTGGGAGTGGTGCTTTCTTTCCTTAGCAGTATTCGTTCGGGGGTTTTCTGATTGGCATACTCCTCCAATAGACTCAACATCTCATTCATTTTCTCCTGCATCTCCTCTTTTTGCTTATAAACTGCTTCTTCGAATCTAGCAAGCCGATCAGAGTGAGTCGCCATATATTCTCTCATTCTAGCCTCAAATTCCGAGCTAAGTTCCTTGGGAGGGGAGCAAGGTGGGGTGTATCTCTGAAAAGTTTCGACATGTTCTCTAGAAGGTGATTCAGATAATGGTGCCGAAGTTGATCTTGAGACAGAATTGACAGTGGCTTGTCTAGGACTTAAGGGTCTCTTTTGCCTTTCCTCAAAATAGTCAACTTTTGCCTCAAGTTTGCATAAGAGTTCATCGGGGATTTCGGTGGTTCCTCCAGATGTCGAGACTGCATTGATGGCCGCTTCTATCGTATGTTTGAATTCCCAAATCTCATTATTATCGACAGCGAGCTCTTCTATAATTGCCCATGACTCCTCGGCATTCTTATCACGCAATTTGCCTCCCGCGGCTCTGTCGATGGTACGCTTAGTGTGATAGTCAACATGGTCGTAGAAAATTTGAACTAATAACCAAAGGTTTATGCCATGATGAGGGATCTTGTGGAGGAGATCCTTAAAACGGGCCCAAGCCTCGTAGAAAGGTTCACCCCGCTGTTGCTCAAACATCAAAATGTCCCTTCTAAGCATTGCAGTCTTTTCTGGCGGAAAGAATTGGGTAAGGAAGCGGTTGGCGAGATTGTCCCATGTGGTGATGGATCCTGCGGGTAAACATTCAAGCCATTGACTAGCTTGATCTCGTAGAGAGAATGGGAATAGGCGTAATCGGGTTGTCTCTCTAGTCTCAACACCTGGGTCTATGGAATCTACGATTTTGAGGAAGTCCTTAAGGTGTTGGTTTGGATCTTCGGAACGAAGTCCATGGAATGCACATCCGCTTTGCACCAACCGGATGGTGTCGGATCGCAAGGGGGTCACATTGTCTTCGGTGAGCTCAATGGTGTTTCGGTAGCCTTGGTGGCTAGGTCGGGAATACTCTCCTAAGGTTCGGGGCCTAAGGGGTTCTAATGGTGGGTTTTGTTGTGGTGGGATGACGGGTTCAAAGATGTTACCACCTTCCATGATGTCGGATGGTAAAGAGTTACGAACAAAGGCACGAAGAAATAAGATAGACTAAAGAAGACCTAAAAATAAAAATAAAATTCTTACTAGAAAGGAATCTAGCAAGTAGACCTAATAAAAAGAAATCCTTACCTAGACAATAACTATTCCCCGGCAGCGGCGCCAAAAACTTGATGCGTGGGAATCGCACCTTGCTTTACCTCTCGAGGGATCTCGAGAAGCTTACAACCCCCACCAGGCAGTGTACCTGATCGTTGTAGTATAGTATAGTGACAAGTACCGGGGGATTGATCGTTCAGCTTAGGAATAGTGTCGCTAGGATTAGAAAACCTAATTAATAGTTCTAGAGGTGAAAGATGATTATTTTTGTATTTTTTATATTTTATAAAAGCAAGTAAAATCTCGGGTTTTGAAGGAGTGGGCGGAATTAGTTGCTATTCAACTAACCAAAAACTAAGATGCAATCAAAATAAAATAATAAAAATGAAAATAAACTAAATTATACTAAGGTTGTGAGCAGTAATTGGAGAAATTGTGTTTACTTAGACTTCATTACTCCCTAGATATCTTTTACATGCTAATTACTTGTTACACTTGTATGAATGACGGATTGTATTCCTTAATACCATTCGTGGGGTGGCATACATAACTCCCCAACTCTATGAGCTCTTATCTCCTCCTACACCATGACCCAGCACAACTATAGGGATTGTAAACAGTGGCTCATGCATTAAATACAACCAATAAAGACCTAGTACGCCTCGGTTCATGTTTCTTAAGACGTTCAAGCATGTTACCATTTGGA
Organism: Artemisia argyi; assembly: GCA_030686995.1. Lineage (NCBI taxonomy): Eukaryota > Viridiplantae > Streptophyta > Magnoliopsida > Asterales > Asteraceae > Artemisia > Artemisia argyi. Next base: position 195,401,415 of record CM060676.1, read on the forward strand.
GATCTGCCAGTTTTCTTAAGCCTAACATATAAATCATTCATTCAAAGCAAGAATAGACAAGTAATCAACACATAATCAATATCTAGGTTTCATTAGATCTAAGCAAACACAAAAGAGATCTAGCCTAGCATAGTAGAATTGAGACAAGAACAAGAGATAAACAACCAACACATAGACATATTGATTGAATTGAAAGTACACTTATCTCAATTACAATGCAAGGTCTCAAGGGTTTGGAACCCTTGAAAAACCTGTAAAAGAGGCACCAAAATCGTCTTTAGGGTTTCACCAAAACTACTCCCTTTTTTAATGAAAAAACTAGAAAACTATATATAGGAAAAGTAGGCTGACGGCGTCAAGAGTTACTTCTGACGCCGTCACCTCGCCCCCATATACTTCCTCGGACGGCCTTGATCCACTTATGACGGCCTATGTGACGCCGTCACCACCCACGGTATTTTATTCTTGCCACTTTGACGCCGTCATGAAGCCTTCTGACGCCGTCACCACCTACGGTGTTTAATTCTTCATGTCTGACGCCGTCAAGATGGTGGTCTTGACACCGTCACCTCGTATCTTCAGCATGGAATTTTGGTACTTTGCCGTTTTCTTCACTTTTATGCTCCAAAAACGTCCAAAATGGCTTCTTTTCCAGAATTCACTCTCCAAACACCTAAAATCAAAAGGAAGGATTTAGGGCAATATTTGATCAAATAAATTCGGATTCGGGCTTAAATGACCCCCTAAAAACGGATCATTTTTCGCCTCATCAGTTGACTAGCAACTAATTCCGCCCACTCTTCCAAAACTCGAGATTTTACTTGCTTTTATAAAACATAAAAAAATACAAAAAGAATCATCCCTCACCTCTAGACCTAGTTTTTAGGCTTTCTAATCCTAACGACACTATTACTGAGTTGAACGATCAATCTCCCGGTACTTGTCACTATACTATACTACAACGATCAGGTACACTGTCTGGTGGGGGTTGTAAGCTTCTCGAGATCCCTCGAGAGGTAAAGCCTAGTGCAATTCCCATGCATCAAGTAAAAATCTTGGCGCATTTTTCTGTTGGGTTTGACTGGGTGTGGGTTTGACTTCGGGTTTTATTAAAAAGGGTGGATCCGGGTTATAATAAGGTTGTTGGGCTCGGGTTATATTTAAAGGGATGCTGGGCTTTGTTTATGACTTGGGCTTGTTTTGTGGATAATGGGTTTAGTAGTAGTTTAGTAATCCGGTTTAGGTAGATAACTTAGGTTATGGACTTATGGTTAAAGGACCTTCTTTGCAAATTTTGGACTTGTTTTACAAATATAATTCAAGGGCCATTTGTGACATATGCTTTAATTTCAGGGTTGGTTTTGACATTTTGAGCATAAATATGATCCAAGCTTGTGAAATTTTTCCCCGGCCTCGGCTTTTGATACTCTTTTCAAATCTCGTGCTCGTTTTTTTCGGTTTTGCATTAATTTTTGTTCATTTCCTCATATCTGTACCTACACATGCACAAACATAAAAACAAGCATATATATGGCATATTTGGTCAGTTTTTGGTATTTTGAGTCTATTTTATTAGGTAAAAGGTATGTGTATTTTAGCACATACCAGTATTCTCGAAATTTAATAAGAATATTGCTTTAAATAATGTGTAGAATTGGTTTTTGAAAGTGCCATTTAGATGGTACTTGATAAAAAATTGAAGTAAGTTACCATTTTTTGAGGTAAATACGTGTTGGTACTAAATAAATGTGAAATTAACCGGTATATGACTTTTAGTCATGTTAGTGTATGCGAAAATTACTGCAGAGACCACTGTTAAAAGTGGTTGCCTAGCAAAGGTTCACTTTTTTTTCTATTCCCAAAAAGGCTACTAATTTCGCTGCAAATGGGCAGTGAAATAAATACTTACACGTGTCGGCACCATATTAATTGTTAAAAATACAAAAACAAAAAAGAGTATATCACTGCAATTTTGCAACGAATTACTTTTATCTCCTTTATTCGGGCCCCACCAAAATTTAAAAAAAATAAAAATAAAAAAAAAAATAAATAAAATAAAGTATTTCACATGCATTTTGCAGCAAATTGTGTTAAATGGCCCCACTTTGAAATTGAATTTATTACCAAAATTACCCTAAACTTTTTAATATTTACAATTTTATTATATAACAAACTTTATTCGTCAAATATGTAGCAAATATATAGCGAATTCGTTAGTAAAAAAATACCGTTGCGAAAAGCTCTAAATTACGAACAAAACGAGCCAATATTGATATGTTTTGACGTAC